>CM051234.1:199952929-200569758 GCA_027917425.1 Gastrophryne carolinensis
TCCCTATATACATCTAATACTGTAGCTCAGTTAGCATGCAAATGTCAATGGTGCTGCACAGTCATCTTGGTTAGAAGCTATAGGTTGCAACAGAAAAGCAGCAAAACAGACAGACAAAGACATTTATTGCACAAGTCAGAAATTGCGTATTGCAGATGCTGTGTGAAAATGCAACCAAAGATGCCTAGAATTTCACAGAAGTTCTCCAGATTGGTTACTGGAGTTAAAGTGGACTAAAACCCATCACAGACGGCCCAGAAATCCATAAGACTCCAGGGCCACCTGATTCCCTCTCCCTGGATCATTCAGATTTAGGATGCCCCTGCTGTGTGAACCCCCCCCCCCCCCAGAGTCCCATGTAAAACCTACCTTCTCCCTGCTCCAACGGTGCAATCGTTGGGCCCCAAGCCACACTATGAGCAAGTCCATGACAGGCATTTGTGTAGAGCTGCTTACAGCTAGATACAGCCGTTAGCCAATTCTTAGCCAAAACTGACGAGTGCAGCCGAGCATGCTGATTGGACAAGAGCCTGCTCTCGTGTCTAAAGGGAAAATAGGGATGTGGCCGGTCCTGCTCCCGATTGCCAGGTTAGGGGTCTAAGCAGAGCTGTATGTTGGCCATTAATAGCTACAGCATACGGTGCTGATTGGACGATAACCTGTGCATGCACCGTGTGACCAGGGAAAGGTATGTTTTTATGGGCGATTCAGGGGGGGGCATCTCAAACTGGGATACCCCCTGGGCAAGGATCAACAACAAAATCTCTGGGTTTGTTCCGCTTTAAGCCTGTGCGTTATGGTTACAGAAAGGTAGCATATAAAGTTCAGGGAGTTTACAGGTTAGAGACACCTTCATGCATTTCTGGACCCCATACGATCTTCATTAACCTCCTCCCATAATCTAAATTTAGCTGATACAGTGTTTGCTAACACATTTAGAATAGTGTTTAGTCGTATTTCAGTTTTACTCACTATGTCACTGAGAATCTTCAATAAGTAATATAAAGTCTTTTAACATCCACAGCCTCCATTCTATCAGCATATCCACCGTGCTCCATAAGTGTCCGATGCCAATTCTCAAAAGGCAGTCCAATGTTTATATTTTCCATTTAAGGTTTCCTCCCCATTTGCCATGGGTTCTCCTTTTCACAATCCTTCCTAACCCCCCTACACAGAATCAGTGACACATACCGTATTATAATCCCCTCCCCTTTTTTCTGTTTCCAAGTGCTTGATAAGCGGAGAGGCATCCCAAATCACAATGGCATGGGCAGCCAGTTAAGGGACCCAAAGTATTTAGGTTTTCTTTAATAATAGGGAAGAGGTCAGGGACACCTATACTGCACTGAAACCTGCATTCAAACCAAAAAGCATATATTGGGAAGGCACAAATATCCAGGGACGACTGACCTCAGGAATACTGGTGCAGTTGCTGGTAGTATGTACCCTACCAACAACTGAACTAGTATTCCTTAGAGGTAAATCCCAGCCAGGGGCATACATCTGTATCTGTGGATTCAGTATGCATGGTTTCAATCATTTTTTATATTACAGTCCATATTGGATATTTGAGGCCCGAGAAAGTCCACGAAGTATCCTGGGAATTAAAAAGACTGGAAGAGACCCAGAAAGCAGGGAATATTGGGGCTGTTCAAAGAACATTTCAGTCTGTGTTACCTTTCAAAAACAGACTAACTCACAATATAAAACACTGCTTAAACCGGACCTTCACCATGATTTAATGAAAAGCCCAAACTCTTAAAAAACAATTCCTCAGCATCTAAAATTAATATATTTTACATGTTTAGTCACTAATTTATTATACTTTCCCCCACTGGGCTGCAACTCTGTTCGGGAATTTAGGATACGGGCGCCGCCATCTTGACTCAGAAGCATCACACTTACTGAGGAGAGGAGAGTGGGATAAGGTACAGGGGGGCGGGTTATAGCTGTGCTTTGCTCAGACAGAGCAGAGCTGGGGTCAGGGAAAGGTCAGCAGTCCCAGAATGCAGAGCAGCACAGTCACTTCCTGTTTGCAGGCACTTCCTGTTTGCAGGCTGCCTGCAAAAATGGCAGCTTCCATAAGCCGCCATCTTGGATGTTTAAAGGCTTATAAAATGCAGTAGATGCAGGTAGGATGATTTTTAATGTGAGCAATCTGTATGTACAGGGTGTGGGAAACATATAAGATAGACTCTTATTTAGAGTGAAGGTCCGCTTTAATGGACATACACCAGTGTCCCATTAGGATAGGTACAAGGAGGAGGTGCACCTAACCCGACAACTACATACATATGGAAGGGGAGCACTATAGTATCTAGAATTTATATGAAGGACCCCCTCACCACTTGAATTGCTAGGTGCCCACAAAGGTAGAGGTTCAGTTGGTCTTAAAATTCCCCTGTGTAGTGGTGGGGGAATGTTGGCAGCTTCTCAAAGTCTGAAGAATAATTGTGCATTGCATGTCCCAACTTTGTAGACTTAAATAGGAGTAGGGATCCCACCAAGAGGGGTGCTTTAACATGGTGTAGGGTTTACATGTGCAATTGCAAACAAAGGCCTCTGCTATCTTTTCTTGCTAAATATTATATAGTAATGAGAGGTTTGCAATGGGCTGTTGCTTCGTGCATTGATGGAGCAGCCCTACTTTATACAACATAAAAAGTCCAACTAAAGGTTTCATAGGTGGAGCTAAACACCACAGGGCTCCATAACCCTCCACTTGTATTAAACTTTCATGCAATGGTGAACAAAGTGAAAACTGAGATTTAGCAAATAAAAAAAAAGTTCTGACTTGGGGCCAGTTATTATTTATAAATGTTATAACACCTATACACGTAAAATCATACCTCCCAAGTGTCCCTCATTTGGAGGGACTGTCCTTCTTGAGTCCATGTTCCCCTGTCCCTTGTTGTTCTCATTTGTGCCACTTTGAGGTGTAACATGCAGATCTATATGAATAAATTATTAATTTGCCTACTCAAAGTGTTTCTATTGATGTAACTGTTACCACCTATCTCCTACACATCCCTCAAGAGGGTGTGGCCTCATCCTGAAAAGTTGGAAGGTATGGTAAAATGTGTTGGTACATTGCTTTCTGAGCGGGTCCCAGTTTACTTTATGACAGCTGCAAATCAGTATTTCATGAGATGTACCTTCCTGTTTTTATTAGACCCCCCAATAGTAATATCACACTTTCTAGATCCATGCCTTATATCACAGGGATAGAGCAACAGTCTTATAATCCTCTATCTAGAAGCAGACTGATCGTAGGGAGACCTAGGGGAAGTCTCATGGCCTGGCTGGGCTGCTGCTACTAACACCCTCTGCCTCCCTGTACCCAGCCCAATTGCCCCCCCCCCCCAAAGTAAGCTCATCAGAATTGGACGTCTTTACTTTGGCGACTAAAAAAAATAGGGAGTAGTGACTCCACCAAGAGGGGCGCTTTAAAGTGGCACGAGGTGGGAATTAGATGTGCAATTACAATTTTAATAAAACATAAGCCCCTGTCTTCTTTATGGACAAACCTGCTTGCTTAATAATACAGCCTTTGTGAACAACCCAGGCCCCAAATAAATATAGATAGTATTTGTGGAACAAGCCCTCAGTTTGAATTACCAGGTGCAGACACAGGGAGAAGTTCAGCTGGTCTGGATCTTTGCATACGTAGTGTTCCAAAGGGAGGTTGGCAGCTTCCCAGGTAAGTACTGATAGAGCGCCCGTCCTTACTTAGTTGTTGTGGTGGAGTATATTTTCTCAAACATGCTGTGAAACTGTAAAATGCCCCTCCCCACCCCGCAAAGCTTAGTGCTGCAAATGATGGAACACAAAGGACTGCTTTTAGTAGTAGTTACCAAGCAGACAAAGCAGAACATACTTCACCTTGTAGCTTGCTGGATGGGTCACCTTGTAGCTTGCTGGATGGGTTACCATTAGACTTCTCATCTGCAGGAGCTGCATCAGACGCCCTGTGGCGACTCGCCTGCGGAGCGTCCACTATGGGCAAAAGTCTTTTGCGCTGTGAACCTAGCACAGTCTGCTTCTCTGCATCTGGCACCTCTGAAGAGCAAAAAAGACACAGGGAATTGTTCCTGAAACAAAATAGGACTCGGGATGCATAGGTCCAGCTATTGGTTAAAAGTGGACAAAAAAGGAGAGCATATACTCACCTTATTGCAAGGACAGGTGTGCAAGCATGATCCTGCCACCATCACGTTTCACTGTGAGGATGCTTTTCTTCAGTAGGGACTGGGAAGCTGGTTACATGGATGGGAAGGTCGAATACAGCTAAATACAGAGACCTAGAGGAAAACCTGAAAGAGGCTGCAAAAGGACTTGTGACTGGGCATAGAATCTCCTTCCAGCAGGCCAACAATCCTAAACCGGATTGACTCCGGAAGGGGGGACTGAATACATATGCACACCATACCTTTCAGATATTTTGTAAAAATGTGGAAAATCATGTAGGATTTTCTTTACATTTCACATATATTTGCTACTTTGTGTTACTCATAAAATACATCGAAGTTTGTAGCTGTAACATTTCAAGAAGAAGTTCAAGGGGTAGGAATACTTTTTCAATACACTATACCTCCTAATTTTCCTGCAGTGCCATTACACCACATGCATCCAACACAGAAGGTGAATTAAAGTGGACCAAAACCCAGGATTCTGACTATCCTGGGTTTTGGGGGGAGGGTTCCCGTTATGGGAAACCCACAAGGTTGCTGAAACCAACTCACCTCTACCCCGGTCCTACGACGCATGTGCAGACCCTTGTCCAATCAGAGTGCTCGGATCCGCTGACGTCACACTGTCTAAGCCTTCGTCTAAGGTGATCGACTGCAAGTGTGTTGACGGCCGCATTTACCGCTACCCTCTAACAGGGAGCGTGCCTGCGCTGGCCATTCACAAATGCCTGGTGGGCCCCCAGCAGCACTGTGCTATACCTTTAGCCGCACCCATGGCAGGCATTTGTGTATGGCCGGCACAGGCACTCCCTGTTAAGAGGCTAGCAGCGGGTACCTCTTTCAGCTTTTTACAGCTGTTTACATGTGCCCTGCTAGAGGGATAATGGAGATGTGGCCACGGCTCATGCATGCGCCATTGGACTGGGAAAGAAGGTAAGTGTATGGGGTGGCCTGGGGGGGGGGGGGTTTACATAGCGGGGCATTACGATTTTGGATGCCCCGGGGGATGGAACCGATTGGCCCGAGAATCTTATAGATTCCCAGGCTGATCGCTGTGGGTTTTGGTCCACTTAAGGCACACGGCTATGGGTTTGCTTGTGAAACATTAAAGGTTACAGTTAGGCCAGATATCAGCGTCTCAATTACCAGCGCTGCTTGTGCGGCCCTGGTGTCCTATTAATAGTCCACACATTTTATTTTATAGATTTTATATGTGTGTTTTTTGCCTGCAAATTTCTGTTTACAAAATTTCTATTTCTCACCCCGAAGAGTTAGAAGGCAATGGGTTGGAGATTTGGCAGAAGTATAAAGACTGTTACACTAACCTCTAAATAACCTAAATAAATAACCCCTAAATAATAATTATTCTGTTTAATTTTGTCAGGGAAGACTGTTCAAAACCCTGGGACATGATTGAGGAAAATCGCCAACATGTAACCAGGATACTATCATGAGAGAGAAACCTGAAAGTACAGCAGTGTCACCCAGGGGATACCTGTCAGGCATAATCACAAACAGCACCTACATGTTTAGACTTGTACAGTCATGTACCAACATTAGATTCTGCTCTTTGTTTGAGCTAGCTAGCTGTGATCCCGGAGGTTCTCATTACAATATCTAAAACCCTCAGGAGTTTTAAATACCTGAGTAAATGAACCTAGAGGCTGGTACTGGAAGGCTGGAACGTGGAGAGGTAAGTAAATGGCCATCCTGGGGCAGAGGAGTGGGGTGCCTGGGGTGGGTGACCGCTACAGCTATATGTTCAGGTTTACTGTCAACTACACATCCATACAGGCCTTGGTAGTAAGAAATTAATTTCATGAGAAAAAAAAAAAAAAAAAAGCATAAGAATGTCACTGCTGATGAATCACCAGATAGGAAGACAATGAAAGGAAATGGCACTTTTTCTACAGTGTAAAAAGTACACTACTTTTCTCAGGAATAATAAAGTGCCATGGACTTTTATCATCTTCTTAAACCGGACCTTCACCATAATTTATTGAAAAGCCCAATCCTTTAAAAAAATGATTCCCCAGCATCTAAAATTAATATATTTTAAGTTTTTAGTCACTTACTTATTATTCTTTCCCCCACTGGGCTGCAACTCTCTTAAGGACTTTAGGATACGGGCGCCGCCATCTTGACTCAGAAGCATCACACATACTGAGGAGAGGAGAGTGGGGTAAAGTACAGGGGGGCGGGTTATAGCTGTGCTTTGCTCAGGCAGAACAGAGCTGAGGTCAGGAAAAGGTCAGCAGTCCCAGAATGCAGAGCAGCACAGTCAGAAGTCACTTCCTGTTTGCAGGCTGCCTGATGCCCCATGGGCCACCATCTTGGATGTTTAAAGGCTCATAACATGCAGTAGATGCAGGTTGGATGATTTTTAATGTGAGCAATCTGTATGTACAGGGTGTGGGAAACATATAAGATGTGTGAAGGACCGCTTTAACTAGTGATTCATCAACAATTACATTCTCAGGCTTTTTTCTCATGAAATGATTTTTTTTACTACCATTAGAATTTCAACTCTTGATGAATCAAGGTCATGGTATGTAATGCTTCATTCTTCCCACAGCTCTACTTAAAGTGGACCAACACCGAGAGGTGATCGGCCCGGAAATCTATAAGATTCCCGGGCCGATCACCTCCCACCCCGCGGGACATCCGAGATCGGGATGTCCCGCGGGGTGAAACCCCCCCAAACACCCCAAATCACCTACCTTATCTTCCGCCGCCTCCCTCGCGCCCCTCTAGGCGTGCGCGCGCCCGCGCCGGCCGTCTGTGAATGGCCGGCACGGGCGCGCCGAAAGTGACGCGAGGGAGGCGGCGGCGGAAGCCGCTTGGACGTTCCTGTTCCCCGCCTGGACGTTGGCGGGGATTGGACCGGGCAGCCACGTGGGAGCGGGGAGAGGTGAGTTTATTGGGGTTTCTGGGAGGTTTCACACTCCGGGGCACCCCCAATCGGGGTGCACCGCCGAAGTGGACCAAAACCCAGGATAGTCAAAATCCTGGGTGTTGGTCCACTTTAAGTACACAATAATAAAGACGTTCAAAACGCACCCGCACTAAAACGCATCGCGATAAGACAATGTTCAAAACACACCCGCGGTAAAACAATTGAAGCTGCACTACATATAAATGGTGCTATACAATTAAACAGAAAGTAAGACAGCAAAACAATGCAATAGGCCTTAGTGCAAGGGTACTCAACCGCTGTAAAGGTCCATTTACAGATATCTTGTGCTGCATTCGGACCCCAGTCCGCCAGTTGAGTACGGCTGCCCTAGTGCAACCACAAAGTTCTTGGTTTGAAATAGCTTGTTTGGCTTGTAAGTGCCGTGTAAACACCCTGTATTACAATTTAGGCCCCGGTCTCTGATTTAGGGATCGGATTTACTGAGGAAAGAAGCTATTCCCCAACCTTCCTGTGGTGGAAGCGCTTGCCAAATGGCAGTAGTGTACAAAGCCTACTATTGAGGTGGGACTTGTCCGTCAGTATCCTCTCTGCGATTGTTTGGCATTGCTCATTGTTGATGGTCTCTATAGTTGGGAGTTGGGTGAGGATTATCCGTTCAGCGGTGCGCACCACTCTCTGCAGAGCTTGCCTATGTTGCTTGTTGCTGTTGCCATACCAGAAGG
Source organism: Gastrophryne carolinensis (assembly GCA_027917425.1). Lineage (NCBI taxonomy): Eukaryota > Metazoa > Chordata > Amphibia > Anura > Microhylidae > Gastrophryne > Gastrophryne carolinensis. The sequence continues at coordinate 199,960,759 of CM051234.1, forward strand.
TGATGTTCCCCATCAAGATTCTCTGGATGGTGCAGGTGTAAAAGATGTTTATATATATACACACACTAATGTAAGTGGATGTTTAGTCAAAAGGTGACTCCCCTGCCCTGCCACCCTTCCCTGGTGCTGATGCAGGACGGGGGTTAGAAAGAAAAAAACCCATTACCTTATCCAGGGGCCAGCACTCTCCCAGCGCCCCAGATCCTTGTTGCCACCATCTTGCTTGAAAGCACGTAGAAGCATACCCCAGCTCCATGCGTGCATGTGGCTTTGTGCTTTATCCGCGGCGGCTGCACAGAGACCTGGAGAGCGGCACTGGCCCAAGGAAAAGGTAATGGGTCTTTTACTTTCTACCCCTTTTGAATAAACTTCCACTTTAACAATAATGACTGACAAAGGAAGACACAGGGCTTGAAACCTGTTAAACTAGAAGTTTCAAACAAAATAAATAATAGGGTCAGGCCTGTCTAGTCAACAATGACCAGGAACATTCTTACAGCTTCTTTGAGATACAGGTGTCCCTCCATATTCATGGCTTCCATATTTGTGGCTTTGGTTATTTGCGTGTTTCTAAATGCAATGTAATAGGCATATTTTAAGAGTGTTTGAGAGGGACTTGATAAGCGTTGAATCACAGAGCAACCTCAGGAAGCATGGAGTCCAGCCATGGTCCTAGGAGCTTAATTCACTGTATGCAGAGGACATGAGGGGAGTGCAGCTAAAAACTGGAATAGTCACAATAGTTCATTTTAGATCACCATAGACATTAGCTTTACCCCACCAGACTCTGACCCCCATGAGGCATTCCGATATGTGCTGTCCCGCCTCATAGAAGAAAAAAAATAAATAAAAAAAAAAAAAAAAAAAAGAAGGAGCATACCCCATATCTGGCAAAGGTGACTACCTACTCCTGGCGTCACCACATTTGGCAGCTGCTCTATTGCCAGCCATACGCTGGATTGGGTTCACCAGGTGAAATTAAACGCATGCCAGTCCAGTGAACGCCACTGGCTGCTGGAGGCCACCAAAGCCAGAGACCTTAGCTACGGGCTGACTCTACTTATCCCAATCAGAGACTAGATTAAATATGGTGGGGCCCCTGAGCAGAAAGCTAGTAATGCCCCCCCCCCCCCCAGTCAAGTATAAGACTCTTGGGGGTTGGTCTCTCTTTTCATAGGGCATCCATGAAGTGGGATGCCCCACTGTGTAAAACTCTGGGGGTTGTATGATCAACTCACTCCTTCCCCGACCCCTCACCACATCTTGGTGCTGCCATGGCATCCCCGCAATTCCTCTAGCTAGACGCATGCGCATACCAGGCCTTTATGAACAGCTGGTGCAGACATGCCCACATGTGAATCTGAATATAATCTGAATGGAACGAGCACCGCGGATTGGCTGAATGGTCCAGTGGGAACCAGAAAAAAAAAAAAAAAAAAAAAGTGGGGTTAGGAGCAACTCCGGAGGTACACACAGTGGGTCATCCAGAAAGGAACAAAACCCAAGAAAATCATATTCTTTGGTGTTGTTCCTCTTTAATCCGGCCCTGTGATATAGCTTCTTCTGTTAGCTCATTGTGGAGCAGCTGCCCATATATGCAATTGTGCTTCTTAGCCAAGATGCCCTACAACAGTATTGTGCAGTATTAAAAAAAAAGTAAAGTATAAAGGAAAATGGTAATAACTATGAATAATCAATTCCACAACAACACTGACATAATAACGCCATATCTTGTGCTAATTGTTTTTCAGACTAATGCCACCTATGGATTATTTTTTAAGTTTTTTTTAATAATATCCTTGTTTCCAGTGACCAAACAAGTAAGAAATTTCAGTGTGGAAAAAACAGAGCAGTAAAATGTGCCATACATTTCCTTCTCTTAAATATTGTCCTACAGTTGGCCGTTAAATAGCATTTAAAGTGGAGCAAAACCCAGGATTCTGATTATTCAGGGTTTTGGTCCTTTCCCCCAGGGCAACTTGATTGGGTGTGCCCCCCTGTGTGAAACCCCCCAGGTCACCCGAACACACTCACCTCTTCCCGGGCCCACGAAGCATGCGCGGCCGCTTTGCCAATCAGTGAGCACAGATCCCTTCGTTCAGGAGCTCGTCTAAAATGAGCGTGTTGAAGGACTCATCCCCTGCTACCCTCTAATAGGGAACTTGTCCGCACCAGCCATTCACAAATGCCTGGCACGTGCCTTGCTAGAGGGATAGCGGGGATGCAGACGCTGCTCGCACATGTGCCATTGGACCAGGGTTTCACACAGCAGGGCATCCTGATTCTGGATGCCCCGGGGGGGGGGGGGGGAAATCAATTGGCCCAGGAATCTTATAGATTCCTAAGCCGATCTCCGTGGGTTTAGGTCTACTTTAAGAGCATACATAATACTTTGCTTTTGAAAGGATAGCTTGCTTTGTTCACAAAGTCTACCTAAAAATAAAATGAATTACCAAATATTGTGCAACATTATCTAAGAAAAAAAAAATGAAAGTCAAAGCCATACTATAGTGAGACTAAATACCTTCCATGCCGTCATGAATCACACATAGCTGACACGCCTTACTTTGCAGCCCTAAGGCAACAACCCTCAGAGGCGCAGGACTCGCCCCGCCAGTACTCCCAGGAGTAGTATTCCCCCTACTCTAATGTCACGCTTCTTATAGCAAACAGCATGACGAGGACAAATTCAAATAAGGTCATTGGGAGCTTTAAACACTAAGGTTACCCTAACCTACAGGGTATGATACACAGTTGCTCCTATCTAACCTATACCCTCACACTGTCAGTTATCAACACTGGCCCCTGGCAGTTACATGGGGTGTAAGAGACGCACAGGAGTTTTATTCCTCTGAAATCAGCAGAGGGAGGGGGATGCCCCACAATACTGACCCGAATTGACCATCTTAGCGGAAGTGTTTTGCACTCGCTGTTGCCTGGATCACCCTCTCCTCGAGCCACCAACAGGCCATGTTTTGTAGATCTCTACACAGGTGAAGAAGTAATCCGAGCAGCAGCAGAACTATAGAGTCAACTATGTGGAGATCCATAAAACCTGACCTATTGGTGGCTCATGAGAAGACGGCTGGGGGAAACACTGGCCTAGATAGACCCATGATCAGGATATGAAGCTGTGCCGCCTGCTGGGTACCACCATCCAGTGATTATGCCACTGCCAGAGGGAGGTAAGTTGCTCTTGTCAGTTGGTCAATCCTCTTCCCACCAATAATGGGTATTTTAAAATGTTTGGTGGACGTTTGCCAAATTGCAACTTCTGTTGAAATGAATAGCATGATCGCATTCACCCTACCTCGATCCTATGGCGCATGCGCAGCCTCTCGTCCAATCAGCACACTCTGATCCGCTCATGTCAGCTCATCTAACATAAGCGGATCCAAGCGCACTGGCGGCCACATCCCCCCGCTACCCTCTAACAGGGAGCGTGCCTATGACGGCCATTCACAAATGCCTGATGAGGGCACGCGCCTTGCTAAAGTGATAGCGGGGATGTGGCCACTGGTCGCACATGTGCCGTTTGACCAGGAATGAAGGTGAGTTTATGGGCAACCTGGGGCATTTCACACAATTTTGAATGCACCAGGGGGAGGGAATCGATCAGCCCAGGAATCTTATAGATTCCTGTTCCAATCTCTATGGCTTTTGGTCCACTTTAAAGGCGTATAAGTCACTTTTTATGAGTGTTTCCTATTTGTTTCCCTTTGTAAATATATTTTATAAAAAAAAAAAAATAAAAAAAAAAATATATATATATATATATATATATATATATATATTGCAACACTTAATATATCAACACATTAGAAACATGCAAAGTTCAGCATTGCACAATGCCTACACTTGTACTAATAGATAAGTCTGCTAATTGTGGAGCACTCTATAGTGCAATAAGGAGCAAGTGAGGTGTATGGTGGTGCAATGCTGATGTTAGGCAAAGTCCTGCACTGTCACACAGCTAGAAGACGGATACAGATTGTACAAGTAATAGTAACACAGATCTGGAAGAGGTGAGAGCAAGTGGAACTGCCGTGTTTTTCCTGAAAATAGCCTTTGCAAGTGGTCACCTACCTTTCTCCTGGCCCTCCATAGCAAGCAGGATGAGAGCCCTCAGGTGGGGGATAGATTTCTATTGCTTGTTAAGGTGACTACCAAGCACAGCCACTGTCTCAGTGCAAAGTCAGTTGTGTCTTTTGTTTCTTATTTCCTGAAGGCAGCAGACTCCACCCTGATCTGCTCTGCTCTCTCCACCCATTCCATACAGCACAAGCAATGCCTTGCCCGCCCACTCACACTGCACTTCCTAAATAATAAAGCCATGCTGCTGCACAAGCGTGTGTTATGTGCTTTGCCCAGCATGGGGGAGATCCACTAACATTAATAGATCATAAACGTCATATAACACGTAAACAACTCAACATACAGTGAAGGACTTGAAGGTATAAAACACAATGGTTTATTGAACATGGACCTCTGTAGTATGCCAAAAAAGATAAACAAATCTTCTCTGCCTAGGAAATACCTACTCCACAGAAATGGGTCCCCTGGCCACAGGGTGATTAAAGGAGCACTATTGCAAAATTGTGTAATAATAAAAAAAAAAACAATATAAACAGGAGGGGTCACCTATACATCCCAGCTGAATAAAACTCCCACCAAGCTTGTGTTTTTTCTCTCCGGGGTGACAGGTTTGGCCTATAAGGGGTGACAGAGCCTGTCACCCCTAATATACTTTTCCTTTCAATAAATGACAGAAAAAAAAATTGGATATTTATTGATGTTGGGTGTTTAAGTGACCTCTCCTCCCAACATCCAGGAAATTTATAAGGATTTTTTATCATTAGGCTATTTTTCGCAATAGTGCTTGTTTAAATGGCAGATATGGGCAGGCAAGACATGCTGGCTTACTACACTATTATTTCCAGCTTCTGTCCTCTTCACTTACCAAGAAGGTGGGGAAAGCAGTATGGCACTGGATGCTGGAAAAATAAGTCATATTGGCATATGTCTACACCTGTTGAATCTGCATTAACCCCTGCATGGTACTGAAATGCCTAACCCAGGGAGCCATAGGCTATAGGTGATGTGAGCACACTGGGGCTCCGAAGGTCAGGGGGGCCCCATTATTGTTGCACCTCCATGTCATTTATCATATTTGTGCTCACTTTTATCTGCCTAGCTGCCTCCAACTGTGTTAAAAGACAGAAAAAAAGTTTACTGTATGAGCCTTGATAGGGCCCCATTTAATGTTCGCACCAGGGCCCGTTTCATTTAGTTACACCACTGTCTATCTCTGCCTGCTTGTCACCCTCTATACTGTCTATAAACCATGACCATCAGCATTCGCAGTCCTGCCAATGAAAGTATACAAATGACTCAGCCCTGTATAGTTTATTGTCACATTACATTGAACCACAGTCTATTGACTGTCTGAGAGTATCCTCAGAAATATGTGGAGGTCTGATCACAGCTACCCCTTCCCAAGCCCTAGGAATAGGATGCCTGGGCAGGTAATATTAAAAGCAAGTCTGAAACTAAGTTGTGGGGCTCATATTCCCCCACCAGTCATTTCATGCGCAGTGGCTATTGGTGTTGGTTGCCAGCAGAGTGGAGAATGCTCAAGCATCACAGGAGCACATATGAAGCATGCCTGCCATTGGGGAAAGGTGAATGCTTTAACCATGCTTTGAACATTCCCAAAAAAGGGTTAAATTGGGGGAGTTGGTTTAAAAAAAATAATCTCAGTTGTCCTTGCAGCCAGCATGGTTCTTTGACGTTCCTGGGGGCAGCTTCACAGACCACAGGTGAGCTCAAATGCAGTTACAGCGGCTGCCACCAGAATGGCTAGGGGAATAGGCCAGGGCAGATGATGGGACAGGGTGAGTTAATTTTTTTTACCCCTCCAGAGGGGACAGTAAAATGACTTCAGATCCCTTTCAGAGCAGGCTAAAATCCAGTCCACCCCCCTAGTTTTAGTCAGCTTAACAGGGACATCCCGATTTGGGATTCCCCTGTGTTTGGAAGCTCATGGAACACCAGTTCTCTTCCCATACTGCAAACTCCCACTGTGTGGCAATCTGTTCTGAATGAATTATATAGTGAAACTGAGGTGGTTTCACACAGTGGGGATCCCAACTAAACTCTTGGCAAAAATGATAAATGTTGATTAAAACAAACAAAAGACAAAGTGGACCAAATCCTAAATATACTTTTGCTTACACTGTGTAAGTTTTCAAAGGAGGTTTCCTGATGAAGGATGCCCCACATTGTGCCTATCTAGATAAAGCCCAAGATCAGGCAATGTAGTCATCTTTTTCTGGGTTCTCCGGGTGGATGTGTGTGACATCAGCAAATGGCACTGTGGCACCTGCTGTATACTGCATGAATACAGTGCAGAAATCCAGAAGATCCAGAAGAAGGTGGGTACATTGCATAGTCTCAGGTTTTATCTAGATTGGAGCACTACATGGCATGTTCATGTTCACTCACATTGCCTAGGAGCTCAGCCTAGGGGCCAATCTGCATACATTGGCCGATACAATTTTAATTTTTTTCCCCTTGCAAGTGAGGAGTTATGGGTTCCCTAATCTGTGACAGCAACACATGCAAACTATTTAAAGTGGAACAAAACCCCAGGCAGCTTTTAGTGCCTGCCATTGGCCTTCCGCCGGAGCACCCTAATCGAGATGCCTCACTGTGTGAACCCCCTCCGGTTGCTGCAAAACTGCCCCTTTTCAGCATCTCTCTCGGCGCTGTAAACAATCAAGAGTGAGAGCAGCTGCATCCCCAGCCATTCAAATAGGCTGGGGGGGGGGCACTGGGGATGGGGGTCTCTCACCCATTTGCTGAACTATGCATGTAAGCAGCGCTTTATTGCCGTTCATAAACATGCAAGGCATAGGATGCTGATTGGACAAGAGCCCGCGCATGAATAATGGGTGAAGGCCGATTGATTGGCATCCGGGGCCTGGTGAAGGTTTTACACAGCAGGGTATCTCAAATCTGAATGCCCTGCTGGAGAGGAATAATGCCTGAAAATCACTTACCTGTCCGTCGTCTCCCAATCTCTCCGACAGCATCTTGCTGCACTCAAAAGATGTATTTATCTAACAATCCTCCAGAGTGTAGCATTGAAGCCACGTGTCTGCGTGCTAACCACATTGAGATGAGAGCTGCACCTGAGGTGAAGGTGACATCAGTCACCATGGAATTTCCGCAGCATTTCATTGGGCATTGCAGCAATGCAGAAGTGACAGTCCCTTACCTCTTTAATTGTGCTTTGAGGTCCATGTTCCATTCCGGTGCACCACCATCAGCAACGCGTGGGTTAACTTCAGCCGTAGGCGGAGACTGCAAGAAAAGCAAACTAAGCTCTTCCCAGCCTATATAGGGCAGGCTGTGGCCAGGGTAATCGCCCTGGTAGAGTGAGCGGTGACTCGGAAGGGCGCCTCCTTACCCTTGCAGGCGTAGGCTTGTATGACCACCTGCCTGATACAACTGCTGAGAGTGGACCTGGCAGCCACCACGCCCCTCCTTGGTCCTTCTGGGATCACCAACAAAACCTCATCTTAAGTACCTCCCGCGTAGCTACCAGGTAATACTAATGCCCTGACTCCATCCAGGTATTGCAAAAAATCATGCTTACCATGGAACACAGCCTTGTCTTCGTGCAGCACCAAAAAAGGTGACTTGATAGATAGTGCAGCCAGCTCTGTGACCTGCTGGATGGAGGTGATTGTCACAGGAAAAACCACCTTCAAAGTAAGCTTCGCCAGGGAGGCGTCCACCATTGGCTCAAAGGGGGGCCACTATAGTGCCGATAGGACCAGGTTAATATCCCAGGGCGGGATCAACAAGCGTCTAGCAGGACGAACTGCATGAACTTACAGGCTAATCTATGGTCCGTGATGGGCCTCTGGAAAAAAATGGACAAGGCTGAGACCTGGCCTTTAAGGGTGCAGGGCTGCAGGCCAGCATCCATGCCCTTCTGAAGAAATTCCAGTATCCTGGGCAACGAGAACCTCCTACAGAAGTAGCCATTCAACTCACACCAAGCCACGAAAGCCCTCCAAGTCCTGTAGTAAATTCTGGAGGATGACTGCTTTCATGCCCGAATCAAGGTCCAAATTACTGCAGTGGATAGGCCCCTCTCCTTCAGGATGCTGCTAAAGTGTTAAAGTCAGCACTTGTGAATTGCCAGATTCACAAACCACACCCTGCTAGGCCAGTGTGGGTAGATCAGGATGATGGGAATCCATTCACTGTTGACCTTATTTAAGAAGCGGACCAGTAGCGGCAGTGGTGGAAACGCGTACAGCAGTCTGTACCCAGGAGACTGCCATTGCGTCAAACGGTTGGCGGATCTCGCACTCTTGACACAAAACTCTGGACATCTGGTTGTACCACGACGCAATGAGGTCCACTTCCAGCACTTCCCACTGGTCGCAGCGGGCTTGCAACACGTCCTGGTGAGGGGACCATTCTCCCTGGTCCGTCTGCCTGCTCAAATAAATGGCCTGCATATTCTCCACCCCGGGAATGTGGATCGCTGAGATGCACGGAACATGATGCTCTGCCCACCTCGTAATGCGACTTACCTCCTGGAATGCCTGCCAGCTCCTGATACCCCCTGATGGTTTATGTAAGTCACAGCCGTGGAGTTGTCCGACTGTAACCTGACTGGGAGGCCTCGGAGCTGACAAGTCCAATGCCAGATGGCCAACAGAAACAACCTCAGTTCCAACACATTGATCGGGAGACGGCACTCCCGCTGGTCCTAGCGACCCTGGACCGTCTGGTTGTCCAGAACGCCCCCCACCACATCACAATGGCATGTGTGGTCAGGATGACCCACCGCACCGACCCACTGTCAGCTTGCTCTGGTCTAGCCACCAGTCGAGTGATCACCGGAGTCCGTCAAGGTAAAGTGACGCTCCAAAGTCTGTACCGTCCTGTTCCATTGCAAGAGGAGCAGCAGCTATAGCGGCCTGGCATGGAACTGGGCTCGATGGGCTCGATGGTGGATACCATTAGGCCCAGAATACACATGCTCTGCCCGACTGTGGGATGGTGATCCACCAACAGAGACCACACCCCCTCCTGCAGAGCCGTGCACCTCAACACCGGAAGGAGGACCTGGGCCAGGTGAGTACCCAACGGCATTCCCAGGTAGTTGCCACCGGGACTTGGGGTAGTTTATAATACACCTGAAGAGTTCCAGTGTGGGCAGCACTGTCCTGACACACTTCTGGTAGTGATGGCACCCTGATGAGCAAGTTGTCGAGGTATGGGGTGATGCGCACCCCGTGACTCCGCAAAAGCGGACAAGCCAAATGGCAGACCCACAAGTTGGAAAGGGCGGGTAGCCACCTCAAAACGCAAATACTGATGGTGACTGGGGAAAATTGGGACATGTAGATAAGCATACTTATGTGCACCGTTGTCAGAAAATCCCCCTGTTCCATATGATACTGAATATGCTTATCTGCTTCTCCCACTCTTCTTCCACCAGCCTGTGAAATTGGGAAAGTCTGGGAAACACCTGTCTGGCCGTTTGGAGCTTGTAAGGCTCACCCTGCTGCTTCTGGCATGGCAGAGGGTTAGCCAGGTGCAGGACCTCCAAAATTGAGCCTCTATGAGCTCATCAACCTGATCCATTGCATCATCGGCATGCGTGGAGTCCAATTCCCCTCCGCTGCTGGACAACACCTCCTCCTCTGACCGGAATTGGAGATCGAATTGCTAAAGAAGTCCTTGCCTCGAAACTGGAATCCTCAGAGGACTCCATCTGAATGGGTTTGCGCTTAGCAGAGCCTACCTGCCTGGTAGGGCGGAGACCGCTCAGAGGAGACTGGAAGCCGCAGGGGAAACAGTGCAGTCCAGCAGAGGTACAGAAGCTGCCAACTGCATAAGGAGCCTCAGGATTACAGTGCAACCGGCACACATGGGCCCCTCGCCTGAAGCCAGTGGCGCCTGGCACACCACCCACCACACCACCCACCATTAAAGTACGAAACCCCAATGCCTCTGACTTAGTAAGATGGCCACTCTGATCGCTAGCCAGTACAGTTGGTGTGTTAGGCCCCACACCTACCTGCCTGTCTGTGGCCCAACCTGAAAATGAATAACATTGCTCAACAACTGAGATCAACCCACATGGAACAGATGCAGCAGCTTCAGGACCCCCACCCTGTAAGACAAAAAACACACATCAAACTCAGATTTCCGATCTGATGAGGCAAGAAGTTGTGCACCCAGGGGAGCCCTACCTGACCAGGTTGGAAAACACAGTGGGGCGTTAGCCGCACTGGAATGATCCTCAGTTTTGCAGAAGCAGAGCAGGCAGCAGCGACAGGGAAAGTCTCGGCTGTCCCAGGCAGCAGAAGGGAACCTTTGGCCCCTTTCCAAAATGGCAGTGCCTTGTGCTGGAAGAGAGGAGAGGGCGCAGAGCCATGGACTGTGCAAATGCGGTAGCAGGGGAAGGGACTGAATGGGAAGGCGACACAAAGCAGGGCACGATGTCCAGCCCCAAGATCAGGTACCCTGACCCTTGAAGCTCCAAACCAAAACCGGCTGAGCCCCAGGCGCGTTTACCTGACTTGTGCCCGATTCCTACACACTGCTCTGTCCCACGCTATTGGTTTAAAAACTAACTTCAGGCATCCAAGCGGGGTCTCCAGGAAAGTGTAGAGGGCGAGGGGCTGGGAGGCAGACAGAGTCAAAGCCCTCCCACTCAGCATTGTCAAAGCAACAAAACTGGAAATAAAGAAATAAAATCCTGAATATCTTCCCAGACCAGTCGACTGCAACAAAAGAACTGTGGGCGTCTGGCCACATCCTGCCCTATATAGGCCAAGAGGAGCTTAGTTTGTTTATCCTGCAGTCCCTGCCTACGGCTGAGGTTAACCCACGCATTGCTGATGTTGGTGCCCCGAAATGGAAGGGAGACGAGAAATGGCAATGGTGCCGTCCATCCAAATGCTTTCAGCCTTTCCAAACAAATATGAACAGCCAAAATACAGTCTTGTCCATTCAGCCACAATGTTATTCTTGAGGAGTCTGAAGAAGACCTTGCCCTCGAATGTGCCCCTCAGGTATCGGAAGGCCACGCCCTTGAGGGGCCAGCAGAGGATGGATTTGGAGTAACATTACTTTCAAAAACCCCGTTTGTTCCACCAAAAAGTCAGGAGGAGAAAGAGGAGCTCTGCCACTGCAATCCAGGAGGAGACATCTAAATTAAACAACAAGTTACATGATGATGAACCACTGAACACAGCCAGTGACTCATATGTCTCTGCTCTGTGCATGCTCCCCCCCGCCCAGTCAAGTGAATGGGTGTGCTCATAGAGCGGGGATGCCGCCCTGTGCAGGAGGATCAAAGATGGCTGCGCCCAGCACTGGAGTTGCCAGCGTTGGGCCTGCATCATTGGAAAATACAACTCTGTGAAGTACTCACCTGTAGAGTTGATATTATACGCATACAGCACGTCCTGCTCCAGGATAGTAATAACATGTGGGTAATCCTCCGCCTGAGGCGCCGTGCACTGCAGACATGTAGAAAACAAGCTCCTCCCGGCCCTACATATACCGAGGGACCTCCCACAAATCCCCAGCATTGACAAGCAGTGAGAAAGAGAAGCCAGGAGGAAAACAACCACCCAGAGACTGGCAATAATATCCAAGATAATAATCACCATACAGGGGATCCAGAACAAGGTGAACAAGGGTGGGGTGGAGCAGGACGTGCTGTATGCGTATAATATCAACTCTACAGGTGAGTACTTCACAGAGTTGTATTATTCTAAGCATACAGCACGTCCTGCTCCAAATATAGTAATAACATGTGGGACATCCAATAGCAGTGTCCATAAAGTAGGGTGGGATCCCCATGAGAAAAGGCACAGCCAACAGTAACAGCGCTGTCACCCGCAACCTTGCTACCAAGAGCAACGTGAGCAATGCTCTAACTCAACTTATGAAACCTTACAAAGGCTGAGTGAAACACAAGCAGCGAACTAGTCAGCCTGCTCAACAAAACCGAGTGCTGAAGGCCCAAGCCAAGCACAAGTACAAGAGAACAAAACCCAAGAGAGAAGAATGAATCTCCCCTAAACAAATAGGCCAGAGTAACAGCCTAACCACGCTACTGCAACAACAGGGTAGCCATGGCAACCTTAGAACCCTCCCCGTCAGGGAATACGAACCCTGGTCTCCGCGAGACCAGCAGAAATACTGAAAAACAACGCTAACAAGGCTCAGCAAGAGCCGAAACGTTCACTTTAGGCTCAGAAGGACAAACCAACCGAGCAAGACCAATCCAAAGGGCTTCTACACCCGTGGAAGCAATCAGATCCTGTTGCATAAAGGATGGAGATGCCTATAAGCCCCAAGGGGCATAGTCCCAACCATGGACAGGAAACAGTCCAGGAGTCTTCAATGCCTGTTGAGGGATACGGATCCCTTTAAGCTCAGAGTAAGCAAGACACTAGCCCAGAGGCTGGAGGGTCTGGAATAAAGGAGAATAAAAAACTCCGCCTGGACCCAAACTCGGTGTAAGGCGGAACCTCCTCACCTAATGGTGTACAGATAATAAACATATATGTATATACATATAGTGATTAGACTAACAGAGCCATCCCCTATGGCATACTTCTGAATGAAGCAATCGCCCCGGAAGAATGATGTGAGGGAGGGAACAGTTCAGTCAAGAACCTGAATAAGACCCAGGGGAACCCTTAGCAGGGCATCAGGATAAGTAACCCCCCCACAGGGAGCTTAGAAATCCCTGGGGAATGCACCTGAGCAACCCCTGAGGAATGCTCAACACAGAAGATTGAACTAGGCTCTGCAGTGGGCGAACAGGGCGAGCCCTGAAACCCCCCAGAGAACTGAGTTGGGGAACCAACTTCAGCCATGCTGTAAGAACTCTAGGACCCAGGGATAAGGCAACATCCCGCAGGAGAGAGAGCTAGTCCAAGCAAGCAAACTAGAGCGACATCTCACATAGCCGGCAGAGAAGGGAGAAGAAGAAGAGGAGGGAGCTAGGTCTAACCCTCCAAAAAGGAAAGGACACCCAGAGAGATCCATCTCCAATAGGGTGAAGAACAAACCGTCCAATCCCTGTAGATAGGGGCGACGTAGTAAGGAGCCTGAATAGGCAGAACAGCCCTCGTGGGAGGGCACACAGTACAACTGTCGTCAGCAGAATCTGTGAACCGCACCCCACTGGGCCACCCAGGGCCCCCAGCGTAACGGTTCACCCTTGCTACAGCAATCTTGTGCAGAAACCCACCTAGCGGGGTGAAGAAGTTAAGACATATAGAGTATAATGTCCCGACAGAGCCATACTAGGTCTCCATGACCAAGGCCAGAGAGTCCTGGAACAATAACCCAGAACAATAAACCAGGACAATAACCAGGACAGAGTCCCTGTAATATCCACGGGGCCCCACGGGGCATCAGTAGGGGTTCAGCGAGACACTAGAATAGGCCCTCCTAGCACAGTAGGACAGCCCACAAGCCAATACTAATGAGGTGCAAGGAATGTAACCCCCCACTTAGATCAGAACCAGACCCTTCTTGAAGGGTCACCTGTTCAAGACCTTCACAGATAAAAAAGGACAGGCCACTGTCATCAGACTGACCGAGAGTCCCCAAAGAGACAAGTCCTGAAGGGAAGTAGTCCAGTAATTTAGGGCCCAAAGGGGCTCAATGTGATAACCGAAAAACAGTATGAAATTGGACCCCCTAAAGGGGACCCCCTTTGGAACCTCGGGGGAGTTCAGAAGAAATAGAACCCCCTAGTCAACCTGCCTGGCATGGTCCCCACGGTGACCATCTACAGGGATAGGCAAGAAGGAAAGGGATGGTCCCTAACAACTTCCTTGAATTTACAAACTCAAAAGGAACCCCCGCACAAAAAGGAGGGGTGTACTGACCTATTTCCAGGGGTGTTGGAACCCCATCCAGGATAAGTAACCTAAGGTGTCGCATGGCCCAAGGGCACCAGTGAATAAAGGACAGCGTCCGGGCCGCCACCAACAGGCCCACCAGCTGCAAGGTGAAGGTAGTGTGACCACAAGGAGGGCAAGGCCCCTTCATCCTAAGGCCACAATAGCAGAAGGGAAGGTTTTAACCTGAACCCATCTAAATGCCACCCCGTAGGGAGATACCGAACCAGGGTACACTAAGAAAGTGATATGCCTGAGCACCAATCCAAAAGACTCCCAAGGAGCCCCAAGTCAACAGCCAACGCGGCCTGATGCAAAATTGGAAAAGAATGACAATCAAGTAGAACCTAGCGCGGACGTCACAGGTGCACGTCCAAGACAACACTCCCATACTCGCCTTGGTGAGCCGTCTGGGAGCAGGGGAGGGACCCAAGACAAGACCCTAATCCGCAGAATTGGTCCTGTAACACTGGCTGGAATGGCCTAGGTGTCCTGAAGGCACAAGGGACTAAAAGGGAATATAGATCCTCGCAGGCATCAAGAGGTCCACTGGACAAGAGCGCCCGCGGCCCAACAGGTGGATCCCATGTAGGAACTGCCTGTGAAAAACTAAAAATGCTAGGTCCAGAATGCCGGTCCTGGTCAGACTGCTTCATTCCAGAGGGAAAAGGTAATGTGGATGCAATCACCAGCGAAAGGCCAACCTGTAAGAGAGCCCAGACCCTGCCCGCCGAACTCGGCCTGCGTCAACTCCCGAAGGGAAAACTGGGACTAGAGGACCCCTGACAACCTCAGAAAGGGACCGTCCAGCAAATTCCATTCTGCATCCAGGGGAACTATCTCCTGTAACAACCTGAACGAAGCATGGCGCCCTGCGATAGGAGCCAAGTGCTGTGGCAGCCCCCCCCCCCCCCAACAGGGCGAGGGCGTCCCTTCATGCTTGTGTGGTTTTGGCAGACTTTGGTTTCGCCCTGCCCGAGGTCCCAGGGCGTTGCCTGCCCCTCCCCCCCCCCCCCCGGGGCGGGCCTCCACTCCAAAAAGTTGGAAGCACACTTCTGGTTCTCGCTTGACACTAACGTAGGGAGGGGGAGGGGTGTCCCTGCCCCTGGGCGGCCGGGACGGCCTTCTGCGCAAGGGCGCCTTACCCTTTCTTCCAAAAAGGTCCAACCGGGCCCCGAATAAGCGTCGTCCTCTAAAGGGAAGACCAGTAAGAGCCTTTTTAGTATCATTGTCAGCCCCCCACTGTCGCAGCCAAAGCAGGCGGCGAATAGCCACCACAAGAACCGAGGTTCTAGCACACATTTTAATAGTGTCATCCATCGCTGAGAGAATAAACCTCACAAAAACATCACAATCAGACAGTGCATTAAAGACCTCGCAAGGGAGATCCTCCGGCTGTTGGTCACGTATCTTCCTAAAAAAGGGTCCTGGCGGCCACTGCGGTGACGGCCGCAGCACAGACCGGGCGCAGAGCCGTCCCTGCACTCGAAAAGGCGTGGGAAGCCAATCTGTCAATGCGCCGGTCCTCAGCATCCCGAAGGGTACGAGGAGTAGAAGCTGCCATGAAGGGAGGGTTAGCAACCCCAATAATAGGCGCATCCACCTCGGGAGGGACTGACCATCGATCAACCAAATCATGGGGAAAAGGGTACTTCCAGTCCCAGACCCCCGGAACCCCTGTAAGTTTACAAGGTGATTCCCATTCCTTAGATATAAGAGTCTGGAAATGATCCTGTTCCACAAATTCCAGGCGCGGCGTCGCCGTGTCGAAACTCTCCCTCTTGGGCTTGGGAGACTCTCCCGGAGGAGAGATGGACAGTACTTTCTTTATAAGTAACTCATCAGTGTCGCACAGGCCCCAAGAACCCGGGCCAGAACTGTCCCGGCTCCAAGACATCTCGTCTGAGGAACTGGAACCTGAGAACAGTTCACCTTCATCAGAAGGCTCAAGGTCCTGCATAGCGGCAGACTCCTCAGTTTCAGTGGGAAACCTAGAACTAGGGGGCGTCAGGGACCGTTTCTTTCCAGCACCCAAGCGCTCCGCCAAACCAGACATCACCTGCTCCGCCGTGGGTAACCTGCGCGGCACCACCTGCTGTTCATCCCCGCTCGAGTGCGACTCATCTGGAGTGAGATTTAAGCACGGGGAGACAGGAGTATTGAAGCGAGGTGCAGCTACTGGTAAACCTGATTGCAGGGCCAGCACTTGATCAGCACACGGTCCGCAGACCCGTGCTCTGTCAGCATCAGCGTGGGGTTGTCCACACATAGTACACAGCCGGTCTTGTCCCGCGGGACCCCAGGCATATAATTCTGAGATGCCTCCATATGGTTATTAATCTAGGTAATATGCCAGTAGGGATTTATGCTGTAAGCAACCCTGGATGCCCCAAAACCCGCTGGGAATGTGGGAGAATTTAAATATAAACCCGTTAAGATATATATATCTGGCCGGGAGAAGCCAATGGAATCTTAGCGTCTGAAAGACATAAGGAGAAGAGAGGGTGTCAAAGCCATGCGCAGCACAGGAAGAAAAAAATAACCGAAACGCCCGTGAGGGCACTTACAGTAACCAAGGAAGGAGGATCGTGACCACGCGCGCGGGAAGACCGTCAAAATGGCGCCAAGCGAACCTCGAAGGGAGGACAGATGACGCGGAACGCGCCCAAACCAGACCACGCCCCCCCGGAGAGCGCGAAGCTCTAAGCGCTTAACAAGACAGAAAAAGGAGACAGTAAAAACGCCATAGCGTCGCGACACAGAGCCGCCGTAAGCGCCAAGTCAAAATACATTAAAGGCGCTGCGGCCAACGTTAACATAATGTTTGAAGTGCGGCTCTGACCCCCGGTAACCAATAAAGGCTATAAGCATACAGTGTAATAGGGCAAGGTTAGGCCAACGTACACAACCCCCCCCTCTTTTTCCCCCCACTAACGGGGGGAACTAAGGAAGCAGGTGACCCAGCACTCGGGGTTCACCGCTACACCAAGCCTTGACTGCCTACCCTATGGTGGGGGATTGCAGTGGAGCGTTGCTCCGTTAAGCACACAAGGTGCTGCCTACCTTCACCCGACCAACGCAGCCCAGGCTGGGAGGCATATTCTTCACAGAGAGGACGGGTGGAAATAGTCCCGCAGGGCCTCGGGCTGTAAAGCCCCGCTCACCTGCGAGAGTGTGATACTTCATGTCAGTTTCAGCACTGCAGAGAAATCTGGGGATTTGTGGGAGGTCCCTCGGTATATGTAGGGCCGGGAGGAGCTTGTTTTCTACATGTCTGCAGTGCATGGCGCCTCAGGCGGAGGATTACCCCCATGTTATTACTATATCTGGAGCAGGACGTGCTGTATGCTTAGAATAGGTTATTTTATTTATTTTTTTCCATGCAACCCCCTGTCCATCACAGCGTCTGACAAGAGAGGCAGGGTGGGAGTTACTTTTTCACAGGGCAAATCTGCCTGGCCTGTCCCTTTAATCTCTACTTCTACTATCACTGATGGGTCCTTCTCTACCAGTGATCGCTCCCTTTATCCTCATTGCCTTCTCCACTGCTACCAACTGTGGTCCGAGAATCTCCCCATATCCTTTCCAAGCCTGAGTGGACCCCTAATGATGACAGGGGCCTCCAGCCCCCTAGTCTGCCCTGCCTGCTCTCCATTGTGTCTCCTGGTGGAAGCACTGCCTGGTGTAATTACCCCACTTTCTCCTACTATAACAATGGAAAGGAAGATGTGAAGTGGCCAATGGTCCTATTGGTGGATCTATTTACAGAGAGGAGCTTCTAATAAGCTCAAGAATTTACCCATATGCATGTGCACTCAAAAGAACTGAGATAATTTGTAGTTCTCATAAATTTATTTGGACATTTAAAAAAAAAGTGAAACATATGTAAATTATTGTAGCTGAATTAAATATAAATTAATAAAAAAGTTACAATAAATGAGAGACACTATATTATAAGGTGCTATTTTAATCGCATGTGACTATACAAAGAAATTGTATAAGTCTACATAGTATCTAAATAAAACATATATACATAAAATACATAACATATTTATAGTTCTTTAAAAGTCAGTAATGAAAGGTGCAGTCACCGGTTTAAAGGCTTATCTGTAAGACCCACCCAGGTACAGTGCAGGGTGCTCCCTGTACCTTCTTTCCACAGCCTTCCTTGCCATAATGACTAACATAAAAAAGTGATTCAACACTAGGATATAGAATGTCTGCCCATTTGGTTATATCTTCCCCCCACTGCTACTTGGGTCCAACAGAATTGTCAGAAGATGTAACTCAGAGTAAAAGTATTACCACACCAAACTGCAATGCACCAGTCCTTTCACCCCCCCCCCCCCCCAATCCAGTTACGTTGCAGAGTGCTCCCTGTAGATCCTTGCCTTATCCTTTCATGCTACCCCTGATCACCACCTCCATTTATCTTGTAGGGTGCTCCATGTAGCCCCCAAAGCTCAATCCTGACCCTCCCGATTATCTAATATATATCTATTCCTCCCCGACCAGGATTTCTCCAAATGGTATCCTGGAATGGCTGTCTGGTAGTTCATGAGTTAGGGTAACCTTACATTTTTTCGACCCTAATCTTGCTAGGCCCTAAGTGAGAACTTTACCCTAATTCTTGTGTCCTGTTTCGATTACCCTCCTTTACCCAATGGCAAAAAGGAAGGTGGCATGTGCTCATTAAGTCAATTTAAGGCAGTCAGGGATGAGGTGCAGAGAAAGAAACGTAACCATCTGCACATTCATGCTAGCTAACACCCTAAAAAAACATGGACTCTTAGTTAACAAATTGCAATGAATGTATATGCGAGGCAGCTGCGTCAAGGCCATCCTATTTATGTCCCTTCCATAATTTTATTGAATAAGAAACCGCCAAAGTAACCGCGATTAAGCAATAATTCCCCGATGTAAATGGTTGATTAACGAGAATTGGTTATAATCGGTCTGCAGTCTCGTTTGGGTGACCAAAAATTGTGGAAACAGATGCCACCCACAAATAGCACAGTCAGTGCATTGCACAAGGGATCGCACGAGCGAGCATTTAACCAACAAAACTTCTGCACCTGAACGCAAGTTGGTAAATTGCAAAAGATTTGTATGGTTGTTCACTCATCTGCTTGTGTAAACTGACATTACTAAGCATACAAGAGTTTGTACAGACAGTGCCATCTCTTAAAGTGGACTGAAACCTAGCAGGATCCATTCCCTCCCCCCTGGGGCATCCAAAATCAGGATGCCCCGCTGTGTGAAACCCCCCAGGTTGCCCGCTACACTTACCTTACTTCCTGGTCCAACGACGCATGCGCAGGCTGCATCCCCGCTATCCCTTTAGCAGGGCACGTGCCGGCCATTTGTGAATGGCTGGCGCAGGCACGCTCCCTGCTAGAGGGAGGTGGGGGATGCGGCCACCAGCGCTCTAGGAGCCGGCTTAGACGTCCATAGCTCAGCGGCTCCGAGCGCGCTGATTGGATGAGCAGCCATGTGCCGTAGGACCGGGATAAGGTGAGTTTATGTGGAGATCTGGGGGGTTTCATGTAGCCTGGCCGATTGGGAGTGCCCTGGAGGGAAGGACCAAAACGCAGGATAGTCAAAATCCTGGGTTATGGTCCACTTTAAACTTGTGTGTGCACAAGCAATGCATTTATGAACCAAGCTGTACATACACATTTCAGACAGCCAATTGCTAGACCATTGTGTCGGGCCAAGTCTGCCACTGCCCTAAACTGTTTTTAATTTTTAAGATTTTTACTCATGATTTGTTGCTGGGATGCTCCATAATAATCAGCATAATGGGTGGGGCAGCACTGGAAGCGAGAGTGCTTGCTATGATGAGGCTGGGTGGGGAAGGAGGGAGGGGTTAGCTGGGCCTGAATGGCAGCTCTGAGAGTGCATTCAAGATATAAAAACAGAGGGGGCATGGACTAGTTCCTTGAGCTGGTATTGGTGGCCCACATTAGCGGGGTGGTCCTGGAGGGGCAGATAAGAAGTTATATTTCCTCATTCGGGGAAGCACAGCACTGGAGGAATGCTTGGAAAAGTAATGGTGCTGTTTATGCCTCAAATGCCTTTGCACCTCCACGGACTGCTTTAAATTGGCTGGATATGCTTTAAATTGGCTGCTGTTGTATTTGCAGGTCAGGACCAAGATCTGCTCTCCTAATGTAATTTCTTTCCTCTCTTATGTATAGAGTTCTCCTGCCCCAAAGACTTCCTCATGTGTATTTTGCAAATGCTTGGTGCCAAAAACCCGATGTTTGATTGATGATGTGACCCCAAAGATAGATCCTTACTCAATCCTTACCCAAGCCCCTGTTAGAAAGGGCCAACCACTTTATTTAATATGGTGTGGGTGACACATTGTCATGTCACAGGTTGCACAAAGTGTGTTGACCATTAAAGTGGGCCAACACCCAGGGGTGATCGGCCCGGGAATCTATAAGATTCCCGGGCCGATCACCTCACACACCGCGGGACATCCGAGATCGGGATGTCCCGCGGGGTGTAACCCCCCCAAAACCCCGAAAAATCCTTACCTCTTCCGCCGCCTCTCTCGCGCTCCTCTAGACGTGTGCGCGCCCGCGCCGGCCGTCTCTGAATGGCCGGCGCGGGCGCGCACACGTCAAGAGTGACGCGCGGGAGGCGGCGGCGGGCGCGATCCCTTGTCCGTCGGCGGGCATTGGACAGCGCACTCACGTGGGAGCGTGGAGAGGTGAGTTTTCGGGGTGTTTGGGGGGGTTTCAGGCAGCGGGGCACCCCAAATCGGGGTGCCCCGGGGAAGTGGACCAATACCCAGGATAGTCAAAATCCTGGGTGTTGGTCCACTTTAAGGTAGGATGTGTTGACTCTATAGAATACCTGCTGCTGCGACTAGGATGAGATTCAAAATGAAAAAAAAAAACACACACACACAGGGCAAAACACTAAAAGCTAGTATCCACAAGAGGCCTGTACCGGCAACTAATCTAATAGGCCTAATGGCCCATATTAATCCCAAGATGTCATTCCTCCTGCAGATCACTCTCGGCGTCGCTTGCTGGGCAGAGCAAGCTTATCTCAACAGGGGAAAATAATTTTGTATCCTAATAATAACGTGAATATTAAGGAAAGCTTTACAGGGTAAGCCCTGGTATCTTGGTATAGTGTACTCTGACACTAAGGGGCAACTGGTCCTAGCTAGCGGTGATGGAGAGGTCATGGCTCAATAAATGGAACCAGTGCTGAAATATACATACAGTGGAACACACTAAGCCATATGGTGTAACCTCTGCAGTAAAAATGCAGTGCTTTATCAATTCTCTCATATTTCTCGGAATTATCAGAAGAAAATGAACACCGGAAATGTAATTATTTGTCAACATATCTAAAAAAATAACTCCTTATTCTTAAACCGGATCTTCACCACGATTTATTGAAAAGCCCAAACCCTTAAAAAAACATTCCCTAGCATCTAAAAATACAATTCTGTGAAATACTTACCTGTAGAATTGGTATTATGAGTATACAGTACGTCCTGCTCCAGATAACACTTACACTTGGGTAATCCTCCGCCAGATGGCGCTGTACTGCAGAAGCATGCAAAAACAGGCTCCTCCCGTCCCTTCACATACCCAGGGACCTCCCACAAATCCCCAGCATTGAAAAGCAGTGAACAAGAAGCTGGGAGAATTAAAAACCACACAGAACAGCTGGTAATGATAATGATAACAATCACCATACAGGGGATCCAGAATAATGCAACAACCAGGGTGGGGTGGAGCAGGACGTACTGTATACTCATAATACCAATTCTACAGGTGAGTATTTCACAGAATTGTATTATTCTTAGTATACAGTACGTCCTGCTCCAGATATAATACTTACACTTGGGACATCTCCAATAGCAGTGTCCGTAAGTAGGGTGGGATCCCCCAACAAAGGATGACAACAGCAGACAGTTTAGAACCACTGTCACCTGCATAACCATGAGGCCAAGACATCATGAGCTGAAGGCCCCAACATCAAACCTGTAAAACTAGCAAAAAGGTATGAGCAGAAGGCCAAGGTAGTGACCTAGCCAACCAGATCAACAGATGCCCTGCGCTGAAGGCCAAGGGGGCAACCAGCACAAGAAGAAGGGACCGAAGCGACAAGAAGATTCTTCCCTTTGCCGGAATAGGCCGGAGTAACAGCCTGACACTCCAATAGCTAAAGTAGACTTGGCAGAAGCCCGAAAGACCTAACCAAGGACTAAACGGGAGAATCCAGTAAGGTAGTAACCAGGACCAAACCACCCAACATCCGAGAGGGAAGGATCGAACACCTTAGGATGAAATTACTACATGCCCCAAGGAACATCAGTTCCCCTAAGGACAGAAAACTACCAAGGAAGGCTTCCAACACCTGAATAAGGAAGGCAGAGCCCTTTCCTCAGCAATGCTAGGAAAAAGGGCACGGCAGGAGTAGCAATACAACGAATCAATGAACAAGAGTCACTTCCAGATGCAGCTAGTTCCGGCATCAGGCAGAACTCAACCTATCCCAGTGAATCTCAAGGAAGGGGGCTAGGTAAACAGAGCCGCCCGCTAACACCCGCTTGACCAAGGTGACAGTCACCAGAAGGACAACCTTGACAGCATCCGGAATAGGACCAAGGAACACAACCCTGCAAGCAGACAGAAGGAATCAATTCCAATCACAACGGGGACCATAAGATTACATGGTGGACCCGATGAGTACCCCCTGCAGAAAGTCTGACCAGGAAAGACTGAACCAGACCACTAAGGCAAGGTGGACAGGACAGAACCTGACCCATCAGAGTACTGAGTTGGAGAATCAACTCCAATCAAGCTGCAAACAACACTAGCACCCTGGGAACCGAGAACGCCCAACAGGGAAGAGATCTAAAACTCACCACCAATCAATATGGGTATGCCATACCCTACAACAGATGGAAGAGGTAGAGGAAAAACTTGCTCATAGTCTTCCCAGAGTCTCCAACATCGAGACAGATAGGCCTGTCTCCAGCAAGATAGTTGTTTCAGCAGTCAGGCCAACTAGGCCAGAACCGTAATGGACTGACCTAAAGGGAGCCCTGAGTGAGTCGAGCTAGCACTCCTGGCAAAATGGTCCAGAAAAACCATCCCTGGTACCATAACCACCCTCTACAAGGGCACCTGGGGCCACCAGAACACTGGTTCCCTTACCAGCGCAATCATGCGCATAGCCCTGCCTAGCAGGGGGGATGGAAAAGGACATACAGAACCTAAACGTCGAGTCAGGACAGTACTAAGGCATCCGGACCACTGCCAGAGGATCCTGGGACAAGGAAACAAAGGCCAAGAGCCTGTGATAGTGATGAAACACAACAGATCCAAGCTGATCGGACCCCCTAGTGACACAAGGATGAGCACATCCTGTCGCAGAAGGGCAGCCCCGGGGCGAATATAACGACATGCAACCTAGACGTTTCCTGAAGGGTCCTCCAGCCCCAGACCCCTCCAATGGTTACTGTAGGACACAGTCGTCAGACAGACCGAGCGCCCCCAACTGGCAGACCCGGAGGGGAGGTAGCCAAGCGAGGCAGAACCATTGTAAGGCACACCAGTGTTTTATAACCAATAGGCGTAAGGACCATCTAAGGCCCCGCCACCCCCAGAATCGCAAGGAGTTTCAGAAGAAAACTCCCCCTTCAACCTGATAGTTAGGCATCCACGGAGACCGTCTCCAGGAATGGGCAAGAAGGAACTGCCCCATACAGGTTCCCTGAGATCATTTAACCCAAGATAAATAACATCTCACCAGGTGGGAAGGCCCACAGACCCTACTCCAGGGATGCCGGATCCCTATCCTGTATTGACAATAGAAGTCACAGAAGGGCCCAGGGGGGACTGAACATAAGGGACCTCTTCCGAGCAAGACACCAAACGGCCCCACCAGCTGCATCTCTGCCTGGTGAAGGGACCGGGACAGCAAGAGGGACTGGGCCCATGCGACCAGATTGTCTGCCACATCGCGGAGAAGGGAAGATTCAATTAGAACCTGATCCAGATTCAGTCCTGGTAATGGGATTACCACTGAAGGGGACAATAAGGACTTGGGGTGAACAGGGTCCCCCATCCAATGAACTCCCAATGGATGCCATCAGTCGGTTATCCATCCCGACGCAGACTGGGAAGTGAGAAAAAAAGCGTCCAGGTAGCCACACGCAGACGCCCCTTGGTCTCATCCGAGACCTCACCATCGTCCACACCCGAGAGATCACTCTGGGAGATGAAGAGAAGCCAGGTAACAAGGTCACAATTAGCCGTGTTGGGCACGAACATGAACCTGAAGAGCTTCTGGGATCTGAAGTCACAGGGATGTAAACATTAAACATTTTAGTGTTCCAAGACGGCAAGAAGCCCGCTGGGCGCAAGGTGCTGATGGACCAACCCAGAGTTTCCGCAGAAACTGCCTGTAATAAGAGAGTAGCCGCAAATCCAAAATGGCCCCAACCTATCTCTCATAGGGAACTGTGAAAGGTTGGTATGGCAGCCCCTTCTTTTGCCTGCTACGGCAATTTGCAAGAGACCCTCAGGCCTCGTAGGCCTAGCATGGCCTGTGTCAGTAACTAAAGAGCGGCAGGTCCCAGGAGTACCTGGAACCTGATAAAAACTGGGGAAGACCGCGCAGCAAACCTTAACCTGTATCTGGAGGACACAACCTCCTGAATCCACCAGAATAAGGCGAGATGCCTCCCGATAATAACAAGGTGCTGCTGCCATCCCCTCACCCAGAAGGGTGAGGGCGCCCCATCATGCCTGAGGGGGTTTGGTGGAAGATTTGGGCTTAGCCCCGCTGGAGGGGCCAGGGCGTTGTCTGCCGCTCGTGGGGCAGGAGTCCGCACGAAAAAGCGACACGCCTGGTTCCTGCTCAACACTCAGGTAGGGAGGAGGAGGAGTACCTCTGCCCCTAGGGGGCCTAGACGGCCCCAAATAGGTGCCGCCCTTTAAAGGGGAGCCCAGTAAGAGTCTTTCGTAGTATCGTCAGCACCCCACTGTCGCAGCCAGACCAAGCGACGTATGGCTACTGCAAGTGCAGAAGTTCTTGAACACATCGTGATAGCGTCTTCCAACGCTAATAGAATAAACTTTGCAAATACATCACAATTGGAGAGTGCATTAAACACCTCCCAGGGGAGATTCTCAGGGTGATGATCAAGTAACTTTCTAATGAGTGCTTTAATGGCCACTGTAGTAATAGCCGCGGCACAGACCGGCACAGCTCAATGCGCCGGTCCTCAGCATCCCGAAGGGAACTATAAGCAGGGGTTGTAATAAAAGGGGGGTTCGGGACCCCTATGATCGGCGCATCCACCACGGGGGGTGATGACCAGCAATTAACCACCTCAGGGGGGAAAGGGTATTTCCTATCCCAGTCCCCTGGAACCCCTGTAAGTTTACTGGGACATTCCCATTCCTTGAGCACCAGGGCATGGAAATGAGCCTGCTCTAGAAATTCCAAACGTGCGGTAGCAGTATGGAAACGCTCCCCTGTAGGTTTGGGGACCTGACCGGGGAGGGAGATAGACAGTGCCTTAAAGACCTTAATCAATAAGTCGTCAGTATCACACTGGCCCCAGTATTCAGGGCCAGAATCGTCATGACTCCTCGGGCTCCCATCAGATGAGCTTGAGTCAGAGAACAACTCCCCTTCATCAGAAAGGGTATAGTCACCCGGAGTAGTAAACCCCACGGTTCTCATAGAAGATACCGAAACATGAGGCGACAGATGCCACTTCTTACCAGGGCCCATTCGCTCTGATAACCTAGTAATAATCTGTTCAGCCGTAGGCAGTCTGGAAGGCCTAGCAGGCTGCACTACCCCACTTGTAGGCGACTCAGCAGGAGAGAGATTTAAGCCTGGGGAGATAGGTGAATTGGAGCTAGGTGTAGCCACTGGCTGACCTGATCAGGGCCAGTGCTTGCTCGTCACAGGGTACACAGACCCATGCCCTGCCAGCATCCGCATGGGGTTGTCCACACGCTATACACAGCCGGTCTTGTCCCAGAGGGACCCCGGTCACATAATTCTGAGATGCCTCCATATGGTGATTAATCAAGGCACAATATGCCAGTAGGGATTTACACTAAAAGTAACCCTGGATGCCCCAAAGACCCGCTAGGGAAGTGGGAGAATATTGCAAGACCCGCTATAAATTTACACCGGGCCGGGAGAAGCCAATGGTGATCACCAGTCTGAAAGACATAATGGGAATAAAGGGTTCAGAGTCATGCGCAGTAATCAAGGCTAATGAAAATCGCCCGCGAGGGCACTTACAGACCAAGAGAGGAGGCGGACCGCAACCACGCGTGCGTGCGACCAGCATCAAAATGGCGCCAAGAAACTCGAATGGCGGGCCAAGCGGCTGCGACACAGAGCGCACCAAACCAGGTCCCTGGTGTGTCATGGTGTAAGCATACACTGAGACCACCACACACACCCCCCCCTTTCTTTTCCCCCCGGACTACGGGGGGGAACGAGGGAGGATGGCGACCCTTTGTACAGGACCCACCGCTACACGGGGCATGGGGCAATAGTGCGGGAGGGCATCCTCTAGAGGCTCACCATCGGCCTAAACCGCCTACCCTTTGGTGGGGGACTGCGGTGGAGCAGCGCTCCATGAGCACGCATGGTGCTGCCTACCTTCACCCGACCGACGCAGCCCGAGCTGGGAGGCACTCACAGGGAGGACGGGTGGGAGTAGTCCAACAGGGCCGCAGGCTTAAATAGCCCCGCTCACCTGCGAGAGAGTGATACTTCATGTCTTCGCAGTCAGCACTGCAGAGAAATCTGGGGATTTGTGGGAGGTCCCCGGGTATTTGAGGGGCCGGGAGGAGCCTGTTTTTGCATGCTTCTGCAGTGCAGCGCCTTCTGGCGGAGGATTACCCAAGTGTAAGTATTATATCTGGAGCAGGATGTACTGTATACTAAGAATATTAATATATTTTACATTTTTAGTCACTTATTATTCTTTCCCCCGCCAGGCTGCAACTCTGTTAAGGACTTTAGGATACGGGCGCCGCCATCTCGACTCAGAAGCATCACACTTACTGAGGAGAGTGGGATAAAGTACAGGGGGTGGGTTATAGCTGTGCTTTGCTCAGACAGAACAGAGCTGGGGTCAGAAAAAAGGTCAGCAGTCCCAGAATGCAAAGCGACACAGTCAGAAGGCACTTCCTGTTTGCAGGCTGCCTGATGTTCCATGAGCCGCCATCTTGGATGTTTAAAGGCTCATTACATGCAGTAGATGCAGGTAGGATGATTTTTAATAGGAGCAATCTGTATGTACGGGGTGTGGGAAACATATAAGATAGACTCCTATTCAGAGTGAAGGACCACTTTAACTGTAACTATAATGCTTAAAATAACTTTGAACTTGATCTGAACACTAAATCTTCTACAAAAAAAAAAAAAAAAACTTAACCCCCTAAGCCTAACTCCCATTCCTAACATCATCAGATGAGTTTTCACCTGAATACCAATAATGTTTGAAAGGGAGACTGATGGAACCAAGGAGCAGTATCGCAAAAAATGGTCTAATAATAAAAATCCATATAAATCTGCTGTATGGTGGGAGGAGGGGTCACGTATACACCAGCATCAAGAAATATCCAGCCAGGCATGTTTTTCTTTCTTTTAATGAAAAAAAAAAAAAAAAAAAAAAAGAGGAAATTAGGGGTGACAGAGCCTGTCACCCCTGATAAGTATAAAATCCAGAGGAGACAGGTTTAGACTAAGAAAAACACAAGCTTGGTAGGAGTTGTATTCAGCTCAGATGTATAAATGACCCCTCCTCTCATTAGCCGATGTGTTTATATGTATTTTTAATATTACACAATTTCGCGATAGTGCTCCTTTAAATTGATTAGGGCAAAGATCTAGAACAGACCTGGGCATTGTAAGACCCCAGGGCCACATATGGCCCTTTGATTGGCTCTAACCGGCCCGCGACCAGCGTTCCCTGTAAGGTGCGTGGCCGCACTCTGCGGACGCCCCCGCCACTCAGTCCCGTCCACTGTCCGCGCAGTCTTGCCAGAAAAGATAGTTCCGGGTTTGAACAGCACTTTTGCCCCTCTGTAGTGAGTGTAATGTAGCGGGGGGCATGTGTGGATTAGAGCCTGCTGTCCTATTGGACAGTTCCCTCCTGCAGGTTTGGCTGTGGGCGGAGTTTCTCTTCCCGCCCTTGGCCTGTACTGTGTGGCATGTGTCAGTCGCTGCGGAGCCGACGCCGGAGATCGAGGTTCTCCAGCCCCCCCGGGCATCACAAATCGGGATGTTCCACTTTTTGAAACCCTTTTACTCAGTAGCAACGTGAAAACAGGTAGACTCCTCTGAAAGCAGAACAAAACCCAAGTGTCAAGTTGCACAAGGGTTTCACACAGTGGGGCATCCCGATCTCGGATTTCCAGGGGAAGACCAGTGGCCGCTCTGGGTTTTGTTCTGTTTTATGTGAGGGAATCCGCAATTTTCCCATTGCTACTAAGTAAAAAGTGTGAGCAGCACTATGTTACTTTAATAATAATGTAAAGGAGGGGGGTTATTCCATCCAAACCTGATTTGGTCATGATGTTTTTAAAGCAGACCAAACCCCATGTAACCCAGCCCTTTGGAGTGTGAAGGAATCCAGGGCTGGGTTACAGGCACCATGCCTCTGGGGCATCCCAATATGGGATGTCCTGTTGTGTGAGACCACACTGGACACACAAAATGTGGTCTATTTAATTACATTTTTTTGTAAGGCACTGTCACTTTTTCATTGTTTAAATATAACATATACTCGTAGCAGCTTGTCAAAACAATGCTATTTACTGCTTTTTATAAAGTAATACAATTATATTATGCAGAATTGAGTTCAGCCTTTTGGCCCGGCCCTCCACAATATTTTTAGTTTCTCATGTGGCCCCATGGAAAAAATAACTGCCCACCCCTGGTCTAGAACAATGTAAAAAAATATGTATTAATTCACTGAAATAGCAGTTGCTTGAACAACCAAGCATATGTGGTTAAAAATTAACAGTAAGTGAATTTAAAGGGACATTCCAGGCAAAGGCTTACATTAGGCTGTTCCGTGCTGGCTTGCAGGGGCCACATCTATCATTCCCTGCTCTTCTTAATCCCTGATAAAACTCTATAAAACGTGCCTCTGTCTGCTGACTTTTTTTAGGGCCTCCGAAAGAAAAGGACATCTGAAGAAACCCTCACATTGAAACATGCATAGATGAGTCGCATGCTCCTGAGGAGGCCCTGCAGAAGGGATAGCGTTCACTAGGAGTTACTGAGAAATATAAAGCAGGCTGAATGGAAAATGCCACCCAACAGTCAGCATAGGGAGAGCAAAAAGGAGGCTTATTTAACCCTTTGTCTGGAATGTCCCATTAAACAGGATTAGGATTAACATAGATCTGTCCTAAGATGTGAAGACATAATAAACACATAAGGGCATCCTATGTTTTTATAGCTAGGAAGCCATTGGCTTAATGGTTGGTAAATTTACTGCAGCAGCAAGCGCAGGCACTGCTGGAGTGAGGAGAGTATACTAGCATGCCACCGCTTTCTAATATAGGAGTACAGGTATGTTTTACAAACATTAAATAGTAAGTTAAATATCTACTAGAAATGTATACTTTGCACATGTAAATAAACAGCATAAAATTGCATTGTTCTTTTAAAAGGCAATGTACTATTTAAAGGGACATTCCAGGAAAAGGCTTCAATTAGCCCAATTACAGCTTACCCCATGCTGATAGTCAGGGGCTGCATTTTTTATACCATACAATAATCCATTGACCAACAATAGAAATGTCCATCTATCTATACAGATATTATGTGAGATATATATATATACACACACACATTTTGTACTAATAAATCAATCCACATAAGCCACCAACCACTTTATTGTGAATAGTTAAAATTTAATTTCATCCATTAAAATTCCATGATTGCGTGTTTTCATTTCATGATGGCGATAGATTCATCGCGTCAGGTCATGGAGGGATTATATAAACCACCGGCCCCCATTAACCACCAAACTGGGGCACCCGAGCTGCTAGGGGCTGACTTGAGGCCCGTATTATATCTCTATAGGAGGTAAGGCCCGATATGTGGGAATAATTATTTTAATCATTGCCTTACGAAATCATGATTGTCTTAAAGAAGAACTAAGCTGTAAGTGAATATACAAATGTAAACAATATTAAGATAACAAAATGTGATAATGTATTTAGATGTGTTCTAAAAGTATTTTGAATTGTCTATACATACAGATCCACTTTATGGTGATGAAGATTAAGGATATAGTATAACGAAATGCGTTTATTTAGTGGATGAATCTAATGCCATCATGAAAACACACTATCATGAATGAAAAATAAATTACATTTTAAATATTCACAATACAGTGGTTGGTGGCTTATGTGGATTGATTTATTAATGTATTAAGTCTGTGTGGGGGATAGATGGACATTTCTGTTGTTGGTCAATGGATTATTGTACAGTGTTTTTAATGTTATATCCTGAACCCCCAATACAATTACAAACATAGGACAAAACAGGGCCTAGATACCATCCTTACTGCACTCCCTGGTAAACCCTATTGAACTTGAGCCTTTCAGCTCACCCAATTTTTAGGGTCCCCTGTATGAATTCACACTCCCCCATAGATATACAGGTAGCGCTGATGACTCCTTGAGAATCCTAGAGAGGCCCAGCACATGGAAGAGCATTGGGCTTGTTAGAACATATAAAATGATGAGGCTCCTCACAGCCAGGATGAGGAGGACAGCAGGCTAAGTTAACCCTTTGCCTGGACTGTCCCTTTACCTCAATACACTGCTTTCGAAACTATAGAGTAATGAAATGTCCTGGGCCAAGTTGTAGGTCCGATTACAGCAGCATTCATTCGTGGACTCATCACAGGTCAATTTTCTCTTCATATGGGCAGATGCAAGCAGCTCTTTGGCTTTCCATGTAGGGTTTGCAACCTAAGTGTATGACTGCATCAAACAGCAGATCCACCGTGGACTCGCAAGCTAACAGAGAAACAAAATTTACATTTATTAAAATTGTAAAACAAAGCCGTAAAATGAATTCAGGTTTTTAGCAGCTTAGATATGTGTTTGGTGCGTTACATGTTTATGTGTTCCCAGACTATAAATCTCACTAATCCAATCCTGATCATCCGAATCCTCTTATATGTAACTGTATAAATGTGTTATGTGTGCAGGGGGCATTAGATTGAAATAGGGAGGGATGCGAGTGTTTCCATGTGCTCTATAAACCCTACAATACAGTTTGTATGGACTTTAAGCCTGACAGATCATCATGCCCTGAAGTCATCTGTTTACTAGTCTCATATGCAATGAAAGAAAAAAAAAAAAAAAGTGAAGAGCACAGACATAAAATGAAATGCTACCTTGCACGGTTTCCGCAATCCCCAGCGTCTTCTGTACATCTCTGCATATCTTGGAGAGGCAGGTCTGGAACTGCTCATCACACTCATTCTTCAAGTTACCACAGGTATCATAGCAGCGGTCGTGCTGATTGCAACACTTAGTCATAGAAGGTATCCCAACATCAAACTGGGCAAAAAAAAAAAAATCATTATCAATCAAAGCCGATGAAGAACCTAAAAATTTGTTGGAGCCAAAACTACAGGTTAAATGGAAAAAAAAAAATTTAGCTAAATACTTACCTGCCTTGATCTAGTCTAGTTCCACCGCCAGCAGCTTGGCATTTTTTGGTGTTCTTGTGCCAATATTGTGCTCCATGGCCGATATTGGTGTGTGCCCTTGTATCCAGTCATAGGAGAGCAGGCTCCTTGCTTGATTAGATACAGGGGTGTGCACAACAGAATGGCGCCGCTAAGCGCTGGCCTTGTTTCCAAGTTGTTGTTCCATGCCAGGAGTGGAGGAGGAGTGCTGAAATGAGTGAGCTGCGGGCGGTGGGACAACACTGGATTGAGGCAGGAGAGAAGATAAGCATTTTAGCTAAAACAATTATATACATACTTTAGAATCACTTAAATCATTAAAAATAAAACAAATTATATTATATTATAATATTTATATTAATCAAGAGCTGACAAGTCTGTGAATGTTTGGCTTTTACAGGGAAGGACTGCTCCTCCTAAAGCAGACCTTCACCCTGAATAAGAGCCTATCTTATATGTTTCCCACACTCTGTACATACAGATTGCTCACATTCAAAATCATCCTACCTGCATCTACTGCATGTTATGAGCTTTTAACCCTTTAACTGCCAGCCTACCTTGAGATTTTGTTACCCTTTGTTGCCAGATTATTTTGCACTATTTTGTGCTCCCCGTGTTCAACTGTGATTTTTGAAGAGATTTCCAGGGATTTCCCAGGAAAGTGATATATTGTTTTTTTCAGCAGAGCCTGGACTTTAACATGAAAGGTCTTGTTTGTCATTTTCTAAGTGTATTTTCAATATTTTTGGGTGAAAATTGTGCAAAAAAAAAAAAAAAACTATTTTTTACAATTTGTAGTGTTTTTTTGTAGTAAAAAATGTAAGTTTGTCAATAAAATCTTATTGCGTGTAAAACCCCAATTTCTCCCGGTTACAGCGGTACCACATATGTATAGGTAGACACCCTTTCCTGCCCAGGAGACTCCCCCAAACTGAAGCAGCGCTTTAGGGGATTTTCAGATAAAATACAACTATGCTATGCAATATGCGCACCTTGCAGTTTTTCAAGAAAAACAACCTTTACATTTGAAATACCCCTGACAAACTATATATTCCCTAGAAGTATACACCTCAGGCTTTCTATGTGTACCAGGCTTGTTGACATGGGTGCAGTTTTCTGGAAGTAATCCCTCAATGTATTCTTTGGTTGCACAGAGTTTCCCTAAAAATTAATAAAAAAGCAGAATCAAAACCACATTTTCCTAAAAAAAACTATATGCAAACAAGAAAAAAAAACTGAAAATCTGAAAAAGCAACATCCCCCAAACAGAACAATACCCAACATGCATAGGCTCTGTCAAGGAAAGAGTTGCCAAACACACCAAAGTAAAGCATGTGCGTAATGGTAATTTTACTTCAAAATTTCAGCTCTGCAGACAAAGTGCGCACCTTGTGCTTTTTCTACCAAAACAACCCTTTACATTTGGAATATCCCCAATAAACCATATATTCCCTGAAAGTACACGTTAAGCTTTCTAAGTGTACCCAGCTTGTTGTAGTGGGCTCATCTTTCTGGAAGTAATATCTCAAAGAATTCTTAGGTTGCACAGGGTTTCACAAAAAATGTATAAAAAAGCAGAATAAAAAACATCTTTTCCTAAAATATCAATATGCAAATAAGAAAGAACAAGCTAAATCTGAAAGCGCAAGGTCCCCCGAGCAGAACAATACCCAACATGCATAGGTACCTGTAACCTTTTAACTGCCAGCCTACTTGAGATTTTGTCACCCTCTGCTGACAGGAGATTTTTCACCATTTTGTGAGATGTTTAACTGTGATTTTTGCAGGAATTTCCAAGAAAATTGCATATTTTCTTTTTGTGGCAGAGTTTAGGCTTTAACATGAAATGTCGTTTGTATTTTTTCTACTTTTTTTTATATATTTTTAAGTAAACAAAATAAAGGAGACAATTTAAAAAATATATATATTTTTTTATTTTTTTTTTTACTTAACAAAAACATTTTATTAAAGAAAACCATATTGCATGTGAAAGCCCCATTTCTCCCGATTACAATGATACCACATATGTATGGGTAGCCCCCTGTTCCTGTCCAGGTGATCCCCTAAACTGAAAAGAGCACTTTATAACATTTACAAATAAAATACAACTACTATCCACATAATAAAGGGTTAAATAAAAAATTGGTGTGGGGTCCCCACGGGGGTGGGGGGGTGGAAGACACCATTTCTTGGGGGAATTTTAAGGGTTTTTGGAGAGGCAGGTAATGGGGGGTCTCTGGGTTAATGGCAAATCACCCACTAGCCGCAGGTGACTTGCCAGACCCAGAGCCTTGTGAACTGGTATAGGGGTCTTTTTTTTTTTTTAATACTTACCTCCCATCCATCCCTGTGTCCCACCCTGATCACTTAGGCTTCTGCTTTCCTGCTGCTGCTGGAAGCCTTTTATACCTACTGGGTAACAGGTAACATAGGGTTAATTAAAAAAAAAAAAAAAAAGACATAGGGAGGGGGGACCCTATTTTTTGGGGGGAATTTTAAGGGTTAAAACCCGTAAAAATTCCCCCCCCCAAAAAAAAATGGCGTGAGGTCCCCCTACCCAGCATAACCAGCCCGTGACCAGCTATGGGGGCTTGTAGAACAGGGTGCAGGGGCCAGCTTTAGTGGCCCTTGGCCCTGCAGGCTACAAGCCAGCATTGCCTAGGATCACGGCTCTTCTGCCCCCCCCCCTGGGCTTTGGGGAGGCAGGTAATTTGGGGGGCTCAGGGGTTAATGGCAAGTCACCCGCTAGCCGCAGGTGACTTGTCAGACCCCCGAGCCTTGTGAACTGGTATAGGGGGGTCACACAGACCCCTTACCAGTTCACAAAGGGTTGAAAGTAAAAAAACAGACACACACACACACACACACTTTGAAAATAACTTGAAAAAATGTTTGTTTTTCTTTACTCACCGGCTGAACAGAGGAGGGAGGAGGCAGACGATCAGAGGATCGCCTACCTTCCTCTCTCTGCCCAGCCGTCACCGGCATCTGACAGCTGAACCGCCGACACCCGGCGGTGACGTCATCGGAGCCCCATCCCCCCCCCCCCCCCCCCCCCCCGTGAAGAGGAGAGCCGGTGGGCACGAAGATAAGTAAATGTCTATTTTTTTTTTTTTTTTTTTTACAGGCAATCCCAGCGGCTGCTGAAACTATTTTGGGCACTCCCCTGCAGCCAGAGGAGCCCCAATGGGTGATCGGAGCCCCTCTGGCTGAAGAGGAGACCCGGCCGGATCGAACGAGGGGTCAGGTGACTTTTTTTTTTGTTACTTTTTTGCTATTAGTGGGGGAAGTCAGGCATGTGGCTGGTGGTTAACTGCAGGGGAGGCAGCCACGTAAATTTTACGTGGCTGGCGTTTAAAGGGTTAAACATCCAAGATGGCGGCTCATGGAGCATCAGGCAACCTGCAAACAGGAAGTGTCTTCTGATTGTCGCTCTGCATTCTGGGATTGCTGCCCTTTCTCTAACCCCAACTCTGCTCTGTCTGTGCAAAGCACAGCTATAACCCTACCCCCTGCACTTTATCCCGCTCTCCTGTCCTTAGTATGTGTGATGCTTCTGAATCAAGATGGCCGCGCACGTATCCTAGAATCTTGAAAAGAGTTGCAGCCCGGTGGGGGAAAGAATAATAAATACGTGACTAAAAACGTAAAATATATTAATGTTAGATGCTGGGGAATAGTTGTTTAAGGGTTTGGGCTTTTCTTTAAGTCACACTGAAGGTCTGGTTTAACTGCAGGTCCCCTAAACCAGTGTGTGCTGGAATAACGGTACCCTGTCATTGCAATTCTTCTGATGGGTGGAGAAGATTTCATGCAACAGTTTCCTATAGAGGACAGACAGATAGGTGAGCTGTTATCCTCTATAAAGGTGGAATTGTTTGTTTAAATGTGTCACCGCTGATTCTTCTTCCTTACAGTGAATGAAAAACAAAAAGCTTAGCAGGAAGTTTTTTTCCTCTTTACATGGTTTATAAGTATCCACGTTTTAAATATTACACCATTTTACAATAAAATTTTTTAAGCATTTGTTATAAAATGTCTGAAAATCCAAACACCATACAAAGTAAAGCTACTCATGGCCAGCACGCTGTATTTTTGTGGTATTAGCTAAGCATTACCTAGCAAATGGTGCCCCAAATGGATGACAGAAGAGAACGTTGGAAGGGTACTAGGCTCTCCTACAATTTGCTGCCTGCTGCTGACTTTCTGATAAGTTATTTTTTTGTGGTATTGGCTAAGAATTTCCCTGTAAATAGTGTCTTGGACTGGCTGACTGATGGGAATGGACAAGTGGTAAATAGTATACAGTACGTCCTGCTCCAGATATAGTACTTACACTTGGGTTATCCTCCGCCAGATGGCGCTGCACTGCAGAGACATGCAAAGCAGGCTCCTCCCGGCCCCTCAAATACCCGGGGATCTCCCACAAATCCCCAGCATTGAAAAGCAGTAAACAAGAAGCCGGGAGAATTTAACCACCCAAAACAACTGGTAATGATAACAATGATAACAATCACCATACAGGGGATCCAGAAAAATGCAAAACCAGGGTGGGGTGGAGCAGGACGTACTGTATACTCATAATACCAATTCTACAGGTGATTATTTCACAAAATTGTATTATTCTTAGTATACAGTACGTCCTTCTCCAGATAGATTACTTACACTTGGGACATCCAATAGCAGTGTCCATAAAGTAGGGTGGGATCCCCAACAAAAAGGTAACAGCAGACAATTTAAACCACTGCCGCCTGCAAAACCTTGCGGCCAAAAACAGCATCAGCTGAGGCCCTAACATCAACCTTGTAAAACTTGAAAACAGAAGACCAAGTAGCGGCCTTGCAAACTTGTTCAACAGAAGCCTAGTGCTGGAAGGCCCAAGAGGCACCAATAGCACGAGTAGAATGAACAGTAAGGCAGAAGGGAGGACACTTCCCCTTAGCAGAATAGGCCTGAATCACAGCCTAACAGATCCATTTGCTAAAAGCAGACTTGGCAGGAGCCAAACCCTTCCTAGGACCAGAAGGGACCACAAAAAGAGCATCAGTCTTCCTGAAGGACGCAGTGACTACCAGGTAATACCTCAGACACCTGGCCACATCCAAGGAATGCAGAACCCTTTCCTTAGCATTGCTAGGATTAGGGCACAATGAGGGAAGAACAATATCATGATTCAAATGAAAAGCAGACACCACCTCAGTCAGAAAATCCGGCTTAAAGCGGAACACCACCTTATTCTGGTGCCTCTCAAGGCATAGGGGCTGGATAGACCGAGCCACCGGCTCAGACACACGCCTGTCCGAAATAATAGCCACCAGAAAGACAACCTTGAGGGTAAGTACAGCCAGAGCAGCAACCTGAATAGGATCAAGGGAAGCACCCTGCAAGGCAGACAAAACCAAGTTCAAATCCCAACAGGGACCATAGGTTTACGTGGGGGACGCACATGAGTAACCCCCTGAAAGAAAGTCTTGACCAAGGAATGCAGAGCAAAAGACTTCTGAAAGAAGACTGACAGGGCTGAGACCATACCCTTCAGAGTACTGAGTTGGAGACTCAACTCCAACCCACGCTGTAAAAACTCCAGAACCCTGGGGGCTGAGAACACCCGACAGGGAAGAGACCTAGACTCACACCAAACAATATAGGTACGCAATACCCTATAATAGATGGAAGAAGACGTGTTCTTCCTAACCTTCACCATGGTCTCAATCGCCGAGGCAGACAAGCCTTTCTCCATCAAGATGGAGGTTTCAGCAACCAGGCCGTCAAGCCAGAGACTGTAAACTGGGATGGCGTAAGGGGCCCTGAGTGAGCAGAACTGGCACTCCTGGCAGAACGTACTGATCTACTGCCATCTTCACCACGTCTGCGAACCACACTCTTCAAGGCCCCCTGGGGGCCACCAAAATCACTGGCACCCCTTCCAGAGCAATCTTGCGCAGAACCCTGGATGGAAGAAAGATATACAGAACAGAATGTCCTGCCATGACATTACTAAAGCATCCGTGGTCACGGCCAGAGGATCCTAGGACAGGGAGACAAGGGCCGGGAGCTTGTGATTGTGACGGGGCACAAAACAGATCCACACATGGTTGGTCCCCACGGTGACACAGAAATTGGAACACCCTGTTACAGAGGGACCCCCCCCCCCGGAATGTATACCGCAGATATGCAGGGAACATTGGCCTCCTCCCATGTCAGAATCAGAGACGCTACCTGGAGGACCCTCTTGCTCCGGGTCCCTCCCTGATGATCGATGTAGGCAACTGACGTCAGATTGACCTAGCGCCCCTGAACAGGTAGGCCCTGAAGAGGAGTAGCCAAGCGAGTCAGAACTAACCTGATTGCTCAGTTTCAAAAAATTGATAGGTGTATGGGCCTCCTAAGGGTCCCACCCCCCCCCCCCGGAACCGCAGGGACTTCCAGAAGACCCCCAACAGGTTCTTTGAGTCCATCCACTACAAGAGGGACCTCCTTACCGGGGGGGGGGGGGGGGGGGGGGGGGGGAGACACACAGACCCTGTCCAGGGATGCTGGGTCCTTGTCCCATACAAACAGTAGGAGAAGCTGCAGAAGTCCCGAGTGGTACTGAGCATAAGGGGCCGCATCGAAGCACGCCCCCATCAGACCCACCAGCTGCATCCCCTGCCTGGTGGAGGGACGGAGACAGCTAGGAGGGACTGAGCCCGTGCAACCAGATTGTCCACTTTTTTCAGAGGAAGGAATATCCCTGCCTGAACTGTATCCAGATTCATTCCTAGGAATGAAGTTACCAAGGAAGGGGACAGTGAGGACTTGGGGTGGTTGATCACCCACCCAAATGACTCCCGAATAGACACCACCAGCTGAGTATCCAACTTAGCCTGATGTAGAGACTAGGAAATAATGAGGACGTCCAGGTAGGGGAGCATGCGGACGCCCCTTGGTCTCCTCAGGGACATCACCCCCGTCAGCACCTTGGTGAGCACTCTGGGAGCTGAAGAGAGGCCAGATGGCAAGGCCACCAATTGGCAGTATTGGTCTTCCAACGCGAATCTGAGGAACCTTGGTGTCCTGAAAACACAGGAATGCGAAAATAAGCATCTTTGATCTCCACAGACGGCATGAAGCCCCCGGGGTGCAAGGAGCTGATGGCCGAGCCCAGCGTTTCCAAGCAGAAAACGCCTGTACTGGACGATTTGCTGAAGATCTGTAAATCCAGAATGGGCCAGACTGACCCATCCTTCTGGGGAACTGTGGAAAGGTTGGTGTAGAGTCCCTTGCCCCTGTCTGTTAGGGGAATTTTGCAAATGACCCCCAGACCCCACAGGCCTTGCACGGCCTGCGCTAACACCTGAGCAGAGGCAGGGACCAGGAGTACCCGGGACCTGATAATCTTGGGGGAGGCCGTACAGCAAACTCTATCTTGTAGCCGGAGGACACTACCTCCTGATCCACCGGTCTGAGGCGTGATGCCTCCAGACATGAGCAAGGTGCCGCAGCCGTCCCCTCACCCAGACGGGCGAGGGCGCCCCATCATGCTTGAGGGGACTTGGGGGAAGTTTTGAGCTTAGCCCCCCAGAGGAGCCAGGGTGTCGCCTGCTGCTCCTAGGGCAGGAATCTGCGCGAGCCCCCGCGAAGGACACCCCTGGTTCCTGTTTAACACCATGGTAGGGGGTAGAAGGGGGGCCCTGGCCCCGAAGGGGCCGAGACAGCCACCTGCGCTGGGGTAACTTACCTCTCTTACCAAACAGGTCTAGACGGGCCCCAAACAGACGTCGCCCCTTAAAAGGAAGCCCAGTAAGGGCCTTCTTCGCAGCATTGTTAGCACCCCACTGTCGCAGCCAGACCAAGCAACGTATAGCCACCACAAGGGCAGAAGTCATCCAATGCCAATAGGATAAATTTTACAAACACATCACAAGTGGAGAGTGCATTAAACACCTCCCAATGGAGATCATCAGGGGCACGATCAAGCATTTTGCTGATGAGGGTTCTAACGGCCACAGCAGTAATGGCAGAGGCACAGACCGGGCGCAGCGCCGTCCCCGCACATGCAAAGGCGTGGGAGGCCAGCAGGTCAATGCGCCGGTCCTCAGCATCCCGAAGGGTAGTATAATCAGTGGGATGCAAGACAGGGGTGTTAGATAGCCCTATAATAGGGACATCCACCTCGGGGGGGGGGGGAATGACCAACATCTAACCACCTCAGGGGGAAAAGGATACTTCCTATCCCAATCCCTTGGAAAACCGTGAAGTTTACTGGGGCACTCCCATTCCTTGAGCACAAGGGTATGGAAATGTGCCTGCTC
Organism: Gastrophryne carolinensis; assembly: GCA_027917425.1. Classification (NCBI taxonomy): domain Eukaryota; kingdom Metazoa; phylum Chordata; class Amphibia; order Anura; family Microhylidae; genus Gastrophryne; species Gastrophryne carolinensis. Next base: position 200,000,760 of record CM051234.1, read on the forward strand.
TAGAAATTCCAAACGCGATGTTGCTGTATGGAAACGCTCCCCTCTATGCCTGGGAGCCTCACCAGGGAGAGAGATAGACAGAACCTCAAAAATCTGGATCAATAATCTGTCAGTGTCATCCTGGGCCCAGTAGTCAGAGTCAGAATAGTCATGACCCCTCGGTCTCTCATCAGATGAGCCCGAGTCAGAAAAGAGCTCTCCTTCATCAGAAGGGGTATAGCCACACAGATTCATAAACTCCTCAGTTCCCATAGGGAAAACAGTAACATGAGTCATCAAGTGCCGCTTCTTACCAGGGTCCTTGCGCTCTAAAGACCTCGTAATAATCTGTTCAGCCGTAGGCAGTCTGGAAGACAAATCAGGCCGATAATTCCCACTTGTATGCGACTCAGCAGGAGTGAGATTTAAGCTTGGGGAAGTAGGTGAGGTGAAGTGAAACGAGTTGCAGCCACTGGCAGACCTGATTGCAGGGCCAGCGCTTGCTCGGCACAGGGTACGCAGACCCGTGCCCTGTCAGCGTCAGCATGGGGTTGTCCACACGCCATACACAGCTGGTCTTGTCCCAAGGGGACCCCGGTCACATAATCCTGAGATGCCTCCATATGGTGATTTTTAGGCACAATATGCCAGTAGGGATTGACGCTATAAAGCAACCCTGGATGCCCCAATGACCCGCTAGGGAAGTAGGAGTAAATTTACAAGGCCCGACTATCAATTACACCGGGCCGGGAGAAGCCAATGGATTCACCCGTCTGAAAGACATGATGAGAAGAGAAGGGTGTCAGAATGAAAAAAAACAAAAAAAAAAAAAACAATGAATATAAGGCCGCCCGCGAGGGCACTTACGGACCACGGTAAGTAAGAACGTCACACGCGCGCGAAGAGACAACATGGCGCCGAGTACCTCGAAGGCTTGGCGCGCTCCGCGTCACGGCTCGCTCTGGCCCGCCCCCCTAATGGGCACGAAGTCCAACAAGCAGCCAATGAGGACGCAGAAGCGTCTGAAGGCAACGCCGCCGCCCGGCGCGGAACATCCGAATGCAGGAAAAGGCGCACGGCGGCGGCACTTGCCAAGTAAAAAGACAAGTCAGCGCGGCGGTTGACACCACATATATAAAGTCAAAAAATACCATTTTGTGAGTACTCACCTGAAAAATGGATATTATCGGTGTGCCACACACCCCGCTTCCCTTTTAATACTTACGATCGGGTTACTCCACCAGCAGGTGGCGACGTGCAGGGAGAAGTCTTGAAAACGAGCCCCTTCCGGCCTATATATACCTGGGACCTCCCACTGAATCACCAGTTATTTAAAAAGCAGAAAGACAAGGTACCAGGAAATCCAACGGTAACCTCAAAATAAAGAAAAGCTTCACCATATAAAAGGATTCGGGATACCGAAAAGGGCAGGTGAAGCGGGGTGTGTGGCACACCGATAATATCCATTTTTCAGGTGAGTACTCACAAAATGGTATTATTCTCGGTGTGCCACACACCCCGCTTCCCTTTTAATACTTACGATCGGGACATACAAAAGCAGTGTCCACAAGGGATGGGTATCCAAAGGCAAGGTGAAGCATAACTTAAATGACTGCAGTCTGCAGAACCTTGCGGCCAAAAACAGCGTCCGCTGAGGCCCGCACATCAACCTTGTAAAACTTAGAAAAAGTATGAACAGAAGACCAAGTAGCGGCCTTACAAACTTGTTCAACAGAAGCTTGGTGCTGAAAAGCCCAAGACGCTCCAACGGCGCGAGTAGAATGAGCAGTGATACGAAAAGGAGGAACTTTCCCCTTAGCAGAATAGGCCGCAATAATGGCCTGACGTATCCCTTTGCTAATGGAAGATTTGGCCGGCGCCAAACCCTTCCTAGGCCCACAGGGCATAACAAAAAAGGCATCAGTCTTACGAAAAGGAGAAGTAATAATCAAATAGTACTTAATACAGCGTACTACATCCAAACAATGCAAAACCCTCTCCTTGTCATTCTTAGGCTTAGGACACAGGGAGGGAAGAACAATATCCTGATTCAAATGAAAAGCAGAAACAACCTTAGGAAGAAAGTCCGGTTTGAACCGAAAGACCACTTTGTCCTGATGCCTCTCAAAGTAGGGCGCCTGAATAGACAAGGCCGCCAACTCCGAGACACGCTGAACCGAAGTGATAGCTACCAAGAAGACAATCTTCTGAGTCAGGGTAGACAAAGTAATATCTTGCAAAGGCTCAAAGGGAGGAGCCTGAAGAGCAGAAAGAACCAAATTCAAGTCCCAGACAGGGAGTAATGGTTTCCTGGGAGGCCGCACATGCGTAACCCCCTGGAAAAAAGTTTTAACTAAAGGAAGAAGCGCGAAACGCTTCTGAAAAAAGACAGATAAGGCAGAAACCTGCCCTTTCAAAGTACTCAGCTGAAGACCAGAGTCCAGCCCTGATTGTAAAAACTCCAGAATCCTGGAGACCGAAAAGACCCTACAAGGCAAAGACCTAACCTCACACCAAGCGATATAGGCTTTCCAAGTCCTATAGTAGGTGATAGAAGAAGACCTCTTTCGGGCAGCGATCAGAGTCTTAATAACCGAGTCAGAAAGACCCTCCTCCTTCGAGATGGAGGTCTCAGCAGCCAAGCCATCAAAACCAGCTTCGGTAAACTGGGGTAAGACAGCCGACCCTGAGTGAGCAGATCGGGCCGAAGAGGCAGAACGAGCTGATTCTCTGTCAGCCAAACGATGTCTGCGCACCACACTCGTCTTGGTCCTCTTGGGGCCACGAGAATGGCGGACACCCTTTCCAGAACCAGCTTCCGTACCACCCAGCCTAGCATGGGTATCGGAGGAAACAGGTACAGAAACCCCGGGTCCCCCCAGCTCAGGACACAAGGATCGGGAGCCTGTAATTGTGACGAAAGGGAAACAGGACCACCTCCGGTGTCCCCCACCGGAGCGGACTGCAGACTGCCGAGAGACAAGGAACATGTGTCTTCGCCCAGGTCAGGATCAGGGACTCCACTCAGAGCACCCAGACTGGAAGTCCCTGCCTGATGATTGAAGTAAGCAACCGCTGCTTGACTGTCCGAGCGTAGCTGAACCAGAAGGCCCAGACCATGATGGGACAAAAGAGCAAGAACCAGATGGAAGGCTCTCAGCTCCAGAACAGACGGCCGAGGATTGGAAAGAAAGATCCAAACCAACTCCTGAATCAGACAGACCTTGGACTGAGTGAGCAACACCCTGTGTTGACCGAAATCCGACCGTATTCCCCCAAAGGACACCACCCTGGCTAGAGCAAGGGGGGACCTGGGAAGTTTGAAAAACTTCAGATGCAGGACGGGGCAAGCTGACCCGTCCTTCTAGGGGACTGCGAAGAGAATGGTGTAAAAATCTAGGCCCACCTCTAAGTGTGGCACCGGCCGGATGACCGCCATTTCCAGGAAAACCCATGAGGGAGGGTGAGACTCGAACTCCGGTCTGTAACCGGGCGACACTACCTCCCAGATCTATGTGTCTGGAGACTCCCGGCCTTAAACCAGGGAGGAGTGTCGCAATTGTCCCCCCACCCGCACGGGTGAGGGCAGCCCCTCATTGCTGAGCGGGCTTAGCAGTAGGTTTGGGCTTGGCGGCCCAGGACTGACCGGGACAGCCACGACCTCTTCCCCGGGACCAACCTACAGCCCCGGTAACAGGAAGGGAAGCCCCTCTGCCCGCTCTGGCTCCTCGAAAGGAGGGACTAAAGGAACTCGCACCCCTGAAGGAGCGATGAGGTTTCTTGAATTGAGGCAACTTACCATCCTTGGTAACAGCATCCAATTTCTCGCCAAAAAGGCGTAAACCTACGAAGGGTAGCGCTGTAAGCGCCTTTTTAGAATTAAGGTCCGCCGTCCACTGGCGCAGCCATGTAGACCGACGAATAGCCACCAGCAATGCCGCTGTCCTGCTACTCGTCGCAAGAGCATCGTCCTGAGCAGTCAGGGCAAAAGAAACAAACGACTCACACTGCTTGAGAGAGCTAATCATATCACAAGCGGGATCAAGATCTGCAAGCAGATCCCTAATCATGGATCTAACAGCCAGCAAAAGAAGCGCCGAAGCACAAATTGGCCGTAGTGTCGAGCTGGCACTGATAAAACCATGGCGAGCCAATTGATCAATCCGATGATCCTCACCATCCTTAATGGTAGTGGTGCCAGAAAGGTGCAACGCAGCCGGCCCAGTCAACCCCAACACCGGGGTGTCGACTTCGGGGGGCACTGACCAAAGCTTCACCAAGTCCTCTGGGAAGGGATAACGCTTATCCCAATTAGGAGGAGTTCCAGCCAGGCGCGTGGGTTGTTCCCATTCCTTAAGGACAAGCTTCTCAAAGTGCTGTTGCCTGGGAAACTCCAAACGCGGCTGGGGTACATCAAACAACTCACCTTTTGGCAGAGGAACCACCGCAGGCGGATCCAAGGCCAAAACTTTAAACATTTGAGCCAAAATGGAAGGAGTGTCAAGGGACACCCCCACAGCCTGATCACCAGCAGTATCAAACAATAGCTGGTCTGCAGGCTCATCCGATTCCTCAAGAAGTTCCCCCTCCTCATCAGGTGGACAATCGGAATAATCCAAAAATTCAGATACCTCATCCTCCGGGCAGGTACTGCCGGAGCAAGGTGCTTCCGCTTTGTCGTAGCCTTCTGAGCCACTGAAGCGGAGATAATTTTCTCGAGGTTGGCCAACCGCGCATGCACCTCGGAATGCGAATCCCCATTTTTGACAGTGTCACACGGGGTCCGGACTAGGTTGGGGGGGATAGGAGATGACGGAAATTGCGAGGAGCCAGAAGCCGGAGCAACGGACTGGCGCGCAATGTTCTGCTGAGCACATGGAACACATAATATGACATCATCGCCTGGGAGCGGAACCCCACAGCCCCCAAACAACCTGGATGGCCCAGGAGGAGCCATTTCCGGTAACATTGGAAGCCTCCATATGGTGAATTTATGGTATTCGCAACAACCCAGGGTTTTACGCAATAAGCAACCCGGGATGTCCCTTTATAATTAAAGCCCCGGAAGTGGGAGGATTTTTTTTTTTTTTTTTTATATTTATTTTATTTTTTTCAAACCAAGGAAAATCCCAATTTAGAGACTAAGACTAGCCAGGTATAACAGACCGGGAGAGCCACTGCATTGAGGGGATCCCAGAATCTGTGGGGGAAAAGAGACCACAGTCAGTCCCCCAGCTACAATCATACATAACCAATAAGGCAAACATATGGCTAGCTTAAACATCTTGAATAAATATACATGACACATGTAATTTCAAGGCAAAGCAGAGTGCAAAAAATCAGAGCACATACTGTGTATAAATACATGCCCATACACAATATATATGTGTGTGTGTGTGTGTGTGTGTGTGTGTGTGTGTGTGTGTATATATATATATATATCACAAAGGTAAAGTGAACAATCGCAGCCACTGGAGCACATATCCCCCTATGTGAAACAACAACATTCCCCATAAGTAGAAATGCCCCAGGGAGAAAAATGCTGCACAAGCAGCCATAGCATAAGAACGGCCCCACGTGGGGCCGTTTTACCTGTGTAGTTTTCAGCAGCAAGGAAGCTCTTCCCCCACCGGCTGCAGCGTCCAGGTCTCTAATGAGACCAGGGAAGCGAGGGGCGGGCCCGGAGACAGCGCGTCCCAGCCAGCAAAGGGAGGGAAAAACAAACAGTGAAAACAGGTGACCTAAAGGGACATCGGGACAGGGGCATCCCAAATCCGGATCACCAGCCGGATAGCCGCATTGCCCCACAAGTTGGGTCGAGCGGAGGAGATAAGCTCCTAGGCACCTAAAGTGCCATCTACCTTTGCCCAGCCCGCAGCCTAGGCTGGGAGGCTTCCATTTAACTAAGCATAATAAACACACAAGAACTGGGCAGAAATAGACCAAAAGGGGATGCCGGATTTTACCCCCTTTCATTCTTCTGTCTTGTCGCTTCATGCAGAGAGAAAAAACTGGTGATTCAGTGGGAGGTCCCAGGTATATATAGGCCGGAAGAGGCTCGTTTTCAAGACTTCTCCCTGCACGTCGCCACCTGCTGGTGGAGTAACCCGATCGTAAGTATTAAAAGGGAAGCGGGGTGTGTGGCACACCGAGAATAGACATTACAAAAGGCCATATGCCCGTAATCACGATACACTGACACCCACCCCCCCCTTTCTTTTCCCCTGAAGGCTACCGGGAGAAAGAGGGAGGATGGCGGCCCTATGTACAGGACCCACCGCTACACGGGGCATGGGGCAATAATGCGGGAGCGGCATCCCATAAGGCTCATCATCAGCCTATACCGCCTACCCTTTGGTGGGGGACTGCGGTGGAGCAGCGCTCCATAAGCACGCACGGTGCCGCCTACCTTCACCCGACCAGCGCAGCCCCGGCTGGGAGGCACATCACAAGAAGGACGGGTGGGAATAGTCCAACAGGGCCGCAGGCTTAAAAGCCCCGCTCACCTGCGAGAGAGTGATACTTCATGTCTTCGCAGTAAGCACTGCAGAGAAATCTGGGGATTTGTGGGAGATCCCCGGGTATTTGAGGGGCCGGGAGGAGCCTGTTTTGCATGTCTCTGCAGTGCAGCGCCATCTGGCGGAGGATAACCCAAGTGTAAGTACTATATCTGGAGCAGGACGTACTGTATACTAAGAATATATCCAACATTTTGACTTTTTCCCCCAGTCACACCCAGAGCATTGCTGAACATAAAATTTAAGAAAGAGGAGCCAGCTAAGTATCATCCTGATGAAATGGTGGGATCCACTGCCACACAATGCGTCGGTGTGTCCTTAGCCTGCTTTGACGTCGGACCTGGCTGTACTTAGTAAATCATATCACCATATAAGACCTCATTACGTTATCACTACCTCGAGTGTTGTTGAGCACCATTTAGCACTGTATTAATGTTCATTTCAATTGGTCATTAATTCTTTTGGTACTTAGATAATAATTAATATTGTGTTATGTGTTCTTTATCACTAATAGCACTTGGCACTTTACAGGGATTAAGGGGTATTTATCCTCTCCCCTTATCCCCCTTGGTGTTTTTTTTTTTTGGGGGGGGGGGGGGGGACTGGTCTTGGGATTGTAGGCACAAGCACTTTATATTCTTTGTGGAGAATAGCAATTTGGGGATTTATGCAACCGCAAGGGAATTGTGCAATATTGAGTCTTGCATACATATGATAGATTTAGCCACCGATAGGTGGAGAATAGAATTTTAGTTATAATCAATATTGTAGTGTGGCAAATATTTTTAAGAGAGGGACATTTTGGACTGACCTGGCAGTCCTCACCTTTTTCTATATAGTATTTGATTCTATGGAGAACATTATTCTGCATAAAAATGGGGCAAAACACACAATGGCCACACAGACCCAAAGGTGCATATTTTAGGTGTGATAATTACAAAATCATGGAGGGTAAATGTATTATACAGGGTGTTATTTGAAAACAAAACAAAATAGGTATGTCCTCACCTGTAAAATAGGTTTCTTGGCTTCTATGCCATTCCAAAAGTGAATAACACTGACTGAAAGCATCAAAACCTAGAACTCCTCCAGCTCACATAGGCTGCATACACTGGCCTACTTTCAAGGTTTGCTTTCAGTTCAATCAAGGTGAACATGCAGCTCAGGCTGTAAAGCTTTTTATATCTCGTGTTTTACTGGTCACATTTAGTTTATTTTTTGCATGATGTAAGTTAGTAGGAGCTATAAGGTCGTCACACACTCTCAGGCTGGCTAGACCATCACGGCACAGGCCCAAAACACAGGTATGGTCTGGCCCTAGGAAGCCTTTCACATCCTGGGATTAGCATCTGAGGCTATTTGTATTGCATGGCCACCTTTTGGAGCCCCCCCCGGCTAAAAGGTTAAAACCTCCCCCAAACTTTACAGATCTGCTGCCCCCCCCGGTTTTACCTTTGGGTACTATTTACTCCCCTCGCCAAGGAATCCATCTTCTGGGTCCCTCGGATTCCAGGTAACCTTCCGATGGGCGGCACCACCTTGCATGTGCTGTCACTTACAGAAGCCGTGAAGCAGCCGGATGTCACCCAAAGGGCAAGTAGGGGCCGATGAGGGGGAAATCTGCCTCTTTTTATTTTGAGTCTGATTTTCCAACACCTTTCATATTATGATCTCTATCTCGTGCAATTGCGAAGACATTGAGGCTTACTGGAGACCTACCTGCTCATAAGCAAAGCGGACAAAAAAAAAAAAAAGAAATGCTACACTGGCACGCACCAGCCTGCATCGGTCTTAGTGAGCCGACAGGCACAGGCATCAAGGCCCTTTCCATGGAGCTACAAGAGGACCTGAAGATCAAAGGGGTTAACCCCTTCCTGGCATATGACGTACTATTTGATCATGTTCAAATGGAGCTTCCCGCAATTTGTTAAACTGGACCAACACCCTTAGAAGGACAATTCAGATTGCTGCACATAAAAATTCATATACCTTTTTGTAACCACTGCTGTGGTCAATTTTACCACCAAAATGGCATCCTATGGAACTGCTAGTAGCCTGCAGAAGGGAAGTGCTGCTGAGTTTCCCGACGCTGTGTATTATGGGTTATGTCTGTTTAAGGGCCAGGCAGCAGCACATCTGGTTAAAGGAAGTCCCTGGGGTGTTTTAAGAGGACTGCAAACAGGAGAAAAGGTGAGGTGGTGTTTTAGCTTTGAGTAGATGCAGGAGCAAATTTAAGTGCTGACAATGATTTAATATCATGCATGCAGATGGGACAAAGGAGCTTTGAGGAGTTTCTTTTCTTCAACCAACTAGGTATGGCTGTTGGTCCTGTGTTAATTCCTGTGAAGCATCTAAAGGATTAATAAACTTCCTGAAAGTGGTTTCCTGAATGTTGAAGGGTGCAGTTCAAAGCGGAAAACAAAACCCTTCCTGGACCCCCCATTCCTCTCTGCTCTCTGCACCGCCCCCCAAAAAACAGGGTTTTCCATCAGCGAAGACATGCCCCCTGGCACTTTTCAGATTGCAGATTTGATGATCTCATGAGTGCCGCTCGTCAGCCTGATGAACAAATCCCCCCCAAAATTATTTGCTGAATGCTCGCTCCCAGACTATATGGAGTGCATGCTGGGGACCCCGGGGGTTTCACAGAGCAGGACTTCCCAATTTAAGATGTCCCAAGGGCAGGCTAGTGGCTGGCCCAGGAGTCTTTTAGATTTCAGGGATGGCCTGTTAGGGTTTTGAGCTGCTTTAAAAATCGGGTCTTCTTTGGGGGTTTCTGACATAGTCATTCAAAGTAATGTAATCACAAATCTTACCAGGGCAGAAAAGAGTTAAAGTGGAACAAAACCCAGGATTTTGACTATCCCAGGTGCCTCGGTGTGAAACCCCTAACTCCCGGAAAACTCACCTTTTCCCAGTCTAACGGCGCATCGCTCCCCGCTGTAAACAATCAGAGCAGTTTTCTGAATTACACAGGAACTGCAAACGACTCTGAATGGACAAGAGCCTGCCCATGTGCCATGGGACCAGGGGTAGGTAAATTCATATTGGCAATCTAGGGGGTTTCACACAGTGGGCATCTCAATTCAGGATGCCCCTGGGTGGGGTGGGGGGATCCCAGAATGGAATGAGAGAAACATGTTCGTTATTGGGACAAGGAAACATTTCACAGCCAAAGATTAAACCACTGGGAAATCTATGTGGAGATATCTTACCTTGAGTACACCATAATAACCTGCGTGGTTTTGCTTTACATCTTATAAATCTATTACAACAAAAAAGGTTTATTTACATGAAAACCAAAAACAGGAGATCCACACCCGTTAGGTGGCACAGGTTTATATCCGTAGCGCGGACTTGGTTTGGAACCTGTAGAAGACAAGAAACAACGTGTTACTGATGTTTACATGATAGGTTTACTGATATGTTTACATACATGGAATTTGTTTCACAAGAAAATTGCTAAAAGTATAAACAATCGCAAGAAAACATATCTATATAGTCAAATGGAAAACTTCTATACAGCAAACCTACATACATTGCCTAATCAAATCTCTAAACAATTTAGGTAATTGGGGGGGGGGTTACAGATTCACTTGACAATGGAGTGGTTCCTTCCTATTGCCTCTGCAAGATGCTGGAAACTCATCAATGAGATGGTGGGATTTATCTGACAGGTATCAGGGTAAGTTACAGTAAAAGTGAAAGGAGGACAATATCCCCACAAGTGAGCTCATCACCTTGAGTGAATCAGGCATTCCAGTGTAGTAAGCCATCGGTATCCACACAAAGTTCAAGGGGCATGCAATGATAACACAAAACAGGGGAGGGTGCGTCTAGAAGCCATGACGTATCCTCCTTGCAGGTCAGTCAGGCTTCTCTATTCTGATTTCAGAACAACTTATTAGCATTGGGGAGGGGGGATAGGGGATATCAAGGCAGGGTTGCAAACCACCATATGGAGAAACCCAGCTTACGCTTATTATGGGGGGACTAAAGAGACCAAAAGACCCTTTACTCAGGTGAAAAAAAAAAAAGGGAGGTGCTTTCGTAGAAGGATAAGTGAATCAAGTCAAAACTTTCTTCAAAGAGGATCTAAAAAAGCAATTCTATGAGTACTCACCTGTAGAATTGTTTGTTCTTGCATGGCACGGCCCGCTTCGGTATTCATAACAGTTGGGTTATTCCGCCACAAGGTGGCGCAGTGGTAACGCAGAAAGCTGTGGCATCTCCCGGCCCCCTATAAAAACGGGATTAACCATAGAGTTCCCAGCGTAGACAAGCAGTGAGACAAGAAGCCGGGAGAGAATAAAGGTAAAAAAAAGTAAAAAAGGGTAAAAAATCCCAATTAACTTGGAACAATCACCATAAAGAGGCAACCAAGAATAAGAATAAGGGTGGGGCGAAGCAGGCTGTGCCATGCAAGAACAAAAACAATTCTACAGGTGAGTACTAACAGAATTGCTTTTTTCTTTATTGCATGGCACGGCCCGCTTTGGTATTCATAACAGTTGGAACATCCAAAAGCAGTGTCCAGAGTAGGGTGGGATCCCCAAAGAGTAATGGCCAGTAGTTCAAGTCACTATCACCTGAAGCACCTTGCGGCCAAAAGCAGCATCCGCTGAGGCCTTAACATTCACCTTGTAAAACTCGGAAAAGGTATGAACAGAAGACCAAGTAGCGGCCTTGCAAACTTGTTCAACAGAAGCTTGGTGCTGAAAAGCCCAAGAGGCACCAATAGCACGAGTGGAATGAGCAGTAAGGCAGAGGGGAGGTTCCTTTCCCTTAGCAGAATAGGCTTGCACCACCGCCTGACGGATCCACCTGCTGATAGTGGACTTCGCCAGAGGCAAACCTTTCCTAGGTCCAGAAGTGAGAACAAAAAGAGCATCAGACTTCCTGAAAGTCTCTGTAGCGACCAAATAAAACTTCAGAGCCCTAACCACATCCAGAGAATGCAGTGGAATTAGCAGGATTAGGACACAATGAAGGCAAAACAATGTCCTGATTGAGATGAAAGGCAGACACCACCTTAGGCAAGAAATCCGGCTTAAACCGGAACACCACCTTATCCTGATGCCGCTCGAAATAAGGAGGTTTGATGGAAAGCGCCGCCAGCTCAGAAACTTGCCTTACAGTGATAGCCACCAAAAAGGCTACCTTAAGAGTCAGAATGGGCAAGGCAGCCTCACGGATAGGCTCAAAGGGAGGCCCTTGCAGAGCAGACAACACCAGATTCAAATCCCAGACTGGTAGCAAAGGCTTACGGGGTGGACGCACATGAGAAACACCCTGGAAAAAGGTTTTAACCAACCGGTGATTGGCAAAGGATCTTTGGAAAAAAATTGCCAGAGCTGAAACATGGCCTTTTAGGGTACTAAGTTGAAGGCCTAGATCCAGACCATGTTGCAAGAATTCCAGAATCCGGGGAATAGAAAAAAACCCGACAGGGAAGAGACTTGGACTCACACCAGGCAATGTAAGCATGCCAGACCCTGTAATAAATAAAAGGACGAGGACTTCTTCCTAGCCCTAATCATGGTATCAACAACAGAAGCAGGCAACCCCTTTTCCATCAAAATGGAGGTTTCAGCAGCCAAGCCGTTAAAGCCAGCGTTTGTAAATTGGGATGGCGTAGCTGACCTTGAGTGAGAAGATCTGGATCCTTGGGCAAGACGTACCGGTCTACTGCCAACTGCACGACATCTGCAAACCAAACTCTTCTTGGCCAACAAGGGGCAATCAGGATGGCTGGTACCCGCTCCTGGGCAATCTTGCATATGACCCTGCCCAGGAGAGGAAACGGAGGAACACATAGAGAAGCCGAAACTCCGTCCAAGGTATTGCCAGGGCATCCGTGGCGAAGGCCAGAGGATCCTGAGATAGAGAGACAAATCTGGGAAGCTTGTGATTGTGACGGGACGCAAACAAGTCCACGTCTGGCTGACCCCAGCGGTGACACAGGGAAACACCCGGTTGTTGAGGGACCATTCCCCCAGACGAGACGACCCCCTGCTCAGGGAGTCCGCCACCTGGTTCTCCACTCCCGGAATGTAGATCGCTGAGATGCAGAGAACATGCCGTTCCGCCCAAGACAGAATAAGGGACACTTTCTTGAAGGCTCGCTTGCTCGGAGTCCCTCCCTGATGATTGATTTAGGCAACCGCCGTCTGGTTGTCTGAGCGGATCTGAACAGCCCGACCATGAAGGTGAGTGGTTAGGTGAGAAAGAACCAACTTGATCACCCTCAGTTCCAGGACATTGATGGAAGCATGGGCCTCTTGTGGGCCCCACCGACCCTGGAACTTCAGGGACTTCCAGAAGCCTCCACAACCGGTCAGACTGGCATCTGTGGTAACCGTCTCCCAGCACGGGGGCAGGAGGGTCCTGCCCCCCAGAAAGTTCCTTGAGTCCAGCCACCACGAGAGGGAATGTCTGGCCAGAGGAGACAGAGCAAATTCCTGATCCAGGGACACAGGGTCCTGATCCCAAACTGACAAGAGGTGCAACTGAAGAGGTCTCATGTGAAACTGAGCAAAGGGGACTGCCTCGAAGCAGGACACCATCAGGCCCACCAACTGCATCCCCTGACGCATGGAGGGATGAGGACACGATAGCAGAGCCCGAGCCTGCATCTGAAGACCCTCCCACCTTCTTCTGAGGAGGGAACACCTTGACCTGAGAGGTATCCAGAGTCATGCCCAGAAAGGACCTCACCAAGGACGGGGACAGAGAAGACTTGGGATGGTTGATCACCCAGCCGAAGGATTCTAGAGTGGATGTCACCATCTGAGTGTCATGCTCGGCCAGAGGAAAGGACTTAGCCACAATCAGGATGTCATCCAGGTAAGGAATGATGCGTATGAACAAAGGGGGGTGGGAGCAGCTCAATCACTATTTATACAAAATTATCAACATTATTATTCAGGGCCTGGGAACTAATTTACTGCCCAGTTTAACCCTCTCATCAACTAAATATCAAGCAACAAACATGTCTAGCTATGTGGAAAGACAGAGATTTGGTTGCACATATCTGCAGATACATGTGGAAGCCACACTGCCCCGGCAAGGCACTCTGTATTCAGTGTGGTCCCTACTCTTAATTCTGAGTCCCCAAAGTTGGGACATGCAATGCAGACAAATATCTGTGAGCTACTCACCTGGGAAGCCGCCAGCCTCCCTTTAGAACACTTCACAGGGAGAGATCCATATTGACTGAACCTCTCCCTGCTTGTGCTCATGGCAATTCAAATGAACAAAGGGGGGTGGGAGCAGCTCAATCACTATTTATACAAAATTATCAACATTATTATTCAGGGCCTGGGAACTAATTTACTGCCCAGTTTAACCCTCTCATCAACTAAATATCAAGCAACAAACATGTCTAGCTATGTGGAAAGACAGAGATTTGGTTGCACATATCTGCAGATACATGTGGAAGCCACACTGCCCTGGCAAGGCACTCTGTATTCAGTGTGGTCCCTACTCTTAATTCTGAGTCCCCAAAGTTGGGACATGCAATGCAGACAAATATCTGTGAGCTACTCACCTGGGAAGCCGCCAGCCTCCCTTTAGAACACTTCACAGGGAGAGATCCATATTGACTGAACCTCTCCCTGCTTGTGCTCATGGCAATTCAAATGAACAAAGGGGGGTGGGAGCAGCTCAATCACTATTTATACAAAATTATCAACATTATTATTCAGGGCCTGGGAACTAATTTACTGCCCAGTTTAACCCTCTCATCAACTAAATATCAAGCAACAAACATGTCTAGCTATGTGGAAAGACAGAGATTTGGTTGCACATATCTGCAGATACATGTGGATGCGTATGCCCTGGTTCCTTAGCAGAGCCATCACCTCCGCCAGTACCTTGGTGAACACCCGAGGCGCCGAGGTGATACCGAAGGGTAGAGCCACACACTGGTAATGCTGATCCTGCAGCTCAAACCTTAGAAATCTCTGATGACCTGGGAAGATAGGCACATGAAGATACGCATCATTGATGTCCACATTGGTCATGAAGTCGCCCGGGCGAAGGGTACTGACAGCAGGGCGTAGCGTCTCCATACGAAAATGCTTGAATCTGACAAATTTGTTGAGGCCCTTCAGGTCCAGAATGGGCATCAGAGAGCCATCCTTTTTGGGGACCGTGAAAAGATTGGAATAGTACCCCTGACCCCTTTCTTGATGAGGCACCAAATAAATGACTCCGGACTCTAACAGGCAATGAACCGCCAGAAGCAACCCTTGAGCAGACAGGGGGTTTAAAGACATCCGGGATCTGATGAATCTTGGGGGCGTCCAGGCTGCAAGCTCTATCTTGTAACCGGAGGGCACTACTTCCTGAATCCACTAGTCTGAGACGTGAAGCCTCCAGACGTGAGCAAAAAGCCTAAGCCGTCCCCCCACCCGGATGGGTGAGGGCGCTCCTTCATGCCCGAGGGGGCTTGGGAGAGGGTTTGGGCTTGGAACTCCAGGAGAGACCGGGACGACCACGGGATCTGCCACGGCCCCAAGAATCTCTGCGGCCTCTAGAGAGGAGGGAGCCACGGCCTCCTCGGGGAGTACGAAAGGAAGGGAGGGGGACGGTGGATCCCCAACAGGGCAGAGACTGTCTCCTACGCTGAGGTAGCCTGCCGCCCTTGGCTAGAACATCAAGACGCTCCCCAAATAACCTCAGCCCCGCGAAGGGGAGTCCAGTGAGAGCTTTCTTAGCAGCGGCGTCAGCTGCCCACTGACGTAACCAGAGTGGTGCATAGCCACCAAAAGCGCCGAGGCCCTACCGCTCAGCATCATCCATAGCAGTAAGGATAAAGGCCACAAAATCAGAGCAAACCAAGAGAGTCCTATACTCCTTCCCCCCCCCCCCCCCCCCGCTACGATCCGTAGCACCATCAAGGAGACGCTTGAGCAGTTTCTTAAAGTGGACCAACACCCACGGGTGATCGGCCACGGGTGATCGGCCCGGGAATCTATAAGATTCCCGGGCCGATCACCTCCCTCCCCGCGGGACATCCGAAATCGGGATGTCCCGCGGGGTGAAACCCCCCCCAAACTCCTTACCTCCTTACCGCCGCCGCCTCCCTCGCGCCCCTCTAGACGTGCGCGCGCCCGCGCCGGCCGTCTGTGAATGGCCGGCGCGGGCACGCGCGCGTCAAGAGGGACGCGCGGGAGGCGGCGGCGGAGGAGCCGCTTGTCCGTCGGCGCGGGGAGAGGTGAGTTGTTCGGGGGGTTCGGGGGGGTTTCACACAGCGGGGCACCCCGATCGGGGGTGCCCCACCGAAGTGGACCAAGACCCAGGATAGTCAAAATCCTGGGTGTTGGTCCACTTTAAGGGCAATAGCTGTAATAGCAGCCTCACAGGCCGGGCGCAATCGAGCCTCCACACAGGTAAAGGCATGGCAAGCCAACTGATCCATGGGCCAGTCCTCACTGTCCCTCAGAGTGGTAGTGTCAGGTGAAGACATGACCGAAGTATTGGACAAGCCTAGCGGGAGCATCCACTTCAGGGGGAAATGACCACCTCTTAACAAGATCAGCAGGAAAGGGATACCTCTTATCCAAACCCTTGGGCACAGCAGGAAGCCTGTTAGGACATTTCCATTCTTTAAGCACCATAGTGGTGAAATGTCCCTGCTCAGGGAACTCCAGATGCTGTTTACTAGGACGAAATAGCTCACCCAGTTTCCTTTTAGCCGCCACAGGGGCAGCAATGTCTAAAATTTCAAAAATGTGAGACAGCAAATTATCAGTGTCCTCAGGATACCATGAATCCTCCCCAGATTCAGGGTCACTATCACAACCCTCCTGCTGGTCCCCAGAGGAGTCCTGGAGCAGTTCCCCTTCCTCTAGGGAATAACGTCCAGCAGTGACATCTAATTCCTCATACTCTCTGTAGAGCGTGAGGGAGTGGAAATCCGGTGCCGCTTCTTGCCAGAGGCCTTCCTAGGAACAGTCCTGGCAAGCTGCCTCTCAATGCTGGCCACCCGCAGAGCCAAATCAGAGTGTGACTCCCTGCTAATATCCCCTTCACTAGGGCCCAATTGCAGGAGCGGGGGAGTAGGTGAAGCCGAGGGAGGTGCAGAGATGGGAAGCGCAGCAGGCAAATCAGCTTGAAGCGCAAGTACACTTTCAGCGAACGGCACGCACACCGTGACACCGTTACTCACAGGGGATACCCCACACATGGAACACAGCCGAGCTTGTCCCGAAGGACCCCCAAGCACGCTATCCCCCCATATGGTGATTAACACAGGCACAATAGGCCAGCGTTGGGTAAAGGCTAATACATGCCCTCCCACGGGATGCCCCCAGAAATCGGTGAAAGGGGGGGGATGAGGGGGAGGAAGCAGTAGAGCCGGGAGAAACCTCAACCCAATAGTGTCCCGCCTGAAAGACATAAGTGAAAAAGACACATGAGCATCCCACAGCACATACCCCCAAGGACAATAAAAAACTCCCCAAGGGGGACTCACAGACCAAAGACACCGCAGGGTCACCAAGGCACAGACCGCAGGATGAAGCGACACACCAGAGGAAGCAGCGCTGCAGCCAGGAAGGGAGAAATCCAGCCGCGCAGCTAGTCCAAAATGGCGCCGGCAGAGGTACTTGACCCTAGTGCTCTTCTACCCTCACCCGATCTGTCAGCCGAGGCTGGGAGGCAGTGAGGGTCCAGAAACGGATGGAAATAGACATGCAGGGCTGCAGGCTTGGTTGCCCCGCTCACCTGCGCAAGAGAGAGAGCCATCTTCTAACTTCGCAGTATCACTGCAGAGGAAACACTGGGTTAATCCCGTTTTTATAGGGGGCCGGAAGATGCCATAGCTTTTTGCAGTACCACTGCGCCACCTTGTGGCGGAATAACCCAACTGTTATGAATACCGAAGCGGGCCGTGCCATGCAATAAAGAAAAAAAATACTTCAGATAACACGCATACCCTCCCTAACCACTTCTGAGGGGAACGGGTATGTTTCGGTGTATAAAAAGCCAGTCTTTAGCCTTCCTAAGGGTCATCAATACCAAATCAGGATGTAGTGAGGCTGCATGTTTCCCTGAACTAAAGACATTCATTTTAGGTAGGCTTTAAAGCAGAACAAAACCTGTTAATTTGACACTGTTTTCTGTGCCCCTGGGGCATCCCAAATCGGGACTCCCTGTTGGGTGACCCCCCCTTCCCGTTCATCTAGCAAAACTCACCTCTCCTCGGTCCAACGGAGGAGTTACTTTGCCATTGTTTTTTGGCAAAAGGCTCTGACTAAATTCAATTGCAATGGCATGGCTGCGGCAGGAGTGCACGCTCCCCAGTGAAAACAATCAGAGCCATTAGCTGAAAAGCAAATGGCTCTGATTGTCCGAGAGCCCGCGTGTGTGCCATTGGACTAGGGAAAGGCGAGTTATTACCGGAGCCCCTGGGGGTTTCACATAGTGGGGCATCTTGTATTAGAGATGCCATGGGGCCACCCATAAAATCTGATGAGCTTTGTTCTGCTTTAAAGTGGATCTACACCCTGGAATAAGACTTCTTTCCCAAGTTTTGAACATTGGCCTGGTAGAAGTGCTAAATTCAGATGGTATTTTCTGGCTAAGGTCAATGGCTACTCTACATTTTGTCAGTAACCGTCATGGAGTAAACTAGGGAGACTGTTATACGAATATTGCATTTTGCACTTAACATCATGATAACACTATTACTATCTGATCATGTATCTGCAGCGAGGTCACTGACATTTTATCTATTAGCCATCTGCCTCCAATATACTATCTGCATGGGATCTACATTTAAAGTGGACCAACACCCAGGATTTTCACTATCCTGGGTGTTGGTCCACTTCCGCGGGGCACCCCTGACAAGCGAGGCCCGTCGACGGACAAGGTGAGAGCGGCCACCTCTCGCGCACCCACCATTCACAAACGGCCGGCGCGCCCTGCTAGAGGGATGCGCGAGAAGCGGCGGCCCGTGCATGCGCCGTTGGAACGAGGAACAGGTAGGATTTGCGGGCGTCCTGAGGGGTTTCACACAGCGGGGCACCCCCGATCAGGGTGCCCCGCAGGCAGGGAGCTGATCGGCCCGGGAATCTTATAGATTCCCGGGCCGATCAGCGGTGGGTGTTGGTCCACTTTAACATGGTCTTGTCATAAAGCCAAAGCTAATTAAACCGGACCTTCACCATGATTTAATGAAAAGCCCAAACTCTTAAAAAACAATTCCTCAGCATCTAAAATTAATATATTTTACATATTTAGTCACTAATTTATTATACTTTCCCCCACTGGGCTGCAACTCTGTTCGGGAATTTAGGATACGGGCGCCGCCATCTTGACTCAGAAGCATCACACTTACTGAGAGGAGAGTGGGATAAGGTACAGGGGGGCGGGTTATAGCTGTGCTTTGCTCAGACAGAGCAGAGCTGGGGTCAGGGAAAGGTCAGCAGTCCCAGAATGCAGAGCAGCACAGTCACTTCCTGTTTGCAGGCACTTCCTGTTTGCAGGCTGCCTGCAAAAATGGCAGCTTCCATAAGCCGCCATCTTGGATGTTTAAAGGCTTATAAAATGCAGTAGATGCAGGTAGGATGATTTTTAATGTGAGCAATCTGTATGTACAGGGTGTGGGAAACATATAAGATAGACTCTTATTTAGAGTAAAGGTCCGCTTTAAGTCCAAACAATTCACTCATGTCATTAGCTAGTTTTTTAAAAGCATCTCAAAAGGCAATTCAAAAATAAAACAGAAAACCAATATATACCCCCCAGTCTCAAGACCATGGGGTATTGATTTAAAAAGAGGACCTGTACTGGACCTCCTTACAGTGAGACCAGATGAGTATTGCTCACTGTAATATTCAATTAATAATCCTCCTTCACATCCTCCTCCAGCTTGAATGAATAATCCCCCTTCCAACAGCATTATAATATTATTATTATTAATAATAATTATTATTAATAATCCCCTCCCACTCTGGTAATCACTTAATCACTGACATATACTATTTGAGAGGACTTAACTCCATGCAGATGTTATGGAACAGCAGGGAGATTCTATGCTGCATAACTTCATGGGAACGGCCATCATGCCACATACATGAGTCCAGCTCAGTCTCAGTGCAATATTTCTAGTAGAAAGCCATCAGCTGTGGTGAACCATTGCTGCAAAGCTGAAAGAATTCTATCATTTTAGAAGATACATTGAGTAAATGGTGTGCCAGTAAATCCACATTCTGCAGTGAACTGTGATAAAGAAACATTGTTGCAGCTTACACAATCCCTCTAGCAGCTGCTTATTCAGTGTGTGTTTATATAACACAATTAGCCAGTGTTTCTGAGGCATTTATCTCACTCAGTTTGGTGTGGGCTGCTGCTGGCACATCTCTCCCCTCATGTTATGACAAGATGGCTGCTTCCATGCAGTTCTGCAGCAAAGAATAGGCCTGCATAGAGCTAAGCCCTCTCAAATAGTTTTTGCCAGAACTAGTTTTAGGGGAACAATTTACTAAACTTTCTTTTTTTTTTTTTAC
Source organism: Gastrophryne carolinensis (assembly GCA_027917425.1). NCBI lineage: Eukaryota > Metazoa > Chordata > Amphibia > Anura > Microhylidae > Gastrophryne > Gastrophryne carolinensis. Next base: position 200,020,774 of record CM051234.1, read on the forward strand.
TTTTGGTCAGTCTGTCCAGACACAAAGGAAAATACCGGTATATATTTTTGCACAACCACCTTCTATGTATTGGAAAACCTGTGTGATTTTTGGACATGTGGGCGAATGAAAAATCCTGGTTAGGCTTACCAGTAACAGTGTTTCTACGAGTCCTTTAGGATGGCCACAGAGACCGAGGCTCCTCCCCCTAGAGAGGAAACACAAACTGGGACAGTTTAAAAGCTCCAACCCCTTCCTCCCAGACCTCTGTATTAAACTAACACTAAAACTGCTGTACTAATCGGGAGGGTCATATGGGCCATCCTGAAAGACTCGTAAAAACACCATTACCTGTAAGCCTAACAGGGATTTCTTCCCTTCGTCCTTCAAGACAGCCACAGAGAGGACCAACAAGAAATCCATCATTAGGGTGGAATACTGCCTGTAAAACATTCCTATCAAAGGAATGTTGTTTAACAGATAATAGGTCTAGGTGCTAATGTTTTAAAAATGTCTGGAGTTAAGAACATTTTGCAGCTTTACAAATGTCATGAATAGATGCCCTCCTCTTTTCTGCCTAGGATGTGGAGACTGCTCTTGAGGAATGGGCTGAAATATAAGGTGGAGCATCCATACAGGTGTAGGACAAGGAGATGGCCTGTCTAATCCCATCTGGCAATGGTATTCTTAGAGGCTGGGAGACCTCTGTTCTAGCCACTAAAGGAAACAAATGAATGATCTGTTCTACAGAAATCATGGCGCCCCAATGACTTGGTGCTCCCGCGGACTGCTCAAGACCACAGGTACACTGCCCTGTTTGAGTAAAGCCCTGGGTTGGTGAGCACCCCCCCCCCCCAGGTTCTCCTGGGGTTTGAAAATAAACTAAAACAACAAACTGGACGTTGCTATCACAGCTGTTTCCAGGAGAGGAAACACAAAAACTGAAGACTTGGAGGAAGGGGTGGGGCTTTTAAACTGTCCCAGTTTCCTCTATAGGGGAAGGAACCTCTCTCTCAGTGGCTGTCCTGAAGGACGAGGGGAGAAAACAAGATTGTACAGCGACTATAAAGGCAGAGTGATAAGGATTACAACATAGCAGCACATCAATAACCCATACGCAAACATCAGCTAATACAAGCTACACAATCTCAGCCATTAAACATTTACAGCACATGTGATTATGAGAACTGTGGTCCGACAGAAAACAAAAGGGTAAAATACTATTAAAGAAAACAGTATAGGAAATTTCTATAGCTATATTAGCGCAATCTTGTATCCCTGTTACGTGGAAGAAATCTGAACCCCCGCACTCCATGTGGAGCAGTGAGCCTTGGATTAGAGAGCTACTTGCATCCTATGGAACAGTATTTTCTGGGCCCCCATCCTGCAAAGCTCCATGTCCGAGTCTTCTTCTTTTAACTTGCAGGGGCTTCCCATATTGTATGCTTTAGTGGCAAGTAGAGAGGTTTTTTTTTTTTTTTTTTTACATTAAAGTGGACCAACACCCAGGATTTTGACTATCCTGGGTTTTGGTCCACTTCGGCGGGGCACCCCGATCGGGGATGCCCCGCTGTGTGAAACCCCCCAGAAAGCCCCAAAATCTTACCTGTCCCCGCTCCCACGTGACTGGACGGTCCAATCCCCGCCAACGTCCAGGCGGGGATCAGGAACGTCCAAGCGGCTGCCGCCGCCGCCGCCTCCCTCGCGTCACTTTCGGCGCGCGCGCGCCCCCGCCGGCCATTCGCAGACGGCCGGCGCGGGCGCGCGCACGCCTACAGGGGCGCGAGGGAGGCGGCGGCGGCCGGCCGCCGCCGAAGATAAGGTAGGTGATTTGGGGTGTTTGGGGGGGTTTCACCCCGCGGGACATCCCGATCTCGGATGTCCCGCGGGGTGGGAGGTGATCGGCCCGGGAATCTTATAGATTTCCGGGCCGATCACCTCTCGGTGTTGGTCCACTTTAAAGAAGAATACCACCCCGGATCTTCACTCTCTGGAGTATTGTTCTTCTGCAGCAGAGCATCACTATTTGGGTATTTGGGATACCCTGCTTTGTGTTTCCAACAATCCAAAAGCACAAGTGTGGGCCCTCAGCGGCACGTCCTACATTAACTTTTTTCTATGTCATTCTGATCAGCTGGTAAACTGAATGAGCTGCTGGCCACTTCTCTGTATACCTTCTCCTGCCATTCAGAAAATCCTGGAGCGGGTACGCGCCTCAGCTAGAGAGGATGTGGACGCAGCCCACACATGCACTGTGGTGTCGCTGGAGAGGTGGATATACAGTCGTTACCGGGGTTATACACAGCGATGGGGAAATCAGCCTGCCTGAAATCTTTTAAACTCCAGGGAGAGCCTTTTTAAGGAGACTGTGCCTAAGCAAACAGCAGATACTTATCTTTGGAGCTAGTCTACCATATACAAGCAAATAGGTGGACGAGACTATCACAATGCTTGAAGAGCACAGCTCCACTCACTGCAATACTGAGGGCATGCCAGGCACTACCTAGATGTGTCCCCTCAGTAGAAGACTGTGAAGCTCACCAGGACAACTCTGTACCCAAATTCAAGATCTGGTCACTTCTACCAGGCAAAAGTAGGTGCGTATAGTCTGTTATTTAACCCAGACATTGACTTTAGCCTCCATACTTGAATGTTTTTTTTTTTTTTTTTTTAATTCTTTATTTAAAGGTTTTTGCATATAAACAGACACAAGAGACTTGCATTACACCATACAAAACAATACACTACACAGTAGGGTAAAGGGGAGAGGGCCAGTGGGCGGGGGTCGGGTGTAGGGGAGGACGAGGTAGCAGCTGAATCGCCTATGTGGCACGCAGGTCTACAGGCACGTATCTCAACACTACTTAGAGGCGGCCAAGCGCGACCGCTCCCGTTGGGTACAACACGGTCTCGGCCGGGCCCAAGATGCCCACGTCTCTCACCGCATGGCGCCCACTGAGCCTCCTGAAATTAATAGAGACCCGTCGCCAGGAGGATCAAAAGTAAAAAAAGGAGGGGGTAAGGAAGGATCCCAAGTATAACGCTCCAGAGCAGCGGTACAGTATTAACTCAGTGATTCTCTGGCTCCTTGAATAACTGCTTGAACTCTTCAGACTCCTGGTAAATTAATCAGGGCATCCACGTTCTCCTGTACTGCTCATCTCTGTCGTGCATAGAAAGTGTGAGATCCTCCATCTCCGAGATGCTTGAAACCTCCGAGGCCCAGTCCCTCACCGTGGGGGGTCTTTTTTGCTTCCAAAATCTTGGAATCGCTAGCTTAGCTGCATTCAACAAATGGACCCGCAGTGATTTCTTATACTTGCTTACGGAGAGATTCGTCGAATGCAGCAGAATCTGAGCTGGATCAGTGAGGGTCTGGCCCCCCGTAAGCTGAGAGACCACGGCCAGCACACCCTCCCAGTATGCACGGATCTTGGGACAGGACCACAGGATGTGTATCAAGGTACTCCGCTCGGCCCCACACCTCCAGCAATGTGGATCCACCGAGGCACACATTCTATTGAGCCTGTCGGGGGTGTAGTACCATCTGGTTAGAACCTTATAGTTAGTTTCCTGTACTCTGGTGGCAATCGAGGATCTGTGGGCAAGAGATGCAATCTTCTCTCTCTGTTCCTTATCTAACTCCACCCCTAAGTCTGCCTCCCATTCCCTCCAGAACGCTGGAGGGTTATCCCCCTCTCCTATCAAAAACGAGTACAATTTGGAGGTGAGATGGTCGTTTGACACCCCACCCAGGCATATCTTCTCGAGTTCAGTATAGGGCCTGCACTTGTCTTTCCTCATTCCCTGCCCTGCTACAAAGGATTGCAACCTAATCAGGGTCTGCATTTTCCCACCTGGATCTCAAATCTGACAATGGAGTCCAACCACTCTCCGTAATCAAGTCCCCTGCTCTCAACTGGGTCAACCCACTCCATTCCCTGAGGTCTGCTCTGGATGTTCCAGGGGCCAGTAATGGGTAAGTGATTATAGGTACCATGGGGGGAGGCCACGGAGAGATCTCTGAATAAGATCTGTACTTCCCAAAGACCCATAGTGTTGCCGTGATAGTCGGGTGCCTTTTCAGGTCTGGGGGTATGACCATCCTGCCCCACAGCGTGACGTCCGGTGGGGTAAGGGTCATGGCACGTTCCAGTTGAACCCATCTCTTCGTGTCCCGACATGTTGCCCACTCACAAACTCTCTGTAGATGCGAGGCCGCCCAATAGAGTTTAATGTCTGGCAGAGACATGCCCCCGAGTCTTGGGTCTGCAAAGTGTGCGTTTCCCAATTCTCGCGCGCTTCTTGTACTTGAATGTTTTTAACCAAACCAGGGTAGGGCACCTTGGTGAGAAGAGAAGGCAATCTGACAGTATCTGCATTGCCATTCGATAGCACTTATCCACTCACTACAAGTACTGCTTATCTGCACCAGAGATATCTCTATCTATTGTGTTCTATTGCCATGGCAGACAAAGTGGTAAGGGAAACAACATTTAATAAGGAGTCTGCATATCAACTTGATTTCTTTTGTATGAAAGAAGTGAGCAATCCCTGTGGGGCTCTGCTAAATTCAGTGGACAACGGAGGTCCCCTGCATCACTTACTGCTTTATGGCCAATAACGGTCTTCGACAGAAAGATTGCTACTGGTGAAAGGTAGGGCCTGGGGGGATAAGCAAGGGATTCAGGCTTCCTGGAAATAGAAGAGATCAGGAACATGGAATGTTATCTTCTAACTCTTGCTGGAATAAGCGTTCTCTTTGGCAATTGTGGACAGGGCACAGTGTCCCTGTAACTATAAAGCACACAATAGAAAATGTTTACCTTTACCAATGGCAAACAGTGATGTTTTCCTACCGTATGTTATGCAGCTTCTCTAATGCTGGCAATGCACAGCTAATCCTGGTTAAAAGTAGCAGGGCAGTGTAGGGACATTAGGGTATCCTAGCAAGATTGCTATGTCCATAGCCCATTGTTTGTAAGAGCAAACTGGTAGAATGAACTCTTCTCTCACCCAGGGTAATGGGGTGTGCCAGAAATTGCCTCAGCAAAACCACTCTATTACAAGCAGAAGGGGCACTCCCTGAAAGTGTACCAGTGAGGCATCAGCATAAAATTGGGGCATGCATGGCTGCCAGGTTTTTCTTACCATCTGGCCCCCAATTGGCCAGCAGCAGTCATGTGATCTGGGTCCTTCGTCCAGGATAAGATTTTACATCAGACTGTCCAAAGTGTGGAAACATCTCCATAAGACCAGTCCTTGTTCTTAAAGTGGACCAACACCCACCGGTGATCGGCCCGGGAATCTATAAGATTCCCGGGCCGATCACCTCCCTCCCCGCGGGACATCCGAGATCGGGATGTCCTGCGGGGTGAAACCCCCCCAAACACCCCAAACTCCTTACCTTAGTTTCGTCGGCGGACGGCCGCCGCCGCCTCCCTCACGCCCCTCTAGACGTGCGCGCGCCCGGCGCGGGCATGCGCGCGTCAAGAGGGACGCGCGTGAGGCGGCGGCAGAGGAGCCGCGTGTCCGCGGCTTGTCCGTCGGCGCGGGGAGAGGCGAGTTCGGGGGGGTTTCACACAGCGGGGCACCCCGATCGGGGGTGCCCCACCGAAGTAGACCAAGACCCAGGATAGTCAAAATCCTGGGTGTTGGTCCACTTTAAAGCAGACCCATCAAGATTTTTACTATACTGGTGATAGGTCCTTGTCCCTGGGGCACCCCAATTTGTTTACACACAGAGACTGGCATAGAGAAAGAAGTGACTGCATCCCCGGGTCTCCTTGTGGTCTTCGTTCTGTCCTATCTGAATGGGGGGAGATGAGATAGGCTAGTTAATTGTCTGGCCCTGTAGTTTTTTAGGCTCCAGGCACCAAAACGCAGATACATCCTCTAAAGCGGAACAAAACCAGGTGCCCCGCTCTGTGAAACCCCCCAATTCACCCGATAAGGCTACCTCTCCAGCGATGCATGCGTGGCCTGTGGCGCCATCAATCTTATTCCAGGCACGAGCAGAACTGAACGGCTGTGCCGCACACAGAAACTGAAGAGCCACGCCTGCACAGTGGGCTTGTTGGACAGGTAAATAAACTGGGAGAACTTTGGGGTTTCACACAGCATCCAAAATCAGGATGTCCTAGGTGGATGGACCAAAACCTGTGATAGTGAAAATTCTGGGTTTTGGTCTACTTTAAGGCAAACCTAAAGTCCTTTCCTCCACCAAGTCTGAGACTTTAAAATCTGCTTTAAAGCGGATCTTCACCATGAATATGAGCCTATCTTATATGTTTCCCCCACCCTGTACATACAGCTTGCCCACATTAACAAACATCCTACCTACACCTACTGCATTTTCTGAGCCTTTAAACATCCAAGATGGCGGTTCATGGAGCATCAGCCAGCCTGCAAACAGAAAGTGTCTTCTGACTGTGTAGCTCTGCATTCTGGGATTGCTGTCCTTTCTGGGATTGCTGACCCCAGCTCTGCTCTGTCTTCCATGCCCTGGGGCATCCGAGCATCCCACTGCGTGAGACCCCCTCCCCCAGGTCACCAAATTTCCTTACCTTTTGCCAGAGCCTTCCCCGTAGCTCCATCCCCAGCATACAGCTATTTAGGCTACAGACCCGCGCCAGGCCTTTTTGAATAGCCCAAGCAAGCACACCCACAGATATAGGGGATGCGGCGGTGGCGCACTTTTGCACATTTGGCTCACTAGCCTGTAACATCACATGGCTTGCAGAGCCGAATGGAGCCGAGTCAAACCAAGTTAATTGGCTGAGCGGCATGCACTTATGTGGTGAGAACGGCGAGAAGGCGAGTTTCCTAGGTGATCTGTGGGGATACAGCTGCCCGAGAAGAACACCACTGGGGAGACTAAAATTCTTGTGTGGTGTTCCTCTTTAAAAAGAAGTGACCACTTTCCTAGAGTCTATAAGAATCCAGGGCTGGTGGACTTCATCTTTATGTGTGTAACCCCAGGGATTGCCCTGAAATCTCATGTACTGTGGAAACGAGAAAAGGGTACATTTTTGAACAATTTTGGGGTATACCCCCAGCACAAATCCCAGGATAATGAAAATCTTTAACCCCCCAAGAAGGGCCTTCAAACCAACAATGTATGGCGCCCAAAAAAATCCTGATGGTCCTTTTTGGCCCACATTAAGCCCCAAAGATATAGGCCTCGATTCAATAAAGGTAGAAAAAAAAAATGTTCATGGTAGTAAAAAATTCAATTCATGAGAAAAAAGCCTGAGAATGTCACTGTTACTGAATCACTAGATAAAAAGACAATGAAAGGCAATGGCAGCTTTTACTACAGTGTAGAAAGGAGTAAACAGTTCTCTACTTTTCTTAGGAGTAAAAAAGTGCCATTGACTTTCATTGTTTTCTTAGCTGGTGATTCAACAACAGTGATATTCTCAGGGTTTTTTCTCATGAATTGAATCTTTTACTACCATGAGAATTTTTTTCTACCTTTATTGAATCGAGGCCATAGTGTGCATCCTTCATAGCTGGTACACATCAACCTGGTGACCCTCACTGACCATTACACTGGGAGCGGGAGTATGCCTGCCCTGGAGTCTCAGACACCAGGGTGGGTTTTGGTCCTCTTTAAATGTGGCTCAATCTGCCACTTAGTTCTCACCAACAGCAAAGATGGGATTAAAGCAAAACAAAACCCAGTGTGGCCAGCCCTGGAGGCTAAAAGACTCCTCCCCTTGGCCATGCCAAAATCGGGAACCCCCCTCCCCCGGGTCACTGCAAAATTCACCTTTGCCCTGGCAGCTACGGCGATATAAACAATGCTGGACGCATCCCCAGCACGTCTGGGCCATTCAGGACAGGAGCGCGTCCTTGCGCCTAAAGAGAAACCGGTTATGTAGCAGCTCCTGCTCATTATCCAGCTCTGCATTCAAACAGGTGTATTGCCAATCATTAATATGGCGGCATATGGCGCTGATTGGAACAGACACCGCGCATGTGCCAGGGAAAGGTAAGCTTTTATGGGCAATTTGGGGGATTTCACATATCAGGGCAGCCCCAATTGGGATGGTAAAACCCTAAAGTAGGTGAGTATTTAGCCGAATTTCTTTTTCATTTACTAGTATCTGTTCAGACCCTAGCATCCCGTTACATTAGCTGTAACCCCGCCTCCCCCCAATATACACAGATCAGGACAGCAGCCTATGATAATGGGGCGCACTACAGATCCCAGCCAGGATTACCGTCTCGGCACTTGAAGCGGCACAGGCCGTCCTCGCCCCCCAGCAGGTCCAGGGCAGCGTTGAGGTACATGTCGATCTTGTGCACGCCATTGCGGATGCTTTTCAGGGTCATCCTCCAGTCGGGGGTGTCAGGCTGGCGCTGCTGGTGGCTCTGGTGCCCGGTAACCAGCAGAAAGGTACAGGCGAGGACAGGAAACAGCTGCAGAGCCATGATGCAGACACGGAACTCGGAGCTCACAGGCCGGCGCCCGCTATAACAGCTGCCACCACAGCGCGGCTCCGCATCCCGGCTACATAACCCAGGTCTCAGGAAGTACACGGCCGTGACGTCACACGGGGAAGCGGGGTCACTGGGGCAGGTGTGTGGCGAGAGAAGGAGGGAGGGCGACCTCTGCTGGCCAAGCTGTGTTTTGTCTTTTCTACTACAGCTCAGCTCTCTGCAAAATTAGAAGGAATGAGCGCCGCCTGGCGGCCAATACCTGCTGCTCCTCCCGACCTGGTATATGAGCTTATTTAACTGTCACCATTCTAGGGGGACCCGGATAGGCCCTGGTGACCTATCACCAGGATTGTACTAGCCTTGTCCCTTTCATGGTTAAACCGGACCTTCAGCATGATTTCATGAAAAGCCCAAGTCCTTAAAAAATAATTCCCCAGCATCTAAAATTATTATGTTTAAAATTTTTAGTCACTTATTATTCTTTCCCCCACCGGGCTGCAACTCTGTTCAAGACTCTAGGATACGGGCGCCGCCATCTTGCCTCAGAAGCATCAAACATACTGAGGAGAGGAGCTAGGGATAAAGTACATGGGCGGGGTTTTAGAGAGAGCACAGCTAGGTCAGGAAAAATACAATTCTGTGAAATACTCACCTGTAGAATTGGTATTATACGCATACAGCAGGTCCTGCTCCATCTAATAATACTTACACTTGGGTAATCCTCCACCTGAGGGCGCTGTTCACTGCAGACATGCAAAAACAGGCTCCTCCCGGCCCTTCATATACCCAGGGACCTCCCACAAATCCCCAGCATTGAAAAGCAGTGAGAAGGAGAAGCCGGGAGAAACCAACCACCCAAAAACTGGTAATAATAACAATGATAACAATCACCATACAGGGGATCCAGAAAAATGTAAAACCAAGGTGGGGTGGAGCAGGACGTGCTGTATGCGTATAATACCAATTCTACAGGTGAGTATTTCACAGAATTGTATTATTCTAAGCATACAGTACATCCTGCTCCACATATAATACTTACATGTGGGACATCCAATAGCAGTGTCCATAAAGTAGGGTGGGATCCCCAACATAAAAGGCACAGCAGAAAGTAAAGTGCTGTCACCTGCAAACCTTGCTACCAAGAGCAACATGATCAAAGGTTCCAACATCAACCTCGTAAAATCCTTTGAAGGTATGAACAGAAAAACAAGCAGCGGTCCAGCAAGACTTGTTCAACAGAAACCTGGTGCTGAAAGGTCCAAAAATACCAAAGCACAAGTAGAATCAGAAATAAAGTGAGAAGAAGATTCTTCCCCTTAAAAGAATAGGCCTGAGTAACAGCCTGACCAGCCCAAATGCAAACAGTAGCCCCGGTAGAACTTAGAGCTCTCCCCATCGGGGAATTGAACCCTGGTCTCCCGCGTGACAGGCAGGGATACGGAGCAGTATACTAACAAGGATCAGCTAGAAGCTGAAACCTTTCCTAGGGCCAGAAGGGACAATCCGTTCAAGGAAAGACCAGGCCAAAGGGCGCATAACCCCTGGAAGCAGACGAGATCAGGCACATACAGATGGAGACGCCCGAAAACCCCAAGGGGCAACAGTCACCCTAAGGGACAAGAGACAATCCAGGAAATTTTCCAACACCTGTTGAGGGAACGTAGACCCCCTTTCCTCAGCGTTACTAGGAATAAGGCCCAGAAGAAAGACAAAAGTCTTGAATACATGAGCATAAGACACCACCTCAGGTATAAGGTCCGGCGTAAAGCGGAACACCACCACATCATGGAGTATATATCAATGAACGAGGGCTAGCTAAACAGAGCCGCCCACTCAGGCACACGTCTGACTGAAGCAACAGCCCCCAGAAGGACAACTTGAGAGTAAGAACAATCAGACAGTATCCAGAATAGGTCCAAAGGGAACACCCCGCAAGGCAAATGGAATAAAATTAAATCCCAACAGGGACCATAGAATTACGTGGGGGATGCACATGAGCAATCCCCGAAGAATGCTTAACCAAGGAAAAGGAGAGCAAAAGACTTCTACAGAAAAGCGGACAGGGCAGAACCTGAACCTTCAGAGTACCGAGTTGGAGAGCCCACTCCGACCCATGCTGTAATAACTCTAGAACCCTGGGAACAGGGGACGCCCAACAGGGAAGAGACCTAGACACACACCAATCAATATGGGTACGCATACCCTATAATAGATGGAAGAAGAAGCTTGCTCCTAGTCTTCCCATAGTCTCAATCGCCAAGACAGAAAAGTCTGTCTCCATCAAGATGGATGTTTCAGCAGACAGGCCGTCTAGGCCAGAGTCTGTAGATTGGGGTGACGTAAAGGGGCCCTGAGTGAGCAGAGCTGGCACTCCTGGCAAAACGTACAGATCTACTGTCCTCAGTACCACGTCTGCGAACCACACTCCACTAGGCCACCCGGGGGCCACCAGAATCACTGGTCCCCCCTTCCAGAGCATTTTTGCGCAGAACCCTGCCTAGCAGGGGGAATGGAGAAAAGACATACAGAACAGAATGTCCTGCCATAACATTACTAAATCATCATGACCACGGCCAGAGAATCCTGAGACAGGGAAAACAAGGGCCTAGAGCTTGTGATAGTGACGGGGCACACACAGATCCACACTGGTTGGACCCCATAGTGACACAAGGATTAGCACATCCTGTCGCAGAGGGACCTCCACCGGAGCGAATACCACTGATATGCAGGGAACATTGTCCACCACCCAGATCAGGATCAGAGACACCTCCCGGAGGACCCTCCTGCTCCGGGCCCCTCCCTGAATATTTAATGTAGGCCAAGGCCGTCAGATAGGCCTAGCTCCCCTGAACAGGCAGGAGTAGGCAAGCGAGTTAGAACTAACTTGAACGCTCATAGATTCAAACATTAATAGGTGTATAGGCCTCCTAAGGGCCCCACCTCCTCTGGAACCATAGGGACTTCCAGAAGAAGACCCCCCTCAACCAGATAGATTGGCATCCATGGCGACCGTCTCCCAGGAAGGGCAAGAAGGGACTGCCCCCAGACAGGTTCCTTGAGTTCATCCACTACAAGAGGGACCTGCTCACCAGGGAGGAAGGCAAACATACCCTGCTCCAGGGATGCTGGTTCCTTGTCCCGTAGGACAAATAGGAGAAGTTGCAGAAGGCCCCAGGGGACTGAGGGACTGAGCCCATACAACCAGATTGTCCACTTTATTGCTGAGGAAGGAAGATCCTTGCTTGAACTGTATAAAATTCATTCATAGAAATGGAATTACCAATGAAGGGGACAATAAGGACTTGGGGTGTTTGATCACCCCTCCAAATGACTCCCAAATGGACACCCTCCAGCCGAGTATCCAACGTAGCCAGACGTAGAGACTGGGAAGTGATGGGGACGTCCAGGTAGGTCATCAACCGGACGTCCTTGGTCTCATCAGAGGCCACACCCCCGGCAGCACCTTGGTGAGCACTCTGGGAGCTGAAGAGAGGCCAGATGACAAGGCCACAATTATCAGTGTTGGTCAACCAACGCGAATCTGAAGAACCTCGGTGTCCAGAAGACACAGGGAAGTAAAAATAAGCAGCATTGAGCTCCGCAGACGGCAAGAAGCCCCCCGACGCGCAAGGAGCTGATGGCCGAGCGCAGTGTTTCTGTTGCCGAAACCGCCTGTAACTGACAATAGCTGAAAATCTGTGAGTCCAGATTGGGCCATGGAAAGGTTGTTGTAGCGGCCCCTGCCTCTGCCTATTAAGGGCAATCTGCAAAAGACCCCCAGACCCCGCAGGCATTGCCTGGCCTGCACCAGCACTTGAACAGAGGCAGGGACCAGGAGCACCCGGGACCCGATAATCTTGGGGGGGCCGCACAGAAAACTCTATCTAGTAGCCGGAGGGCACTACCTCCTGAATCCACCAGTCTGAGGCGTGATACCTCCTGGCATGAGCAAGGTGCCCAGACGGGCGAGGGCGCCCCATCATGCTTGAGGGGATTTTGGTGGAAGATTTAGGCTTAGCCCCGGCAGAGGGGCCAGGGCGTTATCTGCCGCTCCTAGGGCAGGAGTCTGCACGAGCCCCCAGGAAGGACACCCCTAGTTCTTGTTTTACGCTATGGCAGGAAGGGGGAGGGGTTACCCTTCCCCGAGGGGCCACCACACAGGTCCAGACAGGCCCCAAACAGGCATCGCCCTCTAAAGGGGAGCCCACTAAGAGTCATCTTTAGCATCATCGCCAGTACCCCACTGTCGCAGCCAAACCAAGCGACGTAAAGCCACCACAAGGGCAGAAGTCCTTGCACACATTCTAATGGTGTCATCCAGTGCTAATAGGATAAATATTTCAAATACATCAAAACTGGAGAGTGCATTAACGCATCCCAGGGGAGATACTCAGGGTGATGATTAAGCATCTTTCTGATGAGGGTTCTAGCAGCCACTGCAGTGATGACCATGGCACAGACCGGGCGCAGCGCAGTCACTGCACAAGAAAAGGCGTGGGAGGCCACAGATCAATGCGCCGGTCCTCAGCATCCCGAAGGGTACTATAAACAGGGGCTGAAATAAAAAGGGGGAGTTAAGACTAACAATTGACCACCTCAGGGGGAAAAGGGGGTATTTCTTATCCCAGACCCCTGGAATTCACTGGGGAATTGCCATTCCTTGAGTACAAGAGCATGGAAAACGAGCCTGCTTTAGAAATTCCAAGCGCGCTGTCGCTGTATGAAAACGCTCCCCTCTCAGCTTGGAGGCCTCACCAGGGAGAGAGATAGACAGGACCTTAAAGACCTTAATCAACAAACCTCACACTGGCCCCAGGATTCAGGGCCACAATCGACATGACTCCTCGGCCTCACATCAGGAGAGCCTGAGACAGAGACCAGCTCTCCTTCATCAGAAGGGGTACTAGTCACACGGAGTAGTCAACTCCTCAGTTCCCATAGGACAAACAGAAAAACAGGAGGCGTCAAGGGCCACTTCTTACCAGGGCCCCTGCGCCCTGACAACCTCGCCGTAATCTGATCAGCCGTAGGCAGTCTGGAAGACACAGCAGGCTGCAAATCCCCACTTGTATGCGACTCAGCAGGAGTGAGAATTAAGCCTGGGGAATAAGTGTATTGAAACGAGGTGCAGCCACTGGCAACCCTGATTATAGGGCCAGTGCTTGCTCGGCACAGGGTCCGCAGACCCGCGCCCTGTCAGCGTCAGCATGGGGTTGACCACACGCTATACACAGCCGGTCTTCTCCCAGAGGGACCCCGGTCACATAATTCTGAGATGCCTCCATATGGTGATTGTCTAGGCACAATATGCCGCCAGGGATTTACGCAATAGGCAACCCTGGATGCCCCAAAGACCCGCTAGGAAGGTGGGAGAATTTTACAAAGCCCGCTATAATTTAACCCAGGCCGGGGAAGCCATTGGATTCAACTGTCTGAAGACATAATGTGAATAAATTGGTGTCAGAGCCATGCGCAGTAAAAAGAATCATGAAATCGCTCGCGAGGGCACTTACAAACCAAGGTAGGAGGAGGGCCGTTACCGCGTGCACGCGACTAACATTCAAAATGGCGCCAAGCGAACCTCGAAGAGCGGGCCAGAGCGGGCCGTGACGCGGAGCGCTACAAAACAGGTCCCCGCCCCCCCGAAGAGCGCGAAGCTCTAAGGCAGTAGAAAAATATTGTATGACACACATAGCATAGATGATTTTTGCCAATGGAGACGCCGCAGCGTCTGGGGCGACGCCGCCGCCCGGCGCAGCACATCCAATAAGGAAAGAGACGCGCGCGGCGGCGGCGGCAGATAACAATAAAAAGGCAAACGGCGCGGCTCTGACACCAAGTTACAAGTCAAGGACAATACTAAGGCCATAATCGTGTAATCGCAGTACACTTAAGACCGTCACACACATACCCCCCCCCCCTTTCTTTCCCCCCAAGCTACGGGGGGAAACGAGGGAGGATGGTGACCCTCTGGATAGGGCCCACCGCTACACGGGGCACGAGGCAATAACGCGGGAGGGGCATCCACTATGAGGCTCACCATTAGCCTTGACCGCCTACCCTATGGTGGGGGATTGCGGTGCAGCGTTGCTCCGTAAGCACACATGGTGCTGCCTACCTTCACCCGACCAGCGCAGCCCAGGCTGGGAGGCTCTACATCACAAGGAGGACGGGTGGAAATAGTCCCACAGGGCCGCAGGCTGTAAAGCCCCGCTCACCTGCGAGAGACTGATACTTCATGTCTTCGCAGTCAGCACTGCAGAGAAATCTGGGGATTTGTGGGAGGTCCCTTGGTATATGTAGGGCCGGGAGGAGCCTGTTTTTGCATGTCTGCAGTGCACAGTGCCCTCTGGCGGAGGATAACCCACATGTAATTATTATATCTGGAGCAGGACGTGCTGTATGATTAGAATAAGACAGCAATCACAGAATGCAGAGCAATACAGTCAGAAGACACTTCCTGTTTGCAGGTTGCCTAAAGCCCCATGAGCTGCCATCTTGGATGTTTAAAGGCTCATAACATGCAGTAGATGCAGGTAGGATGATTTTTAATGTGGACATGTGTACAGGGTGTGGGAAACATATAAGATAGGCTCCTATTCAGAGTGAAGGTCCGCTTTAAGTAGTGCAGAATATCCCTCTGGGGTAGTCTGAATAACGGAATAAAACACAGCACACCAGATAAATAAGAACCAATTTAGAATTTCATGGTTGAATATTGGACACAATAGTTGGTGTATATAACCACTGGATTAACTTGAAGAATATGGGGGGGGGGGATAACTCAAACAAAGGCTAAACTTGTGTCTTGGTTACTTTCACATATATGGCTATTTGGATAACTTTAAAACACTGTATGCTCTGTGTAATTCAAACAATCCATCAATACACACACAATCTATTTAAAATGTAAGAATAACTCTATATAATAAACTTCAGGTAGATGATGCTCTAAATGTGTAACTATGCTGCAAATAGTGAGGAGAACTGAGAAAAATTCACTTATAATTAGACCAAACAATCTTGGTGGAAAATGTCCTGTTATTGCTGATTAAAATGATGCTGTTTCTTTAAATATTTTCCCCATATATTTCTTTCTTCAAGTGGTCACAGCCTCAAAAACTCTCCTAAATAAAATTACCATGGGCGTCCTCCAACCGCGGAAGGCTTCACACAATGAATAACACACAAAAAAATAAGCCTTTACACCCCTCACACATTACAGCAGTGAGGTAAATAAGGAGAGTGTTAATTTCAACCAAAAACCTCACTGTGGCCCTATAATTTATGTGGGCTCAGAAACACATACAGACACAGAAATGCTCCCTCTGACCCACCTCAGATCAGATTACCCCCCCCCCCCCCCCGATTGCCCTCTACACTTACATATATGCTGGAGCCACTGAGCATGCCTGGGCTCTCATCCAGTCACCACTGTATTTAGTGCAGAATCGGATTACGAGGGTGTTGGTGGCCACTGGCGCTGCGGCTAAAATGACAGGCTGGGGGGCAACCCAAATCGCTCTCACAATTCATTGCAATTAGAGCTTTGCCAAAAGACATATTCAAGGCAAAGGGCTCTGATTGGACAAGAGTGCGTGCATGCGCCATTGGAGCTGGGAAAGGTGAGTCTTAGTGGGCAATCTGAGGGGTTTCACACAGTGGGGCATCCAAATTCCCAGGGTTTGTTCTGCTTTAAGAAAAAAGTTTATTGTATGAGCCTTGAAAGGGTCCCATTTAAAGGACCAGGATAGTCAAAATCTTGGGTTTTGGTCCTTGCCCCCGGACCAGGAAAAGGGTAAGTTTGACCAGACAACCTTGGGGGTTTTGCACAGTGGGGTGCCCCAGGAGGAGCAAGTATGCCTGCCCCGGAGTCTCATAGACTCCAGGGTGGGTTTTGGTCCACTTTAATGGAAACTCTTCTGAAAAAACAGATCAATAAAAAAAATTTCTCAATAAAAATTGATAACCTGTTGGACCCAAAACAGGGCTGAGGGCCGATCATGTCAGACTAATCTTATTGATTTCTTTGACAATGTCACTAAAGTGTTAGATGAAGGTGGTGCTGTGGATATCGCCTATCTGGATTTTAGCAAAGCCTTTGACACTGTACCACATAAGGAGCTCATAGATAAGTTATTGAAGGTAGGACTCAATCCCTGGATAGTTCAGTGGATTTCCAGTTGGCTGAGGGATCGGTATCAGAGCGTTGTTGTAAATGGCGTGCAATCTGAACAAAGGCGAGTTACAAGTGGTGTGCCGCAAGGCTCTGTCCTGGGCCCCATTCTTTTTATTATATTTGTAAGTGACATAGGAGAAGGCTTGGTAGGAAAAGTTTGTCTTTTGCTGATGATACAAAGGTTAGTAATAGGGTGGATATTCCTGGAGGTGTCTGCAACATGGAAAATGATTTAGCTTTACTGGATAGATGGTCAAAACTGTGGAAACTAAAGTTTAATGTCTCTAAATGTAAAATCATGCACTTGGGTAGAAGGAATCCCTGCTCTGAGTACCGTATGGGCAGCACTGTGTTAGCCAGGACCTCGGAGGAGAGAGATTTAGGGGTACTGATTACTGATAGCTGCAAGATGAGTGGACAGTGTAGCCAGGCAGTGGGAAAAGCACGCAGGATGCTCGGCTGCATAGCTCGAGGCATCACCAGTAGGAAGAGGGAGGTTGTGATGCCACTGTATAGAGCCCTGGTAAGGCCACAGCTAGAATACTGTGTGCAGTTCTGGAGACCTTACCTGCAAAAAGACATTATTCAAATAGAACGTGTCCAAAGGCTGGCAACGAAAATGGTGGAAGGACTTAAACTTAAAACTTATCAGGAGAGACTCAAAGAACTTAATTTGTACAGTCTGGAGGAAAGAAGGGAGAGGGGGCACATGATTGAGACCTTTAAATATATGAAAGGATTGAATAAGGTTCGGGAGGGAAGTGTTTTTAAAGTGGACCAACACCCAGGATTTTGACTATCCTGGGTCTTGGTCCACTTCGGTGGGGCACCCCCAATCGGGGTGCCCCGCTGTGTGAAACCCCCCCGAACCCCCCGAAAAACTCACCTCTCCCCGCGCCGACGGACAAGGAATCTGACAGCCGCGGACAAGCGGCTCCTCCGCCGCCGCCTCCCGCGCGTCCCTCTTGACGCGCGCGCCCACGCCGGCCATTCGCAGACGGCCGGCGCGGGCGCGCGCACGCCTAGAGGGGCGCGAGGGAGGCGGCGGCGGCCGGCCGCCGCCGAAGATAAGGTAAGGAGTTTGGGGTGTTTGGGGGGGTTTCACCCACGGGTGATCGGCCCGGGAATCTATAAGATTCCCGGGCCGATCACTTCCCTCCCCGCGGGACATCCGAGATCGGGATGTCCCGCGGGGAGGGAAGTGATCGGCCCGGGAATCTTATAGATTCCCGGGCCGATCACCCGTGGGTGTTGGTCCACTTTAAGAAGAAGCTTAATGATAGAACAAGGGGGCAGAACCTGAAGCTAGTCGGGGGGAAGATCAGGAGCAATGTTAGGAAATATTATTTTACAGAAAGAGTAGTAGATGCTTGGAACAAACTTCCAGCAGAGGTAGTTGAAAAATCAACAGTCACTGAATTTAAACATGCCTGGAATAAGCACACATCTATCTGTGGATAAAGATCACATACAGTATACACATAAGGGCAGACTAGATGGACCCTATGGTTTCTATGTTTGCACACGTCACATTTAGTGTCTTGCCACTGGGCCCCGCCACTTTCCCCACTTTTTGAGCAGGAGGAAAGGACATGCGTGTTACTTCAGGGCCCGTGTCATGCACCCGTCCCCACCCATTGGGCCCCCCTTATTGGGGGGATAAAGGGCAAGGCATACTGCCAAACTTTACTTCGGGGTCCATGTCATGCCCCCGGGCCTCACTATTTTACCAACCCATGGGGGCCCCAAACCGTACAGGCTATAGCACCTAACTGCCCCCCCCCATAACATATAATCTGGTAGGGGAAGTGATGGGGTCCAGGGGCATGATATGAGCCCCAAAATAAAGGCT
Source organism: Gastrophryne carolinensis (assembly GCA_027917425.1). Lineage (NCBI taxonomy): Eukaryota > Metazoa > Chordata > Amphibia > Anura > Microhylidae > Gastrophryne > Gastrophryne carolinensis. The sequence goes on from CM051234.1 coordinate 200,039,232, forward strand.
GTGCGCACCATATACTAGAATCGGGTGGGAAAGTGGTGGGGTCCGAGGGTATGACATTGTCCTTGAGGGGAGGAAGGAACAGCCACACTGGCAAACTTCACTTCGGTACCCATTTCATGTCCCTGGGACCCACCATTTTCCACACTAGATTCTAGGTTATGGGGGCTCAGCCTTTACTTCGGGGGCCATGTTATGTTCTCGACCCTAGCACTTTTCCACCAAATTCTTGGTTATGGGGGTCCAGCCAGGCGCTATCATATCACATAAATGTTCTGTGGTTGTCATTCTGCTACCCCATTGCATTCTCTTGATGGGCATTAAAGGGGGGGGGCATCCCTATTATTCAGAGCATGTGGGGCGGCAGTGTGACAGCTATAGGCATACTTTTCTGGGTGGAAAAGAGAGACATTTGTTTAATTAGGCCATGCCCCTCATTGATTGATGGATAGGAGATAGGGTGTAACAGTTACAACAATAAAAAAACACTTTGAATAGGCAAATTAATGATTTATTGATGCAGATCTGCATGCTACACCTCAAGGAGGGACAAATGAGAACAATGAGGGACAGGTACAAACCAGGGACACTTGGGAGGTATGCATAGGAAGGAATGAGAAACTGGTAGGGGATACTGAAATACAGTTAAGGTAGCTTCCCTTGCATCTTGCAATCTAAAGGTTAAGGTGGAGGTTGGGTTATGAGTAGTATATAGTGACCATGGGTCACATGATCCTGGGTTATGGATGAAATAGTGCCAAGGAGGCTGAACGTAAAAATATTGCAGCACATATTTGGAGCACACAGAACACTTGGAAGGCAGTGGGAGAGGCTGTAGTTTGCCAATTGCACCCGTCACATTTCTTTTCTCAAGATTTTTAGATAAATAGAACCTTTTTCTTCAGTTCTGTTTTATATTTTTGTATACTATTCTAGTGCCAGTTAGTACATTTGTTTTGCAGTTTCAAAGCACTTTTTCTTTAGGTCTAGTTCCCGTTACTTTGATATTGTGGGTTTTGACAATACATTTGTATCGCTTACAGTTCTTGTCATTGACATTTTATACATTCTAAATTTGACTGTTTTGCCTGTAAATTACACTTTTAATAGGTGTACAGTTTGAGTTCTTTAGTAAACGTTTCAGAGGCATTTTAAAGCGGTTTGCAGGATTTTTGCACTTCTGTCACTGAATAGTCTGTCCATTATATTTTCAATACGTTTTAAAAGTTACAGTACTGGTATTTTGACTATCCCGGATATTGTTCCGTGGCCTGGGGGCTCTCGTCCAATCAGAACTGTTTGCCACGCATATGTTATGCTCGGCAAATGGCTCTGTTGACATGCAGGGCTTGGGCCAAAGGAGAGATAGCGGACACATCTCCTGTCTTGTGTGTGCTCCTGCTCCCAGCCTATCTGAATGGCTGGGAGCAGGAGCACAAGCACTGTTTACATTGGTGAGGGAGCCCCAGACCCGGAAGCAGATGAGTGTTGTGGCACCCTGGGAGGTGGGACACACACACAAATCCCCGGGGGAAGACCAGCAGCCGTTCCTGGAATTTTCTAGTTTCCAGGATAGTGCCACTAGGCTTTTGCTCCACTTTAATAAGAAACCTATTAAGGCAGCTTGCACTATAGTTCATCATATTTGCTAACCTAGCAGCAGACGTACAATCTTCTGGGCAGTCTTTTTTTATTTAACAAGCCCCAAAATTCCTAGTGGCGGCCCTGGGTTGCCTGCACCAAAAATGTATGTACTTTTCCACAAAAGTGTTCTTGCGTCATATGGGATGAATGCAAAAAAAAGAAGTAAATTTACATAACTGCCGCTTGCCACTCGCCTGCTGTTTCGCTTTGATCTGGGCGCCACTGCTCTTCAGGCATGGTGCGCACACATAAACACCCAGGTCCATGCAGCAGCCACCTAGAGGCCAGAAGATGCTGGAGTGCCTGCAGTCCCCGCTTTGGGCCCACTGCTGCTCTTCGGACATGGCGCACACACACACACACAAACACCCAGGTCCGAGTAGCAAGTGGGCATGGCCTGCATCTGCTTCCCTTGTCCTTGATGGACACTTGCTGCATGCCATGTCTACCTGCTGCACTGACCCAGGTATGAGCATGAGCTGCCCCTATGTTTTGGGGGGGGGGTGCAGGTTGCTGCCTATAACGGAGAATAAGAGGTGGGAATGCCACACTGCCTATAATGGGGAAAGGGAAGGGGGAATACCACACTGCCTGTAATGAGGGAATTCTGCACCTTGCCTATTATTTGGTTATTGGGGGGATGGTGTTTTAACACATTTAGTTCAGAATTTTCTTTCTTATTTTCTTCCTCCAAATCCTAGGTGCGTCTGAAAAATAAGGTACATTGCAGATCTGTGCCTCTGTCCAGAAAAGTGTTTCAGTCCTAACAGGAATGTACTGAACAATTTTCATTAACAATAAAAAAAAAAAAAAAAACAACAAGATTTTTAATTTCTTAAGATTGCTGTGCCCAAGACATCAAGTCAGATCATTCTTGTTTTTTAATAGTCCACAAAAAGATTTCTCTATCATTGACTTTATTACAATGTATAGATAGGGACAGTAAGCACACATATGAGTAATTTATTGATGCTGAACTTGGTTGATATCTTAATGTTATTCAGATAAAATGTTAGAAAATGATTACATTTTTAAAGTAAAATATGTGACTATATTAAACGTTATATTTAGAAATAAGCGCTCTTCCGTCTCTTCCAATTTGTCGGTTTATCCATTCAAAGTAATTTGCAACCTTTGTGTACACTCCAGGGTATCCGGCTACTCCACAGTTCTCTCCCCAGCTTACAATACCCCAGACATAGGCCACGTTATCAGCATCATAGCAAACCAGAGGTCCACCGGAATCACCTTTGCAGGCATCTATGGATCCATCATAGGTACCTAAAACAAAATGGAAGAACCATCATCAATACTGGACAACAGTAACTTCAAAGCAATGAACTGCCCACATCAAATCCCTGTTTTTCCACCTACAGATTGCTGTCAATGTAGCACACATAGACCACAGTATTGCCACACCAGTAATCTCCCAGGTTCACTTTAAAGCTGGGGTTCCCAACCTGTGATACAAGTGCCACTGGTAGTACTCGGGTGGCACTCAACCAGGTCACAGACTGATCTGTACCCCATCCTGATCTGCTGCAATTTACCCAATCCCGATTTGTTTAAAACCGATCCAAGAAATAACAAGAACTATGTATATGCATTTCACACACTTATATGGCTGCTTGTCTGGATTGTAACCCTGTTTAAGCGCTGACAACCCATACAGACCATATAGGTGGTACTTGAGATATTCAGAAATGGAAAGTGGGATAGATTGGGAATCCCTGCTTTAGAGGATACTGATCTTCTACTGCCATCTATAATATGTGTAAATGAATCATCATAAAACATTGCTGGCACAGTGTATTCAGATGAAACAATCTTTCAACTTAAAGTGGCCCTGTGTAATAAGCAGAGTCTGTATACCTGGCTGCCAGCACTATGCTGTGCAGGAACGCTAACTGCTAAAGCAAGTGTTCTGCTGCAGCAGGTTTTTCTTAAAGTGGACCAACACCCACGGGTGATCGGCCCGGGAATCTATAAGATTCCTGGGCCGATCACCTCCCTCCCGGCGGGACATCCGAGATCGGGATGTCCCGCGGGGTGAAACCCCCCCAAACACCCCAAACCCCCTTACCTTATCTTCTGCGGCGGCCGGCCGCCGCCGCCTCCCTCGCGCCCCTCTAGGCATGCGCGCGCCCGCGCCGGCCGTCTGTGAATGGCCGGCGCGGGCGCGCGCGCGCGTCAAGAGGGACGCGCGGGAGGCGGCGGCGGAGGAGCCGCTTGTCCGGGACTGTCAGATTCCTTGTCCGTCGGCGCTGGGAGCGGGGAGAGGTGAGTTTTTCGGGGGGTTCGGGGGGGTTTCACACAGTGGGGCACCCCGATCGGGGGTGCCCCACCGAAGTGAACCAAGACCCAGGATAGTCAAAATCCTGGGTGTTGGTCCACTTTAAGTAGTGGATGGCCCAGTTGCTCATGGTAGAGCCCTGGTATGAATGGCATGGGACCCCACAGATGATCCATGACTGGAATCTCCCTGGCCTCAGCATTGCACATTAATACTGCATGCCAACTACAGATGAGTTTCGGGTAAGTGTTGGAGTATTTCATACCAATAATCCCAGTAACAGAAAAGCTGCCTATTCATTAGCTTTACAAACATTTTGCTTTTGCATGTAGAAGTTGTCAAATAATTTCTATTAAACCCGCCACCGTTGCTACTTCCTATATAATAGTATATATAATATAAAAGCAGAACTGATTGCAATATTAACCATCTAAATCATGTAAAATAGTGCATAATGTGCTAACATGAAAGTTAATGAAAAATCAAATTTTTTTGTTACTATAATTTGTCTCCACGCCAAGCCATTCAGATTGTCTGGGAGCGGAGGCACACCACAGATCTCAGGGACACTGGGGATGCGGGCACTTCCCTTTTCTATGCCCTAAGCCCTATGGGCTCTCTCCAAAACAGCACTAATATGCAAGACACACATTTTTGATCAGAAGTCCCTGCATGTGCTGTGGGACCGTCGGGTAGGCACATTTTTTGGACAATATTTCCTTCACTGAAACTATTTCTGCTAGACTAGGGTGCCAACGCTATAGACCGAAGGTAAGACCGTCTAGTTTTGTAAATTAGGATCCCGCTCTGCACCTTTGTTTCCTGGAAAGCCTCATGCTAAAGGGGAAATGTAAAATAACCTGATCTACCAAGACACCTGGGGCCACAGGACAATAACCTCCTAAAGGGAATGCTGCAAGAAAAGATGTTACAGTGAATATTCTTTCTAATGTCATCTTTTTTCATGAAGTGTAAAGTGGACCTATCAGCATATATATCATAGGCCTTCTGTGGGGTAGAAGAGTTACTACTGATTATCAAAATCCTACCTGCACATTCCATGTTTTCAAAAAAGCGACCCTTGTAGATTTCTGAACAGTTATTCATCAAGTTAATATTGCCCCACTTCAGATGGAACACTTTGTTAAAACCTAAATAAAAAAAAAAAAGATATGTTAAAATATAATATATGTATAATATAAAACATGTTATATAAAACGACTACAATGTTATCAGCAGCAAACTAAAAGCTGCGTTCACACCGAGCCATTGTGGGGCGAGTGCCCTAACCTCTCTGGTGTTCAGAGTTTGGAAGGCGCTTGTGATAGCAATTCCACAAATGAAGTAAAATCGCTATCACGGCAGCCACTAAATTGATGCAGACAAGGCTTTCTGGAGGTGATCGCTCAGCGAAAGTGCCCATTGACGAACACAGGCAGCGTTTCATAGGCGAAAGCCAGATCACCCTGCAATTACCTTGGTGTGAACGGGCCCTTAAAGCATACCAACACCCTGCATGGCGTGTTGGTCGCTGCCTCCACTGCTAAGTGACAGTCTGCCCCCCCCCCCCCCCCACGCATATAACCCACCAGAATGCCTGTAAATCTAACCTCTCCCTTGGTCCCCTGCCAGGAATCCAGCGCTGCGAATAGCTACCCGGCACTCATGTGAGTCGGACAATCAGCGGCCGAAACGTCACTGCCACGTGCTGGATTCTTATCCCTGGACTGAGGTTAAGGTGAAATGTACCGGCATTTCCCATAATGTAATTTAGCGACGGCAGTGGTGACCAACACTGTGCAGGGTGTTGGTCCACTTTAAAGTGATTGTTCAGACATGCCAAGAAGCCTATACTAACCTTTTATCTCCTGCAGTGTTTGGAAACTCACCTGATCAATCAATCCAGTCCAGGGCTCGACCCTGACATCGTGTCAGACACCCCCCCCCCCTTCAGTCGCAGCGGCGAGGCTACTCCAGCTCCATTAACTGCAATGGAGGGGACATTCCTGGGCCCAGCCTGGCACATACAAATCTTCCATTGTAGTGAATAGAGAAGGCCTGGCTGCATCACTGTAACTGAAGGTTGACTTTGGAGGGCTGCCGCCGTGAGTTTCCAAGTGCTGGAATAGGAGTACTGAGTCTTCACTGAGAACCACCTGCAAGGAAGTATGGCCAGATTCCCTAGACTGTGGTTTGGTGACTTGACCCAAGCTGGAAACCATTGCTGATGATACACATTTCAATGGACATAGGCCTCAGAGTGATGTCAGAATACATCTGGATACGCAATATGTAGAAATATCACCCCTCAGACACAGGAAATCATAAGCTGGTAGAATATAGCAGGATGAAATGAGAAATAACACTGGCAAGACATTGATGTGTCTGGGTCCCTAATTCATCGAGAGTCAGGCAACATGTAGATAATAAAGTTATAGCTGCCAAGCAGTAATTCTTTTTGTTATGACATTTTATGCATAGCCTGTGTTTTTTAATCCAATTTTAAATGTAACAGTAGGTGAAATGGTTCATGGCTAGGTTTAATATACAAATATCCATGGTGTATGCCATTTTTTAAAACTACATCTGAGACCGAATACTCACTTTTTATGTGTCAGCTGTCCTTAGTTCATTGTCACAAAACATATATGGAAGTTGGCAGTTTCAGCCATTCCTATTTTTATTTTTCAGCAGTGCCAGACTGGGGCCAAAAATCATCCCAGGATTTTATCAGCCATGCCAACTCATGAGTAACCCATTAAACTCCCACTTAGCCTAAATGGCCTCCAAGTTTGAGGCTATAACCTTGCAGGGACAGGTCATGGACATTGGAAGATATAGCCAACTCGGTGGTCCTGAAGCTTCAGGATTATGGTGGGTATGGCTTCTACAACTGATGCTATAGTATTGGAGACAGAACACAGACTGGGGTTCCTTTGCTCGGGGGCTACAGTTGGGTCAGGTCCAGGTGGGGATGGGAGGTAGACTAAGGAGACAGGAATTGAATGGGGGTGTATTAAACAGCAGCCCACCAGAAACCCTATGGCCAGCCCATCCTTGCCCAAAGGTGGTGGAGCAGCACAATTGAGAGCTGCTGATTGTTTGGCTGTAAATCCCCTTTAATTGTGTTTAAAATGTATATACTCTATTCAAAAAATCCATCATAATCAAAATGTGCATACCTTCTTCACGTCCCCATCCTGAAACGACACATGTATCACCAGTGTTGAACAGGTGAGGAGACCAGGGAACACAAGCCGCCACAAGATTATTATCCACTTGCATACAAGCTGGCTCATTGTATATGTTGACCACTTGCAACAGAGCAATATCATTTTCATAGGTGGAAGGGACATAGTTCTCGTGCACTGTCACAGTTTTCACAGGGAAAGTGTCCACAGGTTCAGTGTAATCTAAACGATCCATCATGTCAATAGTTACCAAGTACTTATGTGCGTGGTCTTTCCTACAAAAGAGAAACAAAGGATTTATATGCATTTTATTGAAATATTCATTAAACAGGACAATGTGCAGCAACTTGAGGCTCCTGGAAATATTGCTTCAGGGATCTGACTTGAGTCAACTAAAATCAGACTTTTTCTTTTAGCCAATTCAGGCAGGTGTGGATGGACCATGTGTCGAACAATGTTAGAAAACATAATTTTTTTTTACAGAAAGAGTGGTAGATGCTTGGAACATATTTCCAGAAGAGGTAGTCCAGAAAACTATATGATAGTTAAACTGGACCTTCACCCTAAATAAGAGCTTATCTTATATTTTTCCCCCACCCAGTACATACAGGTTGCCCACATTAAAAATCATCTTCTGCATCTGCATCTAATGAGCCTTTACACATCCAAGATGGCGCATGGAGTCTCAGGCTGCCTGCAGACAGGAAGTGTCTCCTGACTATGCCTCTGCATTCTGGGATTGCTGTCCTTTTCTTGACCCCAGCTCTGCTCTGTCTGTGCAAAGCACAGCTATAACTCCACCCCCTGCACTTTTACTCCTTCTCCTCTCCTCAGTATGTGATGCTTCTGAGGCAAGATAGCGGCTCCTGTATCCTAGAGTCCTGAACAGAGTTGCAGCCCAGTGGGGGAAGGAATACAAAATAAGTTACTAAAAACATAATATATATTAATTTTAGATGCTGGGGAATAGTTATTTAAGGGATTGGGCTTTTCGTGAAATTATGCTAAAGGTCTGGTTTAAAGCAGGTGAGTTGCTAACCGCAACACCCACTCAGCATTTGTATGTTATATTGCTCTCTTTGTGTTTTGTGAGAAATGTTCAAAAGACCCCAGATGACATCAATGACGAAACGTGTCGTGCATAGCATAGCACAGAGCACTGCAAGTGAAAGACGGACTACAAAGGCCAGCAGGAGAACACTGGCAAATCACACTGAAGAATTCCAGACAAAAGAGTGATAGACTTTTTACTGACTGTAGCACAAAGTTGCTTTTTTACTACTTATTTATTCTATCTATCTTTAAAAAAAACATGCCATTGGCTCGTCCTTAACCATAGCGAGAGATGTGGATGCAGTTATAACGTGGCAAAGAGGCCACAATGCAGATTTAACATGGAGACTTAGGAGCAGGCTGTGCAGGCTGCCGGACCGCGGTGGTTAGTACTCAACTATCCATTTGTTTACTTATATGTCATTGACTTTATGTTGGCACATAAAAAGACACTGAGCTGTTATTGAATGATCTTAGGCCACTGCTATAGTATTGAAGGAGCGATAAGGTGGGCCAATCGAGTCCCTCCCCCCCGGGGCATCCAAAAGGGGGATGCCCCACTGTGTGAAACCACCCCAGGTCGCCCCATACACTTACCTTCTTTCCCGGTCCAACGGTGTATGGCTGAGCCACGACCGCATCCACACTATCCCTCTAGCAGGGCGCATGCCCGTGCCAGGCATTTGTGAATGGCTGGCACAGGCACGCTCCCTGTTAGAGGGAAGCAGGGAATGCGTCCGTCAGCATGCTCGGAGCTGCTAGCCTTAGGCGACCTGACGTCAGCAGCTTAGAGCGCGCTGATTGGATGAGCGGCCACGCAAGCGTTGATATGGGCGACCTGGGGGGTTTCACCATTTAGATGCACTTTAAGGACTTCATCCAAACTCTTCTCAGCCCAAAAAGGACTTCCACACATTAGGTATTACTCACCCACATTTATCCCTCTTTTATTTTCACTATAGTTATCTGGCCGTTCATTTTGTGCTGTGGGATTGCCAGTGAGGTAAGTAAATACTGCAATCCCAGGGGCTTTACACATCAGGGCATCCCAAATCAGGATGATTTGTAGGAAGGGAATTTCGTGGCCCTAAAGTCTTATGGACAAAGGCAAAAACAGAAACATGTCTGGGAGCCTTATATTTTTTTTATTTACAGTTGTTATTTCATGTAATTGGTATGCAGAAATAAACTGTTACCTGACACAATGAGCAGCAGTCAGCACCCAGCAGCCTCCAATGTAAATTCCACCACAGTTAACTTTGCTGCCTTCTTTGACGGCTACTTGCCAAGGAAACTGATTCTAAAAAAAGAGAAAACTGGTTTAAAATTGCTTATGTAGATTCACTACAGCATTCAAACCTTACACTCTGGCAAAAACAACCCCCAGTTGTGCCCTGTTCCCCCCAATAAGCAGATACTTTCTTATACTCTCCTGCAGGGTGTCTGTTAGAAGCAAACACTGCAGCAGCCAGTGCCTGGTGGTGAAGAAGTGAAGTCTATCCTGCATTTTTACAGTATAGGTCTAACTTAAAAAGAAAGGCATTCAAATATACTCAACTTTTATGCCTGCTTGCAAACTACGCTTCTGTGTCAGACACATGGATATCATTTAGAAATTTCCTTTTTCACTGGCGCATAGGGCCGGCGTCAGCACCCGGCAAGGTGGGGCAGCTGCCGGGGGCCCCCCACTGACAGGGCCAGCCTTTGAGGTGTGTGTCGGTGCTTGACCAGCAGCGGGCTGGGAGGGCCAGCACCACAACTGGTGCCCACATCTCTTCAAATGCCAGGGGTTCCACCAGGGTCGGCGTCAGCAAGGTGGGGCAGCTCCCGAGTGCGCCATCCTCCGGGGGGGGGGGGGGTTGGTGCCACTGACAGGGCTGGCCTTTGAGGTGTGTGATGGTGCTTGACTGGTGGACTGGAGGGGCACCCCCACAGCTGGTGGCTACAACTTGCGGCACACCAGCAATGACAGAGGTGGCAATGCATCCAGATTTGGGATGTCCCTCGGTGATGTGATGCGACTTTTCACCACAAAGGGGCACACTGAGACCATGCTGCTCAAGGGCTCACATAAACCTGGAGCCGACCCTGGGTTCCACACAATGAGGCATCTCGATTTAGATTCCAGGGGAGAAAGTGTTGGGTTTTGTTCTGCTTTTAAGTTGCCCAACACAGCTGATTTCATATCCCTGGAGCATCCCAATCTGTGATACCCTACTGTGTGAAACCCCTGGGATCGCTGGCATACCCAGTATGCAAGCAGCTCCACCCCTGAATTTTGCTCTGTTTTACAGAGGCATCTCAATTTGATGCCCCTGTTTGTGAAAGAACCCCCCTGGTTTAGCCGTTAACTCAAACTGGCGATCCCACAGTGCATTCACCAGTTCCAGATTCGTTAAGAATCCAAGGTCAGGTTTAAAGGGGTTTGGTGCGCTTCAAAGTAGACCAAAACTAGAGTTTTGGTCCAAATAGCATGTTCCTTAGAGGGCATCCAGATTTGGAATGTCCCTCTGTGATGTTACGTGACTCTTCACCACAAAGGGGCCCACTGAGGCCATGCCCCCCAATGCCCCACATACACCTGAAGCCGCCCCTGTTGGTGCATCTTTACTTTTACACTGAAACATATTTACTAAAACTTTAGCGTTGCAGCATCATGCAGAAAAAAATATAAATCATATTTTTCACTACACTTATTTGCACCAATGTGGTGAATTCTGGCAAATTGTGCTTGATAAATCAGGCTCTAAGTGTCTCTTTTACTTTTCAGCTTTCTCTTTACAAATGGTAAAAAGATCCTGCCACACATTGTTGATGGATAACCTGCAGGGAAAGAGCCAGAAACACTTTGAGGAAATAAGAAACAAAGAACTGCACCGGTTTAGCTTTCTGTCCTCCAATGATTCTCTTGACTCTTTTGGGTTCGGTATTTGGCTTGGGTACTCCGCAGTTTATTTGTGGCAAATTGTCTTTTATAAGCTTTCTCTCTGTATAGATAACAAGGAAATATTGAAAATTCTTACTTGAAACAATGTAAACATCAGTTTTTTTTCATTCATACAAAAAACCTCTGTACTGGATTTTTTTTGCATTTTACTTACCTGCCACAAGATTGACTACATCAACCAGCACTGCATAAAAAGAAAAGGAAACAGTCAGCACACAGTAAGTAGCAGAGGATTTTCTCAAATCGGGTTGTCCCCGCGAGGGCTTTTTTATCGGTCCTATGATACCGCATTTTCAGAGTTCAGGATTTTAAAAAGGAGCAACCACCAGCTTAGAGTAGATAAGTCTGTAGGGTCCCTGCACACTTCCAGCTGAAGCATGTACCCAGGCCAGGCATTTCTAAATGGTTTGCACCAGAATGCGGCTCTAAGATCAGTACAACACAAATTCATTGCAAGCCTCTGGTTTACAGACAATCTGGGACATTTCACACAGCAGGGAATCCCAAATAGAGAAAGAAAATAACATTTATTGACTAGGTTGCAGCCCCCCCCCCCAGCCCCAGTATTACCTCCACTACAATCTCCTAATCTTCTGACCGTGCAATTGGCCATTGGCAGTCACATGTTTTGATGTCTCTTACACTTCTCCGTCCACCAACGTGACCACTGGTGACCGATCATAGGACACGATTTTACTGGGGAGTATGCGTAGGGGGGTCTCCAGTAATCTAGATGCCCCTCCCGACCATCATAATGCTGTCTAACACCCTTCTTCCATAAAAAAAGGTGTTGGACTAATTTAAAGCAAAAAAGCTCACTCAGAAGTCAAAATGGCTTCACCAAATTAGCATGATCCTCCCTTTTCCCTTTAAAAATATGAGCCAGTAAGTTAAAAGTACAAACTTTTGGCAATGCAAAATTACCTTCTGTTTTCTCCGATTGTTCATCTGGAAAATATATAAATACTTTATTAGGACTCAAGTATTAATATTCCTTCATTCCTGAATAATCAAGGCTTCTGTCAATTTTTGCTTGTTTCTGACCAATGATGAAATCAGGTCATTAGCTATTCACCGGAAAAATGTTCAAATAGCAAATACCAAAGTCCAGACCTCTGGACTATGAACCTGTTTCCTGGATTAATCTAGGCTGATTTTTAAAGCTTGTTTGTGTAATTATCTAGTAAATGTAACCTCTAGCCCAGCGATACTCAACTGGCGGACCGGGTTCCGATGCGGACCTCGGTGCCAGATTTCCGGACCCTTGCCCTGCGCTCTGTTGCTTCCGTGTTGCGGTGCTCAGAGCTGCTCCATTGATCAGTGAGCAGTAGTAGTCTCCCTGCCAGTATCATGGCTCCCTGGAACCTAGCATTGCAATATGAAGTACTGAATGGGCTGGAAGTGGCATTGCAAGGTGCACACAAACTTTGTTTCTTGGTCTTTGTCTCATCCAATTCTTCCCCCCGCCTCAATTCAGCCCTATCTATCCCTGTTCCACCATCTTGGCCATCCCTGTCCCCCTCAGCTCTGCCCTATCCATCTTTGTCCCCTTTTCTTAGTTTTGCCTGGGGAATCTTTAGCCCCCTCCCCGAGTTTGAGGATTTCGAACTACCCATCTCCCATGACAGCTCTCCACCTGGACCTTCAGCTCTCACCAGATGCCTTTAAATGGACCTTCAGAAGAAGTGGTTGAGTACCCCTGTTCTAGCCTAAAATAAGACTGTCCCAATGGACCTGTTCTGACTTTTGAGCCGATCCACATCCCTATTGTTGCAAATTGGTAAATTGAACCAATTTGCAACAATGTTACACAGCGCAGTTTCCAGACAAAATAGCACTCAGTGCGGTAAGTAAAAAATCCTACCTCTTCCTGACCCATCCTTTGGTGGTGCTGCTCTCCAATACCGGTATGTGCCATGCTGTGCCTCTTCCTTTGCAGCAAGCAGTGTCTCCTCCCCATTACTGAGCCCAATAGGGGGGGGGGGTCTGTCTTATGGTCTGTTACGTCAGTCAGTTACATATGGTATCCTTTGCATCTGGTCATGAATAGCTATCCTGTATTTTAACACAGACTAATAACCATGCTGGCTAATTCACACTTTCTGGGACATCCCACTTTGGGATGCCTCTCTGTGTAAGTCCTTCTAGGATCACCAGGCGCAGGCTGCAGCAGCATCCCTCCATCTAATGCACGGGTGTGCACCCGACAGGAGGCACTTGCCACTCCATTCATTCAGAATATTTTGCCAGGTGACACAATCACCAGAAAAGTACATTTTATCGCAATCCCAGGGGTTTCATGCAGAGGGGCATCCCAAATTGGAGCCCCCTTGTTAAGAGAACCAAAAGCCAGACAAATAATGGGTTTTGGCCTACTTGAAATTATGCTAACAGATGTGCAGAGACCAGAAACCAAGAGAGGAACTGCAAAACTGTGAGAGTTTTTACCAAAGGAATGGCTTTCCTTCCAGTTTTTTGATGATTATTTACTACCCCCTCTGTGAAGTTCCGTAGCATGCAAGCCTACAATTCCATTCCCGCCCCCCCCCCCCCATTAGTCATGGTGACTGGCCGTGCCCACTCCATTCACTGCAATGGAGGGGGCGTGACTGGCCTGTGGCCGATCACTGTGACTGATGGAACAAGGGTGAGTATTCCTCGTGGTCCTCGCGGCTGCAGAAATTAGAGACACAGTCATTTTTATTCAACCAGAGACACGTCTATGGGGGGGAAAGACGAATATTCATGTTTTTGGACTTTAAGCACTGCATTTTGAATGCACCAAATCTCAGTGTACACTTGCTCCTGATTCCAGTTACCTCACTTGTGCTCGTCTAAGAGCTAATTACATTTCAATTTACTTTCCCTTTTAGTCTCACACAAACATAGCTTACCAGTGTTTTCTTCAGTAACATCAGTGGCATTTTTTTCATGCAATGTATCTGTGAATAAAAAAATATGCATAAAGATCAATGGACACTTTCAAAGCTTTAAAAGTTGTAATAGAATTACAGGGCTTTTCAACCCTTTTTCTTCAAGGACCACTTTCCACTAAAGCCCCTACTCTGTACTGAGATATGAAATATATGCAGCACGGGACCGGGTGAGGGGCTAGATGGGCACTTGTGCCTTCTAGCAAGTCTGGTCTAGGATATGAAGTCATTGAAAGCGGACTTTCCCTATAAGTATCACCTGGTGGATAGTTAAGGGTAGGGGGATGGTACAATCCACAAATCATATATATGTAACCCACTCATAGGTGGTGGTTTACAAATTCAGGTTTGGTCCCCTACTTTTAATTTCACTGGCACCCTGTTTATTCCCCAAGCACACTGACACCAAACGTGTACAGCATTCAAAGAAAGAAAAGAAATATAGGTTTATTTCTATATTACTATATATATGTTTTATTTTTCACACTATAAAAATATAAACTTAGGGTTTAGAGGAGGAAAATAAGAAAAAAATATATTCTGAACCAAATGGTGTGCTAAATATTCCCCTCCCAGAATCCAATAACTGACTTGTGAAAGAAACCTCTGCCCAAGAACCTGATAAAAGGCATTGTGCAGACCCCCCATAATGAGCTGCATGCAGAATCCTCCCCTCAAGAACCCCATAGCAGGCAGTGTGCAGAACCCCCCCTCCAAGAACCTGATAACAGGAAGTGGCAAAATCCCCCCCAATCCCCCCATAATAGACAGAATCCTCCTATTCACTCCATAACAGACAGTGCGGCAGAATCCCCCCCCCCCCTCTATAACAAGCAGCATACAGAATCCCCCCCATACCTCTATGACAGCTGGCAGAACCCCCAATCACCGTACTGAGGCAGGGCAGGGGGGTTACACCTTACTGGCATTTCTGCATAGCTGTGTCTTGCATCTGATCATCCTACTGTAGCCTGGCTGCGGGAGGACAATCAGATGCAGGAGGACAATCGGTCACGCGGATGTTCAGGTAAAGTAAGTGGACTTTTGTTTTACATAAGACACACAGACACCCCCACCCACTTTTGGGAGGAAAAAGTGTGTCCAATGAAGTGAAACACGTGGTATATAATAACAATAATATCCAGACTTTGACCAAGTTCAGAACTTTACTTTAACTGAAACAAGTACTATCTAAACACCATGCCACAATTACCACAACATTCACACCCATTCATTTAAAAATATATCATTTTGAGCGAGGGAAACCCAAACTATCTATAAAAAAAAAAACAAATGGAGGGGGGGGGCACACGTCCTATTGGCCTACTCAGAAGCCCACTAGGTATCATGCTTACCCACACTGCTCAAAAATATTTTTTTATCAGTGTTTGAAACAGTTCTGTACATATAAAACAAATCAGGTTTGGGTAAAGTATAGATGGTAGCTGATCACATGCACGTACCACTAGTCCTGCATTACACCATAATAAATTGGGTTCGTATATTTTAAAAAAAGGCATTTTGGAGATGACCATAGAAAATTACCTTTCACTATTTTTGCTTGTTCATCTGAAAAAACATAGAAGCATTATTATCCTTTATTAAGGGGGTTATTTAAGAAAGGATAGCGTCAGGTAGCGCCTGGTTAATGAGAGGTAGCGACAGATAGCGATTGGTCAACGCCGGACACGGCACGCAATTCCACATTTATCAAGCAGAATCTGTTTAGCGACTGGGATAGCGCCATGTAGCGTCTGATTCATCATTTTCAAAGCCTCTGCGAACAGCTCCAGTGTTCAGCCTTGCACAGCGCCAGGTATGACCTCTCGCTACCTGGCGCTCTCCCATACATTTCAATGGACGAACCTTTTCTTCTCTTTAAACGGGTTTTTTTTTTTTTTTTCCCCAAAAATCACAAATAATTCTGTGACCTCTTCTGGCACTGAAAAAGCAGTTTTTTCACATTTTTTAAATATTTCTTCAGAAATGACATTACAGGTCTGGCATTAAAGTGTTCATGTTACAATGTTGCTACAATGTAATTCCATATGTTTTCGCTTTGTTACTAGTTGATAGATGCTTGAAAACAGACTTTAAACACACCGCCTCCTGCGCTCTGGGCTTCAAACAAGTATTTTTTAGCGCCAGAGATTTGTGAGGCTGTTTTTTTGCTGAATATGGAGTCGGTCGCTATGAGCAGTCGCTAACATGCGCTCCCATACAGCACTGTACTGGTCAAATAGCGACTCCTCACAATGTATTCAACATAACTGAACAGCGACTGAGTCGCTATAAAGTAGCGATCAACGGCTGAGCACTGCGACTACTAGCGGGCGCTCTGAAAATGCCTGCTACAGACGCTCATCTGTCGCTACCTGCCGCTAATGATGAATCAGCCTCCCCGTCTGCGTTGACCAAGGTAATGGACAGTTATAGGCAAATATTAAACCAGGCTGCCACAGTTGGAAAAGAAAGGTAGTGGCCATTTTGGAGCTTCCTCTCCTAACTGACAATGCACAGTAACAGGAAGCCCAGCAGCACTTCCTGTTTGCAGGTGGCCTGCAAGCCCATGAGCGGCCATCTTGTTTTTACATTTTACCCCAGCAGGTGTTAGAAAAGGGTAAATGATTTTTTATGTACAGCAATCTAAATAGCCCTGGGGAGGGATGCATATGAGCGCTGTTTGTTGTGTTGGCCTGGTTTAATTCATTTTTGACTGTTCGCTTCAAATTCAACATGTTTATTTTAACCTCAAGGCAGTTGCCTTAATAATAAGGCTTTGTGTTGTTGAAGGGTTTGTTTAAAAAAAGGCATTTTGGAATTGACCATAGAAAATTACCTTTTGCAATTCCTGGTTGTTCATCTGAAAAACATAGAAGCATACTTTTATTATCCTTTATTACATAAGTCTGGGTTTCCCAGGGCAATGGACAGTTGTAGGCAAATATTAAAATCAACATGTTTATTTCAATCCCGGTTGCCTTAATAATAAAGCTCTGTGTTGTAGAAAAAAAAAAAAACCCACACTCACCTTTTGGCCTGTAGTGTTCCATCCTAGTTTGGTAATATAAAACATACCCCCAGTCAAAAAATTGCTCCCCTTGATTAAACTCCCCTTTCATGGTCACTGGCATAAGCTGTTTGAGGGGGCTTATCCCCATGTACAGCAGATGCTTTAACCCATTATGCAAGCGTTTGTGGAGATGATAAAATAGTTAAAGCGGACCACAACCCATATTTTTAACTAGCATCCCCTGAATTGCTCTCCCCATGAAAAATACCTTTTGCCGATTTTCACTGCCTCTACTTCAATCTAATCCCAGATAATGGAGCCTGTTTTAGCTGTAACACACACTGTTGTGTGTGGCAATAATGGTATTGCCACACCGATGTAATGACTAATTGCCTGCCATCTTACAGAGAGGGAGAGCAAAAACAACAGTGTTCCAGGACAATTCAATAAGTGAAAACATCTATTTCTAATTTTACACCCTATGAGGGGAGTATTGGCAGGGGCTTTGGCCAAATGTATTTCACAAGTTCGGTGGATTTTGGTCCGTTTTAACTGTCTCACTACTGTTTCACACAGACTGGCTCATGAGACAAGCAGTTAGAGGGGAGAAGATCTCCGCTGTAAAATTTAAACCCATCGCCTCCCTGTATTTTATTCCTACCAGTAAAAGAAATGACCACAGTTTTGATGGGATTTTTTTCAGTTACAATGTCTAAGTAGCTTCTCCTCCAACTATTTAGCTTGTCAATATGGATTTTTTAATAATAGACAATGATTGTTTCAGTTGGACAAACTAAACCTCTTACCCCCCTAAAAAAGTAAATAAAAAAAAAAATACTTAAAGAAGAATTCCAGCAAAACCTAGACTTTCCCAAAACTGCCATTGACTTTCATTGTCTACCGGGTGTAAATCTTCACTTGGCTCTGAATCAGCCCCAAGGTAAACAATGAAATTCAATGGCAATTTTCTCTCCTAAAAAAAGTGAGTTTTCTCACCGGGCTCTGAATTGACCCCAATATCAAGTTTACATGGGAAGATGTGCAAAGCAACACCCTGGTCTTCTTGGACAGTCTGGTATCCATTGGCAAGCATGGAAGGCTGAAAGAAGAAGTCTACAGGAAACCCACTCACCACAGACCTGTCCTTGGAGTCTGACCCCCACCACCCTCTTGAGCACAAACTGGGGGTAATCAGCCCCCCCCCCCCCCCCAAGTACATAAATGCAGAGCCGGCGTCAGCACCCGGCAAGCTGTTGTGGACCTCCCACCCCCCAGGGGGCCCACTGACAGCTAGCACAATGTGGGTGAAGAACTTAAACTTTTTTTGCCACTAACATTGCATTGGACTCCTGTGCTGCCTCTCCCTATCGAGCCAGGTCATCACTAACCTCGTAACGAGGCCAAGCTGAACGCTCTTTTATTGGTGGTGCAGTTGCCCTGCCCCTTAACCTCTGCTCAGCCCTGCATTGGCTTGTTTGTTGATCTACATTAGGACCAGCACTGCCCCATAGAGCTGAGTCTCCCTGCAAGCCCCGCCCCCAGAAACGTGTCATCACTCTTTCCTGGCCCCAGCATTGCACCAGGAAGTACTGCACACGCTGGAAGAAGATAATACAAGTTACAAAGTGTACACACTTCTTTTCTCTGTCTCTCTGCTCCATCCATCCCTGTCTCCTCAGCTCTGTCCCATTGGTTTTATGTCACCTCTGCACCATCCATCCATGCCCCACAGTTCTGCCCTATCCATCCGTATCCCCACAGCTCTTCCCCATCCATCCATGTCCCCCCAGCTCAGCTTATTTATCCATGTAAGATCTGCCCCATTCATCCCTGTCCCCTGAGCTCTGCCCCATCCATCCATGCCCCCCAGCTCAGCTTATTTATCCATGTACCCTCAGATCTGCCCCATTCATCCCTGTCCCCTGAGTTCTGCCCCATCCATCCATGCCCCCCAGCTCAGCCTTATTTATCCATGTACGCTAAGCTCTGCACCATCCATCCATGCCCCCCCAGCTCAGCCATATTCATCCATGTATGCTAAGCTCTGCCCCATCCATCCATGCCCCTCCATTTCTGCCCCATCCATCCATGCCCCCCAGCTCAGCCTTATTTATCCATGTACACTAAGCTCTGCACCATCCATCCATGCCCCCCCAGTTCAGCCTTATTCATCCATGTATGCTAAGCTCTGCCCCATCCATCCATGCCCCTCCATTTCTGCCCCATTCATCCCTGTCCTCTCTGCTCTGCTCCACAATCCTGTCCCCTCAGTTCTGTCCCATCCATCCCTCTACCCTCAGCTCTGCCCCATCCCCTCAGCTCTATGCCTCTCCATCCCTGTCTTCCCAGCTTTTCCCATCTACCCTTCTTCCTTCCAGCTCTGCCTGTCTCTGCATCTTTCTTCCAGCTCTGCCCATCTACCCCCCCCCCACCAGCTCTACCCAGCCATTCCTGTTAATTTTGCCCATCCATCCCTCCCTCCCAGCTATATCTCCATCCATTCATTCCATCCCTTCCTGTTTTGTCCATCCCTCTTCCTCAATACTTTGCCCATTTATGTGGGGCCAAAGTAAAAAAAACAGCTTCAATAGGGGGTTGGAGGGCAAGCATACCTTCTTAGTTTTGGCCATGGAATTTATAGACTCCTGGACCCACGACTTTCCACCACAAAGGGGCCCACTGAGACCATGCCGCCTGAGGGCCCACATAAACCTGGACCCGGCCCTGCATAAATTCATTCGAGAAGCTAATCAGAAGTTAGGGCTCATTTATACCTGTCAGATACCGCTTAGCTCCTCTATGGCCCCTTTCACACCTTAGTGCCGCAGAGGGGAGCAAAACGCAGCCACAAAAAGTCCTGATTGCTGCGTCCAAGACACAACCACAGGTATGAGGGGTCCAGACCAGTCCTATAGAAGTCTATTGTCCACAATGCAAACACATATCAAATTGCAGATTGTACTTGAATTTACATTGACATTACAATGAAACCTTTGTTGTGCGTTTTTCAATAGAAAAAAAGACGCTGGTTCAAAAGCCATTTACGTGAAAACGTAGAAGCCAAATTGGAATAGAGGTGGGGCGATTGTGACACTTATTTTCTGCTTCACTTCACCCCAGGGCAATGTGATACCTCAGAACTCCAGGCAGACTGATACAATCAACACCTCTCCTCCATGCTGTTTATGGCAGATAGAGGATGTAAACTGGAGAAGATATTTATTGCTCCAAATTGAGGAAGCCAGATAGATTACTAGCGAAACATCAAGAAAATAAAACAGCAGGTTCAGTTGCCTTCATTTATTTCCATGGATATACCATGACCTGGATGAAGGAGAACCTTCACAGCCCTAAAGTACATGTATTTTATAAATACGAGGCATATCAAAAATAGGTCCTTGTTTGAGAGATATATATATATATATATATATCATTGTATTCTCCATTGTATTGTAACACAACTATAGCTTACCATTCTTTTCATCTGTAGCAGGTGTACCTTAAAAAAAAAAGTAGTAAATATAAACTGACAAATTCATTCTGATTTCAAAAGGTTTAATAGAGTTGCACTATGAACTGATAATACAGGAACTTTTTTCCTTTATTTACAGGCACACATGCTATAAAATCTAGAACAAAGAAGGCCCAAATCATTTAGATCCCAGGGCCGGCCCAGCTGGATTTTGTTCCGCTTTAAGTATATTATGTGAGGGTGTTATACTTGACAGGCTTGGGAAACGTTGGTGAGCCCCACTACTACTGGGTGATAACTTTATTATGCTCTTTTATTACATTAGGGAGTCGAGACAGAGCCAGGTGAGAATTTTCACTCCTTTTTAGGAGAAAAAATTGCCATTGACTTATTGTCTACTAGGGGGTTTATTCATCAATGGATAGCGGCAGGTAGTGCCTTGTAAGCGGCAGATAGCGCCTGGTGAACGACGGCCGCGGCACGTAATACCACATTTATGAAGGCGATTGTGGTGAGCACCTTTTACAGCGTCACGTAGCGACCGATTCATCATCACAGACTGCTCATCGGATCCCTGGCATTACCTGTCTCCCATACATTTCAATGGACGTTACTTTTCTCCTCTTTAAACAGGGTTTTCTTTATTTTTTTTTTATTTTATTAAATCATTGTGTGACCTCTCCTGCCCTATTAAATGTCATTTTGAAAACTTTTTTTATTTTTTATATTTTTATGCAGAATTGTCATTACAGGTCTGGTATTAAAGTGTTAATGTCACAATGTAATAACAATGTAATTCCATATGTTTCACTTTGTTACTAGTGAATATGTGTTCAAAAACAGACTTTAATTACACAGCTTCTGGCGCTTTGGCCTACAGCGACCCAATTTTAAGCGCCGGCGATGTGTAAGGCTGTTTTTTTGATGAATATGGTTTGAGTCGGTCACACTGACCAGTCACTACCGTTATAGTGCTTTACTGGTGTTATAGCTCACACATCAAATTCATCAATGATCACAGCGACTACTAGTGGTCGCTCTTAGAGCTTCCCTACAGACGCTCAACTGCCGGTACCTGGTGCTAGTAATGAATCAGCCTGCCCAAGTAAATTTTCACCTGGCTCTGAATCAGCCCCAAGGTAGACAATGAAAGTCAATGGCAGTTTTCTCTCCTACAAAAGGAGTGAGACTTCTCATCTGGCTCTGAATCGATCCCTAGAGGTAGTTTTGGTATTTGTGACACATGCTTGATCATTTTGTGCTGATATTGCTTAGCACAGTGCACTGTATAATGTACTTATTGCTTAATTCATTATTTGTATCGTCTGTTGCACCATTTGGCTGCTCTTTTAATAAATGTATGCTGATGATATTCTTTTGAATGTAAAAAGAAAAGATACTGCTGTTAACGCTGCGTGTCCCTAGTATGTATTCTGCCATTATCAATATGTACCTCCTTATGGTGCTACAATAAGGATTACATTGTAACTGTGTAAAGTGCATCAGATTCATGATTCTGTACTAAAACATGTCAGGGAATGTTGTCTTTGCACCCTGACATGTATTTAATTGTATATATCTGTGGAATGCATGATACGAGTAGAAATTAACTTTTTGCAGCATATGCTTATTTGTTTATTTGTAGGCGCCGTTTATATTTGTTGGTATTTGAATTACCTACAGAGGTTCCCAACAGGTGTACCCCTTGAGGTTCTCTCAGGTGGCACTCGACAAGGCTGCAGACATGTCCTGCACCTGATATGCTATCATTTATACTTCACTCAAGTGTGATTTGCACCATAAATAAAAAAATACAATTCTGTGATTACTCACCTGTAGAATTGGTATTATGAGTATACAGTACGTCCTGCTCCAAATCTAATACTTACAGTTGGGATATACTCCGCCAGATGGCGCTGGACTGCAGAGACATCGAAAATAGGCTCCTCCCGGCCCCTCAAATACCCGGTGACCTCCCACAAATCCCCAGCATTGAAAAGCAGTTAATGAGAAGCCGGGAGAATTTAACAATCCAAACTATCAACTATAACAATGATAATCACTGTGACGATTGCACGGGTTGATCAGACCTATTGATCGTTCATCTGATCAGACCGGCCAATCGTACCACACGTGTGTCACAGCAATTCTTCAATTGGCAACACACGCGGCTATAAACTGCTGCCACCAGAGCACAACAGTGCTCAACTCTATAGTATAATATAGGCCACACACAATACAATCAGATCGAACGTATCGATCGACCCACAACCACTTCCAGGCGGGGGCGATCGAGCGTCCTAGGCAAGTAAGGTAGCCAGTCTCTTCAGAATAGCATGGGCCTTTTAGATCTTTCAATAAAAGCGTCAGGGACTATGCTGTATTTTAGAATTTATTCAAACAAACAGAAAACACAAGGACAACAAGAAACACGATGCAAGTGATAAAACAGAATTGACTATAAGCACGGTAAATAAATAAATAGCAATTTCAAATAAAAAGGGGGAAAATACCTAAGGGTTCTGGGCTGCGTTCAAATCAATTGTCCTCACACGCTTTTCTGGTCTTATTCCGCTTAGATGTTAAAGCCAGCGTGTCACTCTTGATGGTCAGATCGAGTGTGTCCTGTCCCCATTCTGCAGCTCACCTTATTCCCTCTAACCAGGGGTCAGTTTCTTACCCCTCCTATGGGCAGAGCGATTGGAGACATCCACTGTCTGATTGGTTCATATGGGATTCTCCATCTTTGGGTACCTGAAAGCTGGTCCACATGACATCCCCCATCTGCCCTGAGATTTCAAGGAGGGGGATGAGGAGAACATTCCATGGGAGAGGGCAGGATATGGACCTTGCATCTGCTCTCCATGGCTGGTTGACCCTGATAACACTTTGTTTATGCTTTGTAGTTTTATGAGGGGAGATAGTCATTCAAGGCGACCCTGTGTGCATGCAGGGGGAGTTTTATGGCACGCAGTGGGGGAAGTTATGCAGAGCAGAGGGGTCAGCCAAGGTCTATACACACACATATATATATATATATATATATCCGTACACACACACATATATTACACCAACCTACACACAAATAAGATACACCTAAGATGTTCTGTGACACCTTCCCCCCTATGATGCGAGGTGGGGACAGTGACCCACAGTCACTTTCCCCAAAGCGCACACTTAAGAGGAAAGGCGAGGTTCCCAGTTGCTCTCATTCCTAGTGCCACCGGGATCCACAGCAGTGGGTCCAGGCGGGCAGGGGCCTGCAGGGGGAGTCTTTCCAAGTACTGGGGTTTCTAGGCCTAATGTTGGCATCTGGGGGGCTGTGCTCGAGGCAGGAACGTACACACCATCCCCAGGGAAGAAGCACAGGGGCCCAGGGGCATGACTCTGGTTTGCCATGGAATTATTGGGCAACACCGGTATTAGGCTGTCCACGTTCCCAGGGAATCCATCTTTCCCAGAGCCTGGCGCAGGCATTGGAAGAGGGACTCCTGTGATAGGGACACCAGCAGCCATGTTTCCCATGTGTTGGCTAGTAAAATGAGGGGGCCCATATGTGGCCGGAATGACCCTCATGTTAGACCAAGGCGTGGTTTGTCCCATCTCCCCTGATCCTTCTTGCCTCTCGCTCAGCTTTGGTAGGGGTTGCCCTGGATCTGCGTCACGTGGCAGATCCCAGGATCCAGGGATTGTTCCCTTCGCCACAGCCCCAGCTTTGGGACGATTCAGGAAGTCTGCGGTTAGACGTAGACCCTCCCGATTCGGCCCAAATGCTTGGTCACCTTGCTTTCCCGGGGAGCTGGAAGCTAGGCTTCCGAACTGCCTCCCAGGGTTGTCCGTCTGCAGCGCTGGCTGCAAGGTGGCACTACAAGTCCCAGCCCACTGCCCCGGGGCGACCAGGAGCAGGGGTTGAGGCATGCTAAGAGCGGAGTCAGTGGGCTCAGGGCAGGCCAATCCGCCATCGGTGTTGGGGCTCTGCCTGACAACCCTAGACTCCGGCTCTGCAACCTCTGCAGCGCTGAAGAGGACAGTCAATGTGGGAGTGATCCCTCCAGTATGATCAAGTGTTCGATTATCCCTCTCTATGTGCCGGCTCTCCAGACTAATTCCAGCCTGAACAGCCTGTTCCAGGGCGGCTCCACACTTTCCAGCCACCCTATCAACACTCTCCTGAGGGCCAACCAGCACTGACACAGCTGGGGCCTCAGAACTCTGCACAATTCGATTACAGTTATGCTTAGGGGGTTCTACAGGCCTACTACCTACCCCTTTTCCATCCCCCTCTCTGGGTGTCCCAAACCCGGCTTCCACCCTCGGCCCACCCGCAAGGTACCCTGATGCCACACCTGCACCTTTGCTTAGTACCCTTACGTGCCCCAAAGGTTCGGTTGGTAACCCCAATGCACCTGCTGAGGGCTCAAAGTAAGAGACCAACCGACCCAGGTCCCTGCCCAACAGCACATCTGTGGGAAACTCATCAGAGAGCCCCACTACTCTCATCCCTCTGCCCATTCCCCAATCCATATACACCTCAGCAAGGGGCACATGTGAACGGAGCCCTCCTACTCCGGTGAGGGTGAGGAATTTTCCAGGGATTATATTCTCTGGGCCCACCAGTTCAGGGTGAACCAACGTGACCTCAGCTCCTGTGTCACGAAATCCTGAGACCAGACGGTTGCCCACAACAACGGGCTGCACGTTTTCATCATCGCTCCGGACACTCTGACGGACAAACAGCACAGAGGTGCTCATCTGGCCAGCTGCAGCAGTCACTTTTCTCTCCGGACAGTTGGGTCGGAGGTGCCCGACCTTCCCACAATTATAACAAGCGCGACGTTCAGCAGGTGCCCACTTTGCACCAGAGGCTTCCCGGAAGGGTTTCTGGGATATCTGACTGGCAGATGGTGACTGGCAGGCGGGTGATGGTCTTTCTTCCTTCCAGTTACTAGGGGACGCACGACGGCCATCAGACACCCGGGTGTGTACATAGCTGTCAGCCAGTTCTGCTGCTTCTCTGGCCGAATTAGGTTTGCGCTCCAACACAAACTGTCTGAGATCAGGGGGGCAAATGTGCATGAATTGGTCTTGCACCATCAAGTCCTCCAGGGTATCAAAACTGTCCTTTTTGAGGCCATGGACCCACTGCCGGAAGGTGGTACGCAGTCGGGCCAACAGGTCTAGGTAACTGTCCGCGGGTCCCTTGTGCAGTGATCGGAACCGCCGGCGGTAGACCTCTGGGGTGAGCTGATACTTTTCAACAATGGAGTCTCTGATTGCCTCATAGTCCCCATCTTTCTCAGGAGGCAGCTCAATGAATGCCTCCAATGCCTTGCCCTTCAGCCCTGGGGTTAGGTACAATGCCCACTGAGACCGGGGCAAATGATGCTGGCGGCAGATCTTCTCAAAGGACTGCAAGTACACGTCCACGTCACAGTTTGTGTCCATAACTGGGAACTTTGGGGCAGAACCCACAGTTACAAATGAAGAGTCCACTGAAGGCAAGCGAGGGTCAGGGGTGGTTAGTCGGATCTTGGCCATTTCCAGCTCATGACGGCGGGCAGCTTCCCGCTCTGCCTGGGCAGCCTCACGCTCTGCCTGGCGCTGTGCAGCCTCCCGCTCTGCCTGGCGCTGTGCAGCCTCCCGCTCTGCCTGGCGCTGTGCAGCCTCCCGCTCTGCCTGGCGCTGTGCAGCCTCCCGCTCTGCCTGGCGCTGTGCAGCCTCCCGCTCTGCCTGGCGCTCCAGGAACTGTAAATAGGCCTGCGGATCGGTGGCGCTTAGCTGGGTCAGGACCGATTCCAGCTGGGGGTCCCTGCCAATAGCAGAGAGGCTGGAGCTGGGAAACCCAATGGGAGCAGGTACTTCATCCACCACCTCAGGCTGGGATGGATCAGCTGCACTGGAACATTCAAGTATATCTGTTGCAAGCTGCGTTGGTGCCTCCAGATCGGCTTCATAGAGCGATTGCACAAGCTGTGTTTTGGTTCGATCATAAATCGGCAACTGTCTGCGCTGGCATTCATTGATCAGATCGTCTTTGCTCATTCGCTTGTATTGCGCCAGCCCAGACATTCCAGCAAAAACAAAACAAAACAAAGGAGGGGCAAACAATTGCTATCTGCTTATTTACCGTCACAACTATGCACCAATAAAATAACTGATTAATTTAAATAAAGTCCTTCAATACAGCATTACTTAACACAACCTTATGCTCTAAATTGAAAGAAATAAAAAGGTGATCCCACAAGCTGCCAACCAATTTGTGACGATTGCACGGGTTGATCAGACCTATTGATCGTTCATCTGATCAGACCGGCCAATCGTACCACACGTGTGTCACAGCAATTCTTCAATTGGCAACACACGCGGCTATAAACTGCTGCCACCAGAGCACAACAGTGCTCAACTCTATAGTATAATATAGGCCACACACAATACAATCAGATCGAACGTATCGATCGACCCACAACCACTTCCAGGCGGGGGCGATCGAGCGTCCTAGGCAAGTAAGGTAGCCAGTCTCTTCAGAATAGCATGGGCCTTTTAGATCTTTCAATAAAAGCGTCAGGGACTATGCTGTATTTTAGAATTTATTCAAACAAACAGAAAACACAAGGACAACAAGAAACACGATGCAAGTGATAAAACAGAATTGACTATAAGCACGGTAAATAAATAAATAGCAATTTCAAATAAAAAGGGGGAAAATACCTAAGGGTTCTGGGCTGCGTTCAAATCAATTGTCCTCACACGCTTTTCTGGTCTTATTCCGCTTAGATGTTAAAGCCAGCGTGTCACTCTTGATGGTCAGATCGAGTGTGTCCTGTCCCCATTCTGCAGCTCACCTTATTCCCTCTAATCAGGGGTCAGTTTCTTACCCCTCCTATGGGCAGAGCGATTGGAGACATCCACTGTCTGATTGGTTCATATGGGATTCTCCATCTTTGGGTACCTGAAAGCTGGTCCACATGACATCCCCCATCTGCCCTGAGATTTCAAGGAGGGGGATGAGGAGAACATTCCATGGGAGAGGGCAGGATATGGACCTTGCATCTGCTCTCCATGGCTGGTTGACCCTGATAACACTTTGTTTATGCTTTGTAGTTTTATGAGGGGAGATAGTCATTCAAGGCGACCCTGTGTGCATGCAGGGGGAGTTTTATGGCACGCAGTGGGGGAAGTTATGCAGAGCAGAGGGGTCAGCCAAGGTCTATACACACACATATATATATATATATATATATATATATATCCGTACACACACACATATATTACACCAACCTACACACAAATAAGATACACCTAAGATGTTCTGTGACAATCACCATACAGGGGATCCAAGAAAATGCAAACCAAGGGTGGGTTGGAGCAGGACGTACTGTATACTCATAATACCAATTCTACAGGTGAGTAATCACAGAATTGTATTATTCTTAGTATACAGTACGTCCTGCTCCAAATCTAATACTTACAGTTGGGAAATCCAATAGCAGTGTCCATAAAGTAGGGTGGGATCCCCAAGAAAAATCAGCAGCAGGCAGTTTAAACCACTGCCGCCTGCAGAACCTTTCGGCCAAAAGCAGCATCAGCTGAGGCCCTAACATCAACCTTGTAAAACTTTGAAAAGGTATGAACAGAAGACCAAGTAGCGGCCTTGCAAACTTGTTCAACAGAAGCCTGGTGCTGAAAAGCCCAAGAGGCACCAATAGCACGAGTAGAATGAGCAGAAAGGCGGAAGGGAGGATCCTTCCCTTTAGCAGAATAGGCCTGAATCACAGCCTGACGGATCCACTTGCTGATAGTAGACTTGGCAGGAGCCCGACCCTTCCTAGGACCAGAAGGGATCACAAAAAGAGCATCAGTTTTCCTGAAAGGTGCAGTAGCCACCAGATAGTACTTCAGACACCTAACCACATCCAAAGAGTGCAAAACCCTCTCCTTAGCATTGCTAGGATTAGAGCACAAAGAAGGAAGAACAATATCCTGATTCAAATGAAAGGCAGACACTACCTTAGGCAGAAAATCAGGTTTGAAACGAAACACCACCTTGTCCTGGTGCCTCTCATAGTAGGGGGGCTGAATGGACAACGCCGCCAACTCAGACACACGCCTGACAGAAGTGATAGCCACCAGAAACACAACCTTGAGCTTAAGAATGGCCAAGGCAGCATCCTGCACAGGTTCAAAGGGAGCACCCTGCAAGGCTGACAGGACCAAGTTCAGATCCCAAACAGGCACCATAGGTTTACGTGGGGGACGCACATGAGTGACCCCCTGGAAAAAAGTCCTGATCAGAGGGTGCTGAGCAAAGGACTTCTGGAAAAAAATAGCCAGGGCAGAAACCTGACCCTTCAGGGTGCTGAGTTGGAGCCCCATCTCTAACCCATGCTGCAGGAACTCCAGAATCCTGGGAATAGAGAACACACGACAGGGAAGAGACTTAAGACTCACACCAGTCAATGTAAGCACGCCAAACCCTGTAATAAATGGAAGAGGAAGACTTCTTCCTAGCTTTAATCAAAGTATCCACAACTGAGGAAGACAGCCCCTTCTCCATCAAGATGGAGGTTTCAGCAGCCAAGCCGTCAAAGCCAGAGTTTGTAAATTGGGATGGCGTAGTGAGCCCTGAGTGAGCAGATCTGGCTCCAAGGGCAGAGCGTACTGATCTACTGCCAGCTGTACCACGTCTGCGAACCACACTCTTCTTGGCCACCTGCGGGCCACCAGAATTGCTGGCACCCCTTCCAGAGCAATCTTG
The DNA here is from genome assembly GCA_027917425.1 of Gastrophryne carolinensis. Lineage (NCBI taxonomy): Eukaryota > Metazoa > Chordata > Amphibia > Anura > Microhylidae > Gastrophryne > Gastrophryne carolinensis. The sequence continues at coordinate 200,068,530 of CM051234.1, forward strand.
TGCAGAACCCTGCCCAGCAGGGGGATTGGAGGGAAGACATACAGGAACTGAAAGTCCTTCCATGACATTGCTAGCGCATCCGAGGTCAGGGCCAGAGGATCCCTGGACAGAGAGACAAAAGCTGGGAGCTTGTGATTGTGGCGGGACGCAAATAGATCCACATCTGGTTGGCCCCAACGGTGACACAGAGATTGAAACACCCTGCTGCATAGGGACCAGGTGATTTTCCACCCCCGGGATGTACACAGCTGAAATGCAGGGGACAGTGGCCTCCGCCAAAGGCAGGATCAGAGACGCTTCCTGGAGGGCCCCCTTGCTCTGGGTCCCTCCCTGATGATTGATGTAGGCAACTGCCGTATGGTTGTCCGAGCGCCAATGAACAGGCAGGCCCCAAAGATGAGCGGTCAAGCGAGCCAGAACTAACCTGATCGCCCGCAGCTCCAAGACATTGATAGGTGTGTGGGCCTCCTGAGGGCCCCACCTCCCCTGGAACCGCAGGGACTTCCAGAAACCCCCCCAACCTGACTGACTGGCATCCGTGGTGACCGTCTCCCAGGAAGGGGCAAGAAAGGATCTGCCCCCCAACAGGTTCCTTGAGTCCATCCACCACAAGAGGGACCTCCTGACCAGGGAGGAGAGCACACAGACCCTGTCCAGGGATGCTGGGTCCTTGTCCCATACAGACAATAGGTGAAGTTGCAGAGGCCTCAAGTGAAACTGAGCATAAGGGACCGCTTCGAAGCACGCCACCATCAGGCCCACCAGCTGCATCCCCTGCCTGATGGAGGGATGGGGTCAAGCTAGGAGGGACTGAGCCTGTGCAATCAGACTGTCCACCTTCTGCTGAGGAAGGAAGATCCTTGCCTCAACTGTATCCAGATACATTCCTAGGAATGGAGTTACCAAGGTAGGGGACAGTGAGGACTTGGGGTGGTTGATCACCCATCCAAATGACTCCAGAGTGGACACCACCAGCTGAGTATCCAACTCTGCCTGATGTAGAGACTGGGAAGTGATGAGGATGTCGTCCAGATAGGGAAGCACGCAGACGCCCTGACATCTAAGCAGAGACATCATGCCAGCCAGCACCTTGGTGAACACCCTGGCAGCAGAAGTGAGACCAAAGGGCTAGGCCACAAATTGGTAGTGTTGATCCATCAGAGCGAACCTGAGGAACCTTTGATGACCTGGGAACACAGGAATATGAAGATAAGCATCTTTGATGTCCACAGAAGTCATGAAATCCCCTTGGCGCAGGGAACTGATGGCAGAACGCAGAGTCTCCATGCGAAAGCGCCTGCCCCTGACAAACTTGTTGAGAATCTTTAAGTCCAGGATGGGCCTGACAGAACCATCCTTTTTGGGTACAGTGAATAGGTTGGAATAAAAGCCCTTGCCTTTTTCTCTTAAAGGGACCTGGCAGATGACCCCCAGCTCCAGGAGACCTTGCACTGCTTGCACTAGCTCCTGAGCTAACACAGGGTCCTGAGGAATCCGGGATCTGATGAATCTTGAAGGGGGATCGGCAGCAAACGCCAACTAACCGGAGGACACTACCTCCTGAATCCACCGGTCTGAGACATGAAGCCTCCAGACGTGAGCAAAGTGCTGCAGCCGTCCCCCCACCCAGATGGGTGAGGGCGCCCCATCATGCCTGAGGGGGCTTGGGAGAAGATTTCGCTTTGGGACCCCAGGAGGAGCCAGGACGTCCACGTCCTCTGCCTCTACCCCAGAAATCTCCCCGGGCCCCAGGGAAAGAAACCCCCCTTCCCTGTCTTGTACCACGGTAAGGGGAGGAGAAGGAACCCTGACCCCGAAAAGGCCGAGATTGCCGCCTGCGCTGGGGTAACCTGCCTCCCTTAGCAAAGAGGTCCAGGCGGTCCCCAAACAGGCGCAGTCCTTTAAAGGGAAAACCAGTGAGGGCCTTCTTGGCAGCGTTGTCAGCGGCCCACTGGCGCAGCCAAACGAGCGGCGTATAGCCACCACGAGGGCAGAAGTTCTGGCACACATTCTGATGGTAACCACAGAAAAAAATCCAGCTTGACGGAATAAAACTTAGCTTTTACTGAAGAATCAAAGGATAAAACAAATCCATGAAAAAATTGGACACAAACAGCCAGTGTCAGTGGCCTGTGTGAGACGGGGGGTTTCACACAGGCCACTGACACTGGCTGTTTGTGTCCAATTTTTTTCATGGATTTGTTTTATCCTTTGATTCTTCAGTAAAAGCTAAGTTTTATTCCGTCAAGCTGGATTTTTTTCTGTGGTTGTCAACTGGAAATGGCCAAGAGTTTTCCTAAATCCGTGCCAGAGGAATTTTGTGCAAACATGTGGTGAGCTGGTTACCTACAATTTAACACATTCTGATGGTGTCATCCAATGCTGATAGGACAAAATTTACAAAAACATCACAACTGGAGAGTGCATTAAACACCTCACAAGGCAAATCATCAGGGGCACTATCAAGCATATTTCTGATAAGGGTTCTAGTGGCCACAGTAGTAATGGCAGAGACACAGACCGGGCGCAGCGCCGTCCCCGCACATGCAAAGGCGTGGGATGCCAGCCTTCAGGGTCTTCAGCATCCCGCAGAGTAGTAGAATCAGGGGAATGCATGACAGAGGTGTTAGATAGTCCTAGGATCGGGGCATCCAAATATACCTATCTATACACATACACCCCCCCCCTTCTTTTCCCCCCCGAAGACTACAAGGAGGATGAGGGAGGATGTCGGCCTCTTAAATAGGGCCCACCGATAGACAGGGGCAAGGGGCAATAGTGCGGGAGGGGCATCCCATGGAGGCTCACCATAAAGCCTGAACCGCCTACCCTTTGGTGGGGGATTGCGGTGGAGCAGCGCTCCTAAGCACCTAACAGCGGTGCTGCCTACCTTCACCCGACCAGCGCAGCCAAGGCTGGGAGGCATAATACTAGTGGAACGGGTGGGAATAGTCCTACAGGGCCGCAGGTTAATAACCCCGCTCACCTGCGAGTAGAGAGCCAATTTCTCGTCCTTCGCAGCCAGACTTCAGAGAAATACTGGGGATTTGTGGGAGGTCCCCGGGTATCTGAGGGGCCGGGAGGAGCCTTTTCTTGGATGTCTCTGCAGTCCAGCGCCATCTGGCGGAGTATATCCCAACTATAAGTATTAGATTTGGAGCAGGACGTACTGTATACTAAGAATAACTGCACCATTTTTTGTGTGAATCATTCACTTTAAATTGATACTGCAGGCAAAGGTAATTGTTACACCTTTGAGTCTGACTGCATTTGTTTTCCATTTTTAAATTAAAGCGGAAATAGGGCAAGATATCGGGGTTTACAGGTTAAGCCAACGACATTCTCTTTTTCATCCGGTCCCCCCAATCAGTTCAGCAGAGAGGGACAGGATTACTGGTCCCTCCCTGCCTCCTCCTCCAGATTGATCACATTGCTATCAGCACAGAAAGCTGATGTTACAAGTTACATCACAGATCCAAGTGCCACTTCCACTTCTTTTCAGAAGATAAATCATGTGGTGAACCTGTAAACCTCAATATCTTCAATGTAAAAATAGATAACAGTTTAGGACAGTGACAAATGTAGTCCAACACAATGCTTTAACAATTACCTTTGCCTGCAGTAGCACTTGAATTTGTAGGTTTTGATTATGGTTTTAAGTGACTGACAACCTTATGATGATTTGTATGGGAACTTTTTTGACAACATTTTAGAGCGTACCATCTACAACTTAATAAAAAAACATTGGGGGCAAAACCCGGGCTGGAGTTTCTTGGCTAGCGAGTTAGAATAAGAACAGATACAGGAGGATCTGTATTTACTATAAACCTTTTATAGCACTAGCACTGTGCATCTAGGAATCGCTGTTGCTGCATCCTTGGCAGTGACTTTTTTTCAAATCCTTAGACAAAATTTTGATTATATTGATGCATGCATTATAAGCAATAATGGCATCACGCCACTAGGAACATACAGGGTATCCCATAATATTACTACTATAATTGTTTTAGGCTAAGTACATTGATTTGGGTTTTACCTGTGCAATTATGTTCATCCTCTCCCGAGAGACAATCCCGTTCGCCATTGCAGACATAATGCTTAGGAATGCACACATCTGATTTACAATGATAACCTTTTGTACACTCTGAAATGACATTTCACAGTATAGTCATTGAAAGTACAGTATGTACAAGATAAGCTTCCTTAATAGAAAAAAAAAAACACACAGAGTGGACTAAATAAAATATGTGTCTGAACAACAAAATGAAACTCGGCTTTTGTCCAGCACAGCTGGTCCTTGTCCAGCTATTAGCAACTTTCCCGATCGCTGGATCTGTTTCTGCGCTACCCCGGGCCTGAACTCCTTTCAACAGCGTCCTCCACCATCAGTCAGAGGGGCATAGCCACAGGCGTTCCATTAACTACAATGTGGGGAGGGGGGCACACCCCCTTAAAGGAGCACTATCACAAAAAATGGCCCAATGATGAAAACCCATATAAATATGCTGGATGACGGGAGGAGGGATCACTTATACACCCAAAATCAGGAAATATCCAGCAAGGCTTGTTTTACTTTCTTTTAATGGAAGGATAAAGACTTCCGGGGTGACAGGCTCTGTCACCCTTGATAGACTAAACCTGTCACCCTTGGATTTTATTTCTATCAGGAGAGAATAAACCACAAGCTTGGTGGGATTTTTTGTCATTTGGGTGTATAAGTGAGCCCTTCTCTCATTAGCAGATGTGTTTATAAGTATTTTTAATATCACACAATTTCACAATAGTGCTCCTTTAATGCAATGAATGGAGAGGGCGCGGTAGCGCTCCTGTGGCTGATGTGAGGTGCCCTCAGTCCTGGCCTGTTTTTCGGGCCTGGGGACAAGCTGGAAGCTTATTTCAAACGCTAAATTGTGTACTAGAACTGGGATTACCACTCCCATTAAAGTAAGGTGAATGGATTTAATGCTTCTTAGCATTAGCAGCCAACTAATAAAGTGATTGCAGGAGGTTGATAGCAGAGAATCTGTCTCGAGGTATGTATGAGAATTTACTACCTCCCTGATCTAGGCTCCACTACACAACCAGAACCTGCACCGCCCCAGCAATTGTCACACCACCCAAATCGTTAGATACTCTCAGTTAGAGCTCAAGGCACAGAACATACTTATCCCAATGTCCAGTCTCCTGATAGACAGGACTCTGCTCCAGCATAAACCTGTGTCTTCAAGTGAATGAGAAAAATAAGCTGACAAAAATAATGGGATCTACGGGTGATTTAACCAAATGAGGGCCATCTGTTTTTCTTTAATTAGTGTGAAAACATTTGTTTCAGAAGCCAATTGAGCTTATCAGTTGTCAATGGTTTCCTATGCAACAGCTGTCAACCATGGACTGGAGACCTGGAAATAACAGGTTACACCAAATAAAGGATTGTACATGCAAATAAAGTGTTTTAGACTTCCAATATATGTTTGGTTTAATGATAAGGTGCTTAGCAGACAAAACATATGACCTGGTCTTGTGCCTGAAATACCGGGAAATTAAAAATAAAAGCAATTTAAAGTAGATCTAAATTCACTTTGATCTGCAGCCTAATGTAGGATACCACTGCCACATTGGGTAGCAATGCATTACTGGGGGGGGGGGGGCAGTTGGGTATCCTAAGGATGGATGGTAAGGTGGTAGGGAATAAAAGATTCCTGTGGTCGATTTGGCTTTAGGTCAGCTTGATCCGCTGATTTATACGGTTAAGAAACACCAGCTAATTGGTCATGGCATCTGTTATAAAATAATACAACAGGTAGTTTTCTTAGATCTTAGTATTTATGGATTGCTAGTAATATAAATGTAATGATTTCTTAAATAAGAAATCATGTGATCGTCAGTAAGGCATTGTATTATATTTGTAACCTCATCAGTGAGTAATATATTTGGGAAGGATAGGATCATCTTGTTTTTTACTTACTTGGACAGCACATTTCATCACTGAGATCTCCACAATCATTCTCTCCGTTACAGAGTTTATCCCTGGGAATGCATTTCTCATTGACACAGGTAAACAAATCGTCCGCACAACCTAAAGTAAAACAATACAATAAAAAATATGTTTTGCACTTCATTACAGCTGAACAGCTAAAACATTTTTATTCTTTTGTAATTGGGGCGCTACTGTATGGATGTTTGTACAAGCGATAGGAGCCAGCAGCAGCTGAAAGCATGGCGGACAATCGCAGGGCCAGATTTCACCAGGGGAATGAAGTGATCTGAGGCTGGTCTATAGGCTCGATTCAAAGACACATTCGACTTTTGTAGCTGTCTGTGTATGTTTTTGTGTGTGTTTGTCATTTTTTTTTGTTTTTTTCGTTCCATTTTCCATGCACTTTCGATGGGCGAATCTAAATCTGATCATTTGCGTTAGTTCGGCTCATTTTCGGATCTAAATCTGATCATTTGCGTTACTTCAGATAACTTACGTTATTGGGATGGGTTTCCGTGTGCGGGGAGTCTGCGCGCCTTCAGCTCCAAGACATTGCATGTATCAGCATGGCAGAGGCAATAAATTGTATAGCAATGCATACCTGAATCAACACATTTCATGCATGCCTTATAGAAGCATTTTAATGCTGACCTTAATTAGTCCTTAACATGTAAACCTTTAATTTTCCCACACATCCATATAATTGCTATATTTTTTTAGACTTATGTCCTTTGTTATTTATATTTGGATTGTTGAACTTGAATCTTAATTTGTTGTTGGAGTTATTGTTTTAGTTGGTTACCTTTGCTTTGTGTAATTATTTTATATTTGGTTGCAGGAACCGCAAGATGTGCCACTCGCACAACATACAAGCAGTGTTTGGTCTGGATATGCGATTCCTCAGTGTTCTTGCAGGGCATCCAGGGTCGTCCCATGATGCTTATATATTGCAGAGCTCCGGCTTATTTCGTCAGTTTGAGTCAGGAGAATTATCTGGTGGATGGCTCCTGGGTAAGTTTGCTCACATTCCATCAATCTATTTTCACTGTATGGCAATGAATATAGTTGATGACCCATGTCTTAACCTATGGCTGTTTTTAGCCCTTGATGACACGTCAAACAATATTGTTGCTTAGAATGTGTATTTTATGTTAGCATTTTTAAATTCTTTCAGGGGATTCTGGATATCCACTCCTGCCCTTGCTCCTGACGCCCGTTCTTCGCCCGCAGAATGCGGGTCAGGAGTTCTATAATTGGGCCCTTTGCAAAACCCGGGCCGTGGTGGCGAGGGCCTTCGGGCTTTTGAAGTCCAGATTTAGGTGTTTGGACCATACAGGGGGGGGGGGGGCACTGCAGTATGACCCTAACAAGGTTATACCAATAATTTATTTTACGTTTTTTAACAGGGACCACACGTGCCAGAGTGGCACAACTGAGTGTCAGGGTCCTTCAGTTGGTGGGCGAGATGCAGGAGCTGCGCGACTCGTTGGGGACCACAGATGAAGAATAATGTTCTGTGGCCTGCCATTGCTATGTATATATTTTACTAAATTTTATATGTTATTTTAAAAATTTAAAATATGTTAAAAGTTTTATATTTTTTAAAATAAAAAATTAAACAAAGTTGTAAATTTCTGGAAACAATTTTACTTTATTTTTTTAATAATTTTAAATGGCATTTTTCAGGGTTTTTTTTATTAAATAAATAAATATTGTCTCGCTGTCATTTCCTTTTCTAAATACATTCATTAAGGGTTGGTTACCACAAAACGAATGCAAAACACTAAATTTAGATATGAAGATTCGCCAGACCGCAAAGTGATTTAGGTAAGCTTTAGGTGTGAAAAATGGAAGAAGAATGAGACCGCGAAGTGATTTGGTTTTAGGGGTGGGAAATGGAAGAATATACTGAGCGCGATGTGATTTAGCTAAGCATTGTAGCAGAAGTGAGTGAACCAAATATGTAGGCGAGCACATTAATGAGTTAAGTTTGTAGTGCGTAAGGTCGTAAAGATTTTCGTCTGGACGATTATTTATAGAAAAAGGAATTCAGAATCTAACGGGAAACGTAAATGATTCGTTCGAGGAGACAATGGAAAAAGGGCAAAAACAAAAGCCTACGTTGTAACATGAGTAACAAACGGAAAACGAAAGCTGGAAAATGACATTCTCGTTGCCATATGAACAGACGAAGACTTTACTGAAGGCTTACGATGCATGCTTACAATCACTCGGGAACAAAACGAAAAAAATACAGATCGACACAAAAACGAAAGTGTTTTTTTTTCTCTCTGAATCAACCCTTATATGCGCAGTGGCATAAGTAATTGGGATGCCCCTTCAAATTAGTACCAACACATAATTGGTGTTGATACATTTGGGATCTGCGCATAGAGTAGGCAGGGTATAATAAACAATTTTTCTGTTATCTGTGATCTGTTATCTGTGACCAAATAGCTCTGACCTCACTTCCTACTTGTCAGTGGAGACAAAAATTAAAGTTTTATTATATATATATATATATATATATATATATATATATATATATATATATATATATATAGTTGTTCTCTGATTGGTTTAAGTTAAATTATACTCAAATATTGCTCATTTGGCTAATTTTGGCAGAATTCAGCCTGGGAATTTTTTTTTAGACAACTAATGTTTTCTGCCAGTGAAACATTATAGAAGCCCCTTTAATTTCCTCAGCTTTTCAGCCTTTTTCTTCTGAAAGTGGACCAACACCCAGGATTTTGACTATCCTGGGTCTTGGTCCCGATCGGGGTGCCCCGCTGTGTGAAACCCCCCGAAAAACTCACCTCTCCCCGCGCCAACGGACAAGCCGCGGACAAGCGGCTCCTCCGCCGCCGCCTCCCGCGCATCAAGAGTGGCGCGCGCACGTCTAGAGGGGCGCGAGGGAGGCGGCGGCGGCCGGCCGCCGCCGAAGATAAGGTAAGGAGTTTGGGGTGTTTGGGGGGGGTTTCACCCCGCGGGACATCCCGATCTCGGATGTCCCGCGGGGAGGGAGGTGATCGGCCCGGGAATCTTATAGATTCCCGGGCCGATCACCCGTGGGTGTTGGTCCACTTGAAGGAAGGAAGCATGTTTTTTCCTGACCTCAGCACAGCTAACCCCCCTGTACTTGCCCACCCCCTTCCTCTCCTCTGTTCAGTATGTGATGCTTCTGAGGCAAGATCCTAGAGTCCTGAACAGAGTTGCAGCCCAGTGGGGGAAAGAATAACAAGTAAGCGACTAAAAACTTAAAATATATTAATTTTAGATGCTGGGGAATAGTTTTTTAAGGATTTGGGATTTTCATTAAATGATGCTGAAGGCCCGGTTTAAGTGAGACCAAAACACAAAATCTTAATTTTCCACCCATAGACTTTGTCTTCAGAGATAGTGACCTTCTGAACCTACATTTGAAAACCAATATTCAAGCTAAATCAGGCCAGATCTCACAGGTGGAGCATGGTGCAGGTGAGTAAATCCAGGGTTTGTGGGAGGTATCCAAGGGTGGGGGGCTCTGACATTTCGGATGGGTGTTGGTCCATTTCATTAACATTGAAAGGAATGCATCATAGTACTTGGATCACCAGCGAGGTGAATATAATGGGTGGTTTCACACAGTGGGGGATGTCTTATAGGCTCCAGGCCGGTGTTTGCTCCTCTTTAAAGGGAGTATTTAATGATGGAGAAGAATTCTAAAGGGGCTGCTGATTGACAGACAGTTGCACAGTTGCTTGCTTGCTGTAATGACAGTAACAGATATAGCAAAGAAGATACAAACTTTTTGTTTCTTTTTCCTTGTCACAATTTAGTCGAGCTCTGGTCCCGCTCTTGCTGCTGCCTTTCTTTAGTAAACACTCCGCCAAGGAGGTCTCTGTTCCTCTGCATGTTATGTGAAGACATTCTGTCTGTTTTTGGTCTTTTAAGTTGATGTCATGCTTAAGGTCTGATATCAAAGCACCTCTAAAACAAACACAGACAATTATATTTTAGTTGTATTAGTATAAATAACGGTTCACACACAGAAATTTAAGTTGAGCTGGTTTCAGATCCAGTTACATAGTCATCCTATCTGATAATGGATAAGGTAACTGCAGCATGGCTAAACCCAAAGCTACTACGTATCCTATATCTAAAGGAAATGTATAGTGAAGCAGTCAGTGTAATCAGAAATGATGGGTCTTATTTATCATCTGCACCATTTAGCATCTTTCTGGTGGCTATAGCGACAGTTTTTGAACGCTGGCACTGTTGCTGCGGACTACAATGGCGCTATAAGTCACAGCGCCTGATGATAACTAATGATTGTTGAACTAGGTATTGGCCGGCCTGTGTCAGTGTCTGTTGGCCCTGACTGCCGATTAGTACCAGTGAGCGCCACTTTGTACCGATGTCTTTTCGGCACTGCACAGCGTATTTATGAACTTATTTTTCTCCTCCTTGAAAATATTGGCGCTGTATTGTAATGACAATGGTTAGCGTTTCATTATTACAGTTACAAGAAATCACTTGTCCCCAGCGACAAAGGAGACAAACTTTACAGTGCGTTACACATTACACATTTGTAACAAAAAGAAGCCACAAAAAATGATTTTCTATGGAAAAAAATGACATTTGGCGACATCTAGGTCCTGCGTTTCAATTATTGACAAGTCGCAATGCAAGTTCTGTACAAATAAATGTGTGTAATATTAATTATAAACATAAAACACTTCAATCCAGTTCTGCTTTCAACTGGTGCTGCTTCAACCAGAGCACCTGGCCTCTGTCTGTGACCTTTTGGGAGCTAGTGTTAAATAAGATGCTAGCTAGCGGCTGCATTGCCACCACATGTTTCTTTTGTATCCTAAATCAGACGCTGAGGCTAAATCAGTGGCGCTGTGTGGTGCTGAAACTTCATAAATAAGGCTCTGTGTGAAGCTGGAAAGAGATTGTATATTAAAAGATGCAAAGTAAAGCTCCCAATGCACAGCACTACTGTGTGCACCCAACTGATTACCATTACCCTACCTAGGGTTGTTCTGAAATTGATATATTGAAATGAATGGAATGGGTGTGACCATTCACCATTAGTGATGGAATTTATTTCCTAAAGGTATTCCCCACCATGCCTGTCTTTCCCTCCATTCAAACAGATGGTCACATAGAGGATCTGTCACTCTGATATAAACGTTTCTCTCCTGGGCATCCAGCCATTACCCTTGGCTGGATGTCAAAGTAGAGGGAGGGGGACCCGGCATAAACGGCAGCTGCTGCAATCGGCATCGGAAGGGACGCTAGGGGAAATAAGGTGCAATTCATGTGAGTATGGTAAAATACATTTTTTTTACCCTAATGCTTGTAAACTGGTAAGGGGTCCAAGGGACTTTTACCTGCAACCCCACCAGCCAAGCGGCTGCATTAGTTCCTGGTGCCTCTCAGCATTGGCCCGGAGTTCTTCCAGGGCTACCCTGGGCACCAGACCTGTGCCAGAGATCATAAGGGCTGGTAAGTGTTAGGGCCAAGGGGTGGCCTTTGAGCCCTGGCTTATCAGCCCTATGCTTGGTGCATTAGGTTGGTCAGTTTTAGGAGAACTTTGGATCTTTGCTACAGCTTCTACAAAGTGCTGCAGGAAATGCAGAGAAGGCAAATTAAGCTAGCATGAGGTGAGCTGCTTGCTACCTTATTATTGTCATCGGTTGTAAAGTCCCTTTAAAAAAAAACTGAAATATTTGATTTTAATTAATTGTGAGATGCACTAATATTGGTAAGTTAGGATAGATTACAAGTTTGGTCATGCCAGCTTGCCGCGCTATTACAATGGCCTGTTGGTTTAGGAACAGTTGAGAGGGAGCTTCTTGGTCGCCTTCCTTCTTGGCTGTGCACAGCCCCTTCTGCCACAACTGAATGCATGTGTGTGGCCGCACACAGCAAAAGGGAGGAAGTGATGCTGCCACTCGTAAGTGAGGCTAGCGACCCAGGGGGGCTCTAGGAGAGGTGAGTTAGCTTGGTGTTCTGGGGGGTTTCTCACAACAGGGTCCCCCAGGGGGTAGTACCAAGACCCAGGACAGTGAGAATCCCAGGTTTTGGCCCATTTTTAAGACATTATTCAATCAAAAACAGCTGCACATACCTTTTATCCCCCACAGACCAGAACTGCTAGTCTGGCGCTCTAACACTCACCTGATCGTCGATCCCAGTCCAACAATACCAGACCGCCAGCACCATCCACCAACGCCCGTTCGGTGCCCATGCACCGGCCTGCGCTATTCAGAGGCACTATGGTATTGCCATAAATGGAGGGGGGCGTGTTGTAGTTCCTGTGACACTGGTGTAGGGCGGTTCATCAGTTGTTGAATGGGCTCGAGCTGCTGAAGATAGTGGGGGCAATCAGGTGACTAGCTAGTGTCAGACTAGCAGCGCTGGATTATGTCCAACTTTGGACATTCGATAAAAATAAATCATTATAATGGCCAAAGTTCTAAATGTTTTGGGTATATTCTTCTTCCTATTCTACTTAGTGACAACATACAGCAACAACAAATTGTACCCTAGGCTCTGCTCATGTAATATAATCACACAGAAACGCTTTACTTAAGAGTGCATGTTTAAAGTAGTTCTGCAGTATACACAGAATACTGAAATCCTCTGTCGGATACCTAATCCCCTAAAAGGAGGGCCCGCATTTTGTAGTTTTTATACTATATTTCATTTCTCCGAAATTGGAAAAGAGCGCTCACTGGCAGTTGAATTCCATTATGAGACACAAACAGCTAGAACAGATTAAGAATCCCTGAAATAAATAATAGTTTTACCTACTTTGAATTTCCCAGTTGTCTACAGGCTACATTTGCTTCATTAATTGACCATTTTTCAGAGCACACAAAGAATTCCTCTTCTTTAGCAGGTAGTTTGATTTTCAGTAAACCGTTGTTGGAAGTAAGATTGCCATTTTTCTTTTTTATAAATAATTCAAATTTTCCTGAAAAAAAAAAAAAAATTACATACTACACAATTGCTTACTTTTAAATACAATACTGTCTGCCATAATCTAGAAAGGCTCTATTGTTTCCTAACACTAGCAGCATGGGAGCATGTGGATCTGGGTTCCTGGCTGTGCAATGCAGTGCAGTCCTGCGTTATATTGATGGCAGACAAAAAAGCACCTTGAGGACACCTTTTTGGCACAAAAATATATGCTTCATAAATGCCACCGAAAGTTAAAATTTAATGAATGCTTTAATGAGTTGCTCTTTAGAATGCGCTGATAAGCTACATACAGTAATGGCTTGGTGCTGCACAGTTACTAGAAGCAATTAGGAAATTATTTACCAGAGATGCAACCCAAGTCAAATAACCCATGGCACCCCCTAACCACAAGGTTGGCCTTAGCATTTCGGCTGTTGAGATCAGCAGGCTGGAAGATGGGCTGGAAGATGTTCAGGGTTTCTCAGACCCAGATTCGGTGCGAAATGCTACTCTCATTTGGGGCCTTGTGGGCAGGTCTTGCAGAGTTTTGCAAAACTCTATGTGAGACTAATGAACACTTCAGTAAGGATTGCTTAAAGTGGACCATCACCCTCCCATGATTGGCCCGGAAATCTATAAGATTCCCGGGCCGATCACCTCCCTCCCTGCGGGACATCCGAGATCGGGATGTCCTGCGGGGTGAAACCCCCCCAAACACCCCAAATCCCCTTACCTTGTCTTCAGTGACGCGCGGGAGGCGGCGGCGGAGGAGCTGCTTGTCCGCGGCTGTCAAAACGCTTGTCCGTCGGCGCTGGGAGCGGGGAGAGGTGAGTTTTTCGGGTGATCGGGGGGGGGGTTTCACACAGCGGGGCACCCCGATCGGGGGTGCCCCACCGAAGTGGACCAAGACCCAGGATATTCAAAATCCTGGGTGTTGGTCCACTTTAAAGTGATTGACCACCCAATCAAAAAAAATAAAAGGATACTCACCTTTTGTTCCCCACAACTAATTGGTTCGGCGATCAGCAACTCACTTGACTGCTGGATCCCAGCCTGTGCGCCTGCACCACCCCAGGCCCAAACAGGGTCCAGAACTGATTGCGTGTCAGGTCTGCAACCCGCCATCAGTCACAGGAGCGCTGCTGCTCCCTCTCTATTCATTGCAATGAAGGGGCTATGCTGAGGCCTGACACACCCCCTCCATTCTAGCGAATTAAGAGTCTGAGACCACGGCCCTGTGATTGATGGCAGGGGGTTGCAAGCCAGACATGGGAACACTGGTAAATGGAGTTTGGGCACTGGGAGGCGTGGGAAGCAATCCAGCAATCAGGATAGGACCGATCTGCTGCATGGAACAAAAAGGTGAGTGCCGCTTTTTGCTTCAATTACTTTAATCTGTAGGTGGGTAAAACAGCTATCAATGTACTCACCGCCACATGGAGGTTTAGACAGCACTCTGTGAATGGGGTTGCTACATTCTGTACTTTTCAGTTGACAGTAGTTATTAAAAGTCTTGCCGGATTCTGAGCACATATTACTGCCTATATTTTTCGGACATTGGTACGCCACTTTACAGATACATTTCCCATTTACACATCGAAGCCAGGGTTCACAGAAAACCTTGTGGCATGAATCTGAGGTATACTTTTTATCCCAGCATGTTTTTTGTGAATCTGTGTCCTGTAAGACAGCAAAGAAAATTTAAATCGGACCAAGTACGTCCTATGAATGGTTAAATAAAAAAAAAAGAAACATATATGAACTCGCCTTAGTGTCTTGGTAATGAATTGAATAAAAATACTCACAAATGATTTCGCCTTCAAAGGAAAAAATGGGCGAAAATTAAAGCCATACTTTAGGCAAAACAGAAAAACACTATACTCACCTTTCATCCTGCCCAGGCTACTGATAGTCCGGTGCTAAGGCAATTACTGGATCCCCTGATGCCAGTCCCACGCTGGACGCCGCTCCCTCCTTCTCTGCTGCATTGACGCATGGACACTGCTGTGCAGAGGGGAATATGGGGCAATCTCTATTCACTGCAATAGAGGTTACCAAAATTTGGGATACCAAAAATCAATCAATATGTTGTATTCTCACAGACATACCATGACCTAGATGATTAAGAACCTTTAAAGACATAATAAGAAAGGCTGTAAATTTCAGGTACTGTTTGAAGTGTACCATAACAAAAGGTCAAGATTCCCACACTAAAATAATTGTCATACCACAGTTTATCAAACGTTCCTAAGAGGAAGACACTGCTCTGACAAAAGTTTTTAAATTACAAGCCTTCAAATCCATTAGTTGTTTGCATGTTACAGCTGCTATGGCCACAAATGAATACAATAAACCTTACCGGTTACGAAATCATGGCTAATGATTTGATGATTGATGAGATACGATTTGGGATTTACCTATAATATCAGAAGGATTAAAAAAGGTTTGATGACACCAGGGATAAACTATATATTAAACAAGAGTGTAAGAAATCGAGTTTGGGATGTCTTTATGTATTCTTTGATATTAGGAGTGTAGGTCAGGAAAAGGAGTGAGGAGGGCTCACGAGACTTTAAAGTGGACCAACACCCAGGATCTTCACTATCCTGGGTGTTGGTCCACTTCAGCGGGGCATTCACAAATGGCCGGCACGGGCGCGCGCACTGCTAGAGGGGCGTGCGGGAGGCGGTGGCTTATCCGCCGCCGATAAGGTAAGGTTTTTTGGGGCTTTTGGGGGGGTTTCACCCCGCGGGACATCCCGATAGATTCCCGGGCCGATCACCCCTGGGTGTTGGTCCACTTTAACAGGTTTGGTTCGGGTACACGACCTGTACTCGGGGGGCCAAAAATGGCTGAAAAATGGTGGAAGTAAGGACTGAGGGCAAATAGGGGGTAACACCAGGCGATTGGGCGGGGTTAGGGACAAAACTAATATTATCTATTCATTATTAAAAAATAATAAGAACCCCCATAATCCTAAAACAGTCTGTGTGACAGAACTCCCTATCACCCTTATAGCAGACTGTGTGGCAGAGCCACCCATCACCTCCATAGCAGCCTGTGTGAAAGGATCCCCCCCATCATCCCCATAGCAGACTGTGTGACAGAATCCCCCCCATCATTCCCATAGCACCCTGTGTGACAGAATCCCCCCCCCCCCCATCATCCCCATAGCAGACTGTGTGACAGAATCCCCCCATCCTCCTCATAGCAGACTGTGTGACAGAATCCCCCCATCATTCCCATAGCACCCTGTGTGACAGAATCCCCCCCCCCCCATCATTCCCATAGCAGACTGTGTGATAGAATCCCCCCCCCATCATCCCCATAGCAGACTGTGTGACAGAACACCCCCCCCCATCATTCCCATAGCATCCTGTGTGACAGAATCCCCCCCCCCCATTATCCCCATAGCAGACTGTGTGACAGAATCCCCCCCATCATCCCCATAGCAGACTGTGTGACAGAATCCCCCCATCATCCTCATAGCAGACTGTGTGACAGAATCCCCCCCATCATTCCCATAGCAGACTGTGTGATAGAATCCCCCCTCCATCATCCCCATAGCAGACTGTGTGACAGAATCCCCCCCATCATTCCCATAGCACCCTGTGTGACAGAATCCCCCCCCATCATTCCCATAGCACCCTGTGTGACAGAATCCCCCCCCCCCATCATTCCCATAGCAGGCTGTGTGACAGAATCCCCCCATCATTCCCATAGCAGGCTGTGTGACAGAATCCCCCCCATCATTCCCATAGCACCCTGTGTGACAGAATCCCCCCCCCCATCATTCCCATAGCAGGCTGTGTGACAGAATCCCCCCCATCATTCCCATAGCACCCTGTGTGACAGAATCCCCCCCCCCATCATTCCCATAGCAGGCTGTGTGACAGAATCCCCCCCATCATTCCCATAGCACCCTGTGTGACAGAATCCCCCCCCCCCCATCATTCCCATAGCAGACTGTGTGCCAGAATCCCCCTCATCATCCCCATAGCAGACTGTGTGACAGAATCCCCCGATCATCCCCATAGCAGGCTGTGTGACAAAATCCCCCCCATCATCCCCATAGTAGGCTGTGTGACAAAATCCCCCCCAATCATCCCCATAGCAGACTGTGTGACAGAATCCCCCCCCCATCATTCCCATAGCACCCTGTGTGACAGAATCCCCCCCCCCCCATCATTCCCATAGCACCCTGTGTGACAGAATCCCCCCCATTATCCCCATAGCAGGCTGTGTGACAGAATCCCCATAGCAGACTGTGTGACAGAATCCCCCCCCCCCCATCATTCCCATAGCACCCTGTGTGACAGAATCCCCCCCCATCATTCCCATAGCACCCTGTGTGACAGAATCCCCCCCATTATCCCCATAGCAGAATCCCCATTATCCCCATGTGACAGAATCCCCATAGCAGACTGTGTGACAGAATTCCCCCCCCCCCCCCATCATTCCCATAGCAGACTGTGTGACAGAATCCCCCCCATTATCCCCATAGCAGACTGTGTGACAGAATCCCCCCCCCCCATCATTCCCATAGCACCCTGTGTGACAGAATTCCCCCCCCCCCATCATTCCCATAGCACCCTGTGTGACAGAATCCCCCCCATTATCCCCATAGCAGGCTGTGTGACAGAATCCCCCCCCCCATCATTCCCATAGCACCCTGTATGATAGAATCCCCCCCATCATTCCCATAGACTGTGTGACAGAATCCCCCCCCCCATCATTCCCATAGCACCCTGTGTGACAGAATCACAGCCGCCCATCACCCCCGTAGCAGGTGTGTTATGGTCTTTTATCATCATGTGTGAATCATACGCAATGTGACGTCATAACCCATGAACGAGCTCACGTTTGACTAGAAAATGATAGCTAAAGCGTACAAGTGAAAGGCAAGTCTGCCACAACTGAACACAAATCGCTAAATCAAGCCAGTGTTCGTTTGGTGAATGCACACTCGATAAATTGCTCTGTGCAAATCCACCACAAAATTTTTGGGGTAAGAATCATTCACAAAAAAAACACCTTGTCTGTTTAACTAAGATTGCAGCGTGATAATACAAAACCCTGACCATTGAATGTGTATATAGCTAAACAAACATTTGCCTTCATTTAGCAATAAGGCTTTAATACATATGTCAACTATTCATGGGACCCCATACTAAAACTTTAGACCTGCAGATAAACTCAAAGGGCTCCGATTTACTAAACTGCACCATTCTATACTAGACAGATGAAGCGTCTGAACACACAAAACAGAAAAACGTTTGTTTCCCTGCCACTCACAATCTGAAAGTAATCCTATTGACTTCAGTGTGCTGTGTTCTAGCTGCACATTGGCCCATAGAACACAGCAGAAAGGTTATAAAGCACATTGTCTGCATACTTGCATGCTTCAAGACAAGGTGCATGCTGGTCAACAACTTCATGATGGAGAGATATAATGAGGCTCTGAAGACCCTGCCAGGAAGAACTTCTCTTCTATCTCTTCCTTTTCCTGTCTTCGATCTCCCTGGGTTTCTTTTGCTTTATTTTCATCTTACTCTCTTTCATTTCCTTACTAAAGTAGACTAGATAACATAACTAATGAATACCTGCATTTTCATTTTTTTTCTTTTCTCTTTTATCTCTTCCTTTTCTTGTATTCAATCTCACTTTTTTTCTCTTTATTGTCATCTTACTCTCTTTCGTTTCCTTTTTATTACTTTCTTATATGTGGCATTTAAGGGATGCTGTACTGCAGTATAACCCTTGGGTCTTTGATTAAGGGGTGATAAAGTTACATACCATGATGTTATGGAACTTGGGGTCAGGCATTTGTGCTGGGGCATTCTGATCTGGAGCAGGTTGGGAGGCACAAAGCATAATTCAAGATGTTTTTTTTCTATACTGGTGCTTGTTGCTGTGCTACAATAACTCATTTGTTAAATCAATAGCTGTCCAACAACAGGTTTGAAGTGTGGGTCGTGTTTTGCGTTTCCATGATCTGCCCTGGGGTGGAAGGGTCTGGTGGGGGTGCCTGAAGAATCAGGGCCTATTAGTTTGAAGTGGATAGGTACTATTGTATGTGTATTGTATCTTCCTTTAGCTGTTACCAGTGTGGAATATTTAGCACATTAGTCTTCTGTCTAAATGGTACAGTGAGGGGTCTGTTTAGGGGAGTGAGGAATATTGGGTTCTACCGCTGGCACTTCAAATTAGCATAGGATCATTGACTTAAACTGATCTGTTATTATTTTTATTTAAAATCAAAGCTTTGAGTGCAATGCTTGTGAACACTTATTCAATTTTCAATAAACATATTGTAATTAAAATAAAAATGAAATAAATGCTTCACAGTCTCCTCTGCTCAGACAGCAAGAGATTATTGAGTGGGTAGGTGCAGCCTGGTTTATGTAGGAGCTGGGAGGCGTTGTGTATATATATATATATATATACTTACAGTCACACCTCTAACAAAGGTCTTAACCCACCACTTTCTGCTTTGGTGCCCCAGAATGGAATAACATAGAAATACAAAATTCTACTGTAGTGTATTGCACAAAGCCGGTGGTATTTATTCTACATACACACTCCCATTTCTTGGCCTCCTCTCTGGGTGTTACACAATGTCTGATATAACATTGTTTTACTTCTATTGTGCTAATCTCTAAATTTCCCTCACACGTCCACATCATCCTGGGAGTCTCAACAGTTTCATATGTAGCTAACCTGTAGCTTAGGGTAAGCTGTATCAGAATTTCTCTTACTTAGGAGTACACCCACCACATGCCCCCCCCAACACACTTCTGCGCTTCCTAACTAGTGACCCACTGCCCCAAATCACTGCCGGAAGCCCCGTGCACAAAACCGGGCATCACCTGATGCTAGGGCAGGGGTACCCACTCGCAGTAGCAGTTCCTAGCCATTGGCTGCCAATTTATTGCCCAATGAGATTACCCATGTGGGGTGGTGAACTGACGTTGGGGAGGCAATGCAGAAGTGGGGGAGTTGCTAGGGGTGAGTGGACCAACTAAAATCTAGATTTGTCGGCCCTGAGCCGTAGTTACAGCTGGCAGATCCCCTATCCCGAGTGTGAAACCAACAATTATTGCTGGTATACTTAACTTCCAAGCGATCCCATGGCACATGCATGGGCCACATCCCTGGCTGATGTGCTGTCGACAATGTGCTGATTGGATGAAATCCTGAGTGTGTGCCGTGGGATTGCTTGCAATGTGGTTATGCGGGTTATGCAGGGCACCCCTTCCTTCTGAACCAACAAATCATGCACCCCCCCCCCCCCCCCCCAGCAGCTCCAACTGACACCCTCCAAAGAACCAGTAAACTGAGCCTGGGATGGGGGGATTCAATTGGAGGGTGGGCAGCTAGACATTGAGCGGTCGGGCGCAGCTGCATGACGTCCTCTTATCATGGCACCCTGTGTGGTTACATACCTCAAACACCCTAAAGGCTGGCCTATGGGGGTGGGCTGGTATTTAGATACGGGGGAGGGGGGGACCTGTCCCTTATCCTAATGGCAGTGCCGGACTGGGGTGTCTGGGGCCCACCAGCAAACCTGACTCTGGGGGCCTATACCACACATAGATGGGCCATGACTATCACTGGCTAATATTCAGGGCCCATACATTGAAACATTATGTCAGAATATATTTTCTATGTTCTATAATAAGCTACACATAGTCCAGGCTTTGATGATGAAGGCCCTCAGTGGGCCCCCACTGGTAACCTTGGGAAGGGGGGGCAGTCCAAGACTGTCTAATGGAGATGCTCTGCCAAGTTCAAGCTGATAATTCATGTTTGGCCTACTGGTGACCAAAGGGGGGAGTGCACAGGTCAGTGAGTTGGGGCAGCAGCCAGCAACAAATTCATAAAAAAAACTATTCAACTACTATGGGATGCCCATCTGTGTAAACCTCTGCAATCTCCTGGAATACTTACATAGCCAGCATTCCCACGGCACACGCCACATACCTGTTCAACTCCATCTGTGGTGTGTCCACATCCCAGGCATTTCTGAATGGCTGGCGCAAGTTTGCAGAGAAATGGGGATGCGGGTGCTCATTTCATTCATTCTTATTAGCCAAGCAAGGAATGAATGGAGCACAATATCTGATAGACCAGTGACCTATGCATGGACGCTGTTTGAAATCCCTGGGTTTGCATGGTCTGGCTACCTTTCCAGTGATCCAATGTCAAATGTGTTGGGCACATCAGCAACGCCTGCGTCCCTCCCACTGCTATCTGCAACAGAACCAGCCATTCAGGTACAGGTTAGGCCTGACGCAGGAGCACAGAGCAGCAAGGATGGCTAACTTTCTGTTCAGTTTTTTTTAGAGAGATAATTTTCCATTTTCTAGTGGGTCTCCATCTGGGGGGTTGGGGGTTGGGGGGCTGGAAACAAGTGCATAAATGTGCTGCCACACCTCCAATAGAAGTCTTGCAACACAGCAGTGTTCCATGAGGAATATAAGTGTATTGCCTAAATCTGGTCAGGGCGTTCCTGTGGACCTGAACTTTACTGCACAAAGATACCAGGGAGGGATTAGGTCCTCCCTAATACTGTTTCTCAACCTGGGAGTACTCGGCAATGCCGGAAAATGCACCAACAAGGGGGTCTGATATATTATTTTAACAGTAAAGTATAATTTTTCCCTGCTTTTGGTAACAATTGCTCTCCCCCTTGAGGGTACTTGGTTGAGATTGCTTGTGGCTAGGGGGTACATGGCATAAAAAGGTTGAGAACCACTACTCTATAAGATTCTCATTGCAGCACACACAGAGACAAGCTAAGCCAGTCACAAGTAGATTATTGGGATTGACCTGTAAAACTTTAGCATCAATTTGCCTCTACACTGTCAGTTAAAGTGGACCATCACCCAGGGGTGATCGGCCCGGGAATCTATAAGATTCCCGGGCCGATCACCTCCCTCACCGCGGGACATCCGAGATCGGGATGTCCCGCGGTGAGGCCCCCCCCAAAACCCCAAACAAACTCACCTCATCGGCGGCGGCAGCCGCCGCCGCCTCCCGCGCGCTCCTCTAGACGTGCGCGCGCCCGCGCCGGCCATTTGTGAATGGCCGGCGTGGGCGCGCGCCCTGTCAGAGCGACGTGCGGGAGGCGGCGGCGGGCGCACCGTCTTGTCCGCCGCTGTCACCCGCTTGTCCGTGGCCACGTGGGAGCGTGTTGAGGTGAGTATTGGGGGCTTTCTGGGGGGTTTTACACAGCGGGGTGCCCCCCTGAAGTGGACCAAAACCCAGGATAGTCAAAATCCTGGGTGTTGGTCCACTTTAAGCCCAGCTTACTCCAATGTGATGCTCAAAATGTGCTTGCAGCACTGAACCCTGCCACTCCTATCACATCGAGGACATAAGGGCCTTATTCATGAAGGGATAGCGCCAGGTAGTGCCTTGTAAGAGCAGGTAGCGGCAGTTGAACGCTGAACACGGCACGCAATTAGACATTTATGAAGCCGAGTCTGGTAAGCGACTAGAACAACGCCATGTAGCGTCCGATTCATCATTATCCCAGGCTCAGCGTACAGCGCTGGCGATCAGCCTTGCAGCCACGTCTTACCTCTCGCTACCTGGCGCTCTCCCATACATTTCTATGGACGTTCTTTTACTTCTTTTAGTTCTTTAAAAACGGGTTTTTTATTTTTTTTCTATGTTTATTCTCAAAAAATATTATGACCTCTCCTGGCCTAGAAAAAGCCATTTTTGAAAACTTTTTTCATTTTTAATATATTTATGCAGAATTGACATTACAGGTCTGGCATTAATGTGTTCATGTCACAATCTTATAACAATGTAATTCCATATGTTTTCTTATGCTTTGTTGCTGGTGGATACATGTTCAAAAACAGCCTTTAATCACACAGCCTCCGGCGCTCTGGGCTACAGTGAAGCATTTTTGAGCGCCGGCGGTGTGTGAGGCTGTTTTTTTTTTTATGAATATGGTGTGAGTCGGTCGCACTAACCAGTCGCTACCATTCACTCCCATACAGCGCTGTACTGCTCATATAGCGACTCCCTGCAACGTACGCATCAATGCTGCACAGCGACTGAGCCACTCTGAACTAGCGAACCACGGCCGAGCACAGCGACTACTAGCGGGCGCTCTGAAATGCCTGCTACAGACGCTCATCTGTCGCTACCTAACGTTTTATAATCACCGAGGACATTGCCATGTGTAGCTCTGCACAGTGGGAATACTTCTGAGTGTGTCTGGACAATTTGTTTATTATGTGTGCACTGCCACACATAATATACAAAGCATGTAAAGCAATCACAGACATACTACAGGGACCCTTGACAAAAGCATAACCACCCAAAGCATCGGCTTGCTCTCAAAGCTGCCGGACTTGCATAGTGAGTGGACCTTCCTTTACTTTTTTTGATAAGTTGTTTAAGAGGTGCTAGTAAAACAGATAAAGTTCAGACCTCAACAAACTGATTACAGGTGCATCCCTGAGCAATAAAACAGGAGCTTTAAATCAAAACATTTATAAAAAAAAAACACATATATATATATATATATATATATATATATATATATATATATATATTAAAGCATTCTTACCGTTGCTATGCAGACACAGAGGAGGCTTGCAAGGAGCCACAGTAAGCTGGAGGTCCTCATCGCTCAGATACAGCCAAGGTTCTGTGTTCAGCAGCCTGTTTCCAGAGAATTTAGGGACCCATTGTCATTTAATTTTTAACCACTGAACCAATAGCTTTAAAAAAGCTTTGTTTGTAGTACTCCCCCAGCTATGCTGATTCCAGTACATGCAGTACAAACAAAACAGCTTCATTAGGTATTCCTAACAGCTCTTCCTTTTCAGTCAGGATTTACATGAAGGAGTGGCTCTTGAATTGCACCATTGATTGATAAAGGTGAAAACAACCACTGCTGAGTTTCGGTGCCAGTGAATAAAAGGAAATAGACCTGGAAAATAAAAATAAGTTTGAAACAGTAGATTAAAATTGGACACACATGGGGCTCCCTTCAGTGATTCACAGTTGGTAGAAGTGCATAACAGAAAGGTAGTCTCCAATAGAACCATTTCATTTTCTGCTGAAGCTGTATTTTACAGCTTACAGGGCTCAGCTTGGGATTCAGATTCTACACACACTGATAAAATACACTAACAATGCAGTAAAGTTCCAGTGATGATAACAGTAACAACTATACCTCATTTAGAGGGACTGTCCCTCTTTGGAGTCCATGTCCCCCTGGCCCTCGTTGTCATTTGTCCATCTTTGAGGTGGAACATGCAGCTCTGTTTAAAGTGGACCAACACCCAGGATTTTGACTATCCTGGGTTTTGGTCCACTTCGGTGGGGCACCCCAATCGGGGGTGCCCCGCTGTGTGAAACCCCCCAGAGAGCCTCGAAAACTCACCTCACCCCGCTCCCATGTGACCGCTGCAGCCAATCCCCGCCGGCGGACAAGCGAGAGGCAGCGCCGGACAAGCAGAGCGCGTCCGCCGCCGCCTCCCGTGCGTCCCTCTTACAGGGAGCGCACCCGCGCCGACCATTCACAAACAGCCGGCACGGGAGCGCGCCCTGCTAGAGGGATGCGCGGGAGGCGGCAGCGGCGGACGCGCATGCGCCGCTGGAACGTGGAAAAGGTAGGATTGTGGGCTTCCTGGGGGGTTTCACCCCGCGGGACATCCCGATTTCGGATGCCCCACGGGGAGGGATCTGATCGGCCCAGGAATCTTATAGATTCCCGGGCCGATCCCCCCTGGGTGTTGGTCCACTTTAAACACATTATAAATTTGCCTATTCAAAGGGTTTCTCTTATCCATCCCTCAATAAAGGGACATGGCTTTATTTGACAATTGTCCCTCTTTCCACCCTGAAAGGTTGGAAAGTATGGTAATAACATGATCATCATAATAATCATATGATGGCTGCCAAAGACACTGCAAAGGTCCCAAACCGCTATCCTCTTCTTCGTGAAAGTAGTTAAGTTAAAGAGGATATAAGTATAAGTCAAAGTCAAAGTGTGATGCCCCACTCATTAAACCGGACCTTCACCATGATTTAGTGTAAAGCCCAAACCCTTAAAAAACTATTCCTCAACATCTAAAATTAATATATTTTAAGTTTTTAGTCAGTTAGGGCACACAGGTTAACATTACTGGATGATTTTGCACTATGGTACACCCATGCCCCCCGGTGGCAGATAAGGGTATTACAGTTGTCTTATATGTCTTTTAGATATGTATATGTTTGTCTTGTAATTGTACATTTATATCAAATTATTAAAATATCACTTTTTTAAGATTACCAGTGTGTGCAATAGTAAAATCTTTGGTTAGATATTTCATAGGGGCATTTGGGCTTCCCCAATTTTTTGCTTAGTTAAATTCATGGAATACCAAAGTTGTGCACCACAGTATTAGGAGTTGTGGGTGCCACCTAATTTACCCCCCAATTTTGTGGGTGGTTGTTTTCTGCTATGCAGTAGATGCAGGTAGGATGATTTTTAATGTGAGCAATCTGTATGTACAGGGTGTGGGAAACATATAAGATAGACTCTTATTCAGGGTGAAGGTCCACTTTAACAAACCATAGAAAGTAAACTGTCTAAATGACCCCCCTCCCCCGCCCCATCTGTGCTCCAGTGCTGCTCTCATGTGCTAGTCTGATGCTCTACATCTTAACTGATCAAGTCTAGTGCTGCCCAGGTTTGCACCACTGTGGCCAACAACCAATCCAACAACTGGTTCATGTGTGTGAGGATCAATAGATGGAGGCCAACCAACTGCTCGCTGTGACTTTTTGTAATATACTAGTGGAAGTCCAGTGTTGTTCAACCAACATGTCTGGTCTTGCCAAGGCTGCAAAGAATGGCCTCCCTTGCTCTGTGTATGTGCCTGGCTGCTCTGTATATGTGCACAGAGCGAGCCACTGCCAGGCAAGGTAAGGTGTATTTTTTTGTAACCTGCCTCAGAAGGGAAAAAGCTAAATCCCCACATCCGGGACAGACAACAGAAAAAAACATTTTAGCTCTAGTTGGACAGTAGGGTAGTATGGAAATAGCCATATTACTTTCATATTGTTATTTAGCTCCATAGCTTTGCCCACGGAGGGGGGGGGGGGGGGGGAGGCAGGAGACAGTAAAAATCCACAATGCTACAGGCCAACACCCTTACAAGAAACAATTATCATATGCATTTCCTCCCAGGCGAATTCAGATTGCTGCATATAAAAATCCATTTACCTTTTGGTAACTTCTGCCATGGTTGCCCCCCCCCCCTCACTGGCATCCTATGGCCCTGCCAGTGGCATTTAAAGAGGAAGTTCTACTGGGTTTTCTGCTGCTGTGCATTGTGGCTATGTCAGTTACATCCAGGCAGCAGATGGCTGTGACCAGGAGAAAATGGGTAGAAAGGAGAAAAAGGCAGTATTTCAGCTTTGAGCGGATAGAGGAGCAAATGTAAGTGGTGACAATGATTCAGTATCATGCATGCAAATGGGGCAAGGAAGTTTTCAACTGTGCAAGGCAACTTTGTGTCAGGGAGGGTCCTGGACTGCATGGATCCTAAACAAGGTTAACCCAATCTTGACCACTGCAGGTAAGCCCGGAGATAAATACGTTTTTTTTTTTTTTACACATCAGTCTTTATCATGCCACTTGAAGGTGTGCTAAGGTCTGGCTTGCCCCCTCCATTACAGTGAATAGCATGAGCGGGGTTCATTCAACATGATCCACTGCCAAAGGTGCCAAATTGGGATGTCCTGCAGCGAGACCACCTAGGAGTAGCCAAATTGGGATGTCCTGCAGTGAGACCACCTAGGAGTAGCCAAATTGGGATGTCCTGCAGCGAGACCACCTAGGAGTAGCCAAATTGGGATGTCCTGCAGCGAGACCACCTAGGAGTAGCCCAAGGTTAATCCCTTATGATCTTGCTACCTTTTCAAGTGAATGACAAGTCAAAAGTAAAAAAATAAATAAATAATCAGTAGCTTAGCTTTCATTGAGTAACTTAGGAACTACAGGGTCTGTTTGAAAACATATTGAAGTTTGGGACAGTGCCCAAGACAATGGGGCAGCAATGGGAAATAATGTCCAGCTTGAGACACAGGGTAGCTAAATATAAGATTCCTGCAATAAATTCCTTGGGAGTCTTTTAACATGGTAGCCATGTGTATAGCTGCTCAAACAAAGATTACTTTTGTTAGATGTTTGACTGTTTAATTGTTTTTTTTTTCTAAATGCAGCCCTCAGGAGTGCAATAGACCGCACTGGAACATTAGGAATGGTCCTAAATGTAAATTGGAGGTTGTGGATTTTGTTTCACTTTCTCTGTAGTTGCCCAGAATTAAAACAACCAATGAACCAAGTGGATAGCTATCTCCAGAGTCAGTTAAGGGTCTTACTTAAGAAGCACTAATGCCATGTAGCACCACGTAACATCAGATGAATATGTGAAAGCCATATATATAAAAGTCAAGCTGGTGAGTGCCTATAATAGCATTATGTAGCCCCACATGTATTACTAGCAGCAGCTATGTTCTGCAGCGCCATGTAGCACCTGACACTCAGTTGCGCTCTCCCATACAATTCAATGGTGTATATTTTGGTTGTGTAAAAATCACGTCAGGATTACATTTTTCTGTATTTTTTCACATAAAATTAGTGGCTCTCCTGGGCAGCAAACAAAAGACTTTTAGTGTTGTTCCTCGCACTTTAGGTTTAGGCTCCAGAATTGCATTTTGTGTTCCACCACTGCAGTGCCAGTGCTCCAGTGTGTTAAAGTGGACCAACACCCAGGATTTTGACTAGCCTGGGTTTCGGTCCACTTCCCCGGGGCACCCCGATCGGGGGTGCCCAGCTATGGGAAACCCCCCAGATCGCTCGATTCAACTCACCTCACCCCGTACCTACGGCGCATGTGCGGCCGCTCATCCAAACAGTGCGCTCGGAGCCGCTGAGGTATGCACGTCAAAGCGACATCTTATCTCAGCGGCTCCAAGCACGCTGGCAGCCGCATCTCGTGCTGCCCTCTAACAGGAAGATGAGAAGCACGAGATGCAGCCGCAGCCTGCGCATGCGCCATTGGACCGGGATTCAGGTAAGTGCAGCGGGTAAGTCCTGGAGGGTTTCACACAGCGGGGCATCCAGATTTTGGATGCCCGGCGGGGAGGGATTGGATCGGCCCAGGAATCTTACAGATTCCCGCGCCGATCCCCCTGGGTGTTGGTCCACTTTAATAATGTCATTCCATGTGTTTTCGATCATTTTGATTGTAAGGTTTTTATTGTAAGAAACATTCTTGAATAGCAATTGCTATTCAGCGATTTGGGGAAAAATATTTACCTCATTGCCGCAAGCCTCCTCCAATCCTTCTGATGCCCCAGTGCTGCTGTACCTGTAATTGGCTGGCCCAGAGCCTTTGGCAGGTCTAGCTCATTTTCTGCCATGAAACAGTGCCTGGCTACCGCATAGATTAGAGGAGAATGGCTCTGCAAGGTGAGTATTTTTCCCCCATTCTCGAAAATGATCATTTCTTAGGAGCAGTGACTGGCATGAATATTTCCCCCGGGTGCCGGATAGATTAGCTACGCCTCTGCTCCAGGGTATCCCGTTACTCCATACTTCTCACTCCAGCGTATAATTCCCCAGACATAGGCCACATTATTAGCATCATAGCAAACCAGGGGTCCACCGGAGTCACCTTTGCAGGCATCTATGGATCCATCATAGGTACCTAAAACGAGAACTATGCATGTGATGAAATATTCAGAAAAATGGGAATTGGAAACAATTGAGAAACTCTGCTTTAGAGGATACCCATCTTCTACCTCCATCTGTTTTATAAGACTTGTGCTCACGTGGCATGATGTACTGGAAAAAGAAGCCTGCCTGATCTGTTTCAGTCTTCAGTCGTCTAGTGGGTGAGTTAAAATGACAGGGAAAAGGTTTGTTTATGAGCCATGAAGGGGCCCCATTTAATTTTCACACCAGGGCCTGGTCACATTTAGATACGTCACGACATACCAGTTTTGCCACTATGGTGCCAACAGAAGTTGATGAGAGACAAAATGGCATATGAGGATAAGATAGCATATCGCTGGCATCCACGTATATAAAGGAGAACAAGACATTGAGAAAACAGAGCAAGATCTGGAAAAAGCTCCTCAGACTCATCAACCTCTAGGGAGAGAGAGAGGACATGGGAGCAGAGGTACAGAACTAGTTAGGCCCCTAAAAGAAAATCAAAATAGAAAAAGCTTTCCAACGCACAACAAACAGGAAGAGGGGATTTTTTAAGATTATACCAGCCCCAAAACAAGGAGGGCGAGATGGGGAAAGAAGGGAAATGAGAGAAATATCAATAGTCACCCAACCCCCAAAGAAGACAATCTGGAATCTAACAAAAGACCTATGGAAATTCTTCTTGATTTATGGTCATCAAAATTTAAAGCACATTGTTTTAAGGAAAAACAACACTGGAGGTGACCTGGAATCAGGTGATGTGACATGTAAAAGGTGATGTGACATGTAAAAAGCTAAGCAGAGACGAGGTGGGGAGAGGTAACAAGAAGTAAACAGAGGTGAGGCAGGAAGAGGTAAGTATAGGTGAGGGCAGCAGGGGGAGAGCTGAAGTGGGCCCTGTTTCAGGAATTAGCTCTACACTGTCTCTAGTGGCCATGAACTGCACTAAGCTTTAAAAATATTATGAAATATAGGGGTGCAAAGGACCGCAACTGAGGACACTGTGGGTCCCATGTGGCCCCCAGCCTGCAGGTTGTGCATCTCTGTGCTATACTCACCTTTCATCCCCTGCAGGCGAATGCTGCTAGTCTGGCACTCATACGCTTACTGGCTTTTGTGATACAGGTTTGCGCTGCAGGCTGCCGCCACTTTGTGCTCTGTGTGCAACTGCGATGGGCCACTATGTGCCATTAATCACAGGAACTATAGCATGCTCCTCTCCATTGCAGTCTCTGTGCAGCCATAGTCTACTTCCCCCATGCGGGGGCGTTTCTTCTGAGGTGATATTCAATCCATTACAATTGTAAAGCCTTTATATTAGTGGTATAGTGGACAATGCTATACCCACCTTTCCAGTGTGCCAGCCTAGAAATGAATCCCAGCATGAGGATTGTATCAAAGCCTCAATGAGGAAAGCCTGATTGGGGGTGTGGCTAGCCAAACTGAGAGCCAATCAACTTGGCTTTCTGCTTTCTAGTAGAAATCCCAATCTGGCTTTCTGTTCCAGTGCACCGTGCCGAGTGGGCCCCAGCACGGCTATCCTAGCGATGCCGGGGCCATGCATCAGCCCACTTGCATTTCTAGACTTAGAGGAATGCTTCCGAAAAGGGTCGTCAGCTTGTTGCCAGAAGAAGAAAGTTATTTTGAGTAAAAAAAAAAAAAATTAAAACAGCCAATCTTTAGTGAAGGAAATTTATAAGGGGACATTGAGTGAATCACAAGGTATGAGATAGGGGCGTTTAATTTAAATTCCTTATGAGTAAGACCTCTCATACACCACATTTAATTTCATAACAAGACCATTTACTGATTTCTGGAAAATCGCCCCATCTGCACTTCCAATATCATATGAGATGAAGAAAGAATTGCATTTCTCTTTCCACAGTATTTAGTGTTAAAGTGAAGAAGCTCCTCCACTTTTACTCAATACCAGTCAACTTGAAGGGGAAGTCCACTTATGATGGCATTTCTGATGCCAAAATGTCCTCAATGTCCTGAACTGATCCAGTATTTTTTTTTTTTTAAATGTTCCTATGTTGGCAAATAAGTAATTTATGAAACCAGTTTTTACTACCTCCAATCTGGTGCTATTGGCAACTGTACACCAAGATCACCAAGAAGTGCGAAGTGACCCCCTGCACACACAGAATGCTGCTGCTGGGCATATGTAAGATTGAGGGCCTTATACATGAAGGGATAGCGCCAGGTAGTGCCTGTACAGCGGCAGGTAGCGTCAAGTAGCATCAGTCCTAACAGCAGTGTTCTGTGTGTGCAGGACCCACTTCTCTCTTCTCAGTATCCAATATAAATTCCACCACAGTTAACGTTGCTGCCTTCTTTGATGGCTACTTGCCAAGGAAACTGATTCTAAAAAAAAGCTAGTTTATGTTGATAATGCAGATTAACTCAACAAGCATTATACTTCCACATTTATTATTTTTTTGGGGGGGGAGTTCAAGATAAAGGGAAAGCAACGTAACCCCCCCTTGTGTTGCCCCCAGTTCCCTCAATGATCATGCTCCCCTGCAAGGCATATGTGAGATGTTGGAGGGGAAGCTGTAGCACACACAGCAGCCAGTGCCTCTTATGCGTTATCACAAACTTTCAGGGTTTAGGTCTGTCCTAGAATACATTTTGCTGTCAGACCACACAGTGGCAGGAGCTAGATCTCCCCAATAGGAAGTCCTAGTCCAGGCCCCATCATGCTGGTGAATTGGAGCATCTGCCATTCAGGGCTACAGTTGCCAGTGAAAAGGAGGTGTAACATAGTAACATAGTATGTAAGGCTGAATAAAGACTTTAGTCCATCCAGTTCAGCCTGTTTATCTCCTTCCAGTGGTTTAGCCATAGCTGGAAATGTTATTACATGCCAGGAAGGCATCAATGGATGGAAGTGTGATGGTCTGGCAGACAGCCTAGCATCTAAGTGGACCAAAACCATGTATGCATGGCTGCTTCCCTCGCATCCCTTGTGGGCATGCCTGATGCAACTGATTGGTTGTGTGTGGCCGCGAACAGGTGGAGGATGTGAGTGATGCTGGGCGTTGCCGATGTGTGCAGCTGTGGATTCTATTCAGCTTCTTTAGCCACACATTAATATACGCAGATGGAGAGGCTGATTGGATGAGCGGCCGCTCATGCACCATTGGACCGAGGAGAACGGAAGGATTTCACAAGCGGGCAACAGACCACAGACCCAAGTGAGAATCACAGGTTTTGGTCCACTTTAAGGGGGGAAAAAGAACTATGCAGACTATTTGTTAATTTATAGCACAGTCCTCCTGAAAATGCTAGTATATATATATATATATATATATATATATATATATAGATATATTTCTAAGGCTTTGTCACCTATCTGTTTCGGTTGTGCTGCACTAAGCACAGGTGTTTTGTGATGCATTTTTTACTGCACTGTACTGCATGTGCTGTATGTTTAAAGCATTTGCACTGCACTTGTGCTGCTTTTTTGATAAAAAAAACTGGGGGTAATGCCAGTAGAATATCCTACATGTGACTGACTATATGCATTGCTGGAGAAGCGGAACATAGATGGGATGTGAGTATTTTTAATTGCTATTGGCAAGTCAGGGTTATTTGTGGGATTTTTTAAAAATAGAATACTCCCCTTACCTACAATGCACACTCCTGATTCCTCCTTTCTGGTAAGCCTATTTGCAGAGTCTGTCCTCTCTCTGTTTGGGACAACAGGAGTGTGGCTAAAAAAAAAAAGAGCCTTGATCTATGGACTGGCAGAGTTTGGACATGGTAGAGCAATGAGCTGTGTGGGGGCTATTTTAAATACTTACATATGCACTATTCCACCTTAATACAGTGACCCTAACAAACTATCAAGCTGATTCATTACTAGCAGCAGGTAGCGACAGATGAGCGTCTGTAGCAGGCATTTCAGAGCGCCCGCTAGTAGTCGATGTGTTCGGCCGTGGTTCGCTAGCTCAGAGCGCCTCAGTCGCTGTGCAGCATTGATGAATACGTTGTGGGGAGTCGCTATATGAGCAGTACAGCGCTGTATAAGAGCGAATGGTAGCGACTGGTCAGTGCGACCAACTCACACTGTATTTATCAAAAAAACAGCCTCACACACCGCCGGCACTCAGAAATGCTTCGCTGTAGCCCAGAGCACCAGAGGCTGTGTGATTAAAGGCTGTTTTTGAACATGAATCCACCGGTAACAAAGCGAAAACATATGGAATTACATTGTTATAACACTATGAAACACATAAATGACAGACCTGTAGTGTCAATTCTGCATAAATATATGAAAAATTTAAACATTTTTCAAAAATGGCTTTTTCTAGGCCAGGAGAGGTCACAACATTATTTGAGAATAAAAAAAGCAAAACAAAAAAAAACCCTGTTTAAAGAGAAGTAAGAGAACGTCCATTGAAATGTATGGGAGAGCGCCAGGTAACGAGAGGTAAGACGTGGTGCTCTGCAAGGCTGAACGCCGTCGCTGTACGCTGAGGCTGGGATAATGATGAATCGGACGCTACATGGCGTTATCCCAGTCGCTCAACAGAATCTGCTTGATAAATGTGTAATTGCGTGCCGTGTCCGGCGTTCACCTGTCGCTACCTGTCATTTACAAGGCACTACCTGACGCTATCTCTTCATGAATAAGGGCCTATGTATACTATTATTTATGTTTTATTTATAGAGCAGCATCATTGTCTGTGGGCCAGTACAAGGTAAAAATTACAGGAGGGTAAACCACATAAGTACTTATAATATAACAATGATGACAATGCATATAATATACGCACGGTAATATGAGTCAGATGTAACAGAAGAGATACATAGATGCAGAAGTATGAGAGGGCCTGCCCTTGCACAGTAACAATCTAAAAGCTAAATAATGCATGTGAAACAATCTAATACAGACGCTGTCCAGGCTGGGCTAAAAGTAAAAAGATACTCTCTCTCTAGTGCTGTCCAGCTCAGTTATTCTCAGCTGATGCCATGATCAGGCCCCCCAGCATCCACACACACCCTCTGAGCCTCATATGCACAGTCAGTTACCAGCACCTGGCCTACCCATGACCAGCCAGTCGGCACATAGTAAGTAGCAGAGGATTAAAATGCTTTTTCTCCAATCCAAGTCCCTCAGGGGGCCGTTCATTGGTTCCAAAACAGGACCTTTAGTTAAAAAATGAAAATGGACCAATCACTCTCCCCAGTGCTGGCCGCTAGCCTGTCCCCGGTGCATCATATACCAGTTGCCCCACTGTGTAAAACCCTCCAGGGCGGCGGTAATCGTACCTAATCCCAGCGGGTCCCCGGGCACTATCTTCATCGCCAGGCGCATCCCCACTTACCCTGTAGCTGTGCGTGCTCCCCATGCCCAGCCATTCCTACATCGGATGCCCCTGGGGCAGGGACTATTCTGGTGTTTGGTCCACTTTAAAGCTTAGTAAATTGCTCTCCTAAAGCCCACCTCTGGCTTAACCCCATGCAGACATTGTGGAATAGCATGCAGATTCTGTGGTTTTAAACTATATGGGAGCTGACATCTTTATTTACCCCTGAGAGCCCTGCTTCTGAAAAACTCAAACTTCCTCAAATTACTGTGCACTCATCCCTTATTTCTAGCCAGACAATTACACTGTCTGAATGCTCTGCAGCTGCCTCCCACCCGCTTCCCCATCCAGGGGGTGTGACCACACCGGGCCCAGAGGGAAAGGGGGCCCCATCATTGCTGATCCTCCACCTTTTTATCATATATGTGCTCACGTGGCATTGCTTAGAGAAAGGAAGCAGCATTTGTCCCTGTTGTGTCAGTATTAAGTTATGGAGCTGTATCCAACTGAGTTAAAAGACAGAAAAAAGTTTACTGTATGAGCTGTGAAAGGGCCCTATTTAACGTTACGCCATTGTCCTCATCACAGAGAATTCCTCCAGCAGCTGTTTATTCGGTGTGTGTGTGTGTGTGTGTGTGTGTGTGTGTGTGTATAATGATAGACAAGCTTCCCATGTTTCAGAGGCATATATCTCTGTTTGGTGTGGCACAGCTCCCCCTTCATGCCCATGCAAAAGCTAGACTGTCACGTATGTAGTAAGATGGTCAGGGGCGTACATATATTTCATAGGGCCCCATAGCATGGTGGACCCACAGAAAAAGGACCTACACCCCAAGCCCCACTGTATGAAACGCATGGGATGGCCCATAATCTTATCTCATATCGCAATCTCATAGTGCATCACACATGCCTCTGGCAGCATCCCCTGCACTATTCCCCGCTGGGCATCTTGTGCACAGACAAAGGGAGGTGCCCAAAGGTCAAATGATTCAGCATTGTTTGCCAGGCATTGATATGCACAGTGATCAGTGCTAATTGCAGAACAGCCCGGACATGCACCATGGGAGCGGGGAACATAATAAGACTTCGGATGATCGTGGGGGGTCACACACACATAGGGGCATCCCAAATCTCATCTGTGGTCTGATTGAAATTCTAAGCAGCATGTGATGCAGTGAGATCCGTTTCTTCCTGGGATAGTGTTGGCACACTGTCTGCATGAAGCAGCAGAGGCCAGAGCTGTAGGTTTCACAGCTCCTTGTTTTCTCTAATGCTCAGAGCGCGGGGGGGGGGGAAGCAATGGGTGAAGGGTTAATTCTCTATTTCTCTCTTTCTTTGACATCATTTCAACCATCTTGCTGCTTCAATATATTTAGACTTAGGCCCTTATTCATGAAGGGATAGCGTCAGGTAGTGCCTTGTAAATGACAGGTAGTGACAGCTAGCGTCAGGTGAACGCCGGACACAGCACGCAATTACACATTTATCAAGCAGAATCTGTTGAGCGACTGGGATAACGCCATGTAACGTACGATTCATCATTATCCCAGCCTCAGCGTACAGTGCCTGCGTTCAACCTTGCAGAGCGCCAGGTATTACCTCTCGCTACCTGTCGCTCTCCCATACATTTCAATGGACGTTCTTTTATTTGTCTTTAAACAGGGTTTTTGTTTTTTTTTTATTCTGAAATAATATTGGGATCTTTCCTGGGCATGAAAAAGCCATTTTTTCATATATTTTTTAAATGTTATACATTTATGCAGAATTGATATTACAGGTCGGGCATTAATATGTTCATGTTACAATGTTATAATAATGTAATTCCATATGTTTTTGCTTTGTTACCAATGGATACATGTTAAAAAACAGCCTTTAATCACACAGCCTCCGGCGCTCTGGGCTTCAGAGAAGCATTTTTGAGCGCCGGTGGTGTGTGAGGCTGTTTTTTTTTATGAATATGCTGTGAGACGGTCGCACTGACCAGTCGCTAACATTTGCTCCCATACAGAGCTGTACTGGTCATATAGTAACTCCACAAAATATATTCATCAATACTGCACAGCGACTGATTCGCTCTGACCTAGCGACCCATGGCCAAGCACAGCGACTACTAGCGGGCGCTCTGAAATGCCTGCTACAGACGCTCATCTGTCGCTACCTGCCGCTAATAATGAATCAGCCTGTTAGAGTTTTACCTTAAGCTTTGTGGTGTTTGTGTGATTCTGAGGCTTGGTACAGCAAGAGCATTCCATGCACCAACGGTTGAGATAAGTAACTTCCTAATGCCAACTATGAGATAACATTATGTGTTATGTGAAAATGATGTTTCTCACGAAGGGAGGGGCAAGCTAAAGTTCTCCTGGGTCTTTAAAAGATACATCCTTCCTTCAACAAAAAAACAGTCATGTGTCATGAGTCATGTGTTGGAATTGTCCCGCTGTGCATGTCTCTCTCTTAAATTTGAACACATGATTCTCCAGCCGGTGGTTAAAGAGTGAACAATACAGAGGTTGAGTCAGAGAGGCCAGACAAGACTTATCAGGGGGTCCGAGCTACCCCCAACAATGGGCTGGCAGAATCTACAGATCTGGCCCCCAATGCTCCCAGCAAACAGTGCACCAACAATGCATATTAAGGTAGCACCAGTCCTGTGCTTTAGCAGGAGGCTGCATGGTCAGGGGAGACAGTTTGCATGGGCCCGGTAGCAGCTGCCTCCCCTGCCTCTATGGTATGTACGTCCATAAAGATAGCCGCTCACATGCAGTTCAGGAGTGCAACTGTTCCACAACATCTGCATGGGGCTAAGCCCTCTCAAACAGCTTATGCAGGGTCATCCTTTGGTCGGACGATGACTTTGGTCATATGAGCACATTATCATATAATTGGCAGGAGGGGATGCTGCACTGTGCAGATTTCTGTGCTCAGGGTCAGAATATCTGGGGGAACATAGCTAGATTTTGGGCACGGTAGGGTTTTTTTTTTAACCCCCCCACCTCAGAGGTGGCCAGGATGGGGGGTTTCATTGACATTAGACATTCATTTTAGGAGAAACCTTCAGGCTGCTCTGGTGTATTGCGGGAGCCAGTGGGTGGTCATGCTTCTTATTTTGCAAATTAGGTCTAACTTTGGGTGCAATTTAGGAAGTGTCCTGAAACTTACATCTGAATAACCTTTTTTTCTTCATACCCCCAGGGTGCTGTTTCCAAACATACCTTTTCAATTGCGTTCTACATATACATTACTCTCAGCCTCACTGGGTTTTGAGGTGTAAATGTGTAAAAACAGCAACCCTGGCAGTTAGTAAGCATCAACCCTCAGGGGCGTAACTTGAGGGGTGCAGGGGGTGAGACTGCACTGGGGTCCAGGTGGTCTGAGGGGCCCATCATTGTTGCTCCACCTTATTTATAATTTTTGTGCTTACTTTGCATCATTTAGATTCTCTAGCGGGCAGGCTGATTCATTACTAGCGGCAGGTAGCGACAGATGAGCGTCTGTAGCGAGGCATTGAGAGCGTCTCAGTCGCTGGCCGGCATTAATGAATATATTGTGTGAGTCGCTCTTACACCACTTCAGCGCTGTATGTGAGCAAACGGTAGCGCCAGCTCAGTGCAACCGACTCAAAAATGTCATTTTCTAGGCCAGGATACATGTCAGAAAGATTTGAGTTTTTATTAAAAAAAAAATTGGGATCAGGAAAGGGATTTCAGGATCGTCCATAGAAATGTATGGGAGAGCGCCAGGTAGCGAGAGGTAAGACGTGGCGCTCTGCAAGGCTGAATGCCGGCGCTGTACGCTGAGCCTGGGATAATGATGAATCGTAAGCTACATGCCGTTGTTCCAGTCGCTCACCAGATTCGGCTTCATAAATGTGGAATTGCGTGCCGTGCCCAGCGTTCACCTGCCGCTACTTGTCGCTTACATGGCACTACCTGGCGCTAGAGCTTCATGAATAAGGGCCTAAGTTGTCTGGCTGCACCCAACTGAGTTCAGAGACAGAGAAAGGTTTACTGTTGTTTGCACCAGGGCCCCGTCACATCTAGTCACACCACTGCCAAACCTCTATGAGGTATTCTATGTTAATAAATGCGTTCCTCTCATGAAGCATAGAGCTCCCCAGCTCTAACCTCCAGGTTAACAAAGGAACACTTACCCACAGGCTTTTTGTCCTAGTCCAGTCGAATAAAACTGATCCTGAGATACAGTCCCATGGCATACAGGCCCACAATTCCATTTTGCAGCCAGCACTGTGAAGAATGGCTATGCCCACTCCATTCACTGTAATTAAGAGAGGCATGACAGGACTTGGCACCCCCCCCATTACATGGGAATTGAGCAAGAGTGGCCAGTGTCACCAATGGAGCGGGGGGCGCATGTTCATCACAGTGCTCACCGGTAAGTGGGAGTACTGTGGGACAGGATCTCAGGACATGATCAAGTTTTATTTAACCGGATGAGGAGAGAAAGGCTGCTGAGTATTAATGCATTTTTGTCGCCAGGACAGGGGTGTAAGGTAATGCATTTTAAACATACCAAACTACAGGGCACACTTGCTCCTAATTCCGGTTGCCCCCCTCAGTTCTTGTCTGAGAGCTAAATATTTTACACACTTACATTACATTACATTAAATTACACTCCCCCATTGTCTCACACTAAGGGGGTTAATAAGAAGGGATAGAGCCAGGTAGTGCCTCATAGCGTCAGGCAGCGTCTGGTGAACGCTGGGTGCTGTAGACAAAACTACATTTATGAAAGCGAAGCTGGTGAGCGATTCTAACAGCGCCATGTAGTGTCTGATGTATTATTACAGGCGGCTCAGCGTATAGTGCCAGCGCTCTAGCTTCCAGAGCGCCAGGTATTACCTTTCGCTCAGTGTTGCTCTCCCATACATTTCAATGGCCGTTCATTTGCTTGTGTTTAAACAGCGTGTTTGACATTTTTTTTGTTGCTCAAATCATTGTGTGACCTCTCCTGTCTGCAAACAAACACTTTTAGAAACTTTTGGGGCTTTTTATATTTTTATGCAGAATTGTCATTACAGGTCTGGCACTAAAGTGTTAATGTCACAGTGTTAAAACAATGTCATTCCATGTGTTTTTGCTTTGTTACTGGTGTTTATGTGTTCAAAAACAGACACAGCGTCTGGCGCTCTATGCTATAGCGATCAGAGTACTGACACTGCGTGTGTGTCCTTTTTTGATAAGTATGGTGTGGA
The DNA here is from genome assembly GCA_027917425.1 of Gastrophryne carolinensis. NCBI lineage: Eukaryota > Metazoa > Chordata > Amphibia > Anura > Microhylidae > Gastrophryne > Gastrophryne carolinensis. The sequence goes on from CM051234.1 coordinate 200,107,737, forward strand.
GCGCCAAGAGTCGGTCGCACTAAGCTGGTGCTACCTTTCTCTGCAGCGCTGTACTGGTGTTAGTGCGCCCAACAAACATCACATTCATCAATGCGGGCCAGGTTACTAGAGCGACTGAAGCGCTTACAGTGGTCGCTCTAAGCGCCACCATACAGACGCTCATCTGCCGGTACCTGGTGTTGGTAATGAATCAGCCTCCATCTAACTAACTGTCTTACCATCTTTTTCCTCAGTAACAGAAGTGGCATTTGTATTTTCACTCAATGTATCTCAAAAGACATAACTAACAATTTTAATGCTTAAAAACTTGTCATAACATTAGACAATTATACATTTGGCAAATATATACAGTATAACTTGTTTTGAAAAGCCATTTTGGAATAGACCATGCAAAATTACCTTTTGGTTTCCCTGGTTCTCCATCTGAAACAAATACAAGCAAGTTTTTAATACAAGGGATGCGTTAATAACATAAAGTTCTGTGTTATTAAAGCGGACCAAACCCCATAGAATTTATGAAATACATTTGGCCAATGCCCGTGCTGATACTTCATTCTTACGGTGTAGAACTAAAAAAAGATATTTTCACTTTTCAATCCGCTCTGGAACACTTTATTTTTTGGCTGTCCCTCTCTGTAATATGGAAGGTGATCAGTCATTGCATAGGTGTGACATTTACATCATTGCCACACACAACAGTGGCAATGAATGGAGGAGGGTCTGTTCAGACAAGACACAAAAAAACACATACTCTTCCTTTGTCCTGCAGTGCTTTTGTCCTAGTTCGGTAGTATAAAACATTTCAACTCCACAGATCAAGCCTAGCAGTTTCACACTCACCGATGGTTGTGTGACACACACAGTGGCCCATAAACCTTGTACGATTCTGCCGGTCCATCATAGAGATTGCAGGCTGTGGCACCATCCCCGGCAGTCGTGCTACTGTCCCCCAGCTATTCAGATAGGCTGGGCTCCAGTGGGAACTAAATAAAAATTAGACCCACACCCTTGAAGGAAAGTTTGTCCACACTTCAGTCCTGTAGTAAGGGATACTCATTTAATTCATTGCTGGGCCTGCTTGATGAAAATGATGAAAGACTCAGATGTGGAATAGGTAAACATTTCAATCTTTCAACACAGGTGTCTGTGGGGTGGGTGGAGTGGGGATGTAAGTGTAGCTACTTAATCTGTCTACTGGGGGGGTGTAAGTGTAACTGCTGGGGGGTGTAAGTGTGGCTGCTGGAGGAGTGAGGGGTGTAAGTGTGGCTGCTGGAGGAGAGAGGGGTGTAAGTGTGCCTGCTGGGAGAGTGAGAGGTGTAATCATGGCTGCTGGGGGAGTGAGGGGTGTAATCATGGCTGCTGGGGGAGTGAGGGGTGTAATCATGGCTGCTGGGGGAATGAGGGATATAAGTGTGGCTGCTGGAGGGTGTAAGTGTGGCTGCTGGGGGAGTGAGGGGTGTAATTGTGGCTGCTGGTGGAGTGAGAGGTGTAAGTGTGGCTGCTGGGGGAGTGAGGGGTGTAATCGTGGCTGCTGGGGGAGTGAGGGGTGTAAGTGTGGCTGCTGGGGGAGTGAGGGGTGTAAGTGTGGCTGCTGGAGGAGTGAGGGGTGTAAGTGTGCCTGCTGGGGGAGTGAGAGGTGTAATCATGGCTGCTGGGGGAGTGAGGGGTGTATTCGTGGCTGCTGGAGGAGTGGGGGGTGTAAGTGTGGCTGCTGGGGGAGTGAGGGGTGTAAGTGTGGCTGCTGGGGGAGTGAGAAGTGTAATCGTGGCTGCTGGGGGAGTGAGGGGTGTAATCGTGGCTGCTGGGGGAGTGAGGGGTTAAGTGTGGCTGCTGGGGGAGTGAGGGGTGTAATCGTGGCTGCTGGGGGAGTGAGAGGTGTAATCGTGGCTGCTGGGGGAGTGAGGGGTGTAATCGTGGCTGCTGGGGGAGTGAGGGGTGTAATCGTGGCTGCTGGGGGAGTGAGTGGTGTAATCGTGGCTGCTGGGGGAGTGAGGGATGTAATTGTGGCTGCTGGGGGAGTGAGGGGTTAAGTGTGGCTGCTGGGGGAGTGAGAGGTGTAATCGTGGCTGCTGGGGGAGTGAGGGGTGTAATCGTGGCTGCTGGGGGAGTGAGGGGTTAAGTGTGGCTGCTGGGGGAGTGAGGGGTGTAATCGTGGCTGCTGGGGGAGTGAGAGGTGTAATCGTGGCTGCTGGGGGAGTGAGGGGTGTAATCGTGGCTGCTGGGGGAGTGAGGGGTGTAAGTGTGGCTGCTGGAGGAGTGAGGGGTGTAAGTGTGGCTGCTGGGGGAGTGAGGGGTGTAAGTGTGGCTGCTGGAGGAGTGAGGGGTGTAATCGTGGCTGCTGGGGGAGTGAGAGGTGTAATCGTGGCTGCTGGGGGAGTGAGGGGTGTAATCGTGGCTGCTGGGGGAGTGAGGGGTGTAAGTGTGGCTGCTGGGGGAGTGAGGGGTGTAAGTGTGGCTGCTGGAGGAGTGAGGGGTGTAATCGTGGCTGCTGGGGGAGTGAGGGGTGTAATCGTGGCTGCTGGGGGAGTGAGGGGTGTAATCGTGGCTGCTGGGGGAGTGAGGGGTGTAAGTGTGGCTGCTGGGGGAGTGAATGGTGTAAGTGTCGCTGTGAGGGGTGTAGGCGTGGAGCAGTATCGGATGAAAAGGGTAGATGACCCAGTGGTGTCAATAGCGATCAGCAGCAAAGACCAGATGACCCATCACAGTAGACAGAAGCAACCGAGAATCCTTACTGAAGAGACTGGCAGCGAAGTTGGTGGTAAGTGCCAAACTGCAAGATCCTTAGAAAATTAAAGGGTAAGTCTACATTCAATGAAATGTTTGGTATATGAATATTTTTGGTGCCTAAAGAATGTCTTCAAGGTGCTGAGCTTAACTGGTAATTGCCTATTTTCTCCTATGTGTTTTTTTTTTACCACCTGCAATTTGTTGCCATTGGCAACGTACAAGTCTATACACCAAGAAGAGACAAGTGACTATGTACGCACAGAACACTGCTGCTAAGGTGAAGATCTCTCAACCTTACACATGCCCAGTGTCACGGTAAACTTACCTGGAGTCCGGTCCCACAGTGTCTCCAGGCGGCGTGGGCTCGGACGACGGGCTGGGCTCAAGCGGCGCTGAGCTCTTTTGCATCCGCCTCTCCCTGCCGCACTCCCGGCTTCTGTGCTTGTGTCCCCCCCAGCCAATCCTGTTAGATCCCGTCATATAAAGGTTGTCCCCCCACACTGTTTCTTTGACCATGATAGTGTGCTGTTGGGTGTGATCGTTTCCGTGATCTTTGTTAGTTTACGTTGCCAACCTCACCTTGTTTTACCATCCCATGATTGCCGCCTGGAACAACGCCTCCTTGTACCCTGACTACGAATCTGTCTCATCCCTCGTGCTACGTACTCGTGACCTCCCGGCTTGACCCTTGGCTTTACCTCAACTCTTTTCTTGTCTCTTCTTTTTGTGCTGTGCTAGTACTCGTGTATGACCCCAGCTTACCTGACATTGCCCAGTCTTGCCTCTGGTTCATCCACCTTCACCCCTGTAAGTTCACATTCTTTGTGCTACGAAAGTCCTGGGGGCAACCGTGTCCGTCGAGGCGTGTAAAGTGTCCCGGGGATGCTGTAGCATAGAGCGCCAGACGCTGTGTGATCAAAGTCTGTTTTTGAACACATATCCACCAGTAACAAAGCGTAAACACATGAAATTACATTGTTTTAACACTGGGACAATAACACTTTAGTGCCAGACCTGTAAACAGAGTTCTGCATAAAAATATAAAAAGTCAAAAACATTTATAAAAGTGTTTGTTTGCAGCCAGGAGAGGACACACAATGATTTGAAAAAAAAAAAATTGCCAAACACGCTGTTTAAACACAAACAAATGACAGCCCATTGAAATGTATGTCAGAGCGACACTGAGCGAAAGGTAATACGTGGCGCTATACGCTGAGCCACCTGTAATAATACATGTGACCCTACCTGACGCTGTTAGAGTCGCTCACCAGATTCGCTTTCTTAAATGTGTTTTTTCCGTACAGCGCCCAGCGTTCACCAGACACTGCCTGCTGCTACGAAGCACTACCTGCCGCTATCCTTTCTTAAATAACCCCCTAAGTCTCAACTCCAGCCTAAAGTATTTCAGATTTTTATTCAGGGTTATAACTAACTAAACTAATCTCACTCTTTGGGACTTGGAGACTGGAAGCTCCTCGCTGCCTTATTATTGCTATTACCTGGACTGTCTCTTTTAACTTAAAAAGAAGATTTATCACAGTGTTTCTCAGATGCATTTTCCCCATAAAGAGCATGTAGTTGGGAGTCAGAATTTTCCACTCATAAACTTTGTCTTCAGATTAAAAAAAAAAAATAGAAGCCAAACCGGCATATTATTTAAGTTATACTATTCATGAGTGTCACTGCTGGGCCCTGGAAAAATATCGTATACCTGCACCATTGATAATATTTTAGTACTGATAAACATACTGCTTGGTCCTTGCTGGAGTCACTTGCGAAGCCAATGAAAGGGTCTAGAACCATGTAACCTCTGGTAGCCAGCTACAGGGCCATATTTCACATGGGGAGCATGGTGTAGATATATGAAACAAGGATTTAGGTGGCATGCGCAGCAAGAAGGAACTTTGGCAATCCCCTTGGACACCCCTCCTTGACCGAGTAGGCTGTCAACCCATTTACTTAAAATGACTGTTGGTTTGCTTTATTACCATTGGAAGGGATGCAGTATATTACATTTGCCAGAGGTTTCTGCCCACTTCCTTCTCGTCGACCACCCACCCTTCCCTGGTTGATCACACTTGGACAATGCAGTCAGCATGGAGGAGACACGGTTTAATAAAATATATATTTTCCACCGCCTGTCTGCAAGGCACTTTTGGGATCGTTGATTGACCGATCTTAAGCACGTTGGGTGCTGTGCGCCAGTCGACTGGCTGCACCCCTGGCACCTTGTTTTATTTGAAACACTTCTGTCCCCAGCCTGTCTGAATGGCTGAGCGCAGGACTGTGCCACAGCTACAGGGATGCCGGGGATGTGGCCTGTGGCAAACATAGCAACATAGCAGCCACCGGTAAAGGTGATTTCACCAGCGACCCGGAGGTTTCATGCAGTGGGGCATTCTGATTTTAAATTGTGTAAAAAATTACAAAGACAATTAGTTAGAAAGTTGTTTGTCTGCCTTTCTTTAGTGAACACCATCGGCTATCATCACGCCCCCTATTTATCCATGCAGAGCACTCTGGGAAAGTGTGCACAGCCTTTGATGGCTGTTACGCCAGCCACGTTTGCCCTTCTCCGTCTCCCAAATTGGGGTGCCCCACTGTCTGATACCCTGGGGGAGGCCCCCGGCCTCTCTGGAATCTCCCCCACGTGACTATTGACATCACAGAAGAGGCAGGGCTTATGGGGGTTTCTCTGGAAAATGCCCTCTAGGCCCCTCCCCTTCTGTGATGTCAACTAGTATAAAAGCCGGTTCCCTGGCCCAAACTTCAATCCCTCCCTGGATAGTGAGGAAGAAAGAAGGGGGAACCTATGTTCCCCCTTCCTCCAAGTGACGGCTCAGCTGTTAGATTCTGATGGCCGGTGCCGCCACATGAAGATGGCAGAGGGGGCAAAGAAGAGCACCAAAGAAAAGAGTGGCGGGGACCATACTTCTCTCTGAGTATAGGTGCACTTTAATTGTGGCACAAAAATGTGGTTACCAAGACGTATTTGGTATTTCGGCTGGAGTTAGGGAGCTGAATCAGGATGCCCCAAAAGGTGGGAATTAGATAGAACCATTTGTAGAAATAAATCAAGGCAACTAGACTTGCTGTTTTATTTCCTTGAGGAAGTTTTGCTAGTCATCCAACTGGCTTTCTCAGTTTTGAGAAATTAAAAAAGCTAGTTGGGTGTCTAACAAGAATGTAATGCAACAGATGCTACTACACCCCCATCCATCCCACCCCACACTAAACAACTTTATTGGGTTCCAAAAACCAAATCAAAATAAAAAAAAACTCTTTTAGTGAAAAAATCCCTCTATCAAAAAATCTCCCATATAAACCCCCACCCACAATTATAAACCACCCCTTAATGCTGTTTTGCAACATTGTATTTTTAATCTTTTATGGTATAAGGGGTGGTATATAACGTGTCTTGTTTAGTGTCTGAAAAGCTGAATAGAGTGCTAGCTGCTGATTGGAGGAGAACCTGCGCATGCACCGTGAAATTGCCAGCAAGGTGAGTAAATGAGACAATTCGAAGACTTTTGATAAAAGAAGCTTTTAGGTTTGATTGAGCAGCCTGCCGACCCTTACTACCCCCTCATCCTGTGTGTCAGGACCCTACACTCTGCACTGTGTCTTGAGATGCCCTTGTAATTACAGACACATTTTTGGAGTTATTTCTATTTCACTGGAACAGTTAGGAGGTTAATGCAGAGCAACACCTATTTTAACTAAACAAGCCAAAAAAACAGGCAAAAGACTCACCCTACAACAGCTTAACTGTGTCTGCACCAGGTCCACTCTTCTGTCACTCATGTTCCCTGCTCTGCTGATGACCAACAGGGTTTTACCAGGTGGGTGTGCATGGCACGGCACGCACCTATATATGGGCCTGTTCAGTACATTGCTGATTTCAGGTGCATTTTTGCTTTTTTAACTAAAAAGGCATGAAAAATTAGGATGCCCCAGGGAAAGGGGATCTCTAGCAAATCAGTTTTTGCAGGAATTAACTTTGATCACCTGACCCTACAGATAAAGACCTTCTCAGTTAATACTGCAGCATATTTCACAAAGCCAGTGGTATTTATTCTGCAAACACACTCCCATTTCCCGGCACCCAGACCCCCCTCCTTTGTGTCTTGCACAATGCTCAAGTCTGACATAAGTGTTTTTATTACATTGTGCTAATCTCTAAATTCAATACACAGCCAAACAATATTCATGGAGTCACGGCTACAGTATCATGTGTAGCTAGTCACAGAGACTCCAACAGTAAACTGGTTATAGTGCAGGGGTTCCCAACCAGTGCTACATGAGGTTCTATCAGGTGACACTTGGCAACGCTGCAGACTGACCTGTATGCCAACCAAATCATCTATACCCTACCTTGCTCCAAAAGGTGTTAAGAACTATTTATGGGCCCTTTTGTGCTTTCATGTATGGGCAAACTTGATTCAGGGGAGGAGGGCCAGTCTGATACTCCTTTCTGCCTCCTTCCTCACGGGAGGGACATTGGCTGCGGTTACACCCCCTGTGACTGCCCTGTAAGAGAAGAAACATTTTATATCAACTTCCTCTATCTTCAGGCAATGCGTAGCATGCGGTCTGCATTCCGGCAGTTGCCATCCTGCCGTACACATTCGTGCAGTGCGTCTTGTGTTTCACTCTATGATTGGACTAAAGCATCAGTTCTGGTTTGGTACACGGCCCATTTGGTTTCGCTATGGCAGGCGACACATTTATTGTCAGCACACTGCTACCCTCCTTTCTATTATTGCCCTTTAATTAAACCTTGCAAACATTTGTATTTAAATGGACATACATCAGCATAAAATTATCCCTGAGGCAGTGGTCAGTGAACCATAGGACGTGTGGGGTCTGCATAAGCAGAGCTGCAATTCTGGGTGCTGTTGTCCCTGAGAACAGATTGTTTCAAATTCTTCTAAATTCCTCTAAAGGGTTGATTCAGAACTGTGAGTATTTTTTACTCACTTTTTTGAGAGAAAAAACTTTTTCTTATGATTTTTACCTTTACCAGTAGAATTTAGCCTCATATTTCAATGTGCAAATGTTGTAAAAAATTGCACAGCTAAATATGGCGATGAATTGCACCAAGGAAAATAAAAGCATTTTCTTTAAAAAAAAAGTGAGTAAAAAAATACTCATGGTGCCAAATCAACCCTTACATCTTCACTTATGGATTCCTGATTAGACATTTTGTCACTTGCAATTATGTTCTCTTGTACTGAGATTTTTGGAGCATTACCATTTATTGTGACATTAATATATAATATATATATATATATATATATATATATATATATATATATATATATATAGCTTGTAATCATTCATGAAATCGCTTGTCCTGTGCACTTCACCTAGGAATTTGAGACAGTAGGGTAGAGTGTAACATGTTATTTACTGCACTGGCAAGGCGCCGCTTCAAGGGAGAAAATGGCAGTATTATTTTTTCTATTTTTCATCTTTACAGTCCTTTTAATCCCAGTAGTCCCACAGTAGTTTCATCTTTTTGCATCGGAAAATGCATAGCTTTGTTAAAAAGGAGCCCTAGCATTATTTCCAGATGTTTAGTATAGTTATGGCAGCATTCACTTTAAAATACATGCAATAGCTAAGAGAAATCTCTGATAATATTATCAAATAATACAAATTCTAAAAGAAAATTCAGCTAAATATTGCCAAAATTCTATTTTGACCAAACCTGGATCAGCAACATTTTGGTATCATTAACCCGTATCCAAACAGCAACACTTATCCTAAAGTGCAAAGGTATAGGTAGGCTTTCTGGCACCCGGGGGGAAAGATTTAAAATGTTGTTTCCCCACTTGTGCTCAGACGCCCCCCTGACCTGTTGCACCCCAGCTACGTCTCCACTAAAGTAGACCAAATCCTTGTGTAAGCAGGGCCAGACTACAGATTGCTCTTGTGGCATCGAGATTTGGGATCCTCTTGTGTGAACCCCCAAAGTTTGTTGTATATTCCCCTCGATCTGGTGATGCCATTGTGCATTTGCAGGCCCTGTTCTACATACTTATTGAGGCAGATATAAATGGTTACTGGTAGATTTGAGCAGCATGAGAGAGCAGACATACCATGGGTGGACGCCCTTTTGGGGTTAAATCGTCAGTTTTGTTCTGCTTCAAATTTCTTTAGAACTCTGACTTTATATATGCAGGGTAGAGGATCAGATAAGTGGAGATGGTCAGCCAAAATCAAGCTGGTAATTCACCTGTCTATGCTCCTATGCCTTATAGGCCAGCCATTGAACAGAGTGGCAGGTCTGTCACCAAATCCTGTGCAGCAGGGATTGTACTGATCATTCAATCAAGCCCAGCTGCCACTCAGGAATTAGAGCAATATGCTCTTTAATATATATATGTCTGTCTCTAAAACTGTTCTATTACAGTAGACCTTTCTTAGTTCCTGGTCCACAGCAAAATTAAACTAACCTAATTCAGATTCTCACACCATCAGTGACCCACTGACCCCTGCAAAAGATACATACCTTTTACTAGTGGAACACCATCTGACAGCATGGAGCGGGGGCTAAAAAGGTGCTTATGCAAAATGTGAGCAAAAGGTGAGTATTACCTAAATTTGGTCAGTGGGAGGGTAAGGTTAGCTGAACTTTACCTGGCACAGAGTTGCCAGGGAAGGGTTAGGTCATTTATAAGATTCTTATTACAGTACACACACAGGAACAAACTAGACAAGTTACTGGTAGATTAACTAGCCCACATATAACACACAAATCATTAGATGTAAAACATGCAGCAAAACAATTACAAATTACAAACTAGATAAGGACCCTTCACAAAAGCAAAACTCCTTAAAGCATGGGTTTGCTTAAAAAGGTAACACATTTTTCAAGAGCTGCTAATGAATCTGGTAAAATCATTGGAATTATTTAAAGCAAATTAAAGGCCTACAGGAACATGAGCAGAGGACTCAAGTGCTTGAATTACAGGATATTCAACTTCTAGCCCCATTAGGGGGAGTTTAAAATGTGTGTTTAGCATACAATAATACAGAAAAATAAATTGGTGCCATTATAAAAGAATCGATGTATATATCAGTATGATAAGGCACACAAAGGAGGCTTGCAGGGAGCCACAGTAGGCTAGACATCCTCATAGCTCAGATATAGCCAAGATTCTGTCTCCAGCAGCCTATTTCTAGAGAAAATAGGGACCCTCTGTCATTTAATTTTTAACCACTGAACCAACATAATTTTATCCATACCTCTGAGTCGTTTGTTTCCTTTAGAAAACAAACACAGTTGAATGCCTGACTCTTGTCCCCCTTTTTTATTAAACCGGACCTTCACCATGATTTAATGAAAAGCCCAAACTCTTAAAAAACAATTCCTCAGCATCTAAAATTAATATATTTTACATGTTTAGTCACTAATTTATTATACTTTCCCCCACTGGGCTGCAACTCTGTTCGGGAATTTAGGATACGGGCGCCGCCATCTTGACTCAGAAGCATCACACTTACTGAGGAGAGGAGAGTGGGATAAGGTACAGGGGGGCGGGTTATAGCTGTGCTTTGCGCAGACAGAGCAGAGCTGGGGTCAGGGAAAGGTCAGCAGTCCCAGAATGCAGAGCAGCACAGTCACTTCCTGTTTGCAGGCACTTCCTGTTTGCAGGCTGCCTGCAAAAATGGCAGCTTCCATAAGCCGCCATCTTGGATGTTTAAAGGCTTATAAAATGCAGTAGATGCAGGTAGGATGATTTTTAATGTGAGCAATCTGTATGTACAGGGTGTGGGAAACATATAAGATAGACTCTTATTTAGAGTGAAGGTCCGCTTTAACTTCTATTCTTATAGGCCAGGTAGCGTTCTATCTAAGACTAGAACCCGGTGTCATCAGAGCGCTGGTGCTTTTTGTCCTGCAGCACCACATATGTGGGGTTCCTACATACAGTTCTATTGTATTTTTTAGTGATGTTATCTGTACAACTTTTACATAGTGTTTTTTAAATTTTTTGTCTAGCATCAACTGACAGTGTATCCTTGGCCGGCTTGGGATGTATTTTACACACAATCAGGGCAATTCACAGCCTACTTTCTTAAAGTGGACCAACACCCAGGATTTTGACTATCCTGGGTCTTGGTCCACTTCGGTGGGGCACCCCCGATCGGGGTGCCCCGCTCTGTGAAACCCCCCCGATCACCCGAAAAACTCACCTCTCCCCGCGCCGACGGACAAGCAATTTGACAGCCGCGGACAAGCGGCTCCTCCGCCGCCGCCTCCATTCACAGACGGCCGGCGCGGGCGAGCGCACGTCTAGAGGACAAGGTAAGGGGATTTGGGGTGTTTGGGGGGGTTTCACCCCGCGGGACATCCCGATCACGGATGTCCCGCGGGGAGGGAGGAGATCGCCCCGGGAATCTTATAGATTCCCGGGCCGATCACGGGAGGGTGATGGTCCACTTTAAAATAAGTTTTAGTGTGTAATCTCATTCGTTACACATTTTTGTCAGTGCTTGTACGTGCGCTTGCTTTGTTACTTCTTCATTGTTGCATAAGCCTGCTACAGTGTTTTGCGTACAGCTTTCGTGGCTTATGCAGTGGACGACAGTTTCATTTACATGTTGCGAATGTCCCGTCCTCCAACTTTTTTTGGCTGTTTTTCAATGCACCTTGCTGCGAAATGTTCACGAAGTCCTACTAGTTTACTTCGGAAAAAAGCTAATAGTAATGGCTAATGGCAAAATAGTAAAATGTTTTTTTTGTGTTTTTTTAAATAAAAGGTTAACAAATAGGGGATAAAATGGGTACACAACTATTTACAGGGAGCTTAAAACTAATGTGGCAGGCTCCCAATTTAAGGTGGGTGGCTCCCCATGGCCAGCTCCGCAATCTCCCCCACCAGCCTATGTAAAGTGGTAGACAGTTCTTGGAGCATCTGCTGAGCATCGTCTCTGTATGCTGTAAATGACAAAAATACAATTCTGTGATTACTCACCTGTAGAATTGGTATTATACGTATACAGCACGTCCTGCTCCAGAGATAATTCCTTCTGTTTGGGTTATACATCCACAAGATGGCGCTGGACTGCAGAGACAGCAAAAAAGTGGCTCCTCCTGGCCCCTTATATTCCAGGGACCTCCCACAAATTCCCCAGTATTGACAAGCAGTTAGCAAGAGTCCGGGAGAATAACAACCATAATCAAACAATTTAAACCATGATAACAACCACCATACAGAGGCACTAAGAATAATGAAAACAAGGGCGGGGTGGAGCAGGACGTGCTGTATACGTATAATACCAATTCTAGGTGAGTAATCACAGAATTGTATTATTCTAAGTATACAGCATGTCCTGCTCCAGAGATAATTCCTTACATTTGGGACATCCAATAGCAGTGTCCATAAGTTAGGGTGGGATCTCCAAAAGCATCAACATGCAGATTAAACCACTGCCGCCTGCAGAACTTTGCAGCCAAAAGCAGCATCAGCTGAGGCCCTAACATCAACCTTGTAAAACAGAATGAACAGAAGACCAAGTAGCGGCCTTGCAAACTTGTTCAACAGAAGCCTGGTGCTGAAAGGCCCAAGAGGCACCAATAGCACGAGTGGAATGAGCAGTAAGGCTGAAGGGAGGTTCCTTTCCCTTTAGCAGAATAGGCCTGAATCACAGCCTGACGGATCCACTTGCTGATGGTAGACTTAGCTGGAGCCAGACCCTTCTTAGGACCAGAAGGGACCACAAAAAGAGCATCAGTCTTCCTGAAGGGCTCGGTAGCCACCAAATAGAACTTCAGGTTCCTAACCACATCCAAGGAATGTAAAGCCCTCTCCTTAGGGTTACTAGGATTAGGGCACAGAGAAGGCAGAGCAATGTCCTGATTGAGATGAAAAGCAGACACAACTTTAGGCAGAAAGTCTGGTTAAAAGCGAAACACCACCTTGTCCTGGTGTCTCTCAAAGTAAGGGGGCTTGATGGAAAGCGCCGCCAACTCAGAAACATGCCTAACAGAAGTTATAGCCACCAAAAAGACTACCTTAAGCGTAAGAAAGGACAAAGCAACCTCATGCACAGGCTCAAACGGAGACCCCTGCAAGGCAGATAGGACCAAGTTCAAGTCCCAGACTGGTAACATAGGCTTACATGGGGGACGCATATGAGTAACCCCTTGGAAAAAGGTCTTGACCAGATGATGCTGAGCAAAAGATCTCTGAAAGAAAACAGCCAAGGCAGACACATGACCTTTCAGAGTGCTGAGTTGAAGTCCCAGATACAAACCATGTTGGAGAAATTCCAGAATCCTAGGAATAGAAAACACACGACAGGGAAGAGATTTAGCCTCACACCAGTCAATGTAGGTATGCCAAACCCTAAAGTAGATGGAAGAAGAGGACTTTTTCCTAGCCCTGATCATGGTGTTAACAACAGAGGCAGGCAGCCCCTTTTCCATTAAGATGGAGGTTTCAGCAGCCAGGCCGTTAAAGCCAGCGTTTGTAAATTGGGGTAGTGTAGCCGCCCCTGAGTGAGCAGGTCTGGATCCCTGGGCAGGTTGTATTGATCTACCGCCAGCTGCACAATGTCTGCGAACCACACTCTTCTTGGCCAATGGGGGGCCACCAATATTGCTGGCACCCCTTCCTGAGCTATCTTTCGCAGAACCCTGCCAAACAGGGGAAACGGGGGAAAGACATACAGAAGCTGAATACCCTGCCAGGGCATTGTCAGAGCATCCATGGCTAAGGCCAGAGGCTCCTGGGACAGTGACACAAAGACTGGAAGCTTGGGATTGTGACGGGACGCAAACAGATCCACATCTGGCTGACCCCAACGGTGACACAGAGAGCGAAACACCCTGTCGCTGAGGGACCATTCCCCCAGGCGAGAAGTCCCCCTGCTCAGAGAGTCTGCCTCCAGATTCTCCACACCCGGAATGTACAGAGCTGAGATGCAGGGAACATTGTCCTCTGCCCAGGACAGGATCAGAGACACTTCCTTGAGGGCCCCCTTGCTCCGGGTCCCTCCCTGATGATTGATGTAGGCAACCGCCGTCTGGTTGTCCGAGCGGACCTGAACAGCCCGACCCCGAAGGTGCGGGGTCAAGCGGGCTAGAACCAACCTGATCGCCCTCAGTTCCAGAACGTTGATAGGGGTGTGGGCCTCCTGAGGGGCCCACTGCCCCTGGAATGATAGGGATCTCCAGAAGCCCCCCCCCCAACCTGTCAGACTAGCATCCGTGGTGACTGTCTCCCAACAAGGAGCCAGAAAGGATCTGCCCACCAACAGGTTCCTTGAGTCCAGCCACCACGAGAGGGACCGCCTGGCTAGGGGGGTCAGAACCATAACCTGATCCAGGGACACAGGGTCCCTGTCCCATACAGACAAGAGGTGGAGTTGAAGAGGCCTCATGTGAAACTGAGCATAAGGAACCGCCTCGAAGCAGGACACCATCAGGCCCACCAGCTGCATTCCCTGCCTGATGGAAGGATGAGTTCAGGACAGAAGTAGCTGAGCTTGCGCTTGCAGACTGTCCACCTTCTGCTGAGGAAGAAAGATCCTGGCCCGAGCTGTATCCAGATTCATGCCCAGAAATGGCTTCACCGAAGAGGGAGACAGGGAAGATTTTGAGTGGTTTATCACCCAGCCGAATGACTCCAGCGTGGTCACCACCCGCTGAGTATCCAGCTCTGCCTGTTGGAAGGACAGAAAAGTGATAAGAATGTCGTCCAAATAGGGAAGAATGCGAATGCCCTGAGCTCTCAGCAGAGCCATAATGCCTGCCAGCACCTTGATGAATACCCTGGGAGCCGAAGTAAGACCGAAGGGCAATGTCACAAACTGGTAATGCTGATCCTCCAGAGCGAACTTGAGGAATCTCTGGTGACCTGGAAAGACTGGAACATGGAGGTAAGCATCCTTGATGTCCACAGAGGTCATGAAGTCCACTGGGCGTAGTGAACTTACAGCTGAGCGCAGAGTCTCCATGCGAAAACGTCTGGATCTGACGAACTTGTTGAGAAGCTTTAAGTCCAGGATGGGTCTGACAGACCCATCTCTTTTGGGAACGGTGAAAAGGTTGGAATAATAGCCCTTGCCCCTTTCCCTTAAGGGCATTTGGCAGATGACCCCCAGCTCCAGTAGATTCTGCACAGCAAGCAACAGGCCCTGAGCTGACAGGGGGTCTTGAGGCATCCGGGATCTGACGAATCTTGGGGGCGGCCAGGCTGTCAACTCTATCTTGTAACCGGTCTGAGACATGACGCCTCCAGACGTGAGCAAAGAGCCAAAGCCGTCCCCCCACCCGGATTGGTGAGGGGGCTTGGGGGAAGACTTAGACTTGGAACCCCAGGAGGGGCCAGTGCGGCCACGCCCTCTGCCCCTGCCCCAGAAGGGGGTAGAAGGGAAGAAAGGAGCCTGAACCCCAAAAGGGCCGAGACTGTCTCTTGCGCTGGGGTAACCTGCCTCCCTTAGCAAACCGGTCCAGGCGATCCCCAAACAGATGCAGTCCTTTAAAGGGGAACCCAGTGAGAGCCTTCTTGGCAGCGTTGTCAGCTGCCCACTGGCGCAGCCAAACCGAGCGGCGCATAGCCACCGCCAAGGCAGAATCCCTGCCACACATTCTAATGGTATCATCCAAGGCAGAGAGGACATATGCAACAAATTCCTCACAACGCAGAAGGGCTCTATACTCTTCACTAGCTGCATCATCAGGAGCCCCATCTAAAATACTCTTGAGCAGAGTCCTAATAGCCACAGCTGTAATGGCAGAGGCACAAACCGGACGCAGCGCGGACCCCACACAGGCAAAGGCATGGAAAGCCAGCTGATCAATGCGCCGGTCCTCACCATCCCTCAGTGTAGTAGAGTTAGGGGAATGCATGACAGAAGTGTTGGACAACCCCAGAATTGGTGCATCCACTTCAGGAGGGGACAACCAAAGCTTAACCACTTCAGCAGGAAAGGGGTACCTCTTATCCCAACTCTTAGGCACCCCACGGAGCCTGCTCGGACGCTCCCACTCTTTGAACATGAGATTATTAAAGTGAGTTTGCTCAGGAAACTCCAAACGTGGCTTAGCAGTGTGAAACAACTCCCCCTGCTGCCGGAGTATCATCTGGAGCCCATGGGTCAGAGCCAGAATCAGCATAACCCTTAGGCTGCTCATCAGATGATTCTGAATCAGAAAACAACTCCCCCTCTTCCAAGGGGGTATAGCCGGCCAGGTCAAAGAATTCCTCAGCCTCCAGAGGAAAAAGGTTAACGCCAGGTGCCAGATGCCGCCTCTTAGCAGAGGCCTTACGCGTCGTAGAGCCAGCAATCAGCTTCTCAATGCTAACCACCCTGGTAGATAAATCCCCTACTGGTATGCACCTCACTGGGAGTCAGATGTAAGCGTGGGGGAGTGGGCAAAGCCACACGGGGTGCAGGCCCAGCCACAGGTAACCCAGATTGCAGCGCAAGCCCCCGCTGGGCACAGGGTACACAAACCCGCACATTGTCATCATTTGTAGGGGACACCCCACACAGCCGGGCTTGTCCTGAAGGAACCCCAAGCACATTATCCTGAGAAGCCTCCATATGGTGATTATCGCGGCCACCGGCCAATAGGGATTTACGCTATAAGGCCACCCGGGAAGCCCCAATAGCCCGCTAGGGAAGTGGGAGGTAAAGGCAGAATAGGCCTCTAATAGCAACTAAATAGAGGGGATAGGCCGGGAGAAACCACAATTATATATATAAAATAAGCCAGCCTGCAGGGGCACTTACGGACCGCGGTAGGTAGACGCCAGCCACGCAGCAGGAGGAGAGCAAAATGGCGCCCGCAGATACCTCGAGGGGCGGGCCGCGGAGAAAGTGATGTGGAATGCGCCATTCACAAGGCCCGCCCCCGAAGAGCGCGAAGGCGCCGAAGTGACCATGTCAGCCAATGATGGTGCAGCAGCGCCTGAGGTAATGTCGCCGCCGACCGGGGAACGCCGTACAAGCGCGTGTGGCGGCGGCGGCATTTTGAAAAAGCAACCAGTGCAACGAACACACGCTGCAACACAAGCCAAGCATACCACGTAATACAATCCCAAGGAGTGAATAATACACATACACACCCCCCCCTCCCGAGAACTGCCAGGGAGAGCGAGGGAGGGCAGCGGCCAACCTAACAGGAGCCCACCGATGGACAGGGGCGAGGGGCGATAGCGTGGGAGGGGCATCCCATAAGGCTCACCATGGGCCTATACCGCCTACCCTTTGGTGGGGGATTGCGGTCGAGCAGCGCTCCTTAAGCACCTGACAACGATGCTGCCTACCATCACCCGACCAGTGCAGCCAAAGCTGGGAGGCAGAAAAAAGAGGAATGGGTGGGAATAGTCCTACAGGGCTGCAGGCTAATAGCCCCACTCACCTGCGAATAGAGAGAGCCATCTTCTTGCCTTCGCAGCGTCGACTGCAGAGAAGAACTAGGGAATTTGTGGGAGGTCCCTGGAATATAAGGGGCCGGGAGGAGCCACTTTTTTGCTGTCTCTGCAGTCCAGCGCCATCTTGTGGATGTATAACCCAAGCGTAAGGAATTATCTCGGGAGCAGGACGTTCTGTATACTTAGAATAAACAATTAGTGTCTAGCCTCTGGTTCCTGCAAACCTGATGAAGGCATGTTATTAAATAGTTACTTGTCTGAGAACTTACAAGGATGGTGGGGTGGTCAGGGTTGGGGAGCCACCCTTCGAACTGGGACCTACTGGGAACCTGACTCGAACCTGGGTCCGAGTCTATAGGTGAAAACCCAAATATCTGTTAGTAAATGTGACTGAGCTATGAATTGGATTGTGTTGCATGTGGCACATCACCCACCTTCTTCTTGGGGCTGCATAATTGGTGGTGGTCCTTGGCCTAGCTGCTCACCCACTGGGACATCTTGGCCATCTAGAAGCAAATATCCTAAAAATACACATTTTAACACACACGTGTGAGTGTTTAGTCTGTCTTTTTCTGTGTGTGCTTGTGTGTGATGGTCATACCAGAATCATCATGCCCAGGATCATCTTCCTCCCTGCCCAACATCTGTGCCTCTTCCTCAGCAGGCTCACCTTCAGAGGAGGGTGAGGACATTGGCACCCCTGCGCGGCTCCCTTTATGTTCCTCGGGTCTTTCCAGCATTGGCCGGCCTCGTCCCCTCTGGGTGGGTCTTATCCTCCGCCTGTACTCTACTAGTACTGACACTAAAAGAGAATTGCATTATTTTACACAGTCCTGCCTAATGTGATTGTAAGTGTGAGTGGTTAACAAATAAATGTCACTTGCAGGCAGAAAACCTCCTCATCCGGGGCCGCTTCCTCCTTCGGTTTAATCTCACCGAAAACATGAAAAGAGAGGTTGAAGCTTACAGAACAAACCTTAAGGGGCAAGGCTTGCCTCAAATCCAAATACACATAGAATTATATACATAGACACACCACAAAAATAACACTGGGGGAAAAAAATTGGACAAACATTAACGAAAATGAGATGAGACAAGGTGGTTACACACAGACTGGCCAGATGCATTCTGTGTGCCCTGATAAAGTGCAGACACATCCATCATAGCTGCAGAGGGAGGCACGTCAACATGATGCGGAACCTGCTCCAGGATGGCAAAGTTATGGAGCACCATACAGGCCACAGTTATTTTTATGACCTTCTGGGTCTGGTACTGGGTTCACTGGTTTATAGGGACTCCTTGTTATACATATTCCATTTATACACCCCTTTTGAGAGCATGGTAAACTTACCCGGGGTCCTTTTGTTTTTAATATAGTTTTTAATTATATGCGTATCCTACAAGATTGTAATTATACCCATAGATGAAATAAAGGGTTACTATTGTATTATACTCTTGGTGGTTGTGCGGTTATATATATACAGATATTAGTGGGGGTGTTCTGGATTGCCCCACTCCTTTGTGAGCACTTCTGGGTCTGGTACTGACGGGTCCACTATGGTCCAGGCACCTAAACCGGGTCTTAAATAAACCAAAGGCCTGCTGAACCACTGCCCTAGTCTTCTTATGAGCCTGGTTAAATGCCTCATGCACCTTAGTTTGAGGGCTAAAAATGGGGGTCATCAGCCACGGTAGCAGGGGTAGCCAGAATCGCTTAAAAAAATAAGAAAAGTATTAGCCATATACATCATTAACACATTATCAAGTTCTACATGAAAAAACTACATCAGTCACAAGCCAGAAATATACACCCTCAGAAACCCAGTACACCGGGAAAGGATGGCCACTCCTATGTTGGATGCCACCTGTGGTGGGGCACCCTGAGCGACAGGTTTCATGATGCCCAATGTATGGCTGTAATGACTGGGGTGTCGGACGCAGGTCTAGAGCCGCACCTAAAGCCCAAAGTCTGACCTGTGGTACGCCATCACCAAGCAGGTTAATAGTGGAGGCCCAGAGGTAAAAGATGTAGATCAAGTTCAAAAGAAGTTTGCAGACATGAAATATTCTGTGGGGAAAAAAATTTACAAACGAAGGCAACAAGGGTAAGGGACTATGTGCTATTGGTGATGTTGATGTGTGTCCTGACCTTTGCATGGCTACATCCCTTGTAAACCAACAAGTTATCTTGTGCTTCAACATGACCCCATATTCACGGTAGCTATTCATGGGTCCTTCTTGTTCGCCACGCTCTATGAGCAGATCTGACTCCATTTTTTAGTGAGGGCCCTGAGTAGAGTGTGAAATCTTTTTTTAGTTGCTACAGAGGTCCAATGATGTGCACTGGTGCTATTGAGGGTCTCAGCTATTCCAGCCCAGATTTTGAAATGCTCAGGCCTATTAAGGCCATGACTCTGTGGCCCATACAAGAGTGACCATCTAGAGTGAGCTCAACCAGCCTAATGGTTGCCCCTCCAATAAATCGGGGGCAACATTAGGTGTGTCAGACAGATGTGGGTCCTGCTCAACAACTGTGGGGTGTTTCCAATGCTGAACAACCACACTAGGTATTACAGGAACATTTTGGGACACCTTGCCAGCAGCCACTGAGCTAACTAAAGCAATGTTGTGTCTTATTCTGCCACCATGTCCTCTAACCACAGCATTCAGACAATGACCAATAGGTAACAAATGCATGCTGTAACGGTTTTTCAAGGAAACGCTAATTATAAAATTTTTCCTTATCTTCTAAGCATTAAGGCTAAAGCTGTGTGTAAACTACAGGAAATGTCCACTAGTCTAGAGCTTCATGTCACAGAGTTTCCAAAAATAACCACAGTTTCTCTTTGGCTGAAATCATGGAGGTGTCATATGTGTGTGGATCAGGAAACTCCCAACAATGCGGAGCTACAGGCGCCACCCTCCTCCAACACACCTACAAAGCATTTCTCATAGCTTATCGATCGTGGAGGAGGAAAGTAGGAAGATGGCGAACATGTGGCATTCCTGTTTTAAAAAGTATATTACCAGCTAAGTATAAAAGAAACACTTTTTCATGGTACAAGTAGGTTATTCTGCGATTGCTTTTGCAGTGGCAGTGTGTGTGTGTGTGTTTGTGAGGTTTGCCTACTACTGTTGTAACCCAGGCAGAGCCAGTCTGTGTTAATTGTGCATTGTCTGTGAACAAGTCTGTGCTTTATGTCAGCAGTATCGCTTCCTTTTGCTCTTCCATCTGCTGGAGTAAGCAGATATTGTGTGGCACACTGCAAGACAGGATTGTCTTGGACACCTTATCTGAGCTGTAGCGCATCTACCCTATTGGCCAGGCTTAATCTAAGAAACGTGCTTGCCTCAGCCTGTTGGTCTTTTCAACAATGCTTCTGATTTAGTGGTGAACTGCAGTTGTTTAGCACTTGTGTGTGTCTCAGTGTGTTAGGTGGTTTATTTGAGGTGTGTGTTTTCGTGAGCCCATAGGTGAGCCCAATTGTTGAGTGATGATTGGTGTGCGGTGGCATGCTGACAAGAGTGTTTAACACCCAGTTGGCTGTAGCAGATTTGAGTGATGAACAAATCCACAGTCACTTTAGGCTAAATTGTGATGCCATTTTGGAACTCTACCACCAAATCCACCACAAAATTGAGCCCAACACTGGCCACAGCCACACAGTTCCTAGAATAGTGTGCCTCTTTAAATATATTTGCGAGGGGCACATTTCAGGCCACTGCTGCTCTGTTAAGCGGCATTAGCCAGCCGACCATGTGCCGCATATTTCATGAGGTGGTCCCAGCCATCCGTGACCTCATCCCGAAATACATCAGGTTCCCATCCGATGAGGAAGAGGTCCAAACATCAAGCTGGCATTCTATCGGATGGCAGGAGTGCCAAAAGTGCCTGGCTACATTGATGGACCCATATTCCCTTCAGCCCCCTTGAGCACAGGAGCTGCAATACCGCAAAAGCTTTCATTCTATAAATGTGATGGTGCTGTGAGATCAGGTTTCTCAGGATCCTGCCATGACTAGTATGTGTTGCACCAATCTGCCCTGTTGATAGCAACCAAATGCAGTTGGGATAGCTACTAGGTAATTACGTGTCAACAGTGTCAAATCTGTAAACAGTGTAGTAGGTGAACTAGGGGGTGTAAGGCGAATGGAAAATGCAGCGAAACAGGTAGGGATGTGCATTTGTGTGGCAAACAACATTAACCCAAATGTTTGTATTTAGCTGATAAGGCATACGGGCAGAAGATGTGGCTCATGACCCCAGTGCGGAATCCACATACCGCAGCTGAAGTACGCTACAATGCCACTCTCCGCAAGACCAGATGCATTGTTGAAAGGACCATCGGCCTGCTGAAAGCAGGCTTCCTATGTTTGGCCCGGGCCAGGAGGGGAGACGCTGTACAGCCCAGAGAAGGTGTCCAAGATAATCCTTGATTGCTGTATGCTATACAATATCTGCACATTGAATAAAAGAGCCTGAGGAAACGGCACTGGTGTCTGAAGTCCCAGAGATGTCCGCAGACTGTGCAGAAGATACACAGACTGGCTTTGACTGGCAGAGACAAATGATAAATTCCTTCTTTCACAAAGTGGCTGTGGACTGGTGTAGTAGCTACAAACAGAGGATATGTGCAACCAGCTAAAGCAGACCTAAAATGATGCTCAAATAATGTAGTTGACATACATACTTGCAACTCTCTAAAGCTGGCTAACAGCTATAGGGAGATCCCCTAAAGAGTTAGGGAAGCCATAGACAGGTTAAAAGATTAAAAGTTAAATTGATTGTTAAAACTGACATGTTCCTTTCTGTTCACTTCTAGGCACCACAAAGTGGATGAAGCCCTTTCTTTTTGGTTATTGTTCTCTTTTGGGATCTATGATAATCTTTTAGACTAAAATCATTGAATATAAAAGACTATAGCTAAACAATGTGTGTGATCTGTATTGGTTGTTGTAGTAGTAGAAAACACTGCTGTGAAATGGCTATAAGCAAGCAGCAGCATTGAATGTCAGGGAGTCACATTGAACACAGGGAGTCCGCATCATGGGCGCCCAGGGTTCATGACTTTTATCAAAGACGGACAGAAAAATGCAGCGCCACTTAGCAAGAAACGCTAACCGGCAATAACTCCTTTGTCCTCTCTAGCGTTTGGCTGTGGACTCAGTGCCTTTCCTTAGCAGCAAAATTGCCACTCAGTGGCACTAACAATAAATGACCCTCCACAATTTATATAGTTCGTAACTATAAACTTTAAGGCTCTGTTCACACCCCACAGTTGCATCAAGAGCAAGAGTTTTGTAAATATGCCAAAAGGACTGGGTTATACATGCGCTGTGCCCCCGCCGCCACAGACCTGCACTGTTACAAAATTGCACTGAAAAAGGTGTCTTGCAACACTTTCTTAATGCTTTGCGCAACACAACTATGCCATCTAGAATAATGTGCGGTGTTTCCTCTGCATTTTAACTGCAACAGCAAACCAGATAAAGCACAGTGGTGTGAACAGAACCCAAATTAACCCAAAAAATTCAAAAGTATATAAACATAGTAATCGACAACACCAACTCTACATAGAACTCTAAGGCCTAAAAAAACAAACATACACTGATACACAAGACTATTAAAAACAACACTGGCTTACTACCTTACCATTGTAAGGTAGTAAGCCAGTGTTGTTTTTAATTTGTCTTGTGTATCAGTGTATTTTTGTTTTTTGGGCCTTAGGGTGGCCTTTAATAAAATCTTTCTATATATATTTTTAATTGCTTGGTGGAGTGCCCATTTGTTTCGAGTTCTATGGTGTTGGTGTTGTCAATTGGTTGCAGTTTCGAACTCGGTGTGCAACCCCCAGGGTGTTTATTGAATTATCTATCTATTATCTATCTAATTTGCAATTCCACATGGTACAGCGGCATGGAAGGTGGTGGCGCTTATGAATAAACAATATTAATAAATAATTTCACGCGTAGAACAATTTACAAGGTATCACTAAAGTGCCATCTGCTGGACTTCCATGAGTATGCACATTGTTCCAGCATGTATTTTTCCAGTGCAGCAGGGAAGATATACAGGTGCATTGCAAACAATTAGAATATCATCAAAAAAGTTTATATTTTCAGTAATTCAGTTGAAAAACTGAAACGCATGTATTATATTGAGTCAATACAAACAGAGTGAACTTTTCAAGTGTTTTTTATGCTAATGTTGATGATTATGGCTTACAGCCAAGAAAACCCAAAATTCATTATCTCAGAAAATTCGTAAATTATATAAGACCAACTGTAAAAAAATTATTTAACTCAGAAATGTTGGCTAAATGCAAAGTATGTACAGGAAATTCACTCAATATTTGATTGGGGCTCATTTTGCATGAATGACTGCATCAATACAGTGTGGCATATCGGCGATCAGCCTCTGGCACTGCAGAGGTGTTATGGAAGTCCAGGTTGCTTTGATAGCAGCCTTCAGCTCGTCTGCATTGTTAGGTCTAGTGTCTCTCATCTTCCTCTTGACAATAAGGTTAAGGTCAGGTGAGTATGTGGGCCAATCAAGCACAGTGATACTGTGGTTATTAAACCAGGTCTTTTGGCAGTGTGGACAGGTACCAAGTCCTGTTGGAAAATGATAGATCCATCTCCAAAATGCTTGTCGGCAGAGGGAAGCATGAAGTGCTCTAGAATTCTCTGGAGGATGGCTGCGCTGACTTTGGTCTTGATAAAACACAGTGGACTAACAACAGCAGATGACATGGATCCCCAAACCATCACTGATTGTGGAAACTTCATATGAGACCTCAAGAAGCTTGGATTGTGTGCCTCTCCACTCTTCCTACAGACTCTAGGACCTTGATTTCCAGATGAAATGCAACATTTACTTTCATCTGAAAACAACACTTTTGACCACTGAGCAACAGTCTTGATTCTTTCTATCCTTGGCCCAAGTAAGATGCTTCTGGCGTTGTCTATTGGTCATGAGTAGCTTGACACATGGAATGCGACACTTGTAGCCCATGTCCTGGATACGCCTGTGTGTGGTGGCTCCTGAAGCACTGACTCTAGCAGGAGAACACTCCTTGTGAATCTCCCCCTTAAATTTTGGAATGGCTTTTTCTTAACAATCTTATCAAGCCTGCAGTTATCCTAGTTGCTTGTGCATCTTTTTCTACCACACTTTTTCCTTCCACTCAACTTTCCATTAATATGCTTTGATATAGCACTCTGTGATCAGCCAGCTTCTTTAGCAATGACATTTTGTGGCTTACCCTCCTTGTGGAGCGTGTCAATGACTGCTTTCTGGACATCTGTCAAGTCAGCAGTCTTCCCCATGATTGTGTTGCCTAGTGAAGCAGACTAAGGGAACTTTTTAAATGCTTAGGAAGCCTTTGCAGCTGTTCTGGGTTGATATATATCTCAGATTATTATTCTAATTATCTGAGATAATACATTTTCGTTTTTTCTTGGCTGTAAGCCACAAACATCAGCATTAATATATTATATGAGTTTCAGTTTTTCAACTGAATTACTAAAAATATAAAATTTTTTGATGATATTCTAATTTTTTTGCAATTCACCTGTATTCCTCTATTACCCACTCTCTATTTTCTTATCCTTTAGGCTGCTTTCACAATGGGGCAAGACGACCCATTAGCAATCACTAAACAGATTGCCTGAGTACTAGCGTTTTAGTAGCTATCGCAAGTGCAATTTGCCGCAATCACAAAAACGCTGCTTGCAAGGCTTTTGCAAGGCGAGTGAAATCACCCCGCTGGTATGGACCTGTAGATCTCTATGAGCAGCGTTTCACTTATGATAGTGAATGGATTCGTAGCATTGGGCCCCACTCCCATGAGTGAGGACACTCCTAGTGCCAGCACTGCCATCTTGCAATGTCATCTTGCTGGCGCTGAGTGTGCAGTTCAGAGCACATGTCTTCCTGGGGGCAGCTCTGGCTGCTGTTTTATTTTTTTCACATTAGATTATTGATGGTCCAGTGGGGGATTAGGGTGAGGCACCTGAGCCGGCAGCATGCTATTGGCTGAGGCTGGTGCCACTCTTGTGATAGGAAGGAGCCAGTTTGTGTGGGGGTGGAGGTCCGTTCAGGTGGCTGGATGAGAAGTAAGTGTGTGGAAGGCTTGCCTGTGTGTGTGGGGGGCTTGCATGTATGTGGGTGTGTGGGGGGGCTGGTATTTGTGTGTGTGGGGGGCTTGCATAGGTTTGTGGGGTGCTTGTATCTGTGTGGGAGGGATTGTATGGGTGATCTGTGTGTAAAAGGCTTGCTTACATTTGTGGGGGCTGCCCAAAATGTGTGGGGGGCTTGTCTGTGGGTGTGTGGGGAGGCTTGCCTGTGTGTGTGAGGGGATGGCTTAAATGTGTGGGGAGGCTTGCCTGTGTGTGCGAGGGGATGGCTTAAATGTGTGGGGAGGCTTGCCTGTGTGTGTGAGGGGGTGGCCTAAATTTGTAGGGGGGTTTGCGTGTGTGTGTGTGGGGAGGCTTGCCTGTGTGAGGGGCTGGCTCAAATGTGTGGGGAGGCTTGCCTGTGTGTGTGGGAGGGGGGCTGACCTAAATGTATGGGGAGGCTTGTCTGTGTGAGGGGGGCTTGCCTGCATGTGTGTGTGGGGGGACATGCATGTATGTGTGTGAGGGGGTCGGCTTGTATGTGTTTGTGGGGCTTATATGTGTGTGTGTAAGATGCATTACTGCAGAAGCTAATACTATACCCCAATGTGTCAAACTAGATAGGAACATAAAGTGTATGTTCACAAATGCCAGAAGTCTGGTAAGTAAAGTGGGGGAGCTTGAGGCTTTGGTGCTGGCAGAGAATATTGATGTTGTTGGTGTGGCTGAGACATGGCTAGATTTCACACATGACTGGACTGTCAATCTACAAGGCTTTGCTCTTTTTCGGAAAGACAGAGCAAAAAGGAAAGAGGGTGGCGTGTGTCTTTATGTAAAGCAAGAACTCAAAGCATATATTAATGAGGGGATACTAGCAGAAGATTGTGAGGATGTAGAATCCTTGTGGGTAGAAGTGGGGGGGGGGGGCGATGTAAACAATACTAAAATACAGTTTGGTGTAATCTATAGGCCCCCAAATATAACTGAGAAAATAGAGGGTCAACTGCATAAACAGATAGAGTGGGCATCACAGGCTGGTACAGTGGTGGTGATGGGGGACTTCAACTATCCAGGAATCGACTGGAGACATGGTTCTGCTTCCACTACAAGGGGCAGAGCATTCCTCAGCTTGCTACAAGATAATTATATGAATCAGTTTGTGGAGGCACCTACTAGGGGTGATGCTCTTTTAGATCTTGTAATATCAAATAATGATGACCTGATGGGGACAGTAACAGTCTGTGAAAATCTTGGTAACAGTGACCACAATATAATTGTATTTAACATAAACTGTAAGAAAGGTTTTCTGTCTGGGAGGGCAAAAACATTACATTTTAGGAAGGCCAACTTCCCAAGGCTCAGAGCTGCACTCCAGGACATTGACTGGGAGCATCTGTTTAGGAATAAGGATACAGATGCCAAATGGGAGTGCTTTAAATCAATTGTGAGTACCAACGTTGCAAAATGTATTCCTACGGGTAACAAAAATATAAGTGGCTAAAATTAAACCCCTCATGGCTGACACCTGCGGTTAAAAGGGCAATAAAGAATAAAAAAAGGGCATTTAAACATTACAAGGCTGAACTCTCAGCTGTAACACTTGAAAAGTATAAATTAGTAAATAAAATGTGTAAGAAAGAAATAAGGTTGGCAAAAGCACAAAATGAAAGAGATGTGGCCAAAGAAAGCAAAACAAACCCTAAACGATTTTTTTAATATATTAATTCGAAGAAAACTAAATCAGAACAGGTAGGTGCCCTAATTAATGATAAAAAATTGTCACTGGGGATGAAGATAAGGCAGAGCTGTAAAATGGATTCTTTAGCTCAGTGTACACAAGAGAAGAGCAAAGAGCCAACACAGGAGATGCCACTGATAGCAATAGCCCAAGTATAATAATAAAAAGCTAAATGTGGATATCATCCAAGAAAAACTAAAAAATTTAAATGTGAATAAGACTGGAGGACCAGATGGACTTCACCCAAGAGTTTTCAAAGAACTCAGTTCCGTTATCTCATCACCCCTGTTGTTGATCTTTAAAGACTCACTAGCAACTGGTATGGTGCCAAGGGATTGGCACAGGGCAAATGTGGTGCCCATTTTTAAAAAGGGCTCTAGGTCTTCTCCGGGCAATTACAGACCTGTTAGCTTAACATCCATTGTGGGGAAATTGCTTGAGGGGCTATTAAGGGACAACATACACGAATATGTAACTATCCATAATATTATAAGTGACAACCAACACGGTTTTACTAAGGACAGAAGCTGCCAGGCTAACCTGATTGGCTTCTATGAGGAGAAGAAGCCTGGACAGAGGGGTGGCTGTGGATATAGTTTTCTGGATTTTGCAAAAGCATTTGACACTGTCCCCCATAGACGCTAATTGGGGAAATTGAGATCTTCAGGATTAGATAACACAGTTTGTAACTGGATTGAAAACTGGCTAAAGGATCATGTGCAGAGAGTTGTGGTTAATGATACCTACTCTGAATGGTTAACGGTTGTAACGGTGTACCCCAGGGTTCAGTGCTGGGCCCTCTATTATTCAACTTGTTTATAAATGACATAGAAGATGGAATTAAAAGCACTGTCTCTATTTTTGCAGATAACACAAAGATATGTAGCACAGTTCAGTCTATTGAAGATGTTCACAAGCTACAGGCTGACTTGGACACATTGAGTGTCTGGGCATCCACTTGGCAAATGTGGAAAAATGTAAAGTCATGCATTTGGGGTCTAACAACCTGAAGGTCACATGTCTTCGGGGTAGTAAAACTGGGAGAGTCACTTGTTGAGAAGGATCTGGGGGTACTGGTAGATCACAGACTAAATAACAGCATGCAATGCCAAGCAGCTGCTTCCAAGGCCACCAAGATAGTATCATGCATTAAAAGAGGCATGGAATCACAGGATAGAGATGTAATTTTGCCTCTTTTCTAGGCACTGGTGCGCCCTCACCTGGAATATGCCGTCTAGTTCTGGGCACCCGTTCATAGAAAGGACGCTCTGACTATAGAAAGGGTGCAGAGGAGAGCCACCAAACTAATAAAGGGAATGAAAGATCTTAGTTATGAGGAAAGATTACAAGAATTAAATCTGTTTAGTCTTGAGAGGAGGCGATTGAGGGGGGACATGATTAACTTGTATAAATATATAAATGGTCCATACAAAAAATATGGGGGGAACACTATTTCATTTAAAATCCTCTCTAAAGACAAGGAGGCACTGCCTTCGATTGGAAAAAATACCATTTTGTGAATACTCACCTGTAAAATGGGTATTATAAGTATGTCACACACCCCACTTCAATCATTAATTATTACAATAGGGTAATACCTACCGCTAGGTGGCAGCATTGCAGAGAATCTCCAAAAATCAACAGGCCCCTCCCGGTCTATATATACCTGGTACCTCCCAATAATCTCCCAGTATTAGAACAGCAGTAAGACAAGGTACCAGGAACAAACAAATGTAACCCTCAAATGTAAAGAACTAAACTTCACCATATAAAGAGCCAGGATACCAAAAAGGGCGGGTGAAGTGGGGTGTGTGACATACTTATAATACCCATTTTACAGGTGAGTATTCACAAAATGGTATTATTCTAAGTATGTCACACACCCCACTTCAATCATTAATTATTACAATAGGGACATCCAACAGCAGTGTCCAGAAAAGGGTGGGTATCCAACCAGGCAATAATGCAGAAAAAACTCAAACCACTGCAGCCTGCAGAACCTTGCGACCAAAAACAGCATCCGCTGAGGCCCACACATCAACCTTATAGAACTTAGAAAAGGTATGAACCGAAGACCAAGTTGCAGCCTTACAAACTTGTTCAACAGAAGCCTGGTGCTGAAAAGCCCAGGACGCTCCAACCGCGCGAGTAGAATGAGCAGTAACACGAAAAGGGGGATCCTTCCCCTTGGCCGAATAGGCTCCAACAATCGCCTGACGAATCCATTTGCTAATGGAAGACTTGGCCGGAACCAAACCCTTCCTAGGCCCACAGGGCACAACGAAAAAGGCATCATTCTTACGAAAAGAAGACGTAGCACGTAGATAGTACCTGACACAACGTACAACATCCAAGCAGTGCAAAGCACTCTCCTTGACATTCTTAGGCTTAGGACACAAAGAAGGAAGAACAATGTCCTGGTTAAGATGAAAAACAGAGACCACTTTAGGGAGAAAGTCTGACTTAAAACGAAAAACCACTTTGTCCTGATGTTCCTCAAAATAAGGAGCCTGAATAGACAAAGCTGCCAACTCCGAAACACGCCGAACCGAAGTGATGGCCACCAGGAAGGCAACCTTCTGAGTAAGAGTGGACAGAGCAATATCCCGCAAAGGCTCAAAAGGAGGAGCCTGAAGAGCAGAGAGAACCAAATTCAAATCCCAAACAGGGAGCAACGGCATCCTAGGAGGCCGCAGATGCGAAACCCCCTGGAAAAAAGTCTTGACCAAAGAATGGCTAGCAAAAGACCTCTGGAAAAAGATAGACAAAGCAGAAACCTGCCCCTTCAAAGTACTCAGCTGAAGACCGGAGTCCAGCCCTGATTGAAGAAATTCCAAAATCCTAGAAATAGAAAAGACCCGGCAAGGCAAAGACCTAGCCTCACACCAATCAATATAAGATCTCCAAGACCTATAATAGATGGAAGAAGAAGATCTCTTCCTGGCACTAATAAGAGTCCGAATGACCGAATCCGAAAGACCCTCCTCCTTTAAGATGGAGGTTTCAGCAGCCAAGCCGTCAAAGCCAGCGTTTGTAAACTGGGGTAACACAGTTGGCCTTGAGAGAGAAGATCCGGCCGAAGAGGCAGATCGAACTGATCTACTGCCAGACGAACGATGTCTGCGAACCACACCCGCCTTGGCCACCTCGGAGCCACGAGAATGGCGGGAACTCCTTCCAGAACCAACTTTCGCAGCACCCTGCCTAGCATGGGAATCGGAGGAAACAGATAAAGAAACCCCAGGTCCCTCCAGCTCAGGGCCATGGCATCCACCGCCAGAGCCAGAGGATCCCGGGACAGAGACACGAATGTCGGAAGCTTGTGATTGTGACGAGAGGCAAACAGATCCACCTCCGGCGTCCCCCATCGGAGACAAAGCGACGGAAACACCTGGGGATGGAGAGACCATTCCCCCCGGCGGGACGCACACCGGCTCAGAAAGTCCGCCTCTGTGTTTTCCACTCCTGGAATGTAAACTGCCGAGATGCAAGGGACATGAGTCTCTGCCCAAACTAGAATCAGAGACACCTCCCTGTGGGCACCCAGACTGCGAGTCCCTACTTGGTGATTGATGTAAGCAACCGCCGTCTGATTGTCCGAGCGAACCTGAACCGGCAGGCCCTGTAAATGATGCGTCAAGCGAGACAGAACCAACCTGATGGCTCGCAATTCCAGAACATTGATGGGCAAGTGGGCCTCCTGAGGGTCCCACTGCCCCTGAAACTGAAGATCCTTCCAGAAACCTCCCCATCCTGACAAACTGGCATCCGTGGTGACAGTTTCCCAAAGCGGGGTCAGAAACGACCTGCCCTTCAAAAGGTTGTCCGAGACCAACCACCACAGAAAGGACTGCCGAACCCGAGGGGACATCCGGAAGGACTGATCCAACGACCTCGGACGCCGGTCCCAAGACGCCAAAAGATGAAGCTGAAGCGTCCTCAAATGAAACTGCGCAAAGGGAACTGCCTCGAACGAGGCCACCATCAACCCCACCAGTCTCATCCCTAGTCGAATGGACGGACGAGGATGGGAGAGAAGAAGCTGAGCCAATTCCTGAATCAACAGGACCTTGGCCTGAGGGAGAAACACTCTGTGCTGGCAGGAGTCTAACGACATCCCCAGAAAAGTCACCACCCTGGCCGGAACCAGAGAAGACTTGGGGTAATTGATCACCCAGCCGAACTTCTCCAGCATAGACACCACCATGCTGGTGTCCCCCTCTGCTTGACTGAAGGAAGGCGCCATGATGAGAAGATCGTCCAGGTAAGGCACAATGCGAATCCCCTGAGCTCTGAGCAAGGCCATCACCCCCGCCAACACCTTGGTGAACACTCTCGGAGCAGAGGTGAGGCCGAATGGAAGAGCCACAAACTGAAAATGCCGATCTTCCACCACGAAACGAAGGAACCTCTGATGAGCTGGGAAAATCGGAATGTGCAGGTACGCATCCTTGATATCTATGGACGTCATAAAGTCCCCCTGCCGAAGCGAACCGATCGCAGACCGCAGGGTTTCCATGCGGAACTTCCGGGGACGAATAAATCTGTTGAGAAACTTCAAATCCAGAATAGGACGGAAGGACCCGTCCTTTTTGGGGACAGTGAAGAGATTGGAATAAACCCCGCGCCCTACCTCTGAAGGAGGAACCGGGCAAACGACAGCTAATTCTAGAAGATTCCTTACCGCCGCCAGGACTCAAACTCCAACTTGTAACCGGCCGACACCACCTCCCGGATCCACCTGTCCGAGACCTCCTGGTCCCATACCCGGGAGAAGAGTCGCAACCGTCCCCCCACCCGTACGGGTGAGGGCGCCCCCTCATTGCTGAGCGGGCTTGGCAACTGGCTTGGGCTTGGCGCCCCAGACGTGAACGGGGCGGCCACGGCCTTTACCCCTATTCCAACTGGCGCCCCTGGAGGCCGAGAAGCCCGCACCCCTGCCGGCTCTGGCTCCCCGAAAGGACGGATTGAAGGAGACCGTCCCCCGAAAGGAACGGCGAAATTTCTTGCGCTGAGGTAACTTACCTCCCTTGGCAACAGAATCCAGCCTCTCACCAAAAAGCCTCAAACCCAAAAAGGGAAGAGCCGTGAGCGATCTTTTAGAATTAAAATCCGCCGTCCACTGTCTCAACCACACATAGCGACGGATAGCTACCAGCAAGGCAGTAGCCCTGCCACACATCAACATGGCATCCTCCTGAGCGGCCAGGATAAAAGACAAGAAGGAATCACAGAACTTAAGCGCAAGAGACTCATCACAGGTAGGCTCGAGATCCACACCTAAGTCCCTGACAATAGACCTGACCGCCAAAGTCAAAAGAGCCGAAGCACAGACAGGCCTTAACACCGAACCCGCACATACAAAACCATGGCGGGCCAGCTGATCAATCCGGCGATCCTCGCCGTCCCTGAGCGAAGTCGTGTCAGGAGAATGCACGACCGCCGTGTTGGACAGTCCCAAGACCGGAGTGTCTACCTCAGGGGGGACAGACCAACGCTTCATCAACTCCGCCGGAGAAGGATACTTCCTATCCCAGCTAGACGGCACACCGACGAGACGCGTAGGTTGCTCCCATTGCTTGAGTACAACCTCTTCAAAATGCTGTTGACTGGGAAACTCCAAGCGCTGCTTGGACACCCCAAAAAGCTGACCCTTAGGCCTAGGAGCAACCGCCGGAGGATCCAAATCCAAAACCTCAAACATTTGAGCCAGAATAGCAGACGAATCGAGAGGAAAGCCCTCAGCCTGGTCCCCCTCAGCACCCAGCAACTGCTGACCCTCGGAATCCTCTTCCTCAACGAGCTCACCATCTTCAAGGGGACGATCAGACCAGTCCAGGTCTCCAATAACTTCCTCATCTGAATCCGGCGGAGGCGGAGACAGATGCTTCCGCTTAGCTGGAGCCTTCTGAGCGACCACTGCGGAAAACATTTTCTCAAGGCTGGCCAAACGTGCGCATACCTCAGATTGCGAATCCCCACCCAGGACAACGTCACACGGGGTCCGGAACAAGCGAGGGGGAGAGGGAGATGGCGCGGCCGATGAAGTGCTAGGCACCGGAGTGCTGGACTGCCGCTCAATGTTCCTCTGTGCACATGGAATACACAAAATGACATCATCTCCCTGGAGCGGAGCCCCACAACCCCCACACACCTTGGATTGTCCCGATGGACCGTTTCCGGTATCTTTGGCAGCCTCCATGTGGTGAAATTTATGGTATTCGCAGAACCCAGGGATTTACGCAGTACGCGACCCGGGATGCCCCTTTAATATCTAAAATTCTTTAAAAATCCTGACCATGGGAATTTAGCATAAAATATGTCCCAATAATGGAACAATGGCCAAGAAACAACCCCCACTAGCCAGGTATATAAGACCGGGAGAGCCCTGCAAGACGGGATCCCAGGATCTGAAAGACACAAAAAAAACAGGGACAACAATCATTCCGGGCACAAGAATACATATGTAAATCATACAAGTAACCCACAAAATACGTCTCCCCCCCCCCCCCCCCTGTAACCATAGATCAAGCCGATGGTTAGAATATCCAGCCAGCACCTCAAAAAGTGGGCGGGAGCGAGGAGGAGGGGGGAAGGGGGGATGTAAAGCGGGGGACACAACAAACATTCCAGTATGACACAAAAACACCCCCGCAGGCTAATCTGCAACAGCACAAGTACGCCTACCCGGAGGAGAGCACAACCGCAGCGTGACACCCGCAGCAAGATGGCGGCCCGATCACCGCGCCATTCCTGGGAGGAAGGAGGAGACGAGCCCTGGAAGCGCGGGAGCCGAATTAGCCCCGCCCCTCCCAACGGACCAATCAACGCGCGGACCGCGCACGACGCGGTCCCGCCCCACTCCGACGTCACTGAACGTCCGTTCCAGCGAGACCGCGCTCACCTCCCATAACGGGACCAGCGGAGCTACCTGCCGGTCCCACAAGTGGAAAGACACACACACACACTCTCCCCCTGAGCATGGCAGTCACACAAAGCCGCAAGCGCCGAGCGCGGAGCTTCGCCAACAGGCGACCCCGCCCCTCGGCACAGTAAAACAGTGATAAAGCACACAAAGCAGGCCGGTCTAACACACCTACCAAACGCCCGCGGAACAACGCCACAGAAAACAAGCGCAGGAGCCCCACATATACCAGCCAGTTCAGCCGCAAACACACACACACACAAACATACATGACACCCGGTGCAAAGGCATAGACCACTGTCCCATGTCCAGACAAAATCCTGTAAAAAGCTATCTAACTGCTAGGTAAATGGGGGCATCCCACATCCGGATCACCACTCCGGGAATCCCGCTATGCCCCGCAATGAGGGGTCGAGCGGAGGAGCTAATCTCCTAGGCACCTAAGGTGCCGGCTACCTTTTGCCCGGCCTACAGCCAAAGCTGGGAGGCTGCCAGTTAACAGGTATGATACAAAAAAGAGCCGGGCAGAAATAGACCATGGGGGGGGGGGGGGCGGGGTGATACCCCGGCTACCTGCAAGGAGGAGACTTCTTTCTTCTGTCTTGTCGCCACCTTGCAGAGAATAACACTGGGAGATTATTGGGAGGTACCAGGTATGTATAGACCTGGAGGGGCCTGTTGATTTTTGGAGATTCTCTGCAATGCTGCCACCTAGCGGTAGGTATTACCCTATTGTAATAATTAATGATTGAAGTGGGGTGTGTGACATACTTAGAATAAATAAATTTAGTCTCCGGAGGCGACAATCGTTTTTTACCATAAGAACTATAAATCTATGGAACAGCCTCCCACAGAAGCTTGTTACGGCATCAACCGCTGACAGCTTCAAAAAAGGATTAGATGCTTATTTCGAAGAAAATAACATTAAAAGTTACTATTAGCTGCTATCAGTAAAAAAATAAAACAAAAAATATAATAAATAGCTTCCGCTATAAATTAAAACATAACTTCCCCTGCCCCAACACCCTTGGTTGAACTTGATGGACATATGTCTTTTTCAATCGTATTAACTATGTAACTCGTATGTGTATATGGGGGTTTGTATGTGTGTGCGTGGGGGGGGCTTGCAAGTGTGTGTGTGAGGGCTTGTATGTATGTGTGGGGCGGCTTGTATGTGTGTGTGGGGGGGCTTACATGTATGTGTGTGGCATACCTATCAACTTTTCAGGGTGGGAAAGAGGGACAATTTTTAAATGAAATCCACCCTCTCATTGAGGGATGCATAAGAGATGGTGTAACAACAATATAAAGAGTTTGAATAGGCAAGTGAATAATTTATTGTTGCTGATCTGCATGTTACACCGAACAACGAGGTAAAAGGAGACATGGACTCAAAAGAGGGACAGTTCCTCCAAATCAGGGACACTTGGGACATATGGGGCGGAGGGCATGCTTGTATGTGTGTTGGGGTCCATGCCTGTGCCGGTTCCAGTCCATTTTTTACCGGCCATTAATAGGGCCGGTATTTAGATTGGGGTGGGGGTCGCAGGGTGCGGGCAATGTTAGTAGTAATCCAGCCAATCATTGCAGAGCATGCTGGGTAAGCATGCTGTATGTCCCTTCCTCCTCTCTCCTCGGCCCTGCTGTGATGTCATTCATGCCCTGCCCCCGTGCCCTCACTTTCTCCCTCATCCAATTGCTCTGATGCTGCATTCAGCACCTTCAAGTAAAGAGATGTTAAAGAAGAAAGTATTAAACATATGTATCTATTAATAATACAGAATAATACTCCTAGAGGTACCCTAGAGGTTTAGGGTTGCCACCTTTCCCTACAAAAATACCGGTCTTTGTGGGGGCATGGTCTTCAATCAATACTGAGGTCAGGGCACACAGGTTAGGGAGAAGAGGGAGGCAGTAAGGAAGGGCATGGGGGTGGGGCATGGCTCAGGTTTATATCTCTGGTGTGTGCCTACATGTGTGTGTGGGTGACTTACCTACATGTGTGTATGTGGGGTTGCCTACATGTTTGTGTGTGGGGGCTTGCCTACATTGTGTGTATGGGGGGTTTGCCTGTGTGTGTGTGTGTGTGTGTGTGTGTGTGTGTGTGTGTGTGTGTGTGTGTGTAGGGGGGGGTTTGCTTATATGTGTGTGTGGGCTTGCCTACATATGCGTGTGGGGGATTTACCTACATGTGTGTGTGGGGGGCTTGCCTGCATGTGTGTGTGGCTCGCCTATGTGTGTGTGTGTGTGGGGCTTGCCTACATGTGTGTGTGGGGGAAGTTTGCCTACATGTGTGTGTGTGGGGCTTGCCTATGTATGTGTGTGTGTGGGGGGGTGGGGCTTCCCTACATGTGTGTCTGTGGGGAGTTTGCCTACATGTGTGTATGGCTTGCCTACGTGTGTGTGTGTGTGTGTGTGTGTGTGTGTGTGGGGGGGGGGGGGGGCTTGCCTATGTATGTGTGTGGGGGGGGAACTTGCCTACATGTGTGGTGCGTGTGTTTGTGTGCAATGTGAAGCCTATGACTAAATAGAGCACAGCCACACAATCGTGCTCCTGATAAATTTACAACTAACAAATCTAACCACTGCTTTATCACAGAGGTTCATTGTGAACTGAGCCCATTACTTGTCCAATCCAGGGTTACTATTGCTGTTTACTCACCATCTCTTCCCTAAAGCAATCCTAAAGTTAGAAAAGACATCACAATCACTTATTATAGTCCCTAGGGAACACTCTGATTTGGGATCACCTCCAATTTATCACATTAGGGAAAAAAACAGAGATTGGGTTAAATACTCTAATAAATGTTTACAACTGTCACGAAAACCCAAAACACAGCGACACACTCCAGAGAAGTGGCCTTCCTACTCCTTCCCTCACATTGACAACTGTTATAGGAACCTGCAACAGGGCACTACCTAGCCCAGCAATGGTGCACTGAAAGAAGGTAGCAGGGATGCCGCTTCTCTGCGGCGTGCTGCCGTTTACCTTGTTTACAACTGCTGCAGGAACCTGGAAGCAGGTAAGTACTTAGACCAGCAGTGGTGCACACAAGCGACAGTAGAGATGCCACTTCTTTGCACTTCTTTCTATTTACATCACAGCAGGTGAGTACTTAGTCCAGCAGTAGTGTACAGAAAGGAGGTAGTAGGGATGCCGCTTCTCTGCAGCGTGCTGCCGGTTACCACATATACAACTACTGCAGGAACCTAGAAGCGGGTGAGTACAGCATTAGTGCACAGAAAAGAGGTAGCAGGGATGCCAGGAGCGGGTGAGTACTTAGTCCAGTAGTGGTGCACAGAATTGAGGTAGCAGCGATGCTGGATACAGGTGAGTACTTAGTCCATCAGTAGTGCACAGAAATGAGGTAGCAGGGATGCCAGAAGCAGGTGAGTATTTAGGTCAGCAGTGGTGTACAGAAATGAGGTAGCGGGGATGCCAGAAGCGGGTGAGTACTTAGGCCAGCAGTGGTTTACAGAAATGAGGTAGCCGGGAAGCTGGATACAGGTGAGCAATTAGTCCAGCAGTGGTGCACAGAAATGAGGTAGCAGGGATGCCAGAAGCGGGTGAGTATTTAGGCCAGCAGTGGTGCACAAAAATGAGGTATCAGGGATGCTGGAAGTGGGTGAGTACTTAGTCCAGCAGTAGTGTAAATAAATGAGGTATCAGGGATGCTGGAAGCGGGTGAGTATTTAGGCCAGCAGTAGTGCACAGAACTGACATAGAATGGATGGTGGAAGAGGGTGAGTATTTAGGCCTGCAGTAGTGCAGAGAAATTAGGTATCAGGGATGCCAGGAAACGGGTGAGTATTTAGGCCAGCAGTAGGGCAGAGAAATGAGGTATCAGGGATGATGGAAGTGGGTGAGTATTTAGGCCAGCAGTAGTGCAGAGAAATTAGGTATCAGGGATGCCAGGAAATGGGTATTTAGGCCAACAGTAGTGCAGAGAAATGAGGTATCGGGGATGCTGGAAGCGGGTGAGTATTTAGGCCAGCAGTAGTGCAGAGAAATGAGGTATCAGGGATGCTGGAAGCGGGTGAGTATTTAGGCCAGCAGTAGTGCAGAGAAATTAGGTATCAGGGATGCTGGAAGCGGGTGAGTATTTAGGCCAGCAGTAGTGCAGAGAAATTAGGTATCAGGGATGCTGGAAGCGGGTGAGTATTTAGGCCAGCAGTAGTGCAGAGAAATGAGGTATCAGGGATGATGGAAGCGGGAGAGTATTTAGGCCAGCAGTAGTGCAGAGAAATGAGGTATCAGGGATGATGGAAGCGGGTGAGTATTTAGGCCAGCAGTAGTGCAGAGAAATGAGGTATCAGGGATGATGGAAGTGGGTGAGTATTTAGGCCAGCAGTAGTGCAGAGAAATGAGGTATCAGGGATGATGGAAGCGGGTGAGTATTTAGGCCAGCAGTAGCGCAGAGAAATGAGGTATCAGGGATGCTGGAAGCAGGTGAGTATTTAGGCCAGCAGTAGTGCAGAGAAATGAGGTATCAGGGATGCTAGAAGCGGGTGAGTATTTAGGCCAGCAGTAGTGCCGAGAAATGAGGTATCAGGGATGATGGAAGCGGGTGAGTATTTAGGCCAGCAGTAGTGCAGAGAAATGAGGTATCAGGGATGATGGAAGCGGGTGAGTATTTAGGCCAGCAGTAGTGCAGAGAAATGAGGTATCAGGGATGCTAGAAGCGGGTGAGTATTTAGGCCAGCAGTAGTGCAGAGAAATGAGGTATCAGGGATGCTAGAAGCGGGTGAGTATTTAGGCCAGCAGTAGTGAAGAGAAATGAGGTATCAGGGATGATGGAAGCGGGTGAGTATTTAGGCCAGCAGTAGTGCAGAGAAATGAGGTATCAGGGATGATGGAAGCGGGTGAGTATTTAGGCCAGCAGTAGTGCAGAGAAATGAGGTATCAGGGATGCTGGAAGCGGGTGAGTATTTAGGCCAGCAGTAGTGCAGAGAAATGAAGTATCAGGGATGCTGGAAGCGGGTGAGTATTTAGGCCAGCAGTAGTGCAGAGAAATTAGGTATCAGGGATGCTGGAAGCGGGTGAGTATTTAGGCCAGCAGTAGTGCAGAGAAATGAGGTATCAGGGATGCTAGAAGCGGGTGAGTATTTAGGCCAGCAGTAGTGCAGAGAAATGAGGTATCAGGGATGCTGGAAGCGGGTGAGTATTTAGGCCAGCAGTAGTGCAGAGAAATGAGGTATCAGGGATGATGGAAGCGGGTGAGTATTTAGGCCAGCAGTAGTGCACAGAAAGGAGGTATCAGGGATCATGGAAGTGGGTGAGTATTTAGGCCAGCAGTAGTGCAGAGAAATTAGGTATCAGGGATGCTGGAAGCGGGTGAGTATTTAGGCCAGCAGTAGTGCACAGAAAGGAGGTATCAGGGATGCTGGAAGCGGGTGAGTA
This sequence comes from Gastrophryne carolinensis, assembly GCA_027917425.1. NCBI lineage: Eukaryota > Metazoa > Chordata > Amphibia > Anura > Microhylidae > Gastrophryne > Gastrophryne carolinensis. The sequence continues at coordinate 200,147,045 of CM051234.1, forward strand.
TTTAGGCCAGCAGTAGTGCAGAGAAATGAGGTATCAGGGATGATGGAAGCGGGTGAGTATTTAGGCCAGCAGTAGTGCAGAGAAATTAGGTATCAGGGATGATGGAAGCGGGTGAGTATTTAGGCCAGCAGTAGTGCACAGAAAGGAGGTATCAGGGATGATGGAAGTGGGTGAGTATTTAGGCCAGCAGTAGTGCAGAGAAATTAGGTATCAGGGATGCTGGAAGCGGGTGAGTATTTAGGCCAGCAGTAGTGCAGAGAAATTAGGTATCAGGGATGCCAGGAAATGGGTATTTAGGCCAGCAGTAGTGCAGAGAAATGAGGTATCAGGGATGCTAGAAGCGGGTGAGTATTTAGGCCAGCAGTAGTGCAGAGAAATGAGGTATCAGGGATGCTAGAAGCGGGTGAGTATTTAGGCCAGCAGTAGTGCAGAGAAATGAGGTATCAGGGATGATGGAAGTGGGTGAGTATTTAGGCCAGCAGTAGTGCAGAGAAATGAGGTATCAGGGATGATGGAAGCGGGTGAGTATTTAGGCCAGCAGTAGCGCAGAGAAATGAGGTATCAGGGATGCTGGAAGCAGGTGAGTATTTAGGCCAGCAGTAGTGCAGAGAAATGAGGTATCAGGGATGCTAGAAGCGGGTGAGTATTTAGGCCAGCAGTAGTGCCGAGAAATGAGGTATCAGGGATGATGGAAGTGGGTGAGTATTTAGGCCAGCAGTAGTGCAGAGAAATGAGGTATCAGGGATGATGGAAGCGGGTGAGTATTTAGGCCAGCAGTAGTGCAGAGAAATGAGGTATCAGGGATGCTAGAAGCGGGTGAGTATTTAGGCCAGCAGTAGTGCAGAGAAATGAGGTATCAGGGATGATGGAAGCGGGTGAGTATTTAGCCCAGCAGTAGTGAAGAGAAATGAGGTATCAGGGATGATGGAAGCGGGTGAGTATTTAGGCCAGCAGTAGTGCAGAGAAATGAGGTATCAGGGATGATGGAAGCGGGTGAGTATTTAGGCCAGCAGTAGTGCAGAGAAATGAGGTATCAGGGATGCTGGAAGCGGGTGAGTATTTAGGCCAGCAGTAGTGCAGAGAAATGAGGTATCAGGGATGCTGGAAGCGGGTGAGTATTTAGGCCAGCAGTAGTGCAAAGAAATTAGGTATCAGGGATGCTGGAAGCGGGTGAGTATTTAGGCCAGCAGTAGTGCAGAGAAATGAGGTATCAGGGATGATGGAAGCAGGTGAGTATTTAGGCCAGCAGTAGTGCAGAGAAATGAGGTATCAGGGATGATGGAAGCAGGTGAGTATTTAGGCCAGCAGTAGTGCAGAGAAATTAGGTATCAGGGATGCTGGAAGCGGGTGAGTATTTAGGCCAGCAGTAGTGCAGAGAAATGAGGTATCAGGGATGCTAGAAGCGGGTGAGTATTTAGGCCAGCAGTAGTGCAGAGAAATGAGGTATCAGGGATGCTGGAAGCGGGTGAGTATTTAGGCCAGCAGTAGTGCACAGAAAGGAGGTATCAGGGATGATGGAAGTGGGTGAGTATTTAGGCCAGCAGTAGTGCAGAGAAATTAGGTATCAGGGATGCTGGAAGCGGGTGAGTATTTAGGCCAGCAGTAGTGCACAGAAAGGAGGTATCAGGGATGCTGGAAGCGGGTGAGTATTTAGGCCAGCAGTAGTGCAGAGAAATGAGGTATCAGGGATGATGGAAGCGGGTGAGTATTTAGGCCAGCAGTAGTGCAGAGAAATTAGGTATCAGGGATGATGGAAGCGGGTGAGTATTTAGGCCAGCAGTAGTGCACAGAAAGGAGGTATCAGGGATGATGGAAGTGGGTGAGTATTTAGGCCAGCAGTAGTGCAGAGAAATTAGGTATCAGGGATGCTGGAAGCGGGTGAGTATTTAGGCCAGCAGTAGTGCACAGAAAGGAGGTATCAGGGATGCTGGAAGCGGGTGAGTATTTAGGCCAGCAGTAGTGCAGAGAAATGAGGTATCAGGGATGATGGAAGCGGGTGAGTATTTAGGCCAGCAGTAGTGCAGAGAAATTAGGTATCAGGGATGCTGGAAGCGGGTGAGTATTTAGGCCAGCAGTAGTGCAGAGAAATTAGGTATCAGGGATGCCAGGAAATGGGTATTTAGGCCAGCAGTAGTGCAGAGAAATGAGGTATCAGGGATGCTGGAAGCGGGTGAGTATTTAGGCCAGCAGTAGTGCAGAGAAATGAGGTATCAGGGATGCTAGAAGCGGGTGAGTATTTAGGCCAGCAGTAGTGAAGAGAAATGAGGTATCAGGGATGATGGAAGCGGGTGAGTATTTAGGCCAGCAGTAGTGCAGAGAAATGAGGTATCAGGGATGATGGAAGCGGGTGAGTATTTAGGCCAGCAGTAGTGCAGAGAAATGAGGTATCAGGGATGCTGGAAGCGGGTGAGTATTTAGGCCAGCAGTAGTGCAGAGAAATGAAGTATCAGGGATGCTGGAAGCGGGTGAGTATTTAGGCCAGCAGTAGTGCAGAGAAATTAGGTATCAGGGATGCTGGAAGCGGGTGAGTATTTAGGCCAGCAGTAGTGCAGAGAAATGAGGTATCAGGGATGCTAGAAGCGGGTGAGTATTTAGGCCAGCAGTAGTGCAGAGAAATGAGGTATCAGGGATGCTGGAAGCGGGTGAGTATTTAGGCCAGCAGTAGTGCAGAGAAATGAGGTATCAGGGATGATGGAAGCGGGTGAGTATTTAGGCCAGCAGTAGTGCACAGAAAGGAGGTATCAGGGATGATGGAAGTGGGTGAGTATTTAGGCCAGCAGTAGTGCAGAGAAATTAGGTATCAGGGATGCTGGAAGCGGGTGAGTATTTAGGCCAGCAGTAGTGCACAGAAAGGAGGTATCAGGGATGCTGGAAGCGGGTGAGTATTTAGGCCAGCAGTAGTGCAGAGAAATGAGGTATCAGGGATGATGGAAGCGGGTGAGTATTTAGGCCAGCAGTAGTGCAGAGAAATGAGGTATCAGGGATGCTGGAAGCGGGTGAGTATTTAGGCCAGCAGTAGTGCAGAGAAATTAGGTATCAGGGATGATGGAAGCGGGTGAGTATTTAGGCCAGCAGTAGTGCACAGAAAGGAGGTATCAGGGATGATGGAAGTGGGTGAGTATTTAGGCCAGCAGTAGTGCAGAGAAATTAGGTATCAGGGATGCTGGAAGCGGGTGAGTATTTAGGCCAGCAGTAGTGCAGAGAAATTAGGTATCAGGGATGCCAGGAAATGGGTATTTAGGCCAGCAGTAGTGCAGAGAAATGAGGTATCAGGGATGCTAGAAGCGGGTGAGTATTTAGGCCAGCAGTAGTGCAGAGAAATGAGGTATCAGGGATGCTAGAAGCGGGTGAGTATTTAGGCCAGCAGTAGTGCAGAGAAATGAGGTATCAGGGATGATGGAAGTGGGTGAGTATTTAGGCCAGCAGTAGTGCAGAGAAATGAGGTATCAGGGATGATGGAAGCGGGTGAGTATTTAGGCCAGCAGTAGCGCAGAGAAATGAGGTATCAGGGATGCTGGAAGCAGGTGAGTATTTAGGCCAGCAGTAGTGCAGAGAAATGAGGTATCAGGGATGCTAGAAGCGGGTGAGTATTTAGGCCAGCAGTAGTGCCGAGAAATGAGGTATCAGGGATGATGGAAGCGGGTGAGTATTTAGGCCAGCAGTAGTGCAGAGAAATGAGGTATCAGGGATGATGGAAGCGGGTGAGTATTTAGGCCAGCAGTAGTGCAGAGAAATGAGGTATCAGGGATGCTAGAAGCGGGTGAGTATTTAGGCCAGCAGTAGTGCAGAGAAATGAGGTATCGGGGATGATGGAAGCGGGTGAGTATTTAGCCCAGCAGTAGTGAAGAGAAATGAGGTATCAGGGATGATGGAAGCGGGTGAGTATTTAGGCCAGCAGTAGTGCAGAGAAATGAGGTATCAGGGATGATGGAAGCGGGTGAGTATTTAGGCCAGCAGTAGTGCAGAGAAATGAGGTATCAGGGATGCTGGAAGCGGGTGAGTATTTAGGCCAGCAGTAGTGCAGAGAAATGAGGTATCAGGGATTCTGGAAGCGGGTGAGTATTTAGGCCAGCAGTAGTGCAAAGAAATTAGGTATCAGGGATGCTGGAAGCGGGTGAGTATTTAGGCCAGCAGTAGTGCAGAGAAATGAGGTATCAGGGATGATGGAAGCAGGTGAGTATTTAGGCCAGCAGTAGTGCAGAGAAATGAGGTATCAGGGATGATGGAAGCAGGTGAGTATTTAGGCCAGCAGTAGTGCAGAGAAATTAGGTATCAGGGATGCTGGAAGCGGGTGAGTATTTAGGCCAGCAGTAGTGCAGAGAAATGAGGTATCAGGGATGCTAGAAGCGGGTGAGTATTTAGGCCAGCAGTAGTGCAGAGAAATGAGGTATCAGGGATGCTGGAAGCGGGTGAGTATTTAGGCCAGCAGTAGTGCACAGAAAGGAGGTATCAGGGATGATGGAAGTGGGTGAGTATTTAGGCCAGCAGTAGTGCAGAGAAATTAGGTATCAGGGATGCTGGAAGCGGGTGAGTATTTAGGCCAGCAGTAGTGCACAGAAAGGAGGTATCAGGGATGCTGGAAGCGGGTGAGTATTTAGGCCAGCAGTAGTGCAGAGAAATGAGGTATCAGGGATGATGGAAGCGGGTGAGTATTTAGGCCAGCAGTAGTGCAGAGAAATTAGGTATCAGGGATGATGGAAGCGGGTGAGTATTTAGGCCAGCAGTAGTGCACAGAAAGGAGGTATCAGGGATGATGGAAGTGGGTGAGTATTTAGGCCAGCAGTAGTGCAGAGAAATTAGGTATCAGGGATGCTGGAAGCGGGTGAGTATTTAGGCCAGCAGTAGTGCACAGAAAGGAGGTATCAGGGATGCTGGAAGCGGGTGAGTATTTAGGCCAGCAGTAGTGCAGAGAAATGAGGTATCAGGGATGATGGAAGCGGGTGAGTATTTAGGCCAGCAGTAGTGCAGAGAAATTAGGTATCAGGGATGCTGGAAGCGGGTGAGTATTTAGGCCAGCAGTAGTGCAGAGAAATTAGGTATCAGGGATGCCAGGAAATGGGTATTTAGGCCAGCAGTAGTGCAGAGAAATGAGGTATCAGGGATGCTGGAAGCGGGTGAGTATTTAGGCCAGCAGTAGTGCAGAGAAATGAGGTATCAGGGATGATGGAAGCGGGTGAGTATTTAGGCCAGCAGTAGTGCAGAGAAATGAGGTATCAGGGATGCTGGAAGCGGGTGAGTATTTAGGCCAGCAGTAGTGCAGAGAAATGAGGTATCAGGGATGCTGGAAGCGGGTGAGTATTTAGGCCAGCAGTAGTGCACAGAAATGAGGTATCAGGGATGCTAGAAGCGGGTGAGTATTTAGGCCAGCAGTAGTGCAGAGAAATGAGGTATCAGGGATGATGGAAATGGGTATTTAGGCCAGCAGTAGTGCAGAGAAATGAGGTATCAGGGATGATGGAAGTGGGTGAGTATTTAGGCCAGCAGTAGTGCAGAGAAATTAGGTATCAGGGATGCTGGAAGCGGGTGAGTATTTAGGCCAGCAGTAGTGCAGAGAAATGAGGTATCAGGGATGCTAGAAGCGGGTATTTAGGCCAGCAGTAGTGCAGAGAAATGAGGTATCAGGGATGCTGGAAGCGGGTGAGTATTTAGGCCAGCAGTAGTGCAGAGAAATTAGGTATCAGGGATGCTGGAAGCGGGTGAGTATTTAGGCCAGCAGTAGTGCAGAGAACTGAGGTATCAGGGATGCTGGAAGCGGGTGAGTATTTAGGCCAGCAGTAGTGCAGAGAAATTAGGTATCAGGGATGCTGGAAGCGGGTGAGTATTTAGGCCAGCAGTAGTGCAGAGAAATGAGGTATCAGGGATGCTGGAAGCGGGTGAGTATTTAGGCCAGCAGTAGTGCAGAGAAATTAGGTATCAGGGATGCTAGAAGCGGGTGAGTATTTAGGCCAGCAGTAGTGCAGAGAAATGAGGTATCAGGGATGATGGAAGTGGGTGAGTATTTAGGCCAGCAGTAGTGCAGAGAAATGAGGTATCAGGGATGCTAGAAGCGGGTGAGTATTTAGGCCAGCAGTAGTGCAGAGAAATGAGGTATCAGGGATGCTAGAAGCAGGTGAGTATTTAGGCCAGCAGTAGTGCAGAGAAATGAGGTATCAGGGATGCTGGAAGCGGGTGAGTATTTAGGCCAGCAGTAGTGCAGAGAAATGAGGTATCAGGGATGATGGAAGTGGGTGAGTATTTAGGCCAGCAGTAGTGCGGAGAAATGAGGTATCAGGGATGCTGGAAGCGGGTGAGTATTTAGGCCAGCAGTAGTGCAGAGAAATGAGGTATCAGGGATGCTGGAAGCGGGTGAGTATTTAGGCCAGCAGTAGTGCAGAGAAATGAGGTATCAGGGATGCTGGAAGCGGGTGAGTATTTAGGCCAGCAGTAGTGCACAGAAAGGAGGTATCAGGGATGATGGAAGTGGGTGAGTATTTAGGCCAGCAGTAGTGCAGAGAAATTAGGTATCAGGGATGCTGGAAGCGGGTGAGTATTTAGGCCAGCAGTAGTGCAGAGAAATGAGGTATCAGGGATGCTAGAAGCGGGTGAGTATTTAGGCCAGCAGTAGTGCAGAGAAATGAGGTATCAGGGATGATGGAAGTGGGTGAGTATTTAGGCCAGCAGTAGTGCAGAGAAATGAGGTATCAGGGATGCTAGAAGCGGGTGAGTATTTAGGCCAGCAGTAGTGCAGAGAAATGAGGTATCAGGGATGCTAGAAGCAGGTGAGTATTTAGGCCAGCAGTAGTGCAGAGAAATGAGGTATCAGGGATGCTGGAAGCGGGTGAGTATTTAGGCCAGCAGTAGTGCAGAGAAATGAGGTATCAGGGATGATGGAAGTGGGTGAGTATTTAGGCCAGCAGTAGTGCGGAGAAATGAGGTATCAGGGATGCTGGAAGCGGGTGAGTATTTAGGCCAGCAGTAGTGCAGAGAAATGAGGTATCAGGGATGCTGGAAGCGGGTGAGTATTTAGGCCAGCAGTAGTGCAGAGAAATGAGGTATCAGGGATGCTGGAAGCGGGTGAGTATTTAGGCCAGCAGTAGTGCACAGAAAGGAGGTATCAGGGATGATGGAAGTGGGTGAGTATTTAGGCCAGCAGTAGTGCAGAGAAATTAGGTATCAGGGATGCTGGAAGCGGGTGAGTATTTAGGCCAGCAGTAGTGCAGAGAAATGAGGTATCAGGGATGCTAGAAGCGGGTGAGTATTTAGGCCAGCAGTAGTGCAGAGAAATGAGGTATCAGGGATGATGGAAGTGGGTGAGTATTTAGGCCAGCAGTAGTGCAGAGAAATGAGGTATCAGGGATGCTAGAAGCGGGTGAGTATTTAGGCCAGCAGTAGTGCAGAGAAATGAGGTATCAGGGATGCTAGAAGCAGGTGAGTATTTAGGCCAGCAGTAGTGCAGAGAAATGAGGTATCAGGGATGCTGGAAGCGGGTGAGTATTTAGGCCAGCAGTAGTGCAGAGAAATGAGGTATCAGGGATGATGGAAGTGGGTGAGTATTTAGGCCAGCAGTAGTGCGGAGAAATGAGGTATCAGGGATGCTGGAAGCGGGTGAGTATTTAGGCCAGCAGTAGTGCAGAGAAATGAGGTATCAGGGATGCTGGAAGCGGGTGAGTATTTAGGCCAGCAGTAGTGCAGAGAAATGAGGTATCAGGGATGCTGGAAGCGGGTGAGTATTTAGGCCAGCAGTAGTGCACAGAAAGGAGGTATCAGGGATGATGGAAGTGGGTGAGTATTTAGGCCAGCAGTAGTGCAGAGAAATTAGGTATCAGGGATGCTGGAAGCGGGTGAGTATTTAGGCCAGCAGTAGTGCAGAGAAATGAGGTATCAGGGATGCTAGAAGCGGGTGAGTATTTAGGCCAGCAGTAGTGCAGAGAAATGAGGTATCAGGGATGCTAGAAGCGGGTGAGTATTTAGGCCAGCAGTAGTGCACAGAAAGGAGGTATCAGGGATGATGGAAGTGGGTGAGTATTTAGGCCAGCAGTAGTGCACAGAAAGGAGGTAGCAAGAAGCCTGAAGAAGGTAATTACTTATTTTTGGTAAAACGTGAAGTAGTTTACTAGTAGGATACTAGTAAAGTTTAAAGCAGACCTACACCCTTCCCCTGCAATTGTGTCACTATATGGAGAGCAGTGCGTGTGACAGCACTGGCACCCATCAGGTCAGGGGGACTCCATCATAGGTGTTTCTCCACCTTATTTATCAGATTTGTGCTCACTTGGCATTATTTAACGATAGGAATAGGCAAGTGCCGCTGCTGTTTCAGTCTTTATAGTCTTAGTTTTGGTGCATTCAATGCAGATAAAACACATCATCAGTGTGAGCCCTGCATTAGAAAGATAATTCCCTCCTGCTTCTATGGGCTGTGCAGACATTTCGTGCGCCCCCCTTGGTAAAAAAAATGTCATGTCAAGTTTACACATTCCGACAGCCTCCGCTGAGGGTTAGCTGCCCCTTATGTCATCCACGTGTCCGATAAACTTTGCTACTTCATACCGATGATAACAGCGCCCTACACGCGTCTGCTCGCATATGACGTCACAGGCCTGCGCCGGATGCGAGGCAGGAGGAGGCCCACGTGCTGGTGCTAAGCGGCTGGTCGCGGACGCTTGTGGGAAGGTAATGGTAGAATGTAACGAGCTTGTATGACGTGTTCTATACGTCTTACTTCAGGCGTGTGGTTGGTTGTAACGTGTAACGGCAGGATGGGGTGGAGGGCTGGTATTCCCAGGCTGCAGTGTGCACGTGTTTTCTCTACATGTGAGACATACGTGGCCTTTGTATAAGTGCACACCAGGAGGGAGCACGTGCCCTGGATGCAGCAGGTCAGGGGGTACCAATGAGGGGTTTGAGCACAGGTGGGGGGCGCCGTTCCGAATCTTGGCCCGGGTGCCAGAAAGCCTAGCTATGCCTCTGGTGCACACACATAGGAATTCTTCTTCCGTATTTAACCCATCCATGTAGTGAGTGTACACATACCCAGAGTGGTAGGTTGCCCAAATTATGGCAGTACCCTAAGAGGCTGTACTTTATGCCTTGCAGTTTTAAAGGGGCCCTTTATTTAAAGCCCGTGACCCCCCTGAACTAGACAGCACATACTGGCCAAAGGACATCTGCCCTGGTACTTACCTTCTTCCATAGAACCTCAATGATGACCCCAATTGACTGCCTGCAACCTGTGGGGTATGCCAAGTGGCTGGGTGCACAGCACTATGCAAGCTCCTTCCCTCAGCCTCCCTGGTGGTTATTTGGGTGGTCCCTGTGCTGCATAGCAATGTGCTAGTGAGTGCTGAGTTCAGGGGGCCTTTATTTTACTGAAGGGACCAGTTAAAGTGGGACAAAACCCATCTATAAGATTCCAGGGCTGGCTGCTGGCCATCTTCTGATATTGTGGGGTTTAGAGCCTAGGCAAGAACTGTCGCTTAGGAATAACTTCACACATTTTGCCTGTTAGATCACTCTATCTATCTTTACCCATGGTGGCCTTGTCACAGTCTGTGTTTGCTGCTTCATTCGTTACCATGACAGGCATTGGCTTATCCTCCTCCCTCTGTAAGGGGCAGCAGGGGTGTGTCCAGGGGTTTCTCTACATTACAGTAAGGTCCAGCTTGCCATCATGAATGTTTTGGGCATGCCACAGGCACTCTGAATGATATGGTCTTTCCGATGTTGAAAGAAGAAACGGGAGATGCAACCTGGACAGTGTGGGTACTCGATCAGCTGATCAACAGGCGAGTGTGAGCGCCGGGCGCTCTGGAGGGGCAAAGGTAAGTATCACTTTGTTTTTTAAATCGGCATAACCTCCCCTCCCCATATATCAAGAAATGTGTGTTCTAAGCTGTATTATTCTTAAAGTGGACCAACACCCGGGATTTTGACTATCCTGGGTTTTGGTCCACTTCGGCGGGGCACCCCGATCGGGGGTGCCCTGCTGTGTGAAACCCCCCAGAAAGCCCCAAAATCTTACCTGTCCCCGCTCCCACGTGACTGGACGGTCCAATCCCTGCCAACGTCCAGGCGGGGATCAGGAACGTCCAAGCGGCTCCCGCCGGCCGCCGCCTCCCTCGCGCCACTTTCGGCGCGCGACGCGCGCGCCCCCGCCGGCCATTCGCAGACGGCCGGCGCGCGCGCACGCCTACAGGGGCGCGAGGGAGGAGATCAGGTAAGCGATTTGGGGTGTCTGGGGGGGTTTCACCCCCGATCTCAGATGTCCCGCGGGGTGGGAGGTGATCGGCCCAGGAATCTTATAGATTTCCGGGCCGATCACCTCTCGGTGTTGGTCCACTTTAAATATGCCCATGTTTGTTAGCACGTATTAGCATTGCAAATTGTTTTACTATGAGGTGCTTTTCTTGAAGCCACTTTTTTTTCTATCTAGGATGTCTTTCCGAGGAAGAGGAGGCTTTAACCGAGGAGGAGGAGGAAGAGGTGGTGGTGGTGGTGGTGGCTGGGGTGGAAGAGGAGGAGGGGGAGGAGGCGGCCGTGGTGGAAGAGGTGGTTTTGGAAGAGGCGGAGGAGGAGGACGTGGCGGCTTTAACAGGGGAGGATATGACCAAGGACCACCAGAAAGTGTTGTTGGTATGTTATTTTTAAAAAGTGAAAATTGTTGATTTACTGTTTCTGTATTCCTTTGCGAATCTCTGGCCTGCTGTAAGTATGACGTTTGTGACATTAGAAATACATAATTTCCATCTTTGCAAGGTTGGTTGTTTGTATTTGTAGTGATACTCGGTTTTCATGGAGTTTCCCATCAGATCCCAGATCAAATTTACCCCTCGCCTGCCGCTGTTTTCCCGGCGTTCAGGGCACCAATATCTCCATGATCTCCCCACAGTACTCGCTTCTAGTCTGTAGGTGGTTGTGTACAAGCCAGAGTAAGTTTCTCATTGTGCAAATCCCCCAACCCGCCCTCCAGGACTCTGTGTAACTAATCCTCCCCTCCCACCATGGCCTGCACCCGAGTTTTAAAGACCTCTGTCCGAGGAAAAGTGGCGGTGGGTGGTCAGGGATTGCATACCCTGCCTGGCGTCCAGTGGCTGCGGTTGCCTGAGCAGCGGCGTGGGAGCACAAGTTATGTACGTTTCTGTGAGCCTGACAAGCATTACATATTCACAGCTAACGGCTCTGATTAGATGAGAGCTGGTGCCTGCGTTGTTCAGCACAGGTTAAGCACATGTACCGAGTTTTACCTGTGCTGTAATCATGTTGTCACCCAATACATCCAGGTATTCCACTTCTGCCGTTCATCCTCGGTACCTCTGCAGTTGCCGGTCTTCAACTTTACCCCCCCCCTTCCTTATCTCTAGTGTCCTGCCACCTTGTAGCTACGGAAGTGACAGACGTAGCTTATGGTTGGTTTTGTCATTCCACCCAGATCCTAGGTTTTGTTCCGCCTTACATATTAACAGATTGAACTGTACGTTTTCTATACACAAAAAAAGTTCCTCTTTCTTCAAGGCTACTAGCTGGCACACCAGACCTAGGGGCTTTGCTACCCATGGCTCAGACCAAATGGATGGCACATGTTCTGTGCTCTTCCATGGACGTTTAATACCATTCGTTCTGGTAACTAGTTCAAAGGGTTGGGAGGCCAGCAAGTTAACTACAAATGGAGTGATTTGCCCCACTCCCCTGCAGCCACCTGCATAGGCCTGTGTTGTTCGAGTGGTGCTGCAAGCATATAGCCCGGTATGCTGGACGTTGAGTCTGAGCTGTGGAGACCCCAGGGACAGGGTTTATAAAAAAAAAAATATATAGCTACCACAAACTGTTAACGCAATACACTTATTGCAAACTCCTCTGGACAGGTGTGAATTTTAGGCGAAATTCCTTACTGTTGAATTAGTATGTTTTAAAATCCTGTAGTTGCCCAATATTGGACAGCCAGTTGACGTATTCGACTTAAAAAAAAACCAAAAAACAAAAAACACCCTTTCTTTTCTTGCTTCTACAGCGGTACAATGTAATCTCTAATGAACATATGCAACCAGTGCCTTTAATGCCCATTTAACATCATTGTATTTTAAAGTGGACTGAAGCGTTTAAGTCTCTAGGTCGAGTTAAAAACTCGCCCCCCCCCAGGGCATCCTAATTAGGGGTATCCTGTACCAAGTATATGAACCAAAACCCTTTTATTGATCTGCCCTCAGATTAACATACCCTAGGAGGCATCCTGATTTGAGACGCCCTGCATGTGAAAACCCCTGTAGTTTTAAGGATCCTGCATATACGAGGCTGCGCTTTGTGCCCAGCAGACCTGATGTTCTGCCAGAGGGGGTACACGTGATGGAGGGCACTGGAAACGCAGATTGCTCTGCTCTTTTCCACAGCACACTGCTAAATGAGGTGAGTATCTGGTGACCCATAGTCATTTCACACTGGGGGACTTCTCAAATCGCGGGGGGGGGGGGGGGGGGGGGAAGAAACCATGGTTGGTTGACTTCCTGCTGCCTAGGTCTTTTTTCAGCCATTCTTCTTTACTTGCCTATCTTCTTGTTTTTGAGCTTCTGTGCTGTGTGCTCCCTAGCTTCCGTTAGAAAGCACCCCTGCTGATGGTCATGAGGGGCATAGATTAGCAATAGGGGTACATTATTAATGTTCACTGAGATGTTTATAAGCAACAGGTGAACAAAAACATGCGAAAGGCCCTGCCAGGTGCAAGAACAGAGGTGGTTTTGCCTCTATAAAGTCATTAAAGCAATGGCCTTCCTGTAGCAGAATGTGTTATAATTTGAGACATTCATTATTTTTTGCTTGCAGTGGTTGGAGAGTTCATGCACCCTTGTGAAGATGATGTGGTGTGTAAATGCACTACAGAAGAAAACAGAGTGCCTTATTTTAATGCACCTATTTACCTCGAAAACAAGGAGCAGATTGGAAAAGTGGATGAGATATTTGGCCAGCTGAGAGACTTTGTATCCTTTTTACAAATGTAAATCCAGGTTATATCGTCCTTATATACTGTAATTGAGTTATAACGTTAAATGGTGGGAAACATGCTTTGTTTTGTGCTCTCTCCTTTAGACTATAAAAGTGGATGAGTCGCACTACCTCACCCTGCCTCCCTCCCTTGGAGCCGAGTCAGGATAGGGGGCACAGACCGATGTCTCTGTGCAGTCTCTCCAAAATGTAGCCTCTTCCCTGCAGTGCGTGTGCTCCCACTCCCAATCTATCTGAATGTCTGCGATGCAGGTGATGCATTAGTAAGAACTACTTCACCTTTTTCATCTCAAAAACACAATCTGTTGCCGAACAAAAAATCTTGCAAAATCCCTTATTTTGATACTGTTTTGAAGTAGATAATCTTTTCACTTGAATTGCCAAACAATAGATGATTAACACTTCTAAATGTGATCGCCTCCTGACTTTGTAGCATGTAGCTTTGTACAGTACAGTGTCTGGAGATTCGCTTGCATTTTTTTTAGTTTTGAAATTGTTGCTCATTTACAGTCCTTAATGTGGTGGTCAGTATTTTTCTATAAAGCTGTCTGAAAACATGAAAGCATCCTCATTTAAGAAGCTACAAAAGGTAATTGCTTATTTTTTTTGTATTGATACTTGATTGACTACCCCTTTGTTTATGCACTTCAGATGACTAACTAACTGTATTATAATGTCTTTCTGCAGTTTTACATAGACCCAGCAAAGCTGCTTCCACTGCAAAGGTTCCTACCCAGACCCCCTGGTGAGAAGGGACCTCCACGTGGGGGTGGACGTGGAGGAAGAGGTGGTAGAGGAGGGGGCAGAGGAGGTGGAAGAGGAGGCGGCGGCGGCTTCGGAAGAGGTGGAGGTTTGTGTTTAGTGCTTTGATTTAATCATCTTAGCATTCATAGAAAGGGTAAAAAAATGTTTAATGTGGATAAGGTTGGTACACAAACCAGGTTTCAGAAAAACCAACTAACCCCTAACGACCCAGCTAGATTTAGCCTTAGACTCCAGGGCTGGGCAGAGCCCTTGGGGTTTGGGCGAATTACTTGGGAGCCTGGCGTGCATAGACTACGCCCACCTGCAAGCAAGAACAAGGAGTGTTTCACAAAGCTGGCCTGCAAAGGACTATCGCCGGCGCAGGAGCAGCAGACAGGTTAGTTGTTCTCCATGTCAATAAATGCAATAACCAAACTGTGAGCAAATCCTACTTAAAGTGGACCAACACCCAGGATTTTGACTATCCTGGGTCTTGGTCCACTTCGGTGGGGCACCCCCGATCGGGGTGCCCCGCTGTGTGAAACCCCCCCCTAACCCCCCGAAAAACTCACCTCTCCCAGCGCCGACGTACAAGGGGAGATCTGGAACGTCTAAGCGGCGGCGGCCGCCGCCGCCTCCCTCGCGTCACTTTTGACCCGCGCCGGCCATTCGCAGACGGCCGGCGCGGAGGCGCGCACGCCTACAGGGGCGTGAGGGAGGCGGCGGCGGCCGGCCGCCGCCGAAGATAAGGTAGGTGAGTTGGGGTGTTTGGGGGGGGTTTCACCCCGCGGGACATCCCGATCTCGGATGTCCCGCGGGGTGGGGGGTGATCGGCCCGGGAATCTTATAGATTCCCGGGCCGATCACCCGTGGGTGTTGGTCCACTTTAACGCGGCACTGGAAAATATTATGTAGGGTATGCGCATAACCTCCCTTCTATAGTTAATGAGCAGAATGGAGCTCTCCACTTGAGGAGTCCTAGTGTAGACTTTAAAGAGTAGGCACAATTTTGTGGACTGACCCCACAGATGTCAAATCAGGTTTGCTCTCGGGCACAAGGCACCCCACTTACCTTCCACCTTCTCTTGCACCACACACCTTTCACACTCAGTGCCTATATGAGAATCTGGGGAGGCATGTGAGCATTGCTTCAGTTTGGTGAGTTCCTATTGAGATCAATGGAATATCCTTGTAAATGGAGTGTTGTCCATTGATCTCAAGAGACAGAGGCCAGGCTCTCATGCCTGCGCAGGAGTGGGTGGAAGGTGAGTGGGGTGTCTAATACCTGAAAGAACTTCTCAGGTCTGACAGAAAAGTCCACAAAGACCCAAAAAACGTACCTCTTTCCAATGGCGCATACGGGGGGTATCGCCCAATCGGACACTTGCTGTGACTAGGTCATTTGGCAAATGCCTGTGATAGATTTCAAGAGCCGTCATGCGCTCTAGCCCCAGCTTATCTAAATGGCTGGGGCAGGAGCACACGCACAGCCAGAGGATGCAGGATATGTGGCCACTCACTCGCCAGCTTTTTGCCGAATTACATAGGCATAGCAAGCGTCTCTGGTTGAATGAGAGCCGGCACATGTGCCATCAGACCAGGAGAGGTAAGATACCGGAAATTTGGGCAGTTGCCCTGGGGGAAGGCCAGGAGTCTTTTAGGTTCCAGGGCCGCTGGCCTCCGTCGCTTGATGAACAATACATTTAGCGCTTTTAGCTATGGTTATTTTTAATATGCTTCTTGATTATCATGATGCTAAACTAATTTCCTGTTAATTGTTTTTCTCTTGCAGGAGGGTTTCGAGGAGGGCGAGGAGGATTTGGCGGGGGTGGCGGTGGCTTCAGAGGAGGTAGAGGAGGTGGAGGACGTGGATTCAGAGGTAATTTGAGGTGCTCTCATGGAGGTGTAGTGAAGAATTTCTAAAGGGTTATATTCACAGGCACCCTACGGGTACCCACATCTGGCAGAATCTCCTTTATATATAGCTGAAGAGACATTGTAGGCAATGACATAGTCTAAACACGTACTGTCAGGAAACCTAATACAGCACAGCCCAGGCAAACTGCTCCTTCGTTGTTCTTCTGTCCTCTTTAGCTGGGCTCCATATGCATTCTCCCCACCCCCTCAGAACGCACTAGGCATTATTCTGGCCCTATCTCTAGTCTGGTCTGTGTGATGACCAAAAGTCCATACAGTATTCGGGTAGGGTGTGTCAGGTTCCCCAAGCTTCAAGTTGCAGTAGAGAGCTCTTAGAATGAGATGGGCTATTTTTACAAATTAAACATGTTTTATTCTTTGAAATAATGTGTATATATTACCTTTATTTCCCTTACAGGAGGCCGGTAGCGTTTTGTGGATTTCAAATGTGGCTGGCTTGGATCTCCTTATTTTGAAAGTATGTTTGGAAAATGCAGCTCTTGATTTTCTTTCAAGATGGGAAGTACATCAAATAAGATCTTGGATGAGAGTTCTTTAACATGGTTACCTGCCATATGAGTACTGTTTGTGCGTTAAGGACATAGTGGACCTCACGCAGCCATGTTGGTTAACAATGGAGGCCTTTTTCATGGAACATATAAATATATATATTTTTACCCAACTTTTATAACAAGGAAAAATCCTTATTATTGTGGTTAGACTTGAGAACAGAAGCATTTTTATTCCAAAATGTTAAACTGTCTGTAAATATGGAATAGTTGCATTTAGTTGCATTGCTAATAAAATGTTTCTACCACCTATAAAATGTATGTTAGACTGCTGTAAATAGTTACAGGTAAAGTGTGTATTAACAGATATCTTTGTTTTTCATAAAGTTCTTTACCACCAACCACTTCTGCTCTAGAAACTAACCTAGTGTCTGTATTTAGGGTACTGCTCCAATGCAGAGGAGTATCTAGGCTTTCTGGCACCCGGGGCAAATATTAAATGGCCCCCCTGCCCCCCCCCCCCCCCCTAACTACGCCCCTGCTCCAATGAATCAGAAATAATCAATTTATTTAAATTAGTTGCACATCATTAAAAAAACATAAACACTACAAGGAAAAAAACTCCCCAAACCATCCCTAGGCTCTTGATATCAGTGCACCAGATGCTAATTAATATCCACAATAGGCATCTTATATAACCACGATAAGCGTATCCCCATGTACTATACAATCAATAAATCACAAAAAGCATTACAATGAATAAAAATGCATGTGCGATAGCAATAATAAAGTGCAATACCCTGAACAATCTAAGGACCTCTGTGAATACTACAAAAGGGTATATAATATATAAGACCCTCCAAAGAACAATATCTAACAATCAATAACAAAGTGCAATTCAATACATGTAGTGCTATAAGGGGAAAATGGATATTTAGAACCAACTGCAACGATCATGCCTATTAGTATATTTGTTATATTTTGTGTAATATAAATATGGTGGAGATACTGCCCTTGTGGAAGTCCAAAGTATTGACTAGGGAGTAGGTGAGCAGGATGGCTTTACGTGTTCCGCAGCCCTCTATGGCTTCTTCAGGGGAGCTTTCCTGTTCGTCTGATCCGACAGCAGCGTCAAATAGTGCTTACTGTACATGTCATGTGAGCCCAAATGTGGGGTAACAATAGGACCTCAGTCCTACCTTATGTGGTTATTTCTATACAACCTTAGTAAGGTGGGAGATCATTGCAGCCAGACTGTCTAGAAGACTACAGAGGATGAAGCCTGCTAGCTGGCAACCATTTGGCTCTTTTTTTCATGTTCTTTGACAGTCCCTTTAAGTTCTAATCTGTTTACTGCAATGCTAAAATCCAACACAGACATTCCCATTCTTCAGTGGGATGCCACAGAGAACTGCAAAAAAAGGTAACATCGCATGCATTTTGTTTCTCAAAGCATGAGGGGAAAAGATGTCTACAGATAATACACAGCTCTGAAATCCTCCTGATAATTGCAACAGTAAAACCGTTATAACAAGATGGATGAAAAGGTAAAAAAGCCACAAAACTTGAGTAAGTGGTTCTATCACTTAGCATTGGAGGTCTTATCTTTTCGGACACCAACCAGAAAGCTAGGGATCCTGGTTTGATGCGGATTTTTAAACCTAAAGGGTTATTCCACTTTCAATGTCATAATTTTCCCCAAAAATAAAATATTGTGCCCAAGGTGCTGAGATTATCTGTTTTTTGTTTGCAGCTCTGTTATAAACAGTACCTAACTGTACACATCTGGTGTTTGGTGTACCGAGCAGAGACTCCCTGACTCTGGCTTGATAATCATCTGATTGGCTGAGGCAGCGATGACGCACTACATTACTGAGCTCACAGGTTAAAACCCTCCTGCTTATTCAGCCTTTTTTTTCAGGTGCGAGGATCACAATTAGAGCAGGTGTTCCAGTAGCTAAAGGGTTACAAATTTTTCCAAGCTCTGCTATATGGGGGAGGGGATGCTCACCCTTGTCAGGGACAGCTTCTGAGATTTTTAAGCTGGAGCTATGCTAAGGGCTTTACTCAGCCGGGAAAGCTGCTCCCACTTGAGAAACACAAGAGCCGCAGGAATAGATTATACTTGGAAACTGCATGAGGATAAGTAAATCACTAAAACTTCTAAACTGCCAGAGTAAATAAGATCAGCTATAGGGGACAAGAGGGGAGTATGACCTTTTTATTTTATTTGCCTAAACAGGAATTTCTGGTTCACGGGAAGTAATAGCATGTTTTCTCCCTAAGGATCTTAAAGTGGACCAATCACGTCCCTGGTGTATTAGACTAGGTGCCCCTGGGGCATCCCATTTTAGGATGCCCCACAGTGTGGACCCCAAAAACCTCCATACCACTGATCCCTCCTAAATGCGGGAGCATCATGGCATTCCTTCAGCCCTGTGCGTTCCCATTCTCCGCTATTTACATAGGCAGAGTCTGTGGGGAAGTGCAATCAACAGGGACAATGAGGATGCAGCTGCTGCTGCTCACATCCAAACGACTTTATGGCATGCATAAGTATGCAAGGCATAAAGCGCTGATTGGATTATTGTGCCACATATTTATTTCTCTATTTTACATATATTAGTGGTTTGATGTGTATACCATATATTCTAAGTATGTCACACACCCCGCTTCAAGACATTCATTACATGTGGGTATACTGACCTGTAGATGGCGATCTTGCAGAGATAACAAAAATAGGTATGACCCTCCCGGCCCATAAATACCTGGGACCTCCCACTCATTCCCCAGTCTTTCATCTCTGCAGTGGCGAGCAAGTCAGAAGATGTCTCCTCCTTGCAGGTAGCCGGGATGACTCCCGGCCTTCTTTTCTTCTATTCCTGCCCGGATCCCCTTATTAAAATTCCTGCCTCCCAGCCTAGGCTGCTGGTCCGGGCAAAGGTAGTTGGCACCCACGGTGCTTAGGAGCCGTGAGACCCCATAACAAGGGGTAGGCGGCTATCCGGGTTGGTGATCCCGGTTTGGGATGCCCCATCCCTTGGCCCTACCCTGGCATGGATTCCCCCTCTCCCGGTTTCCCTTAGAGGGGGGGTGGGGGGCGGGTCCCTTAGGGATTTCTCTTATTATGGTGTGTGTATGTTTCACTGTGTGTGTCTTTTACATTTGACTGGCGCCGGCCCCTGGCGTGCTGCTAATGGCGGCAGTGAGCCCATGAGGTTCTCTTCTCCTCTGGGTGGGGGGGGCGCTCGCGCGTGCCCCCGTGCTGCGGGCGCGTTTTTCATGTCCCGGCTTCCGGCCGGCACAACGCGCCCTCCCTCCCTCCTACTGCACATCGCGTGTCTTCATTGTGCCTGGTGTGCGGTTCTTTAGGTCGGGTGAGTGGCCTGATGGCCATCAGTTTCATCGGTCTTTTAACTCTTTATACTAGCATGGTCTGAGCGTGTGCTTGTCTTTTTGTGTTCCAGGTGGACCATTGATTGTATTAAAGGGGGGTTCTCCCGGTCAAGGGTCCCTGGTTAAAATTTTAGCTGGCTTAAAATCCTCCCACTCGGGACTTAAAGGGGCATCCCAGGTTGCATTATTGCGTAATTCCCAAAAAGAGCATTGTACACATTTTTATATTTTATTATAAAAAATCACCATATGGAGGCTTCCCCGTATACTGGGCTTGTGCCCCCCTCGGGGCAATCCAGGCTGTGTTTGGGGTATCCCTTTTGGGAGATGTTTTTCTATGTGTACCCTGTGCGCAGCGGTCTATTACGCGGCAGACCGGATCTCAGGCGTCCGGTTCTGCTCTGCCAGTCTCCTCTCCGTCTCCCCCTCGCTTGACACGTACGTGTGATGTGGTCATTAGCGGGGAGTCGCGATCTGAGGAGTGTGCCAGATTGGCCAATCTTGAAAAATTGTTTTCCAGTGCCGTTGCTAAAAAGGCCACGGCAAAGAGAAGACATTTGTATATGGCTGCGCAGGCCTTTGATAGGGAGGATTTTGACTCCCTGGATTGGTCTGATTGTTCCCCCGCGTGAGGAAGGGGAGTTGTATGAGGAGTCTGATGACTCCGATGATCAGCAGTTTGTGGGCGCTGATACCGAGCAGGGCCAGGGGGATTCTTCGGATACCGCTAGGGTCCTGGCTTATATGTTTGAGGTCCTGGCTAGTTCTCCCCCCGAGGCGGCTCCTCCGCTGAAGGGGGAGTTCTTTGAAGTGACTAAGCCGCGCTTGGAATTTCCTTATCAAAAGCATTTTGATGGTATCATTCTCAAGGAATGGGAGAGGCTGACTCGGCTTCCGGGTGTCCCACTGGGTTGGGACAGGAAATATCCCTTTCCGGCGGACGCGGTGAAGCACTGGTCGTCTCCCCCCGAGGTGGATGCTCCTGTTTTGGGGTTGTCCAGCTCCTCAGTCCTCCATTCTCCGGAGTGCACTACTCTCAAGGATGGGGAGGATAAACGCATTGACCAAATGGCTTGTCATGGTTTTGCCAGTGTTGGATCGGTCTTGCGGCCGGTTTGTGCTTCTGCGCTTGTATTGGTAGCTGCCAGGTCGGTGGTTAGAGGATTGTTGACCTCTTCCGGGTTTGACCCGGCTAGTGAGGAGTTTGCCGACCTTAAGCGCTGTGAGTTACTTTTGTCCTTTGTGCTGTCCACCCTGGACGACACATTGGCGATGTGTAGCAGAGCTGCGGCCCTGCATGTGGCTATCCACCGGTCGGTTTGGTTACGCCAGTGGGCGGCTGATTTTGTGTCCAAAAAGTCGCTCACGGCCCTTCCCTTTGTGGGGTTGCGGCTCTTTGGAGAAAAAATGGATTCGATAGCAAAGGGAGGTAAGTTACCTCAGCGTAAGAAGCAGCGTCGCCCATTTCAGGGGGCGGCTTCCTTCTCTCAGTCCTTTCGTGGGGCTAGAGTTGGCAGGGGCTCGGCCTTCCCTTCGTCCAGAGGCGATTCCTGGCCTAGGGGCAGGGGTCGGGCACGTCCAGGGCACAGTTGGGGTTCCAAGCCTAGAGCCGCTGCCAAGCCAGCTCAGCAATGAGGGGGCACCCTCACCCTTGCGGGTGGGGGGACGGTTGCAACTCTTCTACCAGGTCTGGGTCCAACAGGTCTCAGACAGGTGGATTCATCTGCTTTTCATCTGAATCAGGATCTTCCCTGCTTGTGTCCTAAGCTCAGTAATGACAAGGAGAGGGTTTTGCATTCTTTGGATGTGGTTCGCTATGTGAAGTACTATTTGGTGGCTACTTCTCCTTTTCGTAGGACTGACGCCCTTTTTGTGGTGCCCTCTGGTCCTAGGAAGGGTTTGGCTCCTGCCAAGTCTTCCATTAGTAAATGGATTTGCCAGGCCATTGTTGGGGCCTATTCTGCCAAGGGGAAGATTCCCCCTTTTCGTGTTACTGCACATTCTACTCGTGCTGTTGGTGCGTCCTGGGCCTTCCAGGCTTCTGTTGAGCAGGTTTGTAAGGCTGCTACTTGGTCTTCGGTTCACACTTTTTCCAAGTTTTACAAGGTTGATGTCTTCGTCAGGGGGACTTCATGACCTCCATAGACAACAAGGATGCTTACCTGCATATTCCAATATTTCTACCACACCAGAGATTCCTCAGGTTTGTCGTGGACAATTGGCATTTTCAGTTTGTGGCTCTTCCGTTTGGGCTTACCTCGGCTCCAAGGGTGTTTACCAAGGTGTTGGCAGAAGTGTTGGCCATCCTCAGAGCCAGGGGTATCCGCATCATGCCCTATCTGGATGATCTTCTCATCATGGCGTCTTCCCTCAGTCAGGCGCAGCTGGATACCAGGACTGTGGTGTCCACTCTGGAGAGTTTCGGTTGGGTGATCAACTATCCCAAGTCCTGCCTCACTCCCTCCAGGGTGGTGGAGTTCTTGGGAATGTCTCTGGCTACCTCTCAGGCCAGGGTGTTTCTCCCCCGAGCCAAGGTTCTTCTGATTCAGGCATTGGCTCAGCGTCTCCTATCCATCCCCTGCCCGTCCATCCGGCTAGGGATGCGACTGGTGGGATTGATGGTGGCGTCGTTCGAGGCGGTTCCCTTTGCCCAGTTTCACACAAGGACGCTCCAGCTCCATCTCTTGGCGGCCTGGGACGGATTCCCACTGTCATTGGATTAGTCCTTTCTGATGTCCCCCCTGGGTGCGGCTGAAACCGAGCAATCTGACAAGGGGCAGGTCCTTTGTGACCCCTCGTTGGGAGATGGTCACCATGGATGCCAGCCTGTCCGGTTGGGGGGGGGGATTTTGGAAGGATCTTCAGTTTCAGGGACTGTGGGGGCCTCAGGAGGCTCACGATCCCATCAATGTTCTGGAGCTGTGAGCCATCAGGTTGGTTCTGGCTCACTTGACTCATCAGTTATGGGGACTTCCGGTTCAGGTTCGGTCGGACATTCGGACGGCGGTCGCCTACATCAATCACCAGGGAGGGACTCGCAGCAGGCGGGCCCTCAGGGAAGTGTCTTTGATACTGGATTGGGCAGAGGGCAATGTCCCATGCATCTCGGCAGTGTACATTCCAGGAGTGTAGAACACGGAGGCGGACTCCCTGAGCAGGGGGTCATCTTGCCGGGGTTAAAAATAGTTGGTAAGAACACTCATGTAGAAGCTTATGAAAGAAAAATAATAATAGTTATGTGGGTGCAATTCAAAATCATGGGACAGATGTCCCTAGGAGTACCAACAAACAATATATTAAGAATGCACACCTAACCACCAAAAATATGGTTGCAAAAAAGAGGGTACATTTATTTATGTACATCAAGCATTTAACATATAATCTTTTGAAATAACGTGCAGGTAACACGTAGAGCTGGGGGACAGACACATTACTAAACACAATATTTACAGTGCATCAAATCCTGGGGTTTGCATTTGCTTGGTTGCATCCAGCTTAATAAGGCACAGGGATACCAGGAGCTCCTCTCCGGCCTCAATCCTGCATCTGGACACCGCTCGTTACACAACGCTCTGAGGAAGGTTTTCTATCATTGAACTGAAACACGTGTCAGCGGCAACGTTAGCAGCTCTACTTGTACTTTATGACTGAGCAGCAGTACCAGGACTAGTTAAGCTGAACTTCATACCTTGCTAAGGACACTTGGAGCAAAGATCCCGCGTTTGGGACAATATCTGCATACAGGAGTGCCTCATAATCTCCCTAAGGTATAGCAACCTACCATTTGTTCCTTGAAAGCAATCTCTGTTGCAAAATCCTGGTATCCCTGTGCCTTATTAAGCTGGATGCAACCAAGAAAATTCAAAACCCCAGGATTTGATGCACTGTAAATATTGGGTTTAGTAATGTGTCTGTCCCCCAGCTCTACGTGTTACTTGCACGTTATTTCAAAGATTATATGTTAAATGCTTGCTGTACATAAATAAATGTACCCTCTTTTTTGCAACCATATTTCTGGTGGTTAGGTGTGCATTCTTAATATATTGTTTGTTGGTCATCTCGCCGGGGGGAATGGTCGCTCAGCCCCAAGGTGTTTCGGTCGCTTTGCCACTGGTGGGGGACTCAGGAGGTGGACCTCTTTGCCTCTCGTCACAATCACAAGCTTCCAGCATTTGTCTCTCTCTCGCGGGATCCGCTGGCCCTGGCAGCGGATGCCATGTCTCTGAACTGGAGGGATCTGGGGTTTCTATACCTGTTCCCTCTGTTTCCCATGGTGGGCAAAGTGGTGCGCAAGCTGGCCCTAGAGGGCGCGTTAGCAATCCTGGTGGCTCCAAAGTGGCCAAGACAGGTTTGGTTCGCAGACGTGGTAAGGTTGGCAGAGGATCAGTTAGACCTGCCCCTTCTGCCGGATCTGCTCACTCAGGGTCCACTGCTCTACCCCAATTTACCAACGCTGGCTTTGACGGCGTGGTTGCTGAAACCTCCATCTTGAGAGAGGAAGGTCTTTCTGATGCTGTCATTCAGACTCTGGTTAGGGCTAGAAAGCAGTCTTCCTCTGCCATCTACTATAGGATTTGGAGGTCTTATATTGATTGGTGTGAGGTCAGGGCCTTGCCTTGCAGGGCGTTTTCTATCCCTAGGGTCTTGGAATTTCTGCAACATGGTCTGGACCAAGGTTTGCAGCTTAGTACGCTGAAAGGGCATGTTTCTGCCCTGGTGGTTTTCTTTCAAAAGTCTTTTGCTCTTCATCCTCTGGTTAAGACTTTTTTCCAGGGGGTTACGCATGTGCGGCCTCCTAGGAAGCCTTTGCTCCCAGTTTGGGATTTGAATTTGGTTTTGTCTGCCTTGCAGGGTCCTCCTTTTGAACCTTTGCAGGATATTGCACTTTCTACGCTTACTCAGAAAGTTGTTTTTCTGGTTGCCATCACTTCTGTTCGTTGTGTTTCGGAGTTGGCAGCCTTGTCTATTAAGGCTCCTTACTTTGAGAGGCATCAGGACAAGGTTGTTTTCCGCTTCAAGCCAGATTTCCTTCCTAAGGTGGTCTCTGCTTTTCATCTGAATCAGGATATTGTTCTTCCCTCCTTGTGTCCTAAGCCCAGTAATGACAAGGAGAGGGTTTTGCATTCTTTGGATGTGATTCGCTATGTGAAGTACTATTTGGTGGCTACTTCTCCTTTTCGTAGGACTGACGCCCTTTTTGTGGTGCCCTCTGGGCCTAGGAAGGGTTTGGCTCCTGCCAAGTCTTCCATTAGTAAATGGATTCGCCAGGCCATTGTTGGGGCCTATTCTGCCAAGGGGAAGATTCCCCCTTTTCGTGTTACTGCACATTCTACTCGTGCTGTTGGGGCTTCCTGGGCCTTCCAGGCTTCTGTTGAGCAGGTTTGTAAGGCTGCTACTTGGTCTTCGGTTCACACTTTTTCCAAGTTTTACAAGGTTGATGTTCGGGCCTTAGCGGATGCTGTTTTGGCCGCAAAGTTCTGCAAGCTGCAGTGGTTTAAGTTTGTGCCTTGTTGCCTTGTTTTTTGGATCCCCGCTCTTTATGGACACTGCTATTGGATGTCCCACATGTAATGAATGTCTTGAAGCAGGGTGTGTGACATACTTAGAATAATACCATTTTGTGAATACTCACCTGTAAAATGGGTATTATAAGTATGTCACACACCCTGCTTCACCCCGCCCTTTGGTATTCTGGATCCTTTATATGGTGAACCTTTGTTAGTTGTAATTGGCTTTCCTGGTCCCTTGATCTTACTGCTATCTTTATACTGGGTAATGAGTGGGAGGTCCCAGGTATTTTTGGGCCGGGAGGGTCTTACCTTTTTTTGTTATCATCTCTGCAAGATCGCCATCTACAGGTCAGTATACCCACATGTAATGAATGTCTTGAAGTGGGGTGTGTGACATACTTATAATACCCATTTTACAGGTGCGTATTCACAAAAATAAATATTCTTAACTGAATGTTGTGCTAATATTCCCCCCCCCCGCAACCAAATAAGGTGCAGAATCCCCCATTTACAGGCAGTGTGATGTTCTCTCCCATCCCGCATTTAGTCAATGTGGCATTCTCCCCTCCCAATCCCCATAGGAAGTGTGGCGTGACTTCCCATCCCATTCCCCATATAGTCAAAGTGGCATTCCCCCCATCCCACTCCCATAGGCATGGTGGCATTCCCCCATCCCACTCCCATAGGCATGGTGGCATTCCCCCCCATCCCACTCCCATAGGCATGGTGGCATTCCCCCCATCCCACTCCCATAGGCATGGTGGCATTCCCCCCATCCCACTCTCAGAGGCATGGTGGCCTTCCCCCCATCCCACTCTCATAGGCATGGTGGCATTCCCCCCATCCCACTCCCATAGGCATGGTGGCATTCCCCCCATCCCACTCTCAGAGGCATGGTGGCATTCCCCCCATCCCACTCCCATAGGTATGGTGGCATTCCCCCCATCCCACTCCCATAGGCATGGTGGCATTCCCCCCCATCCCACTCCCATAGGCATGGTGGCATTCCCCCCATCCCACTCCCATAGGCATGGTGGCATTCCCCCCATCCCACTCCCATAGGCATGGTGGCATTCCCCCCATCCCACTCCCATAGGCATGGTGGCATTCCCCCCATCCCACTCCCATAGGCATGGTGGCATTCCCCCCATCCCACTCCCATAGGCATGGTGGCATTCCCCCTATCCCACTCCCATAGGCATGGTGGCATTCCCCCTATCCCACTCCCATAGGCAGTTTGCGACCTCTCCATCCCATTCCCCTTAGGTAGTTTGGCATTCCCCCCCATCCCTCGCTTCCACGCCAATGGAGGAGCGATGGGCAGGCAGGGCAGGGCAGAGGAACCCTGCCTGTTGTCCTGGAGCCGGCGTGCTCACACTCGAGTCCTGTGTAGAAGGACACAGTCCACACCCACCAGCTGCATGGGGCCTGGGTGTGGGCACGCCAGCATTAGAAGCAGCGGCAGTCAGAGCGGGGACAGCGGGTAGGGTTCCTTTAGGTTTACAGTGCCATCTTATGGTTTCTCCTTTGAAATATGTTGGCGTGGCTCTGTGATGCTGCATAAGGGGCACGGTCTGTAAGACACAGGTTTTCTCATCACTCTTGCTGTTCTCTCTCTCTCTCCCAGCATCTTAAGTCTCTGGAAGCATCCAGCTTCCCCCATCTCCGCCCAGTTTCCCCACCTCCGCCCAGCTTCCCCCATCTCTGTCCAGCTTCTTTCATCCCTTTCCAGCTTCCCCTATCTCCATCCAGCTTCCCCTATCTCCATCCAGCTTCCCTCATCTCCGTCTGGCTTTCCCCATCTCCGTCTGGCTTTCCCCATCTCCGCCCGGCTTCCCCCATCTCCACCCGGCTTCCCCCATCTCCGCCCGGCTTCCCCCATCTCCGCCCGGCTTCCCCCATCTCCGTCCAGCTTTCCCCCATCTCTGTCCAGCTTCTTTCATCCCTTTCCAGCTTCCCCTGTCTCTGTCCGGCTTCTTTCATCCCTTTCCAGCTTCCCTCGTCTCTGTCCGGCTCCCCCCCCCCCATCTCTGTCCGGCTTTGCCCCCTTCTCTGTCCGGCTTCTTTCATCCCTGTCCGGCTTTCCCCCGTCTCCGTCCAGCTTCTTTCATCCCTTTCCAGCTTCCCCCGTCTCCGTCCAGCTTCTTTCATCCCTTTCCAGCTTCCCCCCGTCTCTGTCCGGCTTTCCCCCATTTGTCTGTTTGGCTTCCCCCATTTTCATCCTGCTCCTCCAGCTCTGCCCTGCTCCCTCCCCAAGCTCTGTCCTGCTCCCCTAGCTCCCATTTCTGGTCTGGGTGAAAATGATGGGCCTCTCTAGAGGTTATGTTGGTGGGGCACAAGAAAAGCCCCACAGGGGTTCAGCAGCGTGAATGATTCTTCTTCCACAGTGGTTTCAGCAGCATGTGCGGGTTTAGCAGTGGGTAGGGCGGGGGAGGGATCTGGCGCTGAGGGCCTTTAGCTTACTGTGAAATACCATCTGTGCTGTATGCCCCTGCTGTTCCCACTCGGCTCATTTTTTGCCACAAATCACATGGGGATGGGGCAATCGGCAGCATCCACGAACTAGGGCATGCAGCGCAGCCAGCAGCACAGTAAGTTAAAGAGGACCAAAAACGACAGGGCCGGCTGATTCCTTCTTCCCGGGGCATCCCAAACTGTGATTCCCTGCTCTGTGAAACCCCCATAGTCGCCTGATATGCTGACGGCGCCATCACCTGAATCCCTTTCGGGCTGTGCGTGCCCGCGCCCGTCATGACTTATTGGCTGTGCTCAGCAGCACACAGCGAAGGATGCAAGTGATGCCAAACGCGGCTAGGATTTCATTCCGCTTCTCTGGCTGAACATTAATATGGGCAGCCAGAGAAGCTGAAGTTGGACAGGTAAGAAAACCTTGAGAACGGTGGGATTTCACAAAGCAGGGCATCCCAAACCTGGGGTGTCCCAGGGGGACAGACCATAAACCCAGGATAGTGAAAAACCACTTTAAAAGTATTCATGCCACCTGCCACCTAACCTGCACACACTGCCTAAAACCGCTATGGGCACCCTTATCAACCACTTTTGCTCTTTCTGTTACCTTTGCACCTGCCTAGATTCTGCATCTGAAACCTAACTGCAACTGCATATTTGTGAATGGGTGGGGCGTTTTAAAGTGGACCAACTGCCAGATTTATGAACCTAAAATCCCATTTTATTTATGCAGCCAGTTCCTAACAGCCGTGCCGTGCCTTGAAAGCTTGCACATACGAATTGCAAGTATGTGGGGTGACATTTCTTTAGCCGATTCTCTGGCTTGTGAATGAAGATATTATATAGGTGATGCTCAGAGGACTCCCAGCCAATCAGGTCCACTGGCAGTGCCGCCCATAAAGAATATTCATTCATGGAGATAGCTTTCAGACTTGGCTCTCGTCCTCCTGTGAGAAGCCGCCAGTCTCGCGAGAAGACTCGCTTGTGACTAGGTCATCTGTGATGCTGCTCACCAGGAAACAAACACCAAGCGCAGATTGGTTGTAACAAATGTGGAATCCGCAGACCATGGAAGTGAAAGCATACAGGCCCGCTTTCCTGAATCAAGATAAGAAAAGTGGTATGTAACATCACATGACACTATAGCAATTGGTGATAATCGCAGCAAGATATACTTATTTGACTGTTGGTCCATTTTATCACTGATTTCGGGGTCGATTTAACAAAGGTAGAAAATTGATTTTTCGTGTGTGCTTAAAAAGTTATTTTTGCTATTGTTATTTTTACGAGTGATTCAGCAACCTGGAACCATTGTAAAACACGAGTCACTCGAATTAAATTCAATTGCGATTGTAAAAGTGCAAAATAAATTAGTGGATCTAAAAATGTGCTACTGCATTTTGCAATTCGAACATTTTACTACTGATTCAGGTGGACTTGATGAGCCACACACATGATATAAATTAGTGTTTCACACTAGTTTTTTGATGCAGCTTTCAGCAGGCGAAAACTCTTTTTCACAATGGAGCCCTTCTACTTTCTTTGCAATGGTAGTAAACTCTAATGGTAGTAAAAAATTCAATTCATAAGAAAAAAGCCTGAGAATTCCACTGCTTGTGAATCACTAGTTAGGAAGACAATGAAAGTCAATGGCACTTTTTTACTCCTGAAAAAAATATTGAACTTTTTACCCCTTTTTACTAGTAGTAAAAAGTTCCATAGAACAGGGGAAGGTACATGGGAGCGGTCGACCTTTGGGTTTTTACACTGCGGGGCACCAAAACCCAGAATAGTCAAAATCTTGGGTCTTGGTCCACGTTATAGTGTAAGCATAGGAATGGCGTACCATTAGGTTAAAGCTAGCAAAGAGCTGCTCCCTGCACCCTGGGACACGTGGTGCTATGTGAGCAAGCTTTGTATAGAAAACAATGGCCACATTTCTGCATTAAAGGAAACATTTTTAATACAGGTCCCTAGCAATCCAACCAAACCCCCCAAAAAAAACAACATACATGCCACTTACAAATATTACTGTTTAATTAGTACTTCCACTACAGCATACCTTGCCTCTTTATTACATGTATCCACAATGTTAGCCATGTACATACAGCTACACAGGCAACTTAAAAAGTTGAAAAAAATTATGCGTTTACATTTACCCATTAAAAACGTATAACACCATGCAGCAGTCAGAAAACAATAGAAAAAAAATTTGAGTACATTTTCCAATAATTTTCGCTTGCGACAGCGTTTTTACAAGCATTTTGAAATTTTGAATTTTACGAGTGATTTGAAAATTTTACGATTGCATTTTCGAGTGCACGTATTTAAGTTAAAAATGTACTCATGCGATCCGATTTTTCGAGCGACACAAATTTATTTCTACCTTTGTTGAATCGAGCCCTTCAAGTACCAAAAAATTTTGTTTAAACCAGACCAACAGCCTGGCACAGTTAGAAAAGAAAGGTAGCGGCCATTTTGGAGCTTCCTCTCTCAGCATCTTAGCCATGCTGCTGTCTGGATTCAATTGACATAACTGATAATGCACAGTAACAGGAAACCCAGCAGTACTTCCTGTTTGCAGGTGGCCGGCAAATGCATGAGCCGCCATTTTGTTTCTAATATTTACTACAGCAGGAGTTAGAAAAAGGTAAATGATTTTTTTTGTGCAAGCACTCTGATTTGCCCTGGGGAGGGATGCATAGGAGCACTGTTTGTTGTGTTCGTCTGGTTTAAGTCATTTTTGACTGTTGGACGGAAGTTCTAAGTGACTGTCAGGAGAATTAAACTAGCTACAGCTAGTGGGGTATTTAGTTGCAAGATCATTTCCCATGAACTCTCTACCTGTGTCTTTACAAGTGGGGTTCATAGTTAAATCATATCTCCCAACTGTCCCTCTTTTGAGTCTATCTCCCGCGTTGTTCCCATTTGTTCCTCTTTGACCAATAAAAGTAGGCTATAGGCACTTTCAAAGCAAGGAGGGATTACGTTTCACTTGTAAAATGATATACCATACCAGTCAGACACCCCCTGAAGGTTTCCCCCGAGACACTGCCACGCACTCCCGGGGTATGTGTACCGCAAGTTGAGAAACGGTGTTCTAACACAATAATACGTAACCTGGAATAAAGAACGGAGCAAATTAGTTGCACCAGACCCTACAAATAATAATAATATTGATGGTCTTGGTCCAGTTTCACCATATCTTGTGCTTTTTTGTAAGTGACTCTTTGTAGTTGCACTTTTTTTTTTTGAGAATAGACTTG
This sequence comes from Gastrophryne carolinensis, assembly GCA_027917425.1. Classification (NCBI taxonomy): domain Eukaryota; kingdom Metazoa; phylum Chordata; class Amphibia; order Anura; family Microhylidae; genus Gastrophryne; species Gastrophryne carolinensis. The sequence goes on from CM051234.1 coordinate 200,177,828, forward strand.
TGACTTTTATTTTCCTTTTGTAGACCTTATGTATTCACATTAGGGTTGATTCATGACCGTGAGTAATTTTCACTATCCGAATTTGGGATTTCCCTCTGTGTGAAACCACCCAGGTCACCCACACAACTCACCTTTTCCCTGGTCCCACGGCTCATGCATGGACTCCCACCAATCAGTGCTTTATGTCGTGCATACTAATACATGGCATGAAGCATTGTTTGGGAGAGAGTGTTGACATAAGGACAGGGGAGCGGCCGCATCCACCCCTTCCTGCCACAAGCCTATCTGACCAGGAAGAGGTATGTTTTTGGGCAATCCTTTGGGATACCTACAATGGGGCATCCGCACCTAAGATAGCCCACCAGAGAACTTCAACACCCTAGAAAGTTATTGTGTTGGCTATATATTTATTGAACTAAATCTTAGAGAATCCTGGGGTCTGACCTTGCTAATCTCTCTTTATATACCCAGCTGGCCTGGCTGCTATGCCCCCCCCCTTTCACATAAATGCATAGTGAGACATTTTCTAGGGGTTCTGACGTTTTATTGTGCCCGCTTGTTCCTGGTTTGTGATTATGCTAGCAGTAAATGTGAATGTTCGCAACTGCCATGTTCAGAAAATAGTTATTAATGTCTTATATTTTGCTCATCAATGGCTTTGAGGTAAACATTTTAGGATCAAAACATTTTAGGTTCTGGTAGATTAGGGAAGGACCAGTTATGACTAGAGTTTTACTTCAAATGTATTGTCCTTGATCCCAAAAAATTCTATTCTCCGTCCAACTCCGGAATCTTTTGATCTACCAAGGGGAAGAATAATTCAGTCTCCCGAGACTGGTTCCACATGCCCCCTCCAAGCCAGCCTGATTGTTGTCACATTGGAGGACTGAATCACTCGATCTCTCTTATGGGTATGTGTAGGAGAGAAAATATGATTTATTAATATTTGCTGCACATCAACATATACATTATAATATTATAAATATTGCAAATACCAATGTTCATATCAGCCCAATGACCAGTCTACTGTTATGATTTAATTGTGTTGTTTTGGTTTTGTTTTAATCGTGTGCTACTTTGGTGGAATTAAGATAAGGGCTAAACTATGGATTGTTATAGAAGCCCAGATCTGACTTGCTGCTATGTAGCCTTTAATCTCCCCCTCTGTTCAGATGTGTTCCTAAGTGCCATTGGTACTAGGAGCTGAATGTCTGAAAAGAAAAAGATGCCTCTGAAGGAGTACTTTGTCAAATTCCAACCAGTTAATAAGAGCATGTGATGGAATTAGGCTTCCAAGGAAAGAGGCTCTGAATGAACCCGAATCAGTTAATTGGGCAGCTAAAACTCTGTGCTGGGCTTTGTTCAACTGACAAACTTTGCTTACCACAGACCCACAGCCCACAAAATAATGATGGGAAACATCGGTGGTCAGGTTCCTCGCTAAGACACTTCCATGAGAAGAAAACATATGCCATGGACAATGCGCTGGAGAACATGGCAGCACCATCAACTTGGGAAGGTTTATTAAACAGCTCTGCTCCTACAGAGGTCCATTCTGTGTTTTCCCAGTCCGAGCATAATATTGTGGCAGCTTATCTCATAACTGCAGGTATGGTTTTATGCTTTCCAGATATTGGATTGGTCAGACTAGAAACATTTCTAACTAAGAAAAGTAGACAATAGTACATTTCTATTGTGGAACAGTGGTAGCAAATGATTCACTATTCCTCTTTCCCTTTTTCTGCTTTCTACAAATTGTCGTGTATTTACCAATTTGCAGCAGTACAATACCAATGTGACACATTATTTTAGGCTACCTCTTTGCTGTGTATTTTTGTTTTTTTTTGATACAGGGGTCATAAGTCTTTTCAGCAACATTGTCATTCTGGGAATCTTTGTGAAGTACAAGGAGCTCCGTACAGCAACCAATGCTATTATTATCAATCTGGCTTTTACTGACATTGGGGTCAGTGGGATTGGTTATCCTATGTCTGCTGCTTCTGATCTTCACGGCAGCTGGAAATTTGGATATATAGGATGCCAGGTATACAACATTATTTAATCCTATATATACAGTAGCTCACATTTTACGACTATGGGGTTGATTTAGAGCCAGGTGAGAATTCTCACTGCTTTTTTAGGAGAAAGAACTGCCATTGACTTTCATTGGCTGCCGGTTGTTAATTCTCACAGCCCCAAGGTTGACAATGAAGGTCAATGGCAGTTTTCTCTCCTAAAAAGGAGATAGCATTATTACTTGGCTCTGAATCAACCCCATGTGTCTATAGATACTGTCATTTGTACTTCTTGGCTGACCATCTGCCTGACTAGTTAGGCATATTCTAGTTACAGGCAAAGTATTCCTTTAGTCAAAAATTGCTCAGATCTCACAATGTGCTTAACCTTGTAAACTTTCTCTTTTATTTAATTAAATTGTATGGCACAGAACTCAGTAACAATGTTTTATAGGTGTAATCGGCACGGCCTTGGTTATCTTAAATCAGAGTTCAGTGTTATTAATGAATGCTAATTACAGAGCAGCAAAAAGTTAGTGGGTAGAAATGGTGCTTATTTATTTCCAATTGTCTTGCAGAATTTGTCAAGTATAATACTGGTGTTATGAGAGGAATCCATAATACCTGGCTAAACGTACAGATTAACATCTAAAGCAAATCTGTAGGGGAAATAGTTGTGAAACTAAAAATTTGCATTAATAGATGGGCACTGCATTGCTAGGTGTCACACTGCTGCCAGAAACTCCTCCTCTCCTTGCCTAAAAGCTCCTCCTCTCTTCTTTTTGTTCACGTATAGAGTAGTTAGGGCTATACCATTTGGGGGGGGGGGGGTGAGGGACATTCCATAAAGTTATCTTTATCCTCCCTCGAGGATGCAAGGGTGATACAAGCTTTCCAGAAGAAAAGGCAATATCCTGGCAGATACTTTGCCCACTTTTTTTTGTTTCTTGGAAGCATGAAGGGGAGGACTCTAGCTTCCTGTCTCCTAAACTAGCCTACGTTGGAATCCTTCAATTTTGTACATGTACATGCTTTTACCTATCATGCAATGCAGTAGTTGAAGTTGAGCAATTCTACCTTGCAAAAGTGATATGGTACCTTCAAAAGACTGTCACTTCTGCTTGGTGGGAGTTTTTGGCACTATGGTTTACAAGTAAACCTTTCTCTAGCTTTCCTATATGTTATATGAATTTTAATACTGGATTATTTTGGTTACAGAGCTTCTTAAATGTCGTCCTGGCAGGAAAATTAAAAAGTCTATACTCATCAGACAATTGCTCCTAGTCTGGTGCTTTAAATCTTACCTGATCAGGCCACCCCCTGCCATCCATCACAGAGACAATGGTACACCCCTTCCATTGTTCAAAATATGTACAGCTCTGAACACGTCAAGCTCAGTTATTCAAATGGTGCACTGATCCGGGGTCTCGCACCTCAAATCATTGAAAACATGTAGTAGTGTACCAAGGTAAAACTTTCTTTTATTTATATCTATAAAAACATCTACACAATGAGATGACAAAGTGCCAACATACGCTCCCACTGCAATGCTTTTCTGGGTCCTCCCTTCATCATGCATGTGGCACATCAGTAAAGCACATTTAAATAAAGGTGCCCACTATGCCCCTCTCTGCCCTTCACCCCCAACAAAGAATTGACAATTGATCCCACTCATAGTAGACCCCAACACATCAGCCTGCCAGTAAGTCCATCCAGGACCATGTCTCCCATCACATCACCAGCCATTGATCCTGGCCATTGATCCTATGTGTCGATGTCAAAACCAGCGGAATCCCCAGAGCAGAGTTCTGTGGGCAAACCCAAGGGAGGGCGTAGAGGGGGAAGGACAGTAGTGGCCATCTTTAAAGTGGACCATCACCCTCCCGTGATCGGCCCGGGAATCTATAAGATTCCCGGGCCGATCACCTCCCTCCCCGCGGGACATCCGAGATCGGGATGTCCCGCGGGGTGAAACCCCCCCAAATCCCCTTACCTTGTCTTCGGCGGCAGCCGGCCGCCGCCGCCTCCCTCGCGCCCCTCTAGACGGGCGCGCGTCAAGAGTGACGCGCGGGAGGCGGCGGCGGAGGAGGCGGCGGCGGAGGAGCCGCTTGTCCGCGGCTGTCAAAACGCTTGTCCGTCGGCGCTGGGAGCGCGGAGAGGTGAGTTTTTCGGGTGATCGGGGGGGTTTCACACAGCGGGGCACCCCGATCGGGGGTGCCCCACCGAAGTGGACCAAGACCCAGGATAGTCAAAATCCTGGGTGTTGGTCCACTTTAAAGTGTGTTTCAGTTGTGTGTCAGCAGATTTTGACTATTCTGGTGATTGCTTCTTGCCCTGGAGGCATCCCAAATTGATATGCCCCACTATGTGAAACTCCCCAGATCGGCCACTCCACTTACCATTTATCAATAAGTATTAAATATTTTACAACTCGCTGTCGGTGATTCAGTAAACTTTCACAGCTTTCTCGTGCTTTGAGATTCTCGCACCTGCAGGCTTGTCTCGTAGTGTATTCCTGAATCAGGAGGGAGCGAGAATTCTCTTGCATTGAATTTCGCATTGAGCTGAGTTTTTTATGGATGGCACTGAATCGAGCCTATTATCTGCCTCAACAGTACTAAAGCTTAACTACCATCTCCTAAAGAGGGGCAATTTCTAACCCTATTCTTGATTTGCTCCAGGCTCACAAGCACCCTAGGAGCATGGCTGAGCAGCTTATGGGCTGCTCATAGGCTAGACAAGGTCAGTAAATTCCCTGGTAAAATTTTAATCCCCAGTCCACCATTGATTGGTGGTCTACTGCTAGGGGAATCATGGTGGGAATGTCAGAAATCTGCTTCTAGGTGCTGCTGTGATGTTACAGGAGGGGAGAGGGCAGTTTTGACAAGGTAAGCTGCAAAATTATGTTTTTTTAGATTTTGCCTGGCCAGTTCCTTTAAGGGTTTGGCCATCCACTTGTGTAATACTCACAAGAGTGGGATTACAGTTACAATGCTGATTTGAGATTTTTGGCTCCTGTTGTCTGAACAAATTGCCACCATTAGACAGGGCAGTATTTAGATGGAAAAGGTCATTTCTAGAGCTTGGGACCTGTAATACCCCAAGAGGTCAGTAAGTGTACTGCAGTCACAACATCTAGAATCATCAATGGTTTTGTGGACAATGGTCTATAGACTGCAAGTTGCTCATTATAATATTTGTTGAGTTGTTGAAAGGTGATTCACGTGTTGATCAATATTTCCTATAGTTGGCTAATCACATTTAATGTATGCACTGTAAATTCACATTGCAAATTAACACTTTAGTTTACTATTGTTGATTTAAAGCATACTATTAAAGCATACTACTATTAAAAGCACTAAATAATACAACTATTTAAAGCATACTATTGTTGATTTAAAGCATTTAAAGCCAAGTAAGATTTTAGGCCCTCTGTATGCCCTCCACATGGGGTATGCTGATTTGGAATAACCCGCTCCTTACAGTGAATCTGTCACCTAGAAGGCTCAGCATGGCGGTTGGAGGCGTCAGTGCATGCTGCAGCATGTAAAGCCTTTAGGGCTTTCTAAGGGTCCCTAGAGTATCCTAAATCCCAATGCCAAGGGGAAGGGTATTCAGCAGATCTTCACAAGAGAAATAGATACTGTTTGTTCAAAGCTAGTCCTACATTTTGAATATTGAGTTTTCAGCTTTTCTATTTTCTTGCAGATTTATGCTGGCTTAAATATTTTTTTCGGAATGGCAAGTATAGGCCTGCTGACTGTGATTGCTATCGACCGATACCTGACGATCTGTAGACCAGACATAGGTATGAAGTTTAATTAAGTTGCATTTTAATTATTTCATTTATAATTTTCTCTTAACTAAACAGGGTGTGGAAAAAACGTTGGTGGGTGCCAGGGGTCAACCTAAACCCTCCCCTGCCTGAGGCGAACTATAGAAAGGGGTCCCCCGCCCCAGGACGTGCACTGTACTCCTCCACCTAACCCCTTCCTGTGATGGGAACAGGACTGAATTGCTGTGGGGGGTAAGAGGTGGATTGCAGCCACTAAACCACCGATGATTGACTGTAAAAACATGACATTGTGCAGTGATGCCCCCTCCAATCTCTACCGAACCCATAATGACATAAAAGTATATGAGTAAAAAATAAAATTACAAAATTACAAGTGCACCCGAGGTGGGTGCTATACATTTGATCTGGGAGTTGTATGTTTGAAGAGATGCAATGCCCATTTGTTTTAAAATAGGTGTGTTATGCCAATGACAGTTCTACTTGCCTCTCCCTTGATCCTCTGGCAAAATGCAGCCTGGCTTTTGGCTGCCACCGGTCACAATGTCTGGGTTTTAAACCACTTTAAGACTCCTGTAATGTGCTCCCACTTGCATTGCATTGGAGCATTGTAACACAAATAGAAAAATCATTTTGCCTATTGAAGCAAATGGGCTTTTACAAATCTCTGTGCTGCATTTTGGAAAATGCTACATGCAGTGCTTTGGCTGTATTGCAAGTGCAACGCAGCCCATAGGGGTCTAAAGGCAGAGCAGATAAATCACACGTATTGCACTACCTGTGCCTTTTTGCAGCGATGTTCCCTCACAGATGATGTTCACCTCCACTCCCTGCTTGAATCTGCATCCATGCTATTGCCTCCAAGACTTTCACACCCATTGCTGCCAACTTCTTCTGCCAGGTCCACAGTCTTCTTCTGCCCCTTGTTACTGCCATCTTCATCTTCCACCACTGGCCTCCTCACAATACAATTATAGATTCTATTGTTAAAGCAAGCCTAAGCCCTTCCTGTCGAGGTCCGTGTCCTAGCCCTTCTCCTACTGTTGCTCATGAGCCCTACAATTTGGAGATAGTCTTACTTTTCCTGCAGAGCACTATCCAACAGGGATCCGTCAATGTCAAGCTGCACATCCACCACTAGGAGGTGTGTGGTGCTGCCTTTTTCCAGTTCCAGGGCACGAAAAGGGTAAGACTCTCTTAAATGCAGGACTTTTGAGCAGGTTAGGGTCCCATGAACCAGAACTCTCCCTGGTACAAAGTTAGGTTTACTTGTGTATATAGTGAAACCATTTAATGCTGTCATTCGATCTGTTTGTGTGGAAACCAGTAGGATACCATAAAGCAGCCATAAGCCAAAAAGCAGCTGAAGGACATCTGAAAGCAATTTAGGTTTCACCACTGACATGCACATTGTCTCCATTTTATACAAAATACAAAGGGTGCTAGGTGAGTGTGATAACACCCTATGCATACATGTCATTTAATTCCTTGCATATTCAAAAACAAATCACAGAGATGTGGCGGCATTGTTTACATTGCCGTGAGAGCCAGGGCAAAGGTGAGTTTGGTGGTGACTGGGGGGGGGGGATTCACACAGCCGGACATCCTGATTTGGGGTGCCTCAGTGATAGGCCAGCTGCTGCCCTCAAGTCTTTTAGACTGAACAAAGTTTTGTTTTGCTTTAAACTAACCCTACCACCAGGTTTTATACTATCCTGGTCATTAGTCCTTGTCCCTGGTTGTCTCCCCGCTATGTTAAACTCCAAAGACTGCCCTCAAAGCCTTTCCCCCGGCCCCATGGGACTTTGAGTCACCCAATATACCTCAACACATTAAACAGTGATAGCTTTTTTCTCCCATTTCATTCCAGGGCGTCATCATTCAGATATCAGTGGCATACATAGGTTTCACAGGGCCGCAAGTCATAATGGGCCCCCCACCCAAGAAAACAAGAAGATACCTTAAAGAGGAACATAGGCCTGCCTGAAGTTATTTAGACTTTTCTGTTTCAATCTTTTTATTGTCATTTTATATTTTAACGCTCAACAGTATGACATGTTATCCTTTTACATGTATAGAAATTATAAGATACAGATCGTCATCCTTAATACGCCTATTTACACATATGTGTCATCCTCAGTTAGTCGTTGAAGCACAAATAAAGTATTATAAAACTTTTCGAGCATGGTTAAGCATTAGTAAAAGAGAATTGAAATCAACGCCTATACACAAATGTTTGTCTAGTCGCAGTTCAAAGGGCAGGTGGGGCATCGCCTCCTGCCCTAAGTTTTCAGCACCGCCACCCCCCTGATACAGGGGGGGGGGGAAAGGGGATCCTAAGGGTCTGGGCTGGGGGGGAGGAAAGGGAGGGGGAGGGGAAGAAAGGGGAGATAGAAAAAGAAAGAGAAAGAAAAACCAAAAAAAAAAAAAAAGAAAATTCTGGCCACTCCTTAATGCAACAGAGCCTCCCTCGAATCTGGGAACGAGTATTCCGTATTCCACCCACCGGCTCCAGATCTTCATGAACTTCTCGTGGGAGTCTTTCAGAATGCTGGTCAGTTTTTCATTAATGAAAATGCCATTCAATCTCTCTTTAACCATCAAATGGGACATTGCCTTTTTTCCAGAAGCTTGCAATAGTTAATTTTGCGGTTAGCATAACTTGGGTCAACAGGGCGTGCTGGAGTTTAGTAATACCTTCTGGCTTCATATGCAGCAGGGCAACCCGGGGGTCTTTTCGTAAATTAGAATGCAGGAGAGTATAGAGTAGGCCAAAGACCCTAGACCAGAACCTCCTGACCTTCGGGCATTCCCACCAAATGTGAAGGACAGACCCTTCTGTGGAACAGCCTCGGAAGCAGGTTGCTGGGACTGCCCTTGCTACGCGTGATGGCAACAAGTACCATCTTGTGAGCATCTTGTATGCCGCTTCCAGCGTGGTAATGTTTATAGAGCACTGATTAATCCCAGCCCAAATATCCATCCAACCCTTCCTATCTAAAACCAAGCTCAGATCTGTTTCCCATTTGACCATATACCCATGTTTTGTTTCGGGCGGAAGTGCTGTAAGGTGGGTGTAGATCATTGAGATAAGGCCCGATGCTGGTGACCTCCAAAGGCACACCTTCTCAAAAGCTGTCATGTCTACCCCCGGGGTCTTGTTCTTCAGTAAAGGAGCAAGCCAGTGGCGGATCTGGAGATATCTGAAGTACTCGGTTGTCGGCACGTTTTCTTTGGCTGTTAGAGCAGACCAAGAAACTAATTCTTCCCTATCCAGTAGGTGATGGACTCTACTAATACCAGTCCATTTCCACCACATAAACGCCTCAGGTTTCTCCATCCCTGGGAGGAACCAAGGGTTTCTAAATAAACCCATTGCTGGGATATATGGCGAGATCAGCTTCCCCGAGTAGTTCACCTTGTCCCATGTGCGAAGGGAGTGGTTCAGAATTGGGCATGTGATGCGGGGCCTATACTGTGGTGGAGTCCATATTAGGCTATCTACAGGGATGGGGTCGCACGCGGCAGCCTCTAAGGACACCCAAAGAGGGGTTTCCACTTCAAGGTGTAAACTGTGGAGCTGCGCGATCTGCGCGGCTAAATAGTATCTATTGATACATGGTACTCCTAGCCCTCCTTCCCTTCTGTGTCTATACATGGTGGTTTTGGCTACCCTCGGTCTGGTGCTTCCCCAAACTTCATTACGCTGTTTTGCATGCTTTTTATCTGATGCGAGGGGACATGCACCGGGAGCGTCCTAAAATGGTAAAGCATTTTGGGTAGCAGGGTCATTTTTACCACATTTATTCTTCCTATCCATGATATCTCATTCCCCCGCCAAGAATCAAGCATAGAATTCAGAGACCGGAAGAGGGAAGGGTAGTTAGCCTGATACAGTGTGTGGTAGTAAGGGGTAACATTAACCCCCAGATATGATAATGCTCCCGGGGCCCATCGAAAAGGAAAGTTGGATTGGAGTGACCTCAAAGCTTGAGGAGGGATATTTAGATTTAGCCCCACAAATTTATCCTTGTTGACTTTAAGGCCTAAGATCTGCGAGAACTCAAAAAGACTAAAAGATGGAGGGCATTAGGTAGCGAGGTATGAGGTTGCGAAAGGACTAACAGAATATCATCTGCGAAAATGCATGCTTTATGGTGGTACCCCGCTAACTCCACTCGGTATTTAGACTTTTAAAGACCAATTTCCACACTGCTGTGGCATCATGAATTAAATTTCTGTGTGTATCCCAAGGATCGCCGATTAAACTAACTTAGCAGCGAACCCATAGTGTATATGTGGCCCAAATCAGGATGGAGCATCCTGGAGCATTTGCATGGCAAGATTGTAAATATGCATGGCAATAAAGAATGGACTTACTAGTAAGTAGATCCTTCAACATGATCCTTCAACATGAGGATTTTTATGCCGAGGAGGAGGAGTTAGGGAATCAAGAGGACGGAGGATCAAGTGCCAGAACATATCAAGGATTGCACAGATGTAACATTGCTGTCTTGAAAGCCCTTCCTAGGGTTCCGGGTACTAAATATCCACTTCCAAAGGAAATGTGGTATTTTGGTATTTTCCTCCAGAAGTGGAGGACTCGGTGTCTGGATTGTCTAGACACACAGTTATTCCAGCTTCCACTTTCCTGAAAGATTGACAAACAGATCAATTGTCCAGAGAAGCCTTCTCCATGTTTGGTTCCATTGTGCGTTCTACCTGTGCCTTCTCTATGGCTACTATGGCAGGTAGGTTATGGGTTAAGCAGCAAAGGGAGTACCTTAAACCGGACCTTCACCCTGATTTATTAAAATGTCCAAACCCTTAAAAAATGATTCCCCAGCACCTAAAATTATTATATTTTAAGTTTTTAGTCACTTACTTATTCTTTCCCCCACTGGGCTGCAACCCTGTTCAGGACTCTAGGATATGGGTGCCACCATCTTGAATCAAAAGCATCACACTTACTGAGGAGAGGAGAGTGGGATAAAGTCCAGGAGGTGGGGTTATAGCTGTACTTTGCACAGACAGAGGTGATCTGGGGTCAGGAAAAGGTCAGCAGTCCTAGAATGCAGAGCAGCACAGTCAGAAGGCACTTCCTGTTTGCAGGCTGCCTGATGTTCCATAAGCCACCATCTTGGATGTTTAAAGGCTCATAACATGCAATAGATGCAGGTAGGATGATTTTTAATGTGAGCAATCTGTATGTACAGGGTGTGGGAAACATATAAGATAGACTCCTATTCAGAGTGAAGGACCGCTTTAAGGTTATTCCCGCAGTTCCTTCCTTCAGCTTGTGGATTGGGTCTCCTCCTATGAATGATATAGTAAGACTAATTGGTTTAGCTCTGTTAGTTTCCCAGTGGCATACTGTTTGGTTAAAAACAGTGGTCTGCTGACACTGCTTCTAAGAACACTTTTTGACAAGTCTCCATTTTGTGAGAGGTCATTTGTTTGGTGAATGCCTTGACGATATTGTAAAGAGAGCGACAGGGGGGAAGTTTACATGGCTTCCACAGAAGAGGTGCAGGAGACCCCCTCACTCACAGAGGGTCAATGACTGCAGTGGTAAAGCAGGGGTCAGATAGAACAGTCAAAGGCACAGTTCTCAAGCTTCGATGGGCATATGTCGCGGGTCCAGCACTTCCAACTAGAGCAACAGATATCACGGAAATAGTAATCCAAAAGGCAGAGGTATGTCTGCAGGCCGACAGACGTTTATACCGCGATGTAATTCCTTAAACAGTTTAGTTCCTCTTTATTGACTTGTTGGAAAGACAAATGCTTATATCACATTCACAGAAGCAAGCTTTAATTTTCAAGGAACAGATCTCAGCACAGTTTCAAAGCACAAGGTTGATATCCACATAACTCTTTGTTCTCATTTCACAGCAAGTAAACTTGCATTGCTTGTAACAACACAGGCACAATTGCTTCATAAGGACTTTTCAGTGTAAGGGTTTATTAGTCTTGTGTCCTCCCGGCAAGACACAGGTACACTCGCTTATCAGAACCTTTCAGGGAAATTGTTAAACAGGCTTGTCTTCTTGGGACACATGTACACTTGTCACAACATTTCAGCATTGGGGCCAGGCAGTGATGTATTTCCCAATTAAATTTTTCCGGAGGGGGATTCAGGTGGCCACCACCCCACTTTTAACTGAGCACCCCCTCATAGTGAAGACTGTCTATGGGGTATTTCTCACTTGGGCGCAGGATTACCCGACGTCAGTAGAAGGGCTCTCAGGCTGCCAGCAAGTACAACATGGGGAACTTCTTATCACCAGGCCCCCAGGCCTGTACTGCTCCCCAACACAAAGGCTTCACTCTTACACAGCAGTCACTGCAGGGCAGGGGCGTAAGACAGGGACAACCACACCTCAGATGCAGCGACTTCCTCATTGTCTCACCTCAGCCCCCAGAGTCTTCACCAAGTTGCTGGCGGGTGGGATGGCCCTTCTCAGAGCTCGGGGCATTCGCATCCTTCCTTATTTGGATGACCGTCTCATCACATCTCATTCTCTCCAGCAGGCAGAATTGGATACCCAGCAGGTGGTGACTGCTCTGAAAACGTTCGGATGGGTGATCAATTATCCCAAGTCCTCCTTCTCCCCGTCTCGGGTGACCCCCTTCCTGGGCATGACTCTGGATACTATTCAGGCCAGGATTTTTCTTCCTCAGCAGATGGTGGACTCTCTTCAGGCTCTGGTTCATGTCATTCTGTCCTGCCCTCGTCCCTCCATCCGGCTAGGGATGCAGCTGATGGGACAAATGGTGGATTGCTTTGAGGCGGTCCCTTATGCTCAGTTTCACATCAGACCGCTTCAGCTCCATCTTCTGTCAGTCTGGGACAAGAGTCCCCTGTCTCTGGATCAGGCCTTTGCTCTCTCTCCTCTGGCTCGGCGGTCCCTCCGGTGGTGGCTGGACTCGAGGAACCTATTGGGGGGCAGATCATTTCTGGCACTGTGTTGGGAGACGGTCACTACGGATGCCAGTCTGTCAGGTTGGGGGGGCTACTGGAGATCCCTTCGATTTCAGGGGCTGTGGGGTCCTCAGGAGGCCCATGCTCCCATCAACATCCTGGAGCTGAGGGCGGTTCGGTTGGTACTGGCACAGTTGACTCCTCACCTTCAGGGCCTGCCAGTCCAGGTTCGCTCCAACAACCAGACGGCGGTCGCCAACATCAATCATCAGGGAGGGACTCGGAGCAAGAGTGCCCTCAAGGAGGTGTCCATGATTCTGTCCTGGGCCGAGGACAATGTTCCGTGCATCTCGGCAGTTTACATCCCGGGAGTGGAGAATCTGGGGGCAGACTCCCTGAGCAGGGGGGCCTCTCGTCTGGGGGAATGGTCCCTCAGCAGCGAGGTCTTCCTATCCTTATGTCATCGTTGGGGGGTGCCAGACGTGGATCTGTTCGCTTCTCGCCACAATCACAAGCTCCCAGCATTTGTCTCTCTGTCCCAGGATCCCCTGGCCCTTGTGGTGGATGCTCTGACTCTGCCCTGGCAGGGGTTTGGACTCCTGTACCTCTTTCCTCCGTTTCCACTTCTGAGCAAGGTTCTGCGCAAGCTGGTGCAAGAGAGGGTGCCAGCTATTCTGGTGGCCTCCAGGTGGCCAAGACAGGTGTGGTTCGCAGACGTCGTGCAGCTGGCAGCAGATCAGTACGCTCTGCCCTTGGTTCCGGACCTTCTCACTCAAGGGCAACTATGTTATCCCAATTTACAAACGCTGGCTTTGACGGCCTGGCTGCTGAAACCTCCATCCTAAGGGAAGAATAACTGTCTGATTCTGTTGTTAATACTCTTATCAGGGCTAGGAAGAAATCTTCCTCTACCATTTACTATAGGATCTGGCTTGCCTACATTGACTGGTGTGAGTCTAGGGTCCTTCCATGTCTGGTGTTTTCCATTCCTAGGATCCTGGAGTTCCTTCAACACGGTTTAGATCTGGGACTTCAGCTCAGCACTCTCAAGGGTCACGTTTTCTGTCTTGGCTGTTTTCTTCCAGAGATCTTTCGCTCAACATCCTCTGGTCAAGACTTTCTTCCAGGGGGTTGCTCATGTGCGGCCTCCCCTCAAACCTCTGTTGCCGGTCTGGGACTTGAATTTGATTTTGTCTGCCATTCAAGGTCCTCCGTTTGAGCCTGTACAGCAGGCTGCTCTTTCTATCCTTACTCTGAAGGTTGCCTTTTTTGGTGGCTATCACCTCTGTCAGGCGTGTTTCGGAGTTGGCGGCACTGTCTATTTAGGCCCCCTACTTTGAGAGACACCAGGACAAGGTGGTTTTCCGCTTTAAACCAGATTTCTTGCCCAAGGTTGTCTCTGCCTTTCATCTCAATCAAGACATTGTGCTCCCTTCTTTGTGCCCTAATCCTGGTAATTCTAGGGAGAGGGCCTTGCATTCCCTGGATGTGGCCAGGGTTTTGAAGTTCTATTTGGTGGATACTGCGCCTTTCAGAAAGACGGATGCTTTGTTTGTGGTCCCCTTGGGTCCCAAAAAGGGTTTGGCTCCGGCTAAGTCTACCATTAGCAAATGGATTCGTCAGGCTGTGTTTAGGGCCTATTCTGCCAAGGGAAAGGATCCTCCTTTCCGTGTTACTGCTCATTCTACATGTGCTGTTGGGGACTCCTGGCCTTCCAGCACCAGTCTTCTGTTGAACAAGTTTGTAAGGCTGCTACTTGGTCTTCTGTTCATACTTTTTCTAAGTTTTACAAGGTTGATGTTAGGGCCTCAGCGGATGCTATTTTTGGCCGCAAGGTTCTGCAGGCGGCAGTGGTTTGAACTGCGTGTTGTTGCTTCTGGGATCCCCACCCTATTTATGGACACTGCTATTGGATGTCCCAGCTGTTATGAATCATTATCTGGAGCAGGACGGGCTGCATACTTAGAATAATACAATTCTGTGATTACTCACCTTGTAGAATTGGTACTATAAATATGCAGCACGTCCTGCTCCACCCCACCCTGATTGCTTTATTCTTGGATCCTCTATATGGTGATTGTTATCCTTGTTAACATTGTTACATTTTCGATTGGCTTCTCCTGGTTTTCCTTACTGCTTTTCTATACTGGGGAATTAGTGGGAGGTCCTGGGTATATATGGCCCAGGAGGGGCCTCTTTTTTGCCATCTCTGCAGTAAAGCACCCTCTAGTGGAGGTAATCCCAGCTGTTATGAATCATTATCTGGAGAAGGACATGCTGCATACTTATAATACCAATTTTACAAGGTGAGTAATCACAGAATTGTATTTTTTAACCCTCCACCGCCACACTAACTTCCCATGTGTCCCAATTTCCCATGTGTCCTAACAGAAGGCCTGGAAATTGCTGCAGAGTTCAGAGCTCCTATTTTTGGGTTTGCAGAGATGCAGCTGCCGGCACAAGCTGGGGCCAGGGTCTTTTATACTCCAGGGCCATACCGCGTATCTTTACAGCTGCTTTGAACAGGCACATTGGTCCCCCTGCAGTAAAGGAGAACCCGATTTGGGATGCCACACTGTGTAAACCACCTAGATCTCCTAGTATGCACATCTTACATGTGATGCCACAGCACATGCACCAGCCATGGTGGCTGTCGTCCAGTTGATGTGTGCACCCCTGCAAGGCATTTCCAAATAGCTGGTGCAGGTACACATATCTGAAGGGCAGTGGCTGGGTCTCTCTTCACCTTTAGTAACTCTCTGATGAGAGTCTGCATATTTGTCAGCGATTTTATACATCAAAGCCTCTCGAATCAGAACAAAACCCCAGATTTAGCAAATCACAGGATTGTTCTTCTTTCAGCAGATTTATTAGTGCTATAGCCCTCAGCACATTTATCTTGACTTAATAAATGTTTTTTTAAATTTATAACTAGGTCAAGCCCCAAAGGCACAAAAGGTTATAAAGCTAAGGGCCCAATAAAAATGAAATAAATAACTCGAAAACACACATACACCCACTCACACACTAATACCTGCCTGGAGACTACATAATACCCCATCATACATACACTCCCAAACATGCCCACCCACATACTCACCTGCTGCCTGTGATCCTTCAAATCTCAGATGATGAGTGGCCCGCTGTACTACGAGAGGCGCTGCTGTTTTTGGTAGCAGTCGTGCTTCGAGTGATGCTAAGCAGTGCCGAGGTGACCTCACTGACACGTGTGGATCAAGGGTGGCAGAGTCAAACGCCACCACATGGGTTTGGCAAGACAGTGGGAGGCAGTTTGCTCCAGGCCCCCTTCTTCCACGGGCCGGTAGCAGCTGCCTTCTCTGCCTACACTGTATGTACGCCCTTGCAATTACTGTATATTGTGACTAAAGTTATCTGGTATATAATGCAGGAAGAAGAATCTCAGGCTTTCATTATGCAGCTATGATTCTCTGTGCATGGATTAATGCTGTCTTTTGGTCCGTCATGCCTATTGTGGGATGGGCAAGCTATGCCCCAGACCCTACTGGAGCCACGTGTACCATTAACTGGAGGAACAATGATGAGTAAGTTCTATCAAATGACTGATCCCTATATTTGTCCTCATCTTTGATGTTATTTACTCCATGATGTACATTTAAGGAGACCAACCCCCCAAGGGCTTCAAAAAATGGCTTTTTTCTCTGCCATAGCCACAACCAACTGGCAGATTTGAGATTGCCTATTGGAGCGCATCTCAGCTGTAGGGAAGCTGGGGATGCGGGCCTGGAAAATGATGTGGGAGCCCTGGGAAAGGTGAGGTTTATTTTAGCGATCCTGGGTGTTTCACACAGCTGATTTGGGGCTCTAGGACTGGTCCTAGAGGGTTTTGGACTGCTTTAGGGGTAGATAAATGTTCTGGTCTGTTATTGCCTTGTAAAGCTACAGGACAATATAATACAGTTTTGTCCTGAATTGTTTTCTGTGTTTAAATTGAGGAAAGAATGGCCAAGAGGTTACAGTTTTACTTTGTGATTTAAGCATGTGGAGCTGTGATGCTGCATAATAATCAGCATAATGGATAGGTTCTGTATGAGTCCATGAACCTGCTTCAGACACCCTGGCTCACACTCCCAGACGCGAATGCACAGAACCCCAGACGTGATGCGCATACCCGTCACCCACTGTACCAGCAGCATCGCTGCCACACCCTGCCCCACACCCAGTGCTCAAAGTGGGTGGTGGCATGCTTTCAATATGAATAGCCTTCGGCATGAATGGAGAGGAGGAGGCAGAGGGGCAGACTACACACAAGGGAGGGGGCAGGAATTATGTGAATGGGAGTATACACATCGAGAAAGCACACAATTTGATTGCTCGACGCATGTCAAGGGGCCAGTATGAGTGGCCAAGGAATTGCATCATGAAGGAAATTGGGAAAATTGGCCCCGGCAACTGAAACACCATGGAGAGACAGCATCTTTATTACTTACCTGAAAAATCCCTTTAATCTTACCCATCTACTGCTGTTGACTATATAGTATAAAATGAAAAGCTACCAGCAAACTCTTGAGTGTTATTTAATATATATTCTTTTTTGTTGTGGCTTTCAGATCATTTGTTTCATACACAATGAGTGTTGTTGCAGTAAACTTTGTTGTGCCTTTGATGGTAATGTTTTACTGCTATTATAATGTATCCATCACCATGAAAGGATATGGCAGCCGAAACAGCCTGGGAGGTGGCAATGTAGATTGGTCAGATCAGGCTGATGTCACAAAGGTAAGTTTGGAACACAAAGTCATAAACACATTAGCCAGTAGCATGGTCTTTATATAAATGTCAGACTTTGTACTAGTAGTAGTAGTAAATAGTTTCAGTAGTTTCAGTAGCGGTTAATAAACTTTTTTGTCTGGCAGAATATGATTATTTTGGCCTTGATTCAGCAAGAGTGGAGAAAAATTCTATTGGTAGTAAAAAATTAACTTTAGGTGAAAAAAGCATGAGAATGTCACAAATCACCAGCTAGGAAGACTCTGACTCCTATATTTTATCAGGCCCTGACTGCCAGCTCCAGCTCTGGCTCTGACTCCTTCATAAATGGCCGATAATTAGTAATACATTTCCTGTAGTAAAATGGTAACATGGGGCCTTTTACCACTCACCATTATATAAGCAATAGGGCTACTTAGATCGAATATAAAGTATATTTATTAGAATTAGATTTCTGAACAAATAACTTAGAGGGACATTCCAATCAAAGGGTTAAATTAGTTGCTCTCTGCTTGCCCCATGCTGCCATCTTTCATTCACCAGCATTTTGCATTCCCGATAACCTCTTCAAAACAGGCACGAGGGTGTTCACACGCATACCTAGCAAACCCAAATGACAGCCAATGGGGAAAGAGACTTGGGCAATGACCAACCCCTGCAGAAACCTCATTGCCCATGTCTCCTTCCCCACTGGCTGTCATTCAGGTTTGCACCACCAAGTGATTAGACTTTTTAAGGACTTTTTACTAAATTAATTGTACCAGCTCTATTGTTTTATGCTGTGGTACCTTTATACTATGGGTGTTTTATGCATGTTTTGAGCTCCTGTTTATCTATAACGAACAGCATATATATCCCTAGCGCAATATCATTCCCTGTTTGCATTTGCCTGATAAAACCTGCTGAACTTGCTCATTTCTGCTGACTGGCTTACAATTTATTAGATATGGAGGAACCTGTTAAACTGAAAAATGCATGGATGAGTAATTCTCTGCTGCTGACGAGGCCCAGCAGAAGGGAGGGAGTTTACTAGGTCTTATTAAGAAATATAAGAGATGCAGCCCCTTTCACTCAGCATGGAGAGAGTAGAAAGCTAATTTAACCCTTTGCCTGGAATGTCCCCTTAAACTTCCTGTTCAGGCAAATTACATAACAGTTATACTTACCTTTTGTCTCCCACAGCTCCTCATACTTACCAGTAAGGGGGGGGAACAAGTGATTCCATCCTCCATCACTGGACAGACATGGCGGTGTCCATCAATATGGCTTTACCTTCTCTAACCCTCCTACTCCATGTATTGTAATGGAAGGGGCGTGCTGAACCCACTTTGGAACACCCCCTTTATTGCAATGAATGAAGTAGGCTTGTGGGGTTATCAACAAGGATCCATGGATGCCTGCATGAGAGGACACTGGTCGCTGATTCCCACCTTCGGTTATTATGAAGATGCAACCACTGCATGGAGGAGCTGCGGAAAAACACCCTGGAACTGCATGCATTACCTTTCATTCTTCTTTGTCTTCTTTTGGTGATTCAGCAACGTTGACATTTTCATGATTTGTTTCACCTAAAGTGAATTTTTTTTACTACCAAGAGAGTTTTTACTCTTACCGATTTGAGGCCATTGTATGTGTGTAAGGATTCCCGTCTTGGTTGCTCACATATGATATCATTCCACACTTTTGTACACAATTGAAACAATACATGATGGAAAATACTACACACCTTTCTCTTCTGTGATTCTGGCCCGCTGAAAGAAACATGAACCACCTGACTGCCAGTGGCCGATCACAGGGACAGATTTCTCCGGTACCAGCATTTCAGCCAACGCCCATTTAATATAAAATGGATGTTGGTCCACTTTCATAGCCTGTCTATTATGGTGCCACAGAAATTCAAGGCTGTGCAGATTGCATTTACTGTAAGATTTGTCAAGTTTTACATTTATTTTTCTGTCTTGCAGATGTCAGTAGTGATGATCGTCATGTTTCTGGTGGCCTGGTCTCCCTATTCTATTGTGTGCCTCTGGTCATCTTTTGGGGATCCTCAACAGATTTCACCAGCAATGGCTATCATAGCGCCCCTGTTTGCCAAATCCTCAACATTCTACAATCCCTGCATTTATGTCATTGCAAATAAAAAGTAAGCATTACTGTTTCACCATATCTTTAGCACTGTATTCCAGGGCTGCTCAACCTTTTGAAGAGTGCAGGCCACTTAAAGGGTCAGTCCACTTTCATGTGTGGAGATGCTTTTATCAGGCATGAAAAACTTTGAGCACATATTATAATAATTAATGCTTTAACTAGGGCTGTCAGTCGTGTGTTGTGGAGTCGGAGCTATTTTTTCTCGAGTCGGTAGAAATGTTCCAACTGCTTGTTTATATGGCCCTTGTTTATAGAAAAAAAAACAGTGATAATCACAAGGGTATTTTAGTGGCGATAGATAAGGAAATCTCCAATCACCCTTGTACGTTTTACTACCACTTGCTGACTCAAGTTACGATGGCTGAAACCTACAGAAATTTAAAGGGTTTATCCAATGTTCCCATGCACTAGCAAAGGGCCAGCTATTCTGTCTAACAGCAGCTCCTCATGGCGGCATCCATAGAGCCTTGTTTACGCACCCACACTCCTACTCCATTCATTGCAATAAAGGGGGCTTGCCAAGGTGAGTCTGGCATGCCTCTTCTCAGCACCTAGGCGTGTTAAGAAGTGTAAAGCCCTGATGATGAACACTACCATGTCTTCCCGATGATGGAGGATAGAATTGCTCCTTCTTCCACATTGGTAAGTATGAAGATGCCGGAACATCCCGGAGGAGCTGCGGCAGGACAAAGTGTGAGCATATACTTTTTTATTCTAAGTATACAGTACGTCCTGCTCCAGATATAATACTTACACTTGGGTTATCCTCCGCCAGATGGCGCTGTGCACTGCAGACATGCAAAAACAGGCTCCTCCCGGCCCTTCATATACCCGGGGACCTCCCACAAATACCCAGATTTCTCTGCAGTGCTGACTGCGAAGACGTGAAGTATCACTCTCTCGCAGGTGAGCGGGGCTATTGCAGCCCGTGGCCCTGTTGGACTATTCCCACCCGTCCTATTTGTGATGTGCCTCCCAGCCTGGGCTGCGCTGGTCGGGTGAAGGTAGGCAGCACCATGCGTGCTTAACGGAGCCATGCTCCACCGCAGTCCCCCACCATAGGGTAGGCGGTTTAGGCTGATGGTGAGCCTCTAGTGGATACCCCTCCCGCATTATTGCCCATGCCCGTGTAGCGGTGGACCCTGTGTAAAGGGTCGCCATCCTCCCTCGTTTCCCCCGTATTCGGGGGAAAAGAAAGGGGGGGTATGTGTTTGGCGGTCTCAGTGTACTGTATTGTCACGCTTATGGCCTTAGTATTGCCCTTGACTTGTAACTGGGTGTTAGAGCCGCGCTGCTTGCTCTTCATAGTTTTTGGCTGCCGCCGTGCGCATGTCTTTTCTTTTACTGAAGTGTACTGCGCTGGGCGGCAGTGTCATCCAGACGCTACGGCGTCTCCATTAGCAAAGTCTTATATTAAGTGTATTTTATCCTTTGCTGGTTACGATTTGACTGCTGCCTCAGAGCTTCGCGCTCTTCGGGGGGGCGGGGACCTGGCTTGGCGCGCTCCGCGTCACGGCCAGATCGGGCCCGCCCTTCAAGGTTCGCTTGGCGCCATTTTGATGATGTTCACGCGCGCGTGGTTGCGGTCCTCCTCCCTTGGCCTGTAAGTGGCCTCGCGGGTGTTTTCAATATAAAAAATTTTTTTTTCTGCTGCGCATGGCTCTGACCCCTCCTTATTATCTTTATGTCTTTCAGACGTCAAAGACTCCGGTGGCTGCCCTCGGCCTGACACAAATTATAGCGGATATATATATATATATATATATATATATATATATATATATATATAAAGCGGGTTTTGGGGCATCCAGGGTTGCCTATTGCATAAATCCCTGCTGGCATATTGTGCCTAGATAATCACCATATGGAGGCATCTCAGAATTATGTGACCGGGGTCCCTCTGGGACAAGACCGGCTGTGTATAACGTGTGGATATCCCCACGCTGATGCTGACAGGGCACGGGTCTGCGCACCGTGTGCCGAGCAAGTACTGGTCCTGCAATCAGGATTGCCAGTGGCTGCACCTCGCTTCAATACAATACTTATTTCCCCAGGCTTAAATCTCACTCCTGCTGAGTCGCATACAAGTGGGGAGTTGCAGCCGGCGGCGTCTTCCAGACTGCCTACGGCTGACCAGATTATTATGGGGTTGACAAAGCGCTTGGGCCCTGGTAAGAAGTGGTCCTCGACGCCCCCTGTTTCTGCCTTTGCTATGGGATCGGAGGAGTTCACTACTCTGCGTGCCTGTACCCCTTCTGATGAAGGAGGGCTGTTCTCTGACTCAGGCTCATCTGATGAGGAGCCGAGGAGTCATGACGATTCTGGCCATGAAGACTGGAACCAGTTTGACACCATTGGTTTGTTGATTAGGATCTTTAAGGCCTTGTCTATCTCTCTCCCTAATGCGGCTCCCAACCCGAGAGGGGAGCGTTTCCATACGTCGACACCGCGCTTGGAATTTCTAGAGCAGGCTCACTTCCATGCTTTTGTACTCGAGGAATGGGAACGCCCCAGTAAACTTCCAGGGGCCCCAGGGGACTGGGATTGGAAATACCCTTTTCCCCCTGAGGTGGTTAATTGTTGGTCATCGCCCCCTGTGGTGGACGCAACGATCATTGGGGTTCCTAACCCCCCCTTTATTGCAGCTCCTGCTTATAGTATCCTTCAGGATGCCGAGGACCGGCGCATGGATAAGCTGGCTTCCCACGCCTTTTCTTGTGCAGGAACGGCGCTGCGCCCGGTCTGTGCCGCGGCCATCACTGCAGTGGCCGCCAGAACCCTCATCAGAAAGATGCTTGAGCATCACCCTGATGATCTTCCCTGGGCGGTGTTTAATGCACTCTCCAGTTGTGATGTATTTGTAAAATGTATCCTTTTAGCGCTGAATGACACCATTAGAATGTGTGCGAGGACTTCTGCCCTTGTGGTGGCTATACGTCGCTTGGTTTGGCTGCGACAGTGGGGTGCTGACGATGCTGCTAAAAGGACTCTGACCAGGCTTCCCTTCAGAGGGCAACGCCTGTTTGGGGCCCGTCTGGACCTGTTTGGTAAAAAGGGCAAATCACCCCAACGCAGGCGGCCGTCTCGGCCCCCTCGGGACAGGGACACCCCTCCCCCTCCATACCATAGTGTTAAACAAGAACCAGGGGTGTCCTTCTGGAGTCTTCGTGCAGACTCCTGCCCCACGAGCAGCAGACAACGCTCTGGGCCCTCCGGCGGGGCTAAGCCTAAATCTTCCACCAAATCCCCTCTAGCATGATGGGGCGCCCTCACCCGCCGGGGTGAGGGGATGACTGCAGCACCTTGCTCCTATCAGGAGGCATCTTGCCTCATTCTGGTGGATACAGGAGGTAGTTTCCTCCGGATACAGGATAAAGTTTGCTGCGCGGCCTCCCCCAAGAGTGTCAGGGTACTCCTGGTCCCTGCTTCTGTTCGGGTGCTGGTGCAGGCCATGCACGGCCTGTGGGGTCTGGAGGTCACTTGCACTTTGCCCTTAACAGGCAGAGGCAGGTGCCGCTACACCAACCTCTTCACATTTCCCCAAAGGGATGTGTCAGTCTGCCCTTTCTGCATTCACAGGTTTGCGGCAGTTCTACTGTTACAGGCAGTTTCTGCATGGAAAATCTGAGATGGGCCATCAGCGCCTTGCGCCCAGTGGGCCCTTGCCGAGGCTCTTCAGGTTCGTGTTGGAAGCCCAACACTGCTAATTTGTGGCCTTGTTATCTGGCCTCTCTTCTGCCTCCAGAGTGCTCACCAAGGTACTGATGGGGGCTATGTCTCTGATGAGACCAAGGGGCGTCCGCGTGAGACCTACCCGGTCGTCCTTTTTTGCTTCCCAATCTCTACGTCAGGTCGAGTTGGCTACTCGGCTGGTGGTGTCCATTGGGAGTCATTTGGATGGGTGTTCATTCACCTCAAGTCCTCCTTGTCCCCTTGATTGGTATCTCCATTCCTAGGGATGAATCTAGATTTGGTTCAGGCGAGAATCTTCCTTCCTCAGCAATAAGATGGACAATCTGGTTGCGTGGGCTCAACCCCTCTTTGCTGTTCCCGTCCCTTCACCAGGCAGGAATGCAGCTGGTGGGACCGTTTGGTGACTTGCTTAGAAGAAGTCCCTTATACTCTTCTACCTGGGGCCCTTCTGCAACTTCTATTGTTAATACTGGACAGGGACCCAGCATCCCTGGAGCAGGGTCTTGTGTGCCTTTCCCCCCTGGTTAGGAGTCCCTCTTGGAGTGGATGTACTCTAGGAACCTGTCTGGGGGCAGTTCCCTTCTTGCCCTTCCTAGAGACGGTCACCATGGATACCAACCTATCAGGTTGATGGGGAGGTTTTCTTCTGTAACCCCATGCGGGTCCGGGGAGGTGGGGCCTTTAGGAGGTCCATGCACCTATCGATATTGAAACAGTGAGTTTTCAGGTTGGCGCTATCTCGCTTGACTTCTCCTCTTCACGGCCTGCCTGTTTGGCGGCGCTCGGTCTGTCTGATGACTGTGGCCTACCTTAATCATCTGTGTGGGACCTGGAGCAGGATGGTCCCCCAGGAAGGGATATGTTCCTGATCTGGGTGGAGGATAATGTTTCCTGCATATCAGTGGTATTCACTCCGGTGGAGGTCCCTCTGCAACAGGATGTGCTAATCCTTGTGTCACTATTAGGTTCAACCAGTGTGGATCTGTTTGGTGCCCCGTCACTATTTCCCTGCCCCAGGATCCTCTGGCCGTGGTCATGATGCTTTAGTAATGTTATGACAGGACATTCTGGTCTGTATGTCTTATCTCCGTTCCCCCTGCTAGGCGGGGTTCTGCGCAGAATTGCTCTGGTAGGGGAACCATTGATACTGGTGGCCCTTGGGTTGCCTAGTGGAGTGTGGATTCGCAGACGTGGTACCGAGGGTGGTAGATCTGTACGTTCTGCTAGGGGTGCCGCTCTGTTCACTCAGGGCCTCCTTTACGTCACCCCACTCTACAGACTCTGGCCTAGCCGGCCTGACTGCTGACTATTCCATCTTTATGGAGACAGGCTTCTCTTCTCTGTGTTCGTGACTATTGGAGTCTAAGAGCAAGCTTCTTCTTCTTCTTCTTCCATCTCTTATGAGGTATGGCGTACCCATATGGATTGGTGTGAATCTAGGTCTCTTCCCTGTTGGGCGTTCTCTGTTCCCAGGGCTCTAGAGTTATTACAGCATGGCTTGGAGTTGGCTCTCCAACTCAGTGCTCTGAAGGGTCAGGTTCTGCCCTGTCCGCCTTCCTGTAGAAGTCTTTTGCTTCTTTTCCTTGGCTAAGCATTCTTTCAGGGGTTGCTCATTGCGTTCTCCACTTAATTCTATGGTCCCTGTTGGGATTTGAATTTTTATTCTGTTTGCCTTGCGGGGTGTTCCTTTTGGACCGATTCAGGATGCTGTCTGGCTGTCTTTTACCTTCAAAGTTGTCCTTCTGGGTCTGTTACTTCAGTCAGACGTGTGTCTGAGCGGGCGGCTCTGTTTAGCTAGCCCTCGTTCCTTGATATGCACCAGGATAAGGTGGTGCTCCGCTTTACGCCAGACCTTCTGCCTATGGTGGTGTCTTAGGCTCATGTATTTAAGACATTGTCTTTCTTCTGTGCTTTATTCCTAGTAACGCTGAGGCAAGGGGATCTACTTTCCCTCAACAGGTGCTGGAATTTTTTTCCTGGATTGTCTCTTGTCCCTTAGGGGGACTGATGCCCCTTGGGGTTTGTGGGCACCTAATTCTGTATGTGCCTGATCTCGTCTGCTTCCAGGGGTTAAGCATCCCTTGGCCTAGCCTTTACTTGGATGGTTGTCCCTTCTGGTCCTAGGGAAGCTTTGGTCTTCTTCCTGGACTATTGTTAGCGTTTGATCTTGTCAGGGTGTTACTCAGGCCTATTCCCTTAAGGGGATGAGTTTTCTTCTCACTTTGTTTCTGATTCTACTGGTGCCTTGGTATCTTTGGGCCTTTCAGCACCAGGTTTTGTTGAACAAGTTTGCTAGTCCGCTACTTGTTTTTTGTTCATACCTTTTCAAAGGTTTTTTATGATGTTAGGGAAAATCTACTGGAGCCCGGGATATTTTACTCTCCCTGGGGTCCAACAAATAGGAGCACAACCGATAGTAATATCAAAAAAGTTTATTAGATCCATATGTAGCAAGGTTAAAAAACACACAATCACAACACATAACACACATATTAAAAAGCCCCCTACCTACTCCCAGAATCAATTCTCTCAATAATTACCCACAAAGTATATGGCTGTGGCTCAGATTTATTCCTCTCCTTATTCTTATAATGGTATTCAGAGAAAAATGTTTTTTATCAATTAGAAATAATTATTATTATTGCCCAAAGATCCTAAAAAGATTTTTTTGTCCCTTTATTTGTTGTTTTTTTATATATATATATTTTTGTGCCGGCACAAATGAGCATTATGTTAAAAAAAAACCCCATAATAACAATGTGTAAAAAAATGTGCAGATGTAACAAAAATCACAAAAGTGCGAAAATTAATACAGTTAAATACTAAATCCCTTAATATATACAAAAAATATAAATAATAATATAATTAATTACAATCTGTACAAAAACATATCCAAACCAGCAAAGTAACAACAACCAATAAATATACAGGCACAACAGTGTGCCAATATTATTACACCCACTATTAAAGTGCTACTAACAATCCCACACTGCCAAACCGTGTATAGACTATAATCTATCTAAAATCCTTATTAAACAAATACAAAGATGTACCATTGATGAGCAAGAGACAATGGACAATGAATAAACAATCAATTATACAAATGAATCATCCAAAAATATGACCACATAGAGAGGATACTTAACGCAATAGAATGAAAGCACTTCAGCCGGGGAGGAGAGCCAGGGCGGCGGGGGCTATCCACCTGCGCTTCGCGGTGCTTGACCGCTTCTCACCTGGTCAAGCACCGCGAAGCGCAGGTGGATAGCCCCCGCCGGTACCACGGTACCCCATATGTATTCGAAACACTTCCCTGCACAGAAGACTCCCCCAAACTGAAACAGCACTTTAGGAGATTTTCAGATAAAATACAACTGCTATGCACACCTTACAGTCTTTCAAGAAAACCCCTCCACAAACTATATATTTCCAAGAAGTACTCACCTCAAGCTTTCTAGGTGTACCAGGCTTGTTGAGGTCAGCGTAGGTTTCTGGAAGTAATCCCTCGATGAATGCTTTGGTTGCACAGGGTTTCCCTAAGAAAAAGAAGAAAAAGCAGAAAAAAAACACATTTTCCTAAAAAACAAGATGCAAACAAGAAATAACAAGTTAAATATGAAACAGCAAGGTCCTCTGAACAGAAAAAGGGTAGGGTAGCTCTGTCAAGGGTAGGGTTACCAAATATCCCAAAGTAAATCATGTGCGTAAGAGTAATTTTAATTTAAAAATTAAGCTCTGCAAAGTATGCACCTTGCACCACTTTAAGCTTTCTAAGCGTAACCAGCTTGTTGTAGTGGGCACATCTTTCTGGAAGTAATCCCTCGAATAATTATTTGGTTGCACAGGGTTTCCTTAAAATATGGATTAAAAAGTATAAAAAACACATAAAATAAAAAAATATCAATAAGCAAACAAGAAATAACAAGCTAAATCTGAAAGGGCAAGGCCCCCCCCCCCCCGAACGGAACAAAACCCAACATGCATAGGTACCTTTAATTCTTTTACCTAGCCTACTTGAGATTTTGTCACCCTCTGTTGACAGGTCATTTTTCACCATTTTCACACATTATGCTTAATTGTGATTTTTGCAGGATTTTTCAGGAAAATTATATTTTTTATTTCATCAGAGCTTGGGCTTTAAGATAAAATGTCTTGTTTGTCATTTTTTTTTCTGTGCTTTGATAATAATTTTTTATAAAATTGAAAATATATATATATTTTTAAATGTCATGTTTTTTAGTAAATATTTAGTTTTTTTAAGAAAACCATATTGTACGTAAAAATTCCTCACAATTATAATGGTACCTCATATGTATCGGTAGCCGCCCGTTTCTGAACAGGAGAAGCCCCAAACTGAAAAGAGCTCTTTATGACATTTTCAAATAAAAACTACTATCCGCACTATCCTCACTAACTACTATCCCCTTTTTTAGTCACCTTCCCTCCCCTTCTGATCTGGACCAAGTTCTATCAGCATCTGATGTGACGGCATCGTAGGAGCGAGATAGCTTCATCGGCCCCGTCCATAATGGAAAGGGCTAGTGGCAGAACTAGAGCGACGGCAGAAGAGGGGGGGCTGTTTCGGGCCCTCTCTCGATGGAGGAAGAGCCTGGGGGGGGGGGGGATGGAGGCCCAGGTGAAGAGATAGCTGGCAATGTGCATCTGTTTTTTTTCTATTAGGGAAAGGTGGGAGGGGCAGCTATGTGAGACTCACTTAACTGGCACTAAATGGGTTAATCACGTTGTTTTTGTTTTACAATAAAGCTTGAAACTTTAGAGAGGGTCGATATTTTCTAGACAGTGCGCAGCTGTTGATCATCTCTCAAATACAGAAATTACTGATGGTTTGAGTACGTAGGTGAGATTAGTTTAGTGTCCCTGTGTACCAGGATCCTGCCTAGCACAGTGTTGCTAGGGAGCATGGAGGTCCATTTTAAGTGAGAAGATCTTTTACTGTCATATGTAATATTTTGAACTTGGGTTGCTACTGTTGTTGTTGTTATTGCATATATATATATAAAATCAGTATGATTTGCAGTATAGAATAGCCAATATTATACAAGTAGTGGCTGAGGTGCGTATCATTTTCATTAGATATCCTTGTACCCTTTATTCCAGGTTCAGAAGAGCAATACTGTCCATGGTAAAGTGCAAGTCCCGCCAAGAAGTAACACTTGACAACCAGTTTCCAATGAGTGTCTCTCAAAGCCCTTTGACATCATAACTCATCTAATCCAAGAGGTTCCCTGTTCTTGGTGAATGGCATAAAAAGTAAAACATTAGCTAGGGAACCAAAGAAATAAAATCACTGGTTTTCCAATAGCCAAAATGTCTGTCGTGACGACACTCTACTTTCCTGCTCATAACTATAAAACATATGAACATGAACAATATAACAGAACATTTACTGCAGCTCAAGGGTGAAACCTTTAGTTAGCAGATATAAGGGTAACTAAGCTATATTTCCAGCCACCTGCCAACAGTACTCTTTAGTGACACCACTCCTACCTCATAGGTTGTCACTGAGCTGTAGTAAGGGATTTGCTTTGATTTCCCCCTTGTTTATGAAGTGTCCATTATCACCATGATCTCCTAGATCAAAAGAGTTTATTGAGTTCTTCATGAAAAATCTTCTATGTGTCCATAGACCTGAAAAGGACACTCATATGAGGTTGTTTCCGCTCAAGGGGAGGTAACACCTATTGAAATAAAAAGCTTTCTTGTATATCTGCTCTCTTCTTGTTGCTTTATAAGCTCGAAATTACATTACTTTTCTTATGTTTAGTTATATCACTTCTATCCATTAATATTGCTGAGCGAAAAAGCTATTTTTGCTTCTCTCAGACAATGAAATATTCCTACACTATCTATCAAGGACTATAAACACGAAACAGTAGATCAAGAGCACCCAACCTGACAAAAAAAAAAAGTGGAGAGAGAGACATCTGCTCTTTGAGACACTCCTCTGGCAGTTAGAAGCCACTTTTAGTATCTGAAGAGCATTTCTTTGAGGAGAAACTATTCCTGGTATGCTTTAGATGAAGGTCAGGAATGAATTATTGGACTAATGCAAACTGAAAGAATACGACATGAAGAATTAGCTGTTTACCATAACCTGGAGAATTGTCACTGATATGCCATCCCAGGGAACATGGTGGATGTCTGCGAAAAGGATTCATCACAATATCTCTGTCCAGCCATTTTTAAACATTCTAAAAGAGTAAAGTTAACTTTTAAAGTGATCTTATACCCAGAAAGGAAGTTTATATAATCATCTTCTATCCGTAGCCCAGTGATTCTTCTTCTTTTATTAAAGACTTTGCCCAATATTCATAAAAACACTAACCTGAAGCAGTCTGCTGTTCGACTGGTTGGCCATATTTTTCCCTGGTGCGATGATGCATTCAGTTAAACACAGCTCAGCATTGGGGGTCAGCCTTATCCATTATAATAACTACAATGAATCTGAAATCACTATAAGCTCAACTGCTATTATGTTACAGTTTACCTTGGAACTGAATGAATTAGTATATGGCTTCAATTCAACATCATACTGCTTCCTGTTAGTGGTTTTATGAATATTGGGCAATGGTGTTAATAATAAAAGAAACACTGGTTGTTTTGGGGCACTGGGCTGGGGATAGAATGTGACAACATAAACTTCCTATCTGGGTATAGGTACACTTTAGTTTAATCTGCTTTTATTTATTTTTGGTCAAAGGAAGGTACATACATGAAGCGGATCACATCTCCGCGCTATTGTTCAAACAGATCAACATATTACACTACTGTATATATAATGTAACACAGTGTGACAACAACCTTAATCGAAAACAAATACACACACAAAAAAAAACAAACAAACATTAGACAAACCTATAAACAAGAAAGGAGAGGTGAGAAAGGGGGAGAAGGAACGGAAAAAGAAAGAAAGAAAGGAGGGTGGGGGGGGGGGATCACCCCTAGCCAGACCAAAGGCACCAATCCCCCCGTCGCAAAAGCTGCCGCTCATTGCAACCGGGGGATATCGCGCCGAACCGTAGCGTCTAAGTCGTACAGTCTAACATCGCCCTGAAACGGTCTGAGTCCCGGAAGTCGAACCAACAGGCCCAAGTCGTGATAAATTTTTCTATCAGGCCTTTGTCGCCCAGTGTAAGCTCCTCCATACGACTGATATGCTCGAGCTCCACCACCCATTCAGCCAATGAAGAGACCCCCCGTGTCTTCCAGTGCCTGGGTATAACAGCTCGCGCTGCCGAAAGAAAGTGTCGAAGTAGACCCTTTTTGTGCTGAGATATGGAGCCCTCCACAAGGGAGAGGAGGGTCAACTGAGGTGAGTTGATTACTCTTCTACCCGTCGTCTCGGCGTATATATCTAAGACCTTGTCCCAAAAAGATCTGATAGCCGGACATCCCCACCAGATGTGTGTCATATTTCCTTCCTCTGCTAGGCATCGCCAGCACTTGCTTGAGGTCTGGGGAGCAAATTTATGGATGACCGACGGGCATCTGTACCACCTCGAGATTATTTTAAAATTCCTTTCCTGCGCCGCCCCCTCCAGGGTGGATTTGTGAGTCAGGCTGAACATCTTAGTTAGCTCCTCCTCCGAAAAGGACTGACCTAATTCACCCTCCCATTTAGCCACATATCCCAGCGGGCCCGAGTGTATGTTGGACACCAATGTCTGGTACAGCACAGAGAGGGCATGGGGCACATGTGTCTCGGAGGAGAAAAGCTTCTCGAAATCTGTCAACGGATGGCTCAACTTCTCTCCCAGGCGGTGGGAAGATATATAGTTGGCCAGTTGCCGGTGTAAAAGCCAGGACACATGTACTCCAGGGAATTGAGCTCTAAGTTCCCCCAGTGTAGGGAAGCCAGATCCCCCCATAACATGCCGTATGCGCGGATCTTCTTCTGCCCGCCACCCTAGGAAGGACGGGACCCCCACCCCAGGCGCAAAGTCCGGATTCCCGAAAATGGGAGTCAAAGGTCCCGGACGCCGAGCCAACGGAAATTTTGAGGTCAGTTGGTCCCAGACTGTGAACAAATGCTGCGCCATAAAAGGTAGGGATCTGAGGGTGCACCTGGGTTGAGGCCCCGCCCAGGGCAGGGAGACCAGCGGGAGGGGCGACATCCTCCTCTCAATATCGACCCACAGCTTATTGGCACCCTGATGGGTCCAATCTAGTGCTCTCATAAGGACCGCCGCTGTGTGATAGAGTTTGAGATCGGGTAGTCCCGCGCCCCCTCTTGTTTTACTGCGAGACAGGGTATCATAGCGGATACGAGGTTTGGACACTCCCCAGACAAATTTAAGGAATGTGGTTTTCAGGATCTTAAAAAAGCAAGTGGGGGGGGGGGGGGGCTATAGGGGCAGTTTGAAAAAGGTACAGAAACCGGGGTAGCACGTCCATTTTTATCACACCAATTCTCCCGAACCATGACAGGACCCCTCTATTGTATTGTTTCAGATCGCTAATTGTCTTATTCATCAAGGTCGCATAGTTCAACTCGTATATTTTTGTCAAGTCTTTTGGGATCTGAACCCCTAAATACTTAATGGCGGCCGCTTGCCATCTGAAGGGAAAGTTGTTTCTCAGTCTGTCTACCTCTCCCGGCGGAAGTGTTAGATTGAGGGCTTCGGATTTCGTGTAGTTTATTTTAAAGTTACTAACCGCCCCAAATTGCTCAAACTCCTTTAACACTGATGGGAAGGACATAGTGGGGGAGGTTCGGTGGAGGAGAAGATCGTCCGCGTAAAGAGACAGTTTATATTGCCTGCCATCAATTTCTATTCCCCTTATATCTGGATTGTTCAGAATGGCTATAGCCAGGTGTTCCATAGTGAGGATGTATAAAAGTGGCGATAGGGGGCATCCCTGACGAGTGCCATTCCCTATAGGGAAGGGAGGTGACAGCACTCCATTTGTTCTCACCGAGGCAGAGGGGTTCTCGTAGAGGGCCATGATCTTACCCAGTAGGGACGGTCCCATTCCAATTTGTTTCAGGGAGGCGTGCATGAAGTCCCAGCTTACCCTGTCAAATGCTTTCTCTGCATCACATGAGAGAAGGCATGCTGGGATTCTCTTAGATTGCACGTAGGAGATCAGCGTGAACAACTTGTTCGTGTTGTCCCGCGCCTCCCTGCCCGGGACAAATCCCACCTGGTCCAGATGTATAAGTTCAGGGATAATCGGTTGTAGGCGTGATGCTATTAATTTGGCGAACAATTTTATGTCCACATTAATTAGAGAAATTGGACGGTAGCTGCTGCACATGAGAGGGTCCTTCCCGGGCTTAGGGATAACAGCAATCGTAGCAGTCAGCGACTGCTTAGGGAAGGGGGAATCCCGTCCCACGGCGTGGAAGACCTTCGTCAAGAAGGGGGTTATCAGGGGGCCCAGCGTCTTATAGAACCTCGGGGTAAAGCCGTCAGGTCCCGGGCTCTTTCCCACAGGAGTGCTCTGTATTACCTTCGCCACTTCCTGAATTCCAAAAGGGGCCTCCAGGGATTCTATGTCCTCCTGAGGGATTCTGGGGAGGGGGGTCCCATCTACGTAGGCCTGAGCTGCCTCCGCGTGAGACATACGAGCCCTGGATGAAGCCGGGATCTCCAAATTGTATAGTGAATTGTAGTATGCCTTAAAAGTCTCTGCTATCTCCTTTGGGTTAAACGTTTCAGTGTCTCCCCGTGTTTTAATGCTAGGAATGTAGGTGGTGGAGACCCTAGGGTGCAGTGACCTTGCTAACAGTCTGCCCGGTTTGTTGGCGTGCTCATAAAACATTCCCCTCAGACGGTCCCTATGTCTCAGGAACGCCTGGCTATAGAGCCCCCTCAAGTTATCCCTAGCTCTTTCTAGCTCTATCCAAATCTCATTGGTAGGAGATCGCTTATGTGAAAGCTCTAATGCTTTTATTTGGCAGATTGTCTTTTCTATTAGGGAGGATCTTTCCTTTTTTAGTCTGGTTCCATGCTGAATGAAAGTCCCCCTCAAAACGCATTTAAGCGCTTCCCACTGAACCGGGGGGGATGTGTCATCATTACGGTGATCTGCTAGAAAGTGTTTTATGTTGTCCCGGATTGCAGCCAGGCAGGCCTCGTCCTTTAATAAATTGTCGTTCAAACGCCAGTCCCAGCTGCGTGGGTACAATCCAGGAAGGTCCAGGGACAAAAATATAGGGGCATGGTCCGACCTCAGGATACTTCCTATGTTCGCCTCCGGGTTCCATGACATAGCATGATGGCTCAGCAGGAGGTAATCTATGCGACTATAGGAGTTATTTGCGCTGGAGTAAAAGGTATATTCTCTGTCCCGCCCATGAAGCGCCCGCCACACATCCACCAATTGTAGGTCTAGCAGATTTTTCTTCAGTTTCTTGAGGCCCGCTA
This sequence comes from Gastrophryne carolinensis, assembly GCA_027917425.1. Classification (NCBI taxonomy): domain Eukaryota; kingdom Metazoa; phylum Chordata; class Amphibia; order Anura; family Microhylidae; genus Gastrophryne; species Gastrophryne carolinensis. The sequence continues at coordinate 200,211,542 of CM051234.1, forward strand.
TTGGGACCCCCGATCTCCCAGCGGATGTGTCAATCTGAGGATTCAGGGGTAGATTAAGGTCTCCTCCCAGTATGATCACCCCTTCTGCAAAGCTAACTAGCTGCTTTAAAAGGCTGGAACAGTAGTGTGCTGAATCCTGATTGGGGCTATAGATGTTTACAATAGTATATGTCTTAGAAAACAGTACCAGTTTTAGAAATATGAATCTGCCTTTAGGATAGGTACACTTTAAATCAGGTAGGTTTATCTATAATTACTTAGCAATATTTACACTGCATTTAATAATGTAATTTTCTTTGTTACATATTAACAATCATTTATATCAAGTGATTGTTTGTATAAACAATCTTTTACTTGTTAACTTCTGAGAACGTTCTCATACTGAAACGTCTGAGTACAATTGTTGAATGCTTGTAAGGTGTATGTCCAACATTAGTGACAAAACCACAATGTGGCCAAAAGTATGTGGATTCATTCACAGCAAAGCTATACATGTTATATATCTTGTTTTACTACCAAATGGGTCAGTCCCCCCTCTTTAACTGCCCTTGGTTCTTCTAGTAAAGCTTTTTTAATATGGCTTTAATGATTTACTTCTATTCAGACACAAGGTGTTAGACACTGATGTAGGGGGCATGGGACAGACTTAAAATAAACCTATTCAAAAGTCTTAAAGGAGCCACAGCACTCAACCCTGTTAGCTTGCAGACCAACCTACAATCTGTCTCTAAACTTGGTTAAAAACAGAGATCTTGGTCCACACACATCTGCAGAAGTATGCTGAAGCTTCACCGCCAAGCTGCCTCTGTAAGGTGCAGTCCTAACTCTAATCTCTGAGAGCCCCATTTGGGACATACAATGCTATAGATAAATTGGGAGCAAGCTTACCTGAGGTTGCCCTAAACCTCAAGTGCAGCCCATGGGGTGAAAGGGTTGAAGACCTTGCAATACAGCCTAGACCCCACACCCCATGTGCCTGCACAAATTCAAAAGAAACAAAGGAGGGGTGGCAGCCGCTCAGACCATATTATAACTAACCTGGGAGGTGCACGTTAGCAGGGCAATTAGAATACAAAAGTCTTAAAGGAGCCACAGCACTCAACCCTGTTAGCTTGCAGACCAAGCTAAAATCTCTCTCTACAATCTGTTGGTCTGCAAGCTAACAGGGTTGAGTGCTGTGGCTCCTTTAAGACTTTTGTATCCTAATTGCCCTGCTAACGTGCACCTTTCAGGTTAGTTATAAAATGGTCTGAGCGGCTGCCACCCCTCCTTTGTTTCTTAAAATAAACCTATGCCAGGGCACAACCTTTTTGGTCTTTTTTGAGCCACATTGTTCCACTTCAGGGCCACACAGTTTACTGCAGGAAAGGTATATATAAGCATTATATATACTTTTATGCATGTGCAAAGGTTAGCAGAGGTGAGGTGGGTAGAGGTGAGGTAAGTTGGGGAGGTGGACAGAAGTCAGGTGGCCTGAGGTAAGGCAGGAAGTGGTGAGGTTGGAAGTTGTGGACAGGGGTCAGACAGGAAATGTGGTATAGATCTCATTTAGGACAGGCCCGCTCTGTTAGTGGGTCTATCTAATGCCAGAGGCCAGCCCTGTAGCTTATAATATAACTGAGAAGCACTGAGGAGTGAGAGTTTGGGATCAAGATACAGAGCAGCTCAAGATTAATTAATATATCTGGGGGGCACTGTGTTTATTGACTGTTTATGAGCAGGCCATCTTCAACATAGGTGACGATTTCATTACATTTTAAATGAGCAGACATACATGATCAAGTCAGAGAAGTGAAATGATATCCACAGGGGCCACGTGTAGCACTGATGCCAAACTACCCCAGAGGCAATGTTGCCCTTCTGATCAGTACAGCACTGCCATGGTGCATTATCTGTACATTCTCACCGGTGCAGAGGATGCACAAGAATTTACAAGGAGCCTGAAGCAGAGTGACAAAATAATACTCACAAGTGTGGGTTAGGTTAACTGAAGGAATCTGTGGAATGCTGCTGGCAAACTGAAAGATAGCAAGTAAACCAATACAAGGTGAACCATCAGGACTTTTATGATGTCCAGGCGAGTATTCCATTCCTATGGGAAGTATATCTGCATGGGACTGATTTCAGCTTAGGAGCAGCACCTGCCATCCAGTCTATTCCTCTAATAACAGTAGCAGTATGTAATATGCCAGTGCTCAGCTATGGAAACCACCCATAGAAAGTAAAAGCAGAATTGTTTTCAGTTTCCAAATTTAGCATGGAACTGATTAGTGGATGTTGTAACAGAATAGAAACAATTCCATGTGGCCATAATGGCCAGCCAAATCAGTTACCAAAGAGATGTGTTGCTTATATGTTGTATAAGTTTAGATATGTAGTAAATAAATATATTTGGACAGTTTTTTTCATCCATAAAACTGATCAAGCCATGTTGTTGTTACAGTGCACACTGTCTAAAATTAAATTTTAAAACATAATTTTTAAGGCTAAAAAGAAGATCACCAAGCAATAAATTGTTTGATTCAGACATATGTTGATATGCAAACTGTGACCGCACAATCCTTTGAAGAACACATTTGAAGGTTAAGTAACTCTGGATCTCTGGTAATCCTAAGTAATCTGCTTTTACAAAATGAGTGCACATCAGTCTCGCTTCCTTTCTCAGCATGCAACTTGCAAGACGATGAAGCCTCGAAATTGGATGAATCTTCCCTAATCACACAGAAATCATGTTTCTAAATCTTTATCTTTATTTTATCATACAGTTTTTTAGTACACTTGATGCTTTCTGTCCATCACAATGCTCCTGCATTTTCCATGGGAGGAGTGATGGCACTGGGACAAGGTATGCATGTTTTGATTATTCCAGAAAAAAATAGAGATGCCTCGCATACATTCACAAAGGGAAGGGTTTCGGGTTCTTGCTTTTAGATTTTCTTGTGCTTGCTGATTGCAATGTTTTGAAGTTTGTAACTGTCTTTTCTTTAAATAATAATTTATATTGACTTGATGCATATTTAAAGTCACCGTATCTAACAAGTTGACTACAGAGCTGTAACCAGGTCAGCAGGCATGTGTCAACGGCTTTCCTTTTACTACTCTTCAAGAGCAAATACTGTCATTTGTGACCGTAAAATAAAAAATCCATTTGACCATCAGTTTTCAGAAAAATGAAACTATGATTCTACAAAAAAAATAGTAGGGCCCAGCTCTATGCCAAATGCTTTTTTCAATTAATAACTCCTGCACCTGACCTAGAATATGTCTGGACCACCAAAAAATGTAGGGATATTTTTGCACTTGATTGGTCTACTGAGGTAGAGAGGCTTGGTGCTTTTGTGTCTGCTTTTTGTCTTGCCTTTCGTGCTTCAGCTCCTCATTCTTAGTCTGTTCTTCTTATTTCTGTTCCTGATCTATTATCTTATTACCCTCTCCTGGTCCATTTATGCTATTCCTCTTTCCCCATACCAGAAGATTTCCAATCTCTCCTGAGTTCCTGGCTTTCCCACATGGCCAGGTCAGCTTACACCTATTTTAAAATCCTTGTCTGTATTTTGTAGTCTCTGCCTCAATTTAAAATTTTGTGCACACATCTGGAACTAGACCCTTCCTACATAATTGAAACCCACCAAAATGCAGGCACTAAAATATCTGTTTGTGCAGGGTGAGCAAGCAGAAATGCCATGGTGTCCCCTGCTCCCTCAACCATGACTTCACAACAGAGATGCCAAGTGGGAGCAGGGATCCAGGTGAATTTAAAGCGACACCAAATTGGCATGCCCCAAGGGAGAAGGCATTGCCCACACTTGGGGTCTTAGATAGTTTTGAGCGTGCGAGAGCTGCAAAGTTTGGGCTCATATCGAACTTTGTGAGCTCGGGCTCATCAATCTGAGCACGAACTTCAGAGAGAATACCAAAGTTTGGCATTTAGGATGTTCAGGGTTAACTCTCGGCCGAAGGAGGGACTGCAAGATAAAAGGTGTGGTCTCTCCAGTTTAATTCTTGAAGTTGGACTAAACTGCAAGGTTATGCACGGATTTATTTTCTATGCCTCCTTTTTTTCTTTTGAAAAGCCATTCTTTCAGAAAGCAGGGGACTTTAACCTTGTCTGTCTTCCAGGCCCTTATGTTTTCACTGATTCGGAAGGACCCACTACCAAGGTCTCCTTAGGTTGGTTAAACTGATATCGTTGGACAAGGGTGAGATGAGGGTAGGAGTAAGGGATGCTTACTTGCATATCCCAATCTTCTCAGGCCATCAGAAAATTATGTGGCTTGCAATATATGGCCTTTATTTTCAGTTCGTGGCTCTGCCTTTTGGCCTCTCCTCAGGATTATGGCTCATCTAAGGAGCAAGAAAACTTTGGGTGGATAATCAATTAACCAAAGTCGCATGTGATTCCCTCAAAAAATAATATATTTTTTGGGAATGATGCTAGGCACGACATAGGTAAACTTTTTTTCTCCCAGAGCAAGACTCTCTATTCAGGCCAAGGTGGAAGCTCTCTTGGTCAGTCCCCATCTGACGATCTATCAGGGGATTCGTCTGCTGGGGTCGATGGTGTCTTGCTTCAAAACAGTGTCATTTGCACAGTTCCAAACAAGGCCCCTGCAATAGGAGCTACCCTTGATTGGGGACTGAATTCCGGAGTCCCTGGATCTCCCCTTTCACTTGCCAATAACGGTAAGGCAGTCATTGGCCTGGTGGCTGAGCCCCCATGCTCTTTAGGTGGGCAAATCCTTTGTTCCAGTAGTATAGACTGTTCACCACAGGTGCAGCCTAACCGGTTGGGGAGATGTGATGGGGTCCCAGACTGTCCAGGGACAGAGCAGACTACCTATCAATATTCTGGAATTAAGAGCAATCCTCCTATTGCTCAGACATTGAACCTGTGACCTGAGAGGTTATCTAGTCAATATCCAAGGCGACAACATGACGGCAGTGGCTTATATCAATCGCCAGGGGGCACCAGAAGCAGGTATACTCTCAGGAGTCAGTGAGTCAGAATTTGCTCTGGGCCAAGAATAATGGACAATGTTTAGGCCGATCATCTGAGCAGGGCAGCTGTGGGTCAGGCAGAATGATCTCTCAGGCAGGAGATATTTCAAGTCCTGTGCAACTGATGGGGAACGCCGAACATGGATCTCTTTGCGTTCTGCCACAATTGTATGGTGCCAAGGTTTGTCTACTAGACCAGAGACCCCCTGGCGATAGCAGTGGATGCTCAAACCTTTCCGTGGTCAGTGTTCACACTTCTGTATGCCTTCCCTCTGTTACCCCTTCTGGCCCGAGTCCAAAAAAAAAAGGTAGCTGGTGAAAGGATTTAAACCATCCTGGTAGCTCTTTACATGCCAAGAAGGGCAGAAGGACTTGGTTTCCAGACATGGTAAGAATTTGCAGAGAAGTCTTATAAAGACATTTATGCAGGGGTCACCCATGTGCATCCACCCCAAAAGCTTCTCTTGCCTTCTTGGGACCAGAATCTAGCTTTATCTGCCCTTCAAGGGCCTCCATTCAAACCTGTAGCAGAAGCATCTTTGCTTTTTGACTCTTAAAGTCATCTAGTGGTGATTACATTTGTAAGGCAAGTTTCTGAGTTACCAGTCTTATCGGTCAAATCTCCTTACTTCCTCACCGCGGTCCTACAACATATGCATGGCCGCTACTCCAATCAGCGCGCTTGGAGCTACTGAGCTATGGGCGTCTAAGTGACGTCTAAGCTCAGTGGCTCCGAGCGCGCTGGCGGCCGCATCTCGTGCTTCCCTCTAACAGTCTTATAGATTCCCGGGCCGATCCAGCTAGGTTTTGGTCCACTTTAAGCAGGACTTTCTTCCAAAAGGTAGTCTTCTCTTTCCATCTTAATGAAGAGGTGGTTCTTCCTTCTCTGTGCTGCTCCTACTAGCCACAAGGAGGGAGTTCTCCACTCCCTAGGGTGTGGTGAGAGATCTTAGGTATTTTATTTCCGCTACTGAGGCATTTCACAGGACTGACTACTTGTGTATCATTTTTGAAGGACCAAGATATGGCACCGGCCAAATCTACCATCAAGCGGTGGATCAGATAGTCCGTATTGAAAGCCTACATTTCTAAGGGTCACTGCCCTTTCTTACGGAGTCATTGGCACATCCTGGGCTTCAGCACCAGGCTTCAGTGGAACAGGTTTTCAAGGCAGCTACCTGGTCTTCTGTTCATACATTTACCAAGTTTTACAAGGTAGATAAGCCTCAATGGACCACTCTTTTGGGCGAAAGGTATTACAGACGATAGTACTAGTCACCACTTCAGCTAAGTTTTGATTTCCACATGGCTTACTCACCAGGCCAGAGGAATAAGGTTGACACTCGAGATTCCCACCCTGAGAGAAAGGTACTGCTTTGGGAAATTCCATTTTTATATGTACCGTTGACGCCCTGAAGTGGAATATGAGAGCAACAGCAGCATAAACAAAAATATAGGTCTCTTCCTTGACTTCAATGTGGGTGTCTTTAAAGATTTCTTGATCCTCCCGGGCGTCTGTTCCTACTTCAATTAATGGAGAGCAGGGGCAGGTGGAAATATATATATATATATTTATCTTGCAGTCCCATCTTCAGCCGAGAGTTAACCCATTCGTATCTGAATCGGTGACGCCCTGGAGTGGAAGAAGGGAGAGACCAATTCTACCGGTGAGAATCAAAAATTGCATTTTTCAGGACAGATAGTGGAGACTGCTGGAGTGAGGGACATTGAGGAAGTGGCCTTTGGAAGACAGCTAGGTAGAGAAAGTCATGGTGTTAGGTCTGCTGGAGTGAGAGACATCTAAAACTGTCCTTTTGCGGACAGCTAGACAGGGAGAGTCACTGGTGGTTTTGGGAGGGACAGCTAGGAAGGGACATAGCAGCACATCTGCCTGTTGTCCTTATTATACTCCGAGGACAGGCAGCTGCTGGGGCACATTTAATCTCACATCTGGGCATTTAATACAACTCACAACTGCATTCTACATACTGGGTGTTTGATAAAAGTACCTACCTGTGCCCACCTGCATTATACATACTGGGTGTTTTTTAAAAGTACTAATCTCTGGGCACCCTACATTCTACATATTGGGTGTTTGATAAAAGTACTCACCTGTGACCAATTGCATACTACTTATGGGTGTCTGATAAAAGTACTAATCTCTGGGCACCTGCATTCTACATATTGGGTGTTTGATAAAAGTACTCACCTGTGACCAATTGCATACTACTTATGGGTGTCTGATAAAAGTACTAATCTCTGGGCACCTGCATTCTACATACTGGGTTTCTGATAAAAGTACTAATCTCTGGGAACATACATTCTACTTACTGGGTGCTTGATAAAAGTACTCACCTGTGCCCACCTACATTCTACATAATGGCTGTTTGATAAAAGTATTCACCTGTGCCCACCTACATTCTACATAATGGCTGTTTGATAAAAGTACTCACCTGTGCCCACCTGCATTCTACATAATGGCTGTTTAATAAAAGTACTCACCTGTGCCCACCCACATTCTACATAAAGGCTGTTTGATAAAAGTACTCACCTGTGCCCACCTGCATTATACATAATGGCTGTTTGATAAAAGTACTAGTCTCTGGGCACCTGCATTCTACATACTGGGTGTTTCATAAAAGTACCCACCTGTGCCCATCTGCATTCTACATACTGAGTGTTTGATAAGAATACTAATCTCTGGCACCTGCATTCTACATACTAGGTGTTTGATAATAGTACTCACCTGTGCCCAACTGCATTCTACATACTGGGTGTTTTGCTCACCTGCATTATACATACTGGATGTTTGATAAAAGTAATAATCTCTGCCCACCTGCATTTTAATTACTGTGTGTTTGATAAAACATCCAGAATGTAGAATGCAGGTGCCCAGAGATTAGTACTTTTATCAAACACCCGGTATATATAATGCAGGTGGACAAAACACTCAGTATGTAGAATGCTGTTGGGCACAGGTAAGTACTTTTATCAAACACCCAGTATGTATGATGCAGGTGGGGACAAGTCTGACACTTGTTTTGAGTACTTTCCCTACCCCATTTTGTGCAGGGCAATTGCTCTGGTGTTACCCCTGGATTGGCCTCTAACATGGCCTCCGTAGGTATTTATTTATTTTGTTTTCTGTAATTGTTTTGATTACTATCCCTAGCCTGTTTTGTGCAGGTCAATCTCCCTGGTGCTCCCCCCAGTTTGCAGCCCTTTAGCCCTTACTACCCCCAGTTACCATTATTTTTGTGGTCCTTAAAGCGGACCTTCACTCTGAATAAGAGCCTATCTTATATGTTTCCCACACCCTGTACATACAAATTGCTCACATTAAAAATCATCCTACCTGCATCTACTGCATGTTATGAGCCTTTAAACATCCAAGATGGCGGCTTATGGAAGCCGCCATCTTATCAGGCAGCCTGCAAACAGGAAGAGCCTCCTGACTGTGCTGCTCTGCATTCTGGGACTGCTGACCTTTATCTGACCCCAGCTCTGCTCTGTCTGAGCAAAGCCCAGCTATAACCCACCACCCTGCACTTTATCCCACTCTCCTTTCCTCAGTAAGTGTGATGCTACTGAGTCAAGATGGCGGCGCCCGCATCCTAAATTCCTGAACAGAGTTGCAGCCCAGTGGGGGAAAGAATAATAGGTTAGTGACTAAAAACGTAAAATATATTAATTTTAGATGCTGGGGAACCGTTTTTTAAGAGCTTGGGCTTTTCATTAAATCACGCTGAAGGTCCGGTTTAAGTTTGAGCCGAACTTTAGTGGCAAGTTCAACTGAACTTTCCAAGCCCAAACTTCTACAGGCTTGCTCGTGACTTATGGGGGACTACTACTACAGGTTTTGGTCCTCTTTTACATTTTTTATTTTCATCTGCTATAGTGAATTTTGCATACATAAAGATAAACAATTTAGATATTTACTAAAATTGACAAAACTTGTAAATGGTAGCACATTTCTAATGAATATTACAAATGTTGGTCAAATAGCACCTGTGCCTGTGAATTTTCAGCATTCAAACAGATTAGGATGAAGAAGCACATTTAGGGTAGCTTGAATGTATGCCCTATAAACCTATTATGTTTTGGAGGAAACAGGGACACATATACAATATTATTCAGACTAGGGGAAATAAATCTAAGCGATAAATTCCCCAATTTTATTCCACCAGGACATTTATGTGACTTTCCATGAATGACTCTACCCCATGAACATTTCTCCAATATACTGCTTTGTATAAGAATGGAATAGTCACCCTAAAGCAGACCTCCAGTCAATAAAATAAAGTTTAATGAATTGGTACCCTAAACCCCCTCCTCTGATGCTCTGAAGCCTTTTGAGAGGGCTTGTTGTTTCAGCTACACAGCTGTCAGCCCTGCTCACACAAGAGCATGATGGGAGAGCTGTGCCAGCAGCAGCCCACGCCAAACTGAGAGAGATATGTACACACACACACACACACACACACACACACACACACACTCTCTCACTGCATAAACAGCTGCTGGGGGAATACTATATGTGTGAGAGGGAAGCTGTTACAATATATCTCTATAGGTTCAGCAGCCGCAGACTATTCACTCAGCGAAAACAATGTATCTTGATTATCTCTGCTGTGAACTTTCTATGTTTGGCTACAAAAAAGGAATGATTGCACAGTGGTTTTGACTGTGAGACTTGGGTTTGCAGAAGCACAACTTTGTGTTTTCAGAAGCAAAACATGTGTGTGTCAAAATGGCTTCTCATGCAGTGCAGGGGGGCAGAATCTACCTGTTATTTCATAACTTATGCATCTGGTTTAAGTGATCCTATACTATACCAGAACTGAAGTTTATGTCGTCACCTTCTATCCCCAGTGCATTGCCACAAACAACCTTTTTTTCACTAAAGCCTTTTCGCCATTCATAAAAGCAGGAACCGGATGCAGTCTGATGTTCAAATGGCGACCGTATGGCTCTCTGGTGATACAGCAACGCCCATCGCTGCCTTCCAGCGATGATACGTTCAGTTACACTCAGTTCAGCATTGAGGTTGATCTACATCATTCCTAATAAATCTGAAGGCACTACAAGCTAAACTGCCATATACACCTCATGTGGAAGGTAAGCTGGTAACTGAATGAATCATTGCTGGAGAGCACTATTCGAACATCAGACTGTATCTGGTCAGTGCTTTTATGAATATTGAGCAAAGGCTTTAGTAAAAGACATAGGTTGTTTAGGTGGCACCAGGCTGGGGATAGAAGGCGATGATAAAAACTTCATTTCTGGTATAGGATTACTTTAAAGTGGACCAAAACCCATTGGCATCAGTTTCCTTCGCCTTGGGGCATCCAGAATTGGGAAACCACCCAGTTTGCCTGGTATACTCACCCTCTCCCCGGTCCAATGGCCCATGTGCAAGTGCTATCCCTTTAGCAGAGCACGCTTCCTGTTAGAGGGTAGCAAAGATGCAGTCACCAGAGCGCTTGGCGCAGCTCGGCTAGACTTGGCTCCTTAGACAAGCCTAGATAAGCTTGCGTCAGCGTAGTCGAGCCCACTGATTGAATGGGAGGCCATGCATGCACAGTAGAGCCAGGAAAAGGTGAGTTGGAGTGGCCGACCTGGGGGCTTTCACACAGTGGGAAAGGGGGCAAAGACTAAAACCTGGGATAGTCAAAATCCTGGGTTTTGGTCCACTTTAAGCCCTCTCATATAGCTTACATTACTGATTGATAGATGGCTTTGATAAGCTTTGATTTTTTTTGACTGGAGGCCCACTTTAAGAGTGATTGTTTACCTGTTTTAGCCTGTCCAGCTACTACCTAAATAGTTGTCTCTTTTCATTTTTTTAGGTCTGTTCTTTGCAATGATCCTGATATGTTTGACATACCTGTCAATGTTCCTGTTGACACTGTGAAACTTCGAGTTGAGAAGACTGTCATTCGCCGGATTCCCACAGAAGCCTTCTATTACCTCGTAGATCTAAAGTATCTTTGGTTAACCTACAACAGCATTACTAGCATAGACGCAAGCAGTTTTTACAATCTCAAGCAGCTGCATGAATTACGCCTGGATGGAAATATGATATCTGTTTTTCCATGGGAGTCTCTCCTGGAGATGCCTAGATTACGCACCTTGGACCTTCATAACAATAAGATAGCAAGTATCCCTGGGGAAGCTGCACGCTACTTGAAAAACATTACATACCTGGATGTGTCCAGCAATAAACTCACCACTCTGCCTTCGGATTTACTGGATATTTGGCCTCTAGTCTCTGAACTATCTAGAGGTACAGATCCATTCTCCCAGAGAGTTATACTTGGTAAGTTGAGGTGTAGCTGAGAGAGAGTACTTCTTCCCATTTAATGACCATTTTTTTTGTCTTTAAAAGTGGGAGCAATTTTTGTTAGGGTCCCCAGACATTGATTAGACACATTCCAACATACAACCCATCATCTTTCTTTGACACTCATTCTGAAGCCCATAGCTGTTCTTTGGGGCTGTATTATTTAAGCACCACACTCACCTCCTAGCAAATTACTGAATCTTTCCAATAGTTGTTGTGTCAGGACCAAGGAGTCTGACATTGGCTACATGCAAGTAGTCCCAGACTAGTCTTGCTGTACTGCATAGAACAGCTCTGGGGTCTTCACAGGCTTTCACTGTCAACAGTGGATCAATGGAACCTGTAAGCTACAGTTTACTTTGGCTAAGGTAAGATGGTGTTGACTGTGCATTCCAAAAGCAAATGTGAGTGTATGGTTTTCACGTTTTCTTATATGTGTTTGAACTTTCTCTATTTACTATTCCGTAGACCTTGATTATGCAAAATTTATAATGTGTAATGTATTTAAGTGCATTTATATGCAATGCAAATGTAGTCAACATTATGATGAGTGTATGGATGTTTGTTTAAATGAGCAATTCAAATTAGAAGTCAAAAGTTAGATCAACATTTTTCAGATTGAGTTCTGTATAAACACTGGGTCATATTTTCAGGATTTAAAATGAAACAACACTTGGAATGTTCAATATATTGGCAGGGCATTCAGATTTAGCATGCCTCACAGTGTGAAATCCCAGGGATAACCTGGAAAAACTTGCTTTATGGGAATTATTTGAAGCATGAATAGCGTGGATCCAGCCCACGCATGCACTGTTAATATCCCAGCTACACAAATATAACTGGCAGTCTGGGATTCACACAGCAGGGCATCCCAATTTGGGATGAGGACTCCTGGATTCTTTTAGACTCAAGCAGAAGGGGTGGCATACCATTTTAATACTGATTTTTGTCAAGAAGTTGCCCTGTTCCCAATGTGTGGGAAACTTAAGTTTTCTTAACTTTTTCTTATCAAGTACCACTTAACATTCTCTAAGCATATCTGTTATTACCTGGCTGGTACATATAGGTTGTCAGAACCTAAAAAAAAAAACCTAACCTAAATTAATAAAGTTTTGGACTGTTTTGCACTAATGGAGCACAGCAGGCTTGCGTAAAATATAGAAGGCAGGAGATCGCGTTGGGGTACAGATCAGGCTGCGACCTGGCTACTTATTAGTACCATCTGATAGGATCTCATGTAGCACCACCTCTTGACAGAGCACTGTGGGTCATGCTAAATATTTAGTAAAGCCGGTGTGACTTACAGTGTGCATCGTGGTGTGGATTGCATTCTGGTGAGCTTTTTAGCTTTTAGACACAGAAAAAAGTTTTTTCTATCTTTTCGCAGCCCAAATGACCTGTACCTGTGATGGGGCATGTTTTTAAGTTTTAGATACAACAGAACCCTATGAGCTATGCAGAATAAAATTGTAAAAGCATTGCATAGCCCATAAGGTGCTGTTATTGCTAAACGTTAGAAATATATCCTTACATCACTGAAATAATAATGTATCTAAACTGTAAAAATGTGCCATCACACATGTTATCGCTAAAAAGCTTACCTGGATGCAAGTTGCAATGCACACAACAATGCACACCAGAAGTCACACTGGCTTCACCAAATATTCAGCATGCACCTCTTATGTGGTAGATTTGTCTCATTACTTAACTAGATTTCATTGCAGTTTGGTGAGCTTCACGCTTTAAAATGACATAAAGTATAATATATCACCACACCAGAATGATTTCCGAGATTTTTTTCAATGCATTAAAGAAATTGTTTCAAACACAAAATCCAAAGTTAAAGTAATACTGAAAATGCAAGCTATTGAAACCCACTAGGTTTCATATCATGCCCGAAGAAGCTAATAAACTGTATTACTATAATTTTGGATTTTCTGTTTAACAGTTCAAGATATTGTTTTACAAATTGTAAAATAACCAAACTCTACAAGGTATTGGCAAAAGTATGAAGCACTAGCCACATGATGCGGTGAGCTTGCCATATAGATGGAGCTTTCATTACACAAAGTGTAAAAAGTGAATTCCCCCCTTGTTTAATGGCTTAACATCTTTGGCACTAAATGTAGGAGTGCTAAAAGGGGATATATGACCACTAATGCTACACCAAACTCCCTCCTCAAACACCACCAACAGGTCATATTTTGTGGCTCTCCATATAGCTGGCTCTATAGCTCTGTATGAATACTTATTACTTCATCTTTGCATCTGTATGGAGATCTTCAAAACGTGGCCTGTTGGTGGGCCTTGATGAGAGGGTTTGACAGCTGTGTGCTACATTAGTGGCTCAAGAGCCATGGAGCGTGTGGGCGCATATATTTTTACAATTGAATTTTGGATTGTTTATGGAGTTTTGCTGCATTACATTAGTTGTTACTATGTCTCTTGCACTTTATACATCCCAGGGGATACATTTTCCATCTTTTAGATTGTTCAATAGGATGTGGGTTGGAATTTGTGCATGTGCTCCCCTTTAATTATTTGTATTGTGGTATTTTACCAAACTAATCCATACGTTCAATCCTAACTCCTAATATAACAACACTTCAAGTTAACCCTAAAATGTAAATGGTAATCTTTATCAAGAGCAAACCTACACTCTCACTTGAAAGTCTGCCCACGGATAGTTTAGGTGAGTTTTTACCCTATTGAACCCCCTCCAGCCCCCCCCCCCCCAGCCCTGCAAGGAGAGCTACTTATTTTTTCAGACTGTGTTTATATCAAACATGAACCAGAAGCTAGAACACACTGTGGCCACCAGCACTCTTACTGAAGGAACTGTTTGCTAATACAATGTACTGCTTCTTCTGTTCCCTGTTCTGGCCTACAAGCGTTGTGTAGCTGGGGAGAGACCCGAGTAAGGATAGGAGCCTGTCCTGCAGAGACAGACTTTCCCTTACGACAGTTTGGTTATAGGTTCACTTTAAACTGAACTATTGACAGCAACCACTAAATCTAATCCTAAACCTTATATGTAAATGAAAAATCGTTTAGCTGCAAAAAGCATATTTCATTTTTTCACAATTCTGCTGATCCAAGCTACAACAAACCAGTTGAGTGCATATTTTGTTTTGTTGGTAGCCACCAATATAAATCGCATTGTTTTACCTTAGGATTGTGTTTTGTATGCAAGAGTAACCATTGTCTTTTCCTACTGCACTATGGAAAACAGCAGATCAGGAGAGGTCTGTACCATTCAGCTTCTGAAATGGAAATCCTCTTTAATAGCATTAACTGCCTAATGTGTTCTATGGGTGCTCTGTCTCCCCTGTGCCTGGGTGACCAGTAGAATTGTTGTGAATTGCGTGCAATACAGAGTTAAATGTGTTGTGAGAGTTGGGATTATCAAGGATTTCCCAATTAGTAATCTTCGGAATCATGCGTGTAACTCAGTCACAACTCCAAACAACGTGAATCTTAATGCTTCATCCTTATTTCACCTTGTTGTAAACCATTTAAATAATGAATTGTGTGATTCTAAAATCCTGTGCAGTATTCCTTAGAACTTAAATCCAAATCCTTTTAAAGAGACTTGCTGAAGCCAAATGTGGCTCACATGCTTAGTAAGCCTGGGTATACAGAACAGTCTGCTTTTTCTGTACAGTTCTATTTTTTAGAATTTGGTTTTATTGTTAAAGTTGTTGGGCTTTTCATTTTCCTGAAGAATACAGTATTTTCACACTACAAGACGCACCTGCCCAAAAGACACACATAGGATTTGGAGGAGGAAAATAAGAAAAATAAATATTCTAAACTAAATGTTGTGTTAAAACACCCCATTACAGGCCGTGTGCCATTTCCCCCCAGTCCATTCACCATGGACAGTGTTGCATCCCCCCTCCCATAGGCAGTGTGGCATTCCCCCTTCCCATTCCCATAGGCAGTGTTGAATTCCTCTCTCCCATTCCCATAGGCAGTGTGGCACCCCCCCATCACATTCCCCATATAGGCAGTGTGGCACACCCATCCTATTCCCCATATAGGCAGTGTGGCACACCCATCCCATTCCCCATATAGGCAGTGTGGCACCCCCCTCCCATTCCCCATATAGGCAGTGTGGCATTCCCCCCGCCTCCCTTCCCCTTATGCAGTGTGGTATTCCCCCCAACTCCCAAGGAAAAGAAAAAAGTATACTTACATGAATGCCGCCGCCACCACCTCGTTGGCTGTGTCCCCGCTCTGACTTCCAACACTACCACTGCCTCTCGGGTGGCAGTGAGTGCTGACACAAACACCTGAGTGTCAGCCAGAGAGGCAGTGGCGGTGACAGAGCAGGGGCAGCGGGCGTGTAATGTAAGCATACTGTTTTTTCACTTTTTTTTCTTTACATTTGCCCAATAAGACGCACTGACATTTTCACCCCACTTTTGGAAAAAAATAATGCATCTTATAGGGCAAAAAATATAGTACTTTCCGTGTGTCCCCCTCCCAACCCACTTTGATATTGGAGGGTCAGTGTACTCACAGACTCCTCTAAGCGTCTACTTCCCTTTTTTTCCCATAATAGAAATTACAAACATTACATGTTACTGCCCCTAAATTGCTCATGGACCAGAAGCAGCATACTTAAGAAATACATTATGTGAAAACTGTAAATAAATGGAACTAGCACATGACCAAAATGAAAAACAATCAGACAGAATAGGGCTATGAGTTCAATTGTTTGAGCTTCCAATTGTCTGTTGCCTGTACTGACCATTTCCTGCCCTCCAGACTGTAAGCTCTCTTATCACTTGGGTTAACCGCTTGACTAACTGATACCTAGTTTTGACATTTAGTTTGGTGTTGGGACTTCCTGCCTAGTTTTAGTAGGTATTTAGTCTTTTGTCTTTCCTTGCAGCCCTCAGCTTTATCCTTTGTGACCTTATTCTGGAGGGCTAATATATATTAATGTGACATTTATCTTTCTTCCTGAGGCTAAGAAGGGGTTTAACTCCATGAAGCATGCAGGTATGGATTGGGTTTAGGGGTAGACAAGCAATGACATTTGCTCAGGGCTTTGCAGTAACACAAAATATAAAGTATGTGGGAAACCTGGTGAAACATCTTATCTCATGTAATCACATGAAAGCCAAGGACTCTGTCTGCTATGACCACTATTGTCATGGCCTCTGAACCAAAGCACTGCTACCCAAGAATTTCACAAGATCAGACTACATCCCTGATGCCATAAAGCATACTTTTGTAAAAGTCCCTGTTAGGCTTTCCTCCACATGCTGGCTGATTACTTTCTTTCTGTACTCTTGATGTCTGTTTCTCTGTGCATCCCTGGCATACTATTAGACGTACAGTCTCCTTGCAATATATTCTGGCTGTGAGTTGTTGGTCATTGCAGGTCAGCACTTCCAAGGGTCAGTGGGCTGACCTTGGCTTCTGTTGGGGTTTCTAAGGGTTGTCTGGCCTCCCTCGCCCAAGGTCTGTCAGTGTTCCGTCAGCAGCTGCTTGAGATCAGATACTAAGAACCACGAGCTTGTACACTAGGTACGGTTCAAAGACTGATCTAAGTTTATTCAGAAATCAATGCATATTTATACAGAATGTCACACACAAAAAGGAGTATTTAGCCCCCACCTTTGTAAAATAACTAAAAACCTTCACACATAGAGCTGGCAATAAATCTTGTGGTTCCTACGTGAACTATTTTCCTATACATTTGCTGATAATGAAGTTCAAGGGATTCCCGTGACCTACATCTAGATAAATCACTGAGAGAAGGACATTTCTACACACAAAGCTTTATGCCCAGAACTTAACATATCACATGTATATCTATATAACTAAGTTTAATATCAGATTATAGAATACAAAATGGAGTCTTCTTTTCTACATGGCCGCCATTAGGCTAAGCATTTCACCCTTCAATCCCCTCTTAGATCATCTCTGGATGATCTCCTTAATTCACGTTCTGTGCCTATGGGCTAGGTAAGCCATAAATGCAGCAGCTGGGCTCTCTGTCCTACAGCTTGCAATCGGGCACATAATTCGTTTGAAGGAAACGAAAAGCATAATAATCACAAAAATGACTACAAGGACATTGATTGCCATATTTTTGGGGCAAAATATCTCCTCTACCAAAAATCTTATCTTAATCTAAATTAGTCAGGAGTGGGTTGATTAGCGTTATATTCCAGCCAATTGCATTGTATTGAGCATTATTCGTTTTAAAATAGATCCCACCTTTCTCAGTTGGCTTAGAGATATTAAACTAGGATTGGGCACATGTTTTCACAATCTTATTAGATTTTCCAACCTTAAAACACCAGTCTGGGTTGTGTTTCCTATATTGGGTGTGAAACATAATCATTCTGCTTTGGCTACTAGCAAAACTCACATTTTTCATTTAGTTATTATAACTTTGATTAAAGACTTGAGTGAAATTCAAAGGTATAGCTATCAAAGGGACCTGTGATGTTTCAGGGTGTCATTTACTACAGATCCAACACTTGTCATAACCTGATTTCTGGGCATATACATATTTAATGTAATGCCCTGTGAGTCTTCCACCTTCTGTGAGATAGCACTAGGTTATACTATGGCCAAGGTCGTTCACGGGAAATCAGTCCGAAAGTACGTCTACTCACAGGGATGAGGCAGAAGAGTAATCAGATACTAGCCGAAGGTCAAGCCGGGCAATCTCAAGTACAGCACTGATAAAGTCACACCCTGAGCAGCACTAGCTATAACGGACAACGGGTCAGGGCTAAACTCTATTTAAAAGATGGCTGACCAATAGAAACACTGAGAGAAATAGAATAGATGATTGGTGCTACTTTGAACCTGGAATTGATTTGAGAACTGATCCCAGGCTTTACCCTTCTCTCTCTGGCCTACTCTAACTATTTTTTTTTCACATCGGGGCCCAACATATGTGGGTCGGAAATGCATGAAGTTAGCACATATGTTAGTATAAAAAGGATAAAGGCAGCTATCAAAAGTTTAGCAATTTCAGTCCCAGAGTCCAACAAGGAAGGTCTGGTCAAGGGCTGGGGCTTCTTCATCTGTTTTTCCTTCTTCGGGGACCCTAGATCCCCCACTATTGTCATCATTTTCCTGCTTTTGCTGTGCTCTAGGTAGCACGGTCTGCTTGTCCTCTGCTCTAGATAGCAGTGTCTGACCCTTCTTTTCCGGAATCCTCTTCACTCTGGAAGCATGTAGCCACGACTGGCAATTCTCCACAAGATTGTGGTTCTGGTCACTGCGATCACCGTGGCTGGGGCACCAAGGGGGTAGTCTTGCTTCTTTCTGCGATTCAGCTACAGGACCACGTCCGCGTCACCTACTTCAAAAGGATGGGTGGTGTCCTGTGAAGAAAAAGAGATGCGAGACAGAGGTGCAAGCCACATTTCTTTTAACATTATCCAAAGTTTTAATCAGCTTCCTCACATATCCTGTATCAGGTCTAAGTCCCCTCTTTCTAACATAAGAAGGCACCCTAACCCAGGGGGTGGGTAATGGTCTTCCCATTAAAACCTCAAATGGTGAATACCCAGTTACTTCAGAAGGGGTCATCCTAATTACTGCCAATCCTACTCCTGGAAGGACCCTTTTTCATTTAACATAAGTTCCCCCCTGTGGCTTCTCTGATTTTATCCTTTATGGTCCTATTCATTCTTTCAACTATTCCTAAGCTCTGAGGGTGGTAGGAGATGTGAAACTTCCACTCTATCCTGAAGGTTTTCTACTAGATCCCGACATACCTTCATGGTAAAGGACAGGCAATTTAAAATTATCTGCAAAGGGCATCCCCATCTAGGAATAATCTCTTGTGTGACAATGCTTACCACAGTCCTGGCATCTTCCCTTGTCATGACAAAAAGTTCAACCCACCTTGAGAACATATCCACTCTCACTAAAAGGTACTCCTGTCTTTTTCTAATCTAGGCATGTGAGTAAAATCAATCTGCAGATGTGTGAATCAGGTTGTTGGATATGTCAGGTGCTCATGTCTACATGTCGTCTTCCCGCCTCTGTGTCCTACACCATGATATTGGGGAATAAAAAGAGGTGCACTAGCTGTTTCCCTAGTTTTCGCTAGTTTCCCCCTCTTTGCACAAAAGTCCATTCTGGTCTTTGTGCACTCTTACCTTTCCCCAATTCTCCCTGTCTTCTGTACTAGCATATTTTTGTAAGTCAGTCAAGGTCTAGTCAGGGAGGGGTATTTCTGGTGCTAACATGGGCATTTACATGTCCCAAGGTAAAGGCTGCGACTATTACCACCACCATTGCACATGAGGCCAGGGCTCTGAGACACACCTGCCCTGTACCTGCCTAGGGACCACCTTCGAGAAAAAAAAAAAAACAGGGCACCTCCATGCGCTTGTGCACGGATCACCTGCCATGGTTTTACATTTTGTCCTAGGCAAATCAGTGAAACATCTTGCCATAATCGGGAAAACCTAACCCCGGGGCTGTCACCATAGCATTTTTCAAATACACAAAAGCATTTCATTTAACCATTTCATTTAACCATTTCAGGGTGTCAGGTTTATCAGCATGCATCTGAGCTCTGAATATGCTGTCACATTATGAACAATTTGAAATTGGCGGCAGTAACCAATCATACCAAGGAAGGTTAGCGTGTCCTTTTTGGTAAGTGGGCGGGGCAGACCCACAACAGCAGCTACTCTCTCATGGCTCACTTCTCGTATTCCCTGGGAAAGCACAAAACCCAGGTATTCAATCTTTTCCTGACACCATTGCAACTTTTCTTTAGACACTTTATGACCACTTTCAAAAAGACATTTAACAAGATTCCTCTCATCCCCCAGGGTGGCCTCCCGATGCAAAACTGCAGAGGAGAAGGCTGTCTGCAGTAGGACGGAACCATGGCCGGGTGCCCAGGACTTAAGAGTGGCTTGGAGGACTATTTGCAAAAATGACTAACCAATACACATGGCCCTGGGGCAAAAGTGACCTGAAATGAAAGGTGTGTTGTGTCTCATCCACTGGGACGCTTACCAGCCCGTGTCATGAGAAATGGAGGTTAGAAGAAATTGCACAGACACCATCAGGCACTATTGGGGAAGTTGGTGTCACTAGACCACTTATGGGCCTGGGGTCCTGGACAAATCTCCTAGTTTCAATGTGGCTTTGTAAGGTGTGCAGGGAAAAATCCCACATCCAGTGAGCCCTCAGCCCACAGCTGCGGATCTATGTCCATGTCATCTGTCAAGAGGCAAGAAATCCTAGCCTTCTATATGCTTATCTGGTTAAGGTCTGCATACAACCCCACTTTCCTGTTAAGTTTTATTGTGATTTGCCTAGCAGGTCCTTGCTCAGGATGTTAATAGGACACCCTGGAATAAGTCTGCAACTAGGTCTGATTCCCAGTTTAGCATGGAGGGGTCAGAAATCAGTAAGGGCGGTGTTGCTGCCAGCTAAGCAGGTTATTTGACATCATGCTAGGGAGAGCTGACTGGCTGTGGTGCAGAGGCTGCAGGGTTAATTATTTCTTCCTCATCATAGGGGTTAATTTAGGGAGATCAAAATCATCCCGCAGCTTCTTTCACTGTCAGTTTCCTTTAAAAACTCAGTCTGATGCTGCTCTATTATCAAAGCGTAGCACGGGCTGAGCCCCTCGTAAAAAAACTGTAAATTTCTGCACTTTTCGTCTCCATCTGTGACCCCCCCTTCACACACACATTTCGTTCCTGCCAGTTTGCGTGTTTTTAACCCATACGCTCCCACAGCATGGAATATCTCTAAAATTATTTTCACATTATCCCAGTTCCAAACTGATGTGGATCTTACCAAAGCACCCATGATTTGTTGTTTTACAGTTAAAACATATCTCGGATTCAGATTACCCAGGAAGGTCTGAATAAGAAGTGGTAGCCCATACATCTATGAATCTTTTAAAGAAATCTGACAGATACTCTCACTTTCTGTTTACCAGCTATGGCAGTAGACAGAGATTTATGTGGAGAAGCACTCTCAACTTTTCTAATTCTTCCTCATAGTATCCTGACCTTTTTCGGCAGTTGGGAAGGGGGCTTCTATATTAACTCTTTCAACTAATTGGCTCCTAGTATTTGCAGCGGGACCCCCATAAGAAGTCCAGCTGTCACTTTCACCTAGCTCCTTTTACACTTTGGGTTCCTCTATTCCTAGCTGATAAGCTGATCAACAGACAGCTTCTGTCTATCACTGCCCATTTGTTTCCTGACATCAGGGGTTATTAAAGTGGACTGTCACCCACCCCTGATCGGCCAGGGAATCTTATAGATTCCCGGGCCGATCGCCTCCCTCACCGCGGGACATCCGAGATCGGGATGTCCCACGGTGAGGGACCCCCCCAAAACGCCCAAAAAACTCACCTCATCGGCGGCGACGGCAGCCGCCGCCACCGCCCTGTCAGAGCGACGTGCGGGAGGTGGCGGCGGGCGCACTGTCTTGTCCGCCGCTTGTCTGTGAGCATGGTGAGGTGAGTTTTTTGGGGTTCTGGGGGGTTTTACACAGCGGGACACCCCTAATCGGGGTGCCCCCCTGAAGTGGACCAAAACCCAGGATAGTCAAAATCCTGGGTGTTGGTCCACTTTAAAACTCTCTTATTAAAACATCTCTTCCTCGGTAAAAGAGGGATAGAGGCTGTTTTTCTTGGAGGACTATTTGCAAAAATGACTAACCAATACACATGGCCCTGGGGCAAAAGTGACCTGAAATGAAAGGTGTGTTGTGTCTCATCCACTGGGACGCTTACCAGCCCGTGTCATGAGAAATGGAGGTTAGAAGAAATTGCACAGACACCATCAGGCACTATTGGGGAAGTTGGTGTCACTAGACCACTTATGGGCCTGGGGTCCTGGACAAATCTCCTAGTTTCAATGTGGCTTTGTAAGGTGTGCAGGGAAAAATCCCACATCCAGTGAGCCCTCAGCCCACAGCTGCGGATCTATGTCCATGTCATCTGTCAAGAGGCAAGAAATCCTAGCCTTCTATATGCTTATCTGGTTAAGGTCTGCATACAACCCCACTTTCCTGTTAAGTTTTATTGTGATTTGCCTAGCAGGTCCTTGCTCAGGATGTTAATAGGACACCCTGGAATAAGTCTGCAACTAGGTCTGATTCCCAGTTTAGCATGGAGGGGTCAGAAATCAGTAAGGGCGGTGTTGCTGCCAGCTAAGCAGGTTATTTGACATCATGCTAGGGAGAGCTGACTGGCTGTGGTGCAGAGGCTGCAGGGTTAATTATTTCTTCCTCATCATAGGGGTTAATTTAGGGAGATCAAAATCATCCCGCAGCTTCTTTCACTGTCAGTTTCCTTTAAAAACTCAGTCTGATGCTGCTCTATTATCAAAGCGTAGCACGGGCTGAGCCCCTCGTAAAAAAACTGTAAATTTCTGCACTTTTCGTCTCCATCTGTGACCCCCCCTTCACACACACATTTCGTTCCTGCCAGTTTGCGTGTTTTTAACCCATACGCTCCCACAGCATGGAATATCTCTAAAATTATTTTCACATTATCCCAGTTCCAAACTGATGTGGATCTTACCAAAGCACCCATGATTTGTTGTTTTACAGTTAAAACATATCTCGGATTCAGATTACCCAGGAAGGTCTGAATAAGAAGTGGTAGCCCATACATCTATGAATCTTTTAAAGAAATCTGACAGATACTCTCACTTTCTGTTTACCAGCTATGGCAGTAGACAGAGATTTATGTGGAGAAGCACTCTCAACTTTTCTAATTCTTCCTCATAGTATCCTGACCTTTTTCGGCAGTTGGGAAGGGGGCTTCTATATTAACTCTTTCAACTAATTGGCTCCTAGTATTTGCAGCGGGACCCCCATAAGAAGTCCAGCTGTCACTTTCACCTAGCTCCTTTTACACTTTGGGTTCCTCTATTCCTAGCTGATAAGCTGATCAACAGACAGCTTCTGTCTATCACTGCCCATTTGTTTCCTGACATCAGGGGTTATTAAAGTGGACTGTCACCCACCCCTGATCGGCCAGGGAATCTTATAGATTCCCGGGCCGATCGCCTCCCTCACCGCGGGACATCCGAGATCGGGATGTCCCACGGTGAGGGACCCCCCCAAAACGCCCAAAAAACTCACCTCATCGGCGGCGACGGCAGCCGCCGCCACCTCCCGCGCGCCCGTCTAGAGGAGCGAATGGCCGGCGCGAATGGCCGGCGCGTTTGCGAATGGCCGGCGCGGGCGCGCGCCCTGTCAGAGCGACGTGCGGGAGGTGGCGGCGGGCGCACTGTCTTGTCCGCCGCTTGTCTGTGAGCGTGGTGAGGTGAGTTTTTTGGGGTTCTGGGGGGTTTTACACAGCGGGACACCCCTAATCGGGGTGCCCCCCTGAAGTGGACCAAAACCCAGGATAGTCAAAATCCTGGGTGTTGGTCCACTTTAAAACTCTCTTATTAAAACATCTCTTCCTCGGTAAAAGAGGGATAGAGGCTGTTTTTCTTGGAGGACTATTTGCAAAAATGACTAACCAATACACATGGCCCTGGGGCAAAAGTGACCTGAAATGAAAGGTGTGTTGTGTCTCATCCACTGGGACGCTTACCAGCCCGTGTCATGAGAAATGGAGGTTAGAAGAAATTGCACAGACACCATCAGGCACTATTGGGGAAGTTGGTGTCACTAGACCACTTATGGGCCTGGGGTCCTGGACAAATCTCCTAGTTTCAATGTGGCTTTGTAAGGTGTGCAGGGAAAAATCCCACATCCAGTGAGCCCTCAGCCCACAGCTGCGGATCTATGTCCATGTCATCTGTCAAGAGGCAAGAAATCCTAGCCTTCTATATGCTTATCTGGTTAAGGTCTGCATACAACCCCACTTTCCTGTTAAGTTTTATTGTGATTTGCCTAGCAGGTCCTTGCTCAGGATGTTAATAGGACACCCTGGAATAAGTCTGCAACTAGGTCTGATTCCCAGTTTAGCATGGAGGGGTCAGAAATCAGTAAGGGCGGTGTTGCTGCCAGCTAAGCAGGTTATTTGACATCATGCTAGGGAGAGCTGACTGGCTGTGGTGCAGAGGCTGCAGGGTTAATTATTTCTTCCTCATCATAGGGGTTAATTTAGGGAGATCAAAATCATCCCGCAGCTTCTTTCACTGTCAGTTTCCTTTAAAAACTCAGTCTGATGCTGCTCTATTATCAAAGCGTAGCACGGGCTGAGCCCCTCGTAAAAAAACTGTAAATTTCTGCACTTTTCGTCTCCATCTGTGACCCCCCCTTCACACACACATTTCGTTCCTGCCAGTTTGCGTGTTTTTAACCCATACGCTCCCACAGCATGGAATATCTCTAAAATTATTTTCACATTATCCCAGTTCCAAACTGATGTGGATCTTACCAAAGCACCCATGATTTGTTGTTTTACAGTTAAAACATATCTCGGATTCAGATTACCCAGGAAGGTCTGAATAAGAAGTGGTAGCCCATACATCTATGAATCTTTTAAAGAAATCTGACAGATACTCTCACTTTCTGTTTACCAGCTATGGCAGTAGACAGAGATTTATGTGGAGAAGCACTCTCAACTTTTCTAATTCTTCCTCATAGTATCCTGACCTTTTTCGGCAGTTGGGAAGGGGGCTTCTATATTAACTCTTTCAACTAATTGGCTCCTAGTATTTGCAGCGGGACCCCCATAAGAAGTCCAGCTGTCACTTTCACCTAGCTCCTTTTACACTTTGGGTACACTTCCTCTATTCCTAGCTGATAAGCTGATCAACAGACAGCTTCTGTCTATCACTGCCCATTTGTTTCCTGACATCAGGGGTTATTAAAGTGGACTGTCACCCACCCCTGATCGGCCAGGGAATCTTATAGATTCCCGGGCCGATCGCCTCCCTCACCGCGGGACATCCGAGATCGGGATGTCCCACGGTGAGGGACCCCCCCAAAACGCCCAAAAAACTCACCTCATCGGCGGCGACGGCAGCCGGCGCGAATGGCCGGCGCGTTTGCGAATGGCCGGCGCGGGCGCGCGCCCTGTCAGAGCGACGTGCAGGAGGTGGCGGCGGGCGCACTGTCTTGTCCGCCGCTTGTCTGTGAGCGTGGTGAGGTGAGTTTTTTGGGGTTCTGGGGGGTTTTACACAGCGGGACACCCCTAATCGGGGTGCCCCCCTGAAGTGGACCAAAACCCAGGATAGTCAAAATCCTGGGTGTTGGTCCACTTTAAAACTCTCTTATTAAAACATCTCTTCCTCGGTAAAAGAGGGATAGAGGCTGTTTTTCTTAGGTGGTACATAAGGCCAGTGGGGACCTTAGTTTTAGGCCTAGACTTTTGTTTACATTTTAAATTTGTTCCTAGCTTGTTTTCCAGGGCATGAAATCCAGGGGACTCTTGTCTCCTGAATTGGATGTCCTTTTGGCACTTTTAGTCATCTTTCTAAACCAGTTGGGGGCATATTCTAGCCAGTTTTCACCTCCCTTCTTCATAAAATCTTTATCCCAATTTTGGTCTCCTTGATAATATAGGAACGCCTATTGATCATCCAAACATAAACCTTTAATCATTATATCCATGTGAAACTTGTCATTATCTCCAACCTGTGGGAATGGACTGGAGCTACCCATGGATCTACATAATAATCAGACTTCGATATTCTAATTACAAATTCCTTACAAGTTTCCCCTTATCAAAGGTTTAGATTTGCTATTATTCTTCCCATATTACACAGTAATTCAAGGCGTGCTTACCTTCACACTTATCAGTAACAGTGGTTTAAGGCGTGCTCACCTTCACACCTATCAGTCCCACACAACAAAGACAAATTAT
Organism: Gastrophryne carolinensis; assembly: GCA_027917425.1. Taxonomy (NCBI): domain Eukaryota; kingdom Metazoa; phylum Chordata; class Amphibia; order Anura; family Microhylidae; genus Gastrophryne; species Gastrophryne carolinensis. The sequence continues at coordinate 200,237,683 of CM051234.1, forward strand.
CTTACACTTCTATGCGACAGAGAAGAAAAAGCAAAAGTTTGGGACAGAACACTGAACACCTTGTCAGGGAGCCTTTTATCTAGTAGCGCTACTCTTATTTTCCTTAGGGCACTTCTCAGAGTCCCTTTTTCTCTTAGGGCACTTCTCAGAGTCCCTTTTTCTCTTAGGGCACTTTTCAGGGGCCCTTTTTTCTCTTATCTGTCTCTCGGGACAGTTTCTAACCCTTCCAATTTACCCCACTAGGTTCTTAATAGGTCCGCCCTATGGCAGAGGTCTCGGTAAGTGAAAATATAAATCCACCTACCTAGACTTGCACGGCGGATCCCACCCGCTGCCACCATTGATTGTTGGGGTTTCTAAGGGTTGTCTGGCCTCCCTCGCCCAAGGTCTGTCAGTGTTCCGTCAGCAGCTGCTTGAGATCAGATACTAAGAACCACGAGCTTGTACACTAGGTACGGTTCAAAGACTGATCTAAGTTTATTCAGAAATCAATGCATATTTATACAGAATGTCACACACAAAAAGGAGTATTTAGCCCCCACCTTTGTAAAATAACTAAAAACCTTCACACATAGAGCTGGCAATAAATCTTGTGGTTCCTACGTGAACTATTTTCCTATACATTTGCTGATAATGAAGTTCAAGGGATTCCCGTGACCTACATCTAGATAAATCACTGAGAGAAGGACATTTCTACACACTAAAACGTCTGTTAGCTTTATGCCCAGAACTTAACATATCACATGTATATCTATATAACTAAGTTTAATATCAGATTATAGAATACAAAATGGAGTTTTCTTTTCAACATGGCCGCCATTAGGCTAAGCATTTCACCCTTCAGCTTCCATCACTGATTGGCTGATGGCCACATAAAACCAAGGTGCTCCCTGCATGCATTGCCTTTGATAGCTTTTCCTGCTTGGGTGTGTCTTTGCATTTTATTATAGCTCATCCATTACCAACCTCTGCTACGTCCAACCACTCTCTGCCTGCCACCTGGACCGACTTCTGCCTGCCTGACCTCAAGCTTGTCTACCCCTCTGGATACCACAAACTATCTGACTACCTGGCTTCGAACCTTTGGCTTAACCCTTGACCATCCTTCTGTCTAAACCCTGTGCCTCAGTTTTTGGAGGACTGATTCCTTGTGAGTGACCTTGGCTAGTCTGACTCTTCTCTCAATGGGCCCTTGGTTCATCCGCCTTCGCCCTGTCAGGCAACATCCTTTGCACTAACTAAGACCTGGGGGCAACTGTGACCGCTGAGACCTGCTTGCGTCCCAGCAAATGGGGGCTTGGATATAAGTAGAAGAAGCAGCAGAGATTGGAGGTTGCTGACTGACCTGAGGATGGGTGTCCGAACGGGCCTTACATTATCATGGGCCACAAATTACCACCATTTTGGAGAACTTGGCTGAATAGGTTAACACCATTGCTACCACACTGAAACTCCTTTCTCTGTGGGTCCAGGCTGTTGAAAGTCTGAGCCAAAATCTGGAACAAGTCAATGCATTTGCTGTTGCAATGGGGTATATTAGTCAGCACCTAGCAGCTCAAGGGACCTAGACCCAAAACCTTGTCTCTATTTTCTCTGCAGTAGCCAAACTACCTGAACCTGAAGTGCCCCTTCCTGAGAATTTCTCGGGGGGATGCCATAGGTTTGCCAATTTTCAAAACCCCTTTTAAACTGTATTTCAAGCTCCGCCCCCATTTGCCTGGTCCAGAGCCTCAGAGAGTGGGCATAATCATTTCTTGCTCCTGGGAGACCCAGACCTCGGCATTTGAAACTTTCGCCTGAAAATCACTACAAACTGTGGACACTTTCTTTAAAGCTATGGGGTACTCTACTTTGACTCGGACATTGCTTCAGCTGACGTCAATCTGCACAAACTGCGCCAAAGGCGCAAACCTGGAGGAATATTGCACTAAATTCCGCCGCTGGGCTGTCAACCGTCATTGGAATGACCCAGCGCTTAGGAGCCAGTTTAGAGCAAGTCTCTCTGATGCCATCAAAGATGTCTTTGGTAGTTTTCCAGCTCCAAATTCCCTGGATGAAGCTATGCAGCTGGCAATTCTGGTCGATCATCACCACAGAGAACGTCAGGAGGAAAAGTCTGCAGCCTATAGTGGCCTTAACCCTTTTCTGCCTTCTAGCTCCATGCTGCCCCACTGCCCTCTCTCGCAGGCTGAGTAGCCAATGGAGCTTGAATCCACTAAACTATCTCTCTCTCTCGAGAGAGTCTCAAGGCTTGTGTCTGATTTGCAGCTAGACCCAGGACTCCTACAGCCTTTATTTTTGGACTTGTGAAAACTTCTGGCATAACTGCACCCTTAGGTATCTAACCCTTCCCTGCATGACCCCTCACTTCTAAAACTCTTTGTACACATCCACCTGTAGTTTTACCTTTATGTATTGCTTGCTGTGACCCCTGTATATAGTTTATTGACACTAATAAACCTGTGTTTTCTCACATATCTGGGTCTGTCTGTCAGTGGTACAGTTTCAATATGGGTCATATACATAGTGTGGGTCCTCATTGGAGAATCCCTGACAGTTCTGTTTCTCTTTCAAAACCCCTTACTAAGACATTGGCCAATTTCAGTTGTTGAAAATTGTGGTTTCCAGTAATGATTTACAGGAGACCCCATGTGTGTCAGTCCCCTTTTATTGAATCAGTTTGTGCCCTGGCCAATGATGATTCACTCCCCGCAACAAAGTAAACTCTGTATCTAGGAGTTATAAGTACGGATAGGTGTTTTTGTGCCCCAAGCCACCAAGCTTGTTTTACGGGGCTGCACTTTTTTCATAGATACAAACTTCATATTAAGAATTGGGTTTCAACTGTTTTTAATGTTTACCTCCTATCCTATCCTATGTAACTGCCCAATGGGACTATACCTTAAGGGTGACTATAATACAGTATATGTCTAAGCTTTTGAAAAGGCACTTTATTAGCCTAACTGGACAACGGTCTTCTTCTCTCTGGCTGTGCTGCATAACATGCGCATCTTCAGCATCCCTTGAGACTGGTTTCACACCAGCACAAAAGCACCCATATAAGGGTTAATACCTCAACGTAAGTACACACTTCCTTGTCCAGCTCCTCTTTGACCTTGAACCCTTGCTTTGTTGCTACCACATCTGTCCAACTCCTCTCCAGGTAAACCCTCTAAACCTTTTCTGAGCCTTTAATAATCCATATGCATCAGGTTCTGCAGCAATTGCAAGCATGTTGGCCACCTAAAAAAGAGAGCTGGTGTACCCTTTGTCTGACTTATGTTTGTTGTCCCTCCCATCTGATGTGTGTCAATGCATGCATGATGTGTACCCTGTGTAAGACACTTTGCTTAGGTAGTGGTACCTTCTCATCCCTTCCAGTCCCTGAAGAAACATAGTCACACTTTGTTATGCATTTTAATATATTTAAAATCTACATTAATAATAAGTGCTATTGCAGTACATTAAACATATTTCCAGATTGCACAGGACCTCCAAAAATATATTCCCTTATACTGTATCAATTTAGTTTGTTTCACTTTTGGTGGTGACCTCTTTCCCAGGTTTTTTACAGACTTGATTCCACTCAAAATGTGACATTTATTCATGTTGGCTTAATGTGGACCAGAATTAAATAACTGGTAGAGGTACAGTATTAGGCCAAAGAGAAGAACTAGACGGCTGTTACCGTAATACTTATAATCTAGCCAGGAGTTCCCTTCTGAAATCATGGTTACTCATCTCCCTTGTTGTAGCAGTATGCCACAGGGGCTGACCCAATTGTGCAGCCAAAGTAATGTGCAGCATCCCCATCACCCCTGCAGCTATGCAGACATGCACTCAGGCACTTAGATTGTCTTTCATCCTCTCTGGTTCTGCACCACCATTGGAGCACATAAAAAAGTCAGTTAGAACATTGTGCTCATAACTGTGTTCAAGTAGAGATCTCTTTTGACACATACATATAGACAAATATAGAGGAAGTTCAAGCTTTTTGTAACCTCCCAGCCCCCCTCCTTCTCTGGTGCTAAACCTGTTTTGGGTGTTATAGTAATAAAACAACTTACCTGATTGCCCTAATTCTCCTGATATGCTTGGGCGGGGGGAGGGGCACAGCATGGCAGCCTTAGATTTTTTTTGGGGGGGGCATAGATGGTTATTGAATGCTTGCACACACTTTCATCCTCTGCCTAGGCTGTCCTAATTACAGCACCTGGATTACATGCATTACCCATGAGCACTTCAAGAGGAACAACACCCGGGAATGTCACTCTTCCGTGTATTGATTTGGGATGCCCCACTCTGTGTACCCCCCTGGTTCCCTGTAAAAACGTACCTTCTGCCCATTCAGAACAGCCTGGCGTGGATATGCACACATCTCTGGGAGCAGGTAAGTGGAATGGGTGACACACAGCGGGGCATCCTAATTCAGGATGCCCCAGGGAGTGGGACTCAGATGGCACTCAAGTCTTTTAGACACAAATGGCCCTGTAGTTCTTCTTTCAGTCATGTCCTATGGCTGAGAATCAAACCCTCCGATCACAAGGCCATGACAGACCTGGACAGTCACAATGCTGCAAGGGATTGGGGGACTGACCTGCCACTCAAGGTCCTAGCTTCAGCTTCTGTGCAGATTGCCCGACCCACCGGAGGGAGGTTTTTATGTTATTGCCCAAATTGGGGTTAGCACAGCTATTTTCCTGCAGTCTGGGCAGTTAGAATACTTGGTGATGTGTCTTTCAGGAGCAGCATCACTAAAGGTTATTAAAGAAGTTAAAACAAATTCATTTCAAAGTAGACCCAACCTAGGGGCCCATATTATTATCTCTTCTCCTTTGTTTCTCTAGTTTCCCACATTTGTCACTTTAACAATATGCTTTAGTGAACGAAAAATGTTGTGTGTTGACTGCTCAACCGGCATTTTTGTTTTGCAGGTTTACAAGACAATCCATGGTTTTGTGACTGTCGTATTTCAAAGCTGATTGAACTTTCAAAGATTGTGGATCCTCAGGTGATATTCCTGGACCCTTTGGTGGTCTGCAGTGGCCCTGAGACTTTAACTGGAATTATGCTTCAAAAAGCTGAACTCGAACAGTGTCTCAAACCTTCGGTCATGACATCAGCAACCAAAATAACTTCGCCGTTGGGCAGCAATGTTCTGCTACGATGTGATGCTACAGGTTCTCCAACCCCACAGCTAATATGGAGCAAAGTAGACAACACAGCTGCTAATTATACAGGTAAGAACACCTTGATTTGTGTTATTTCTAAGGAATGTTTTCTCATATAAGACATCTTGCTGATTATCCCAAAAACAAGCAAAAATCTCAACTCCAAACATTTGTTTCAAATCTAGGTTTATTTTGAATTAAAAAATGTCAAAGGTTTCCTTTAAATATTTATGACCACTGTTAATTAACCATTTAAAAGCTTAAGTCTACTCAGCTTTACACTGTTCACTCTAGGCTTAGGCAAGTACACTTCTCTACAAACACATGGGTGTTTATTGTTCACTTATGCAGTAACTTTAACTGGAACTAAATAATGAACACATCAGCAAATGCATACATGAGTGGTGATTATCATATCTTATTTCTGCATTATTTGTACTAGATATGCTACCAGGATGACATACATTGTTTTTTTGTAGCTAAATTACTGCATTTTCAACAATGTTTCAGAAGTAGCAGTTTAGCAAAGTGTAGGGCAGACAGCAGTGGCGTAACTAAATGTGATTAGGCCCTGGTGCGAACATTAAATGTGGCCCCTTTACCGTTCATAAAAAGTAAACTTTTTTTCTGTATTTCTAACTCAGTTGGATGCAGCTAGATAATGAATGACCGAAACAGTAGATACAAACTGTGCTTCCTTTATCTATATGATGAAAGGTAAGCATAAATATAATAGATATGGTGGAGGGGCAACAATTATGGGGCCCATCTGACCTTCTCTGCCCCTGTGCAGTCTCACCCCCTCAAGTTACGGCCCTGGAAGGCAGTGTAGGTTTGTAAGTGTTAAAACATACCAAGGTCAGAGGCAGGTAGTGTAGGTTTATGAGCAGTGAGGACAGAAGTAGGTTGCATGAGATCAGTCACAAGGGAAGCTGATGTTATATGAAAGAGTCAGTTCCAAGGCCATTTTCAAAGCCAAGGTTGAAGAGAGCAGGCCAGGTCACAAATCAAAAAGAGCAGAATCAAGGATCATGTGTCACAGGAATCCAGGGATTGGAGAATTCAAAGACAAACCAACCCTTCCTGGTTGCAGGTGTCTTCCTTTGTGTGAAATGATCACACATTGTATGCGTGTGGGTGCTGCATGCATGCATTTGCATGCTGCGTGTGTCAGATCTGATATGTACATTGAATCCTATGTATATATGCTAGCACACAACATATTATTAAGCTGTGCACTGTAGGTTGTTTTTTGGATATTGTTGTGGTTTACATTAGCACACCATAATGGCTTTGAATTTGGATAACTTGCTGACTGCTTGTGCTGATAAATTATATATATGCTAGCACACAGCATAGTATTAGACTGTGTACTGTAGGTTGTCTTTTTGAATCCTAATCCAAGAGCATTGGTTCAATATGCGCATGTGCCATGTACAACATAGCGCTAAACAGATTAGTCTTATGTATAGTACATACAGGACTTATTTGTGTTGAAAGACAGTACACCCAATGCCAACATTGGCATTTTGTGAATGACATTCTCATTGATTTGTGTTACATGCGTTTTTTTTTGTTTTACAGTTATCCAGGAGTCCCCGTCAGACGGTGTAAGATGGTCAATACTAAGTATGAATGGTATTTCCTATAGAGATGCAGGAGAATACCGCTGTAAGGCTAAAAATTTAGCAGGCATATCAGAAGCATCAATAACTGTCATAGTGGTTGGTGTTGTCACTACAACTGCATTACCACAACGTCCTGGGAGAAGACCAGGAGCAAATCAGGCAAGCAGTTTACAAAGTGAGGCAAAGGAAGACATAGTTACAATTAGCACCATCTGGTCGCCTGAGATTTTCACTTTAACATCTCCTTTGACAGAGACAACAGCAGAACCCACATTACCACCCACTACTGTTACACCCACCACTGTGAGACCTTCAGAAAGGAAACCACAGAAACCCAAGGGGCAAGTTCAAGCTGCGAACAAGAAGTCTCAGGTTTCCAGTTCAGTTAAAAAGGAAGGAGAGGTGCTAAAGACCATATCCAATGGAACAGAACCAAATTCCGTAGTTCATAACCTAAAGGTCACTAGTGAAACAGAGGATCGAGTTACATTGACATGGAAAACTTTCAACATTACCAACAGCTTGGGTTTGACTGTGCTGTATTCAAAATATGGAGAGGAAGAAATGCTAAGACTTAGCACAGATCCTAGTAAAAATAAAGTGACAATTGATGGTTTACAGCCTGGCACGAAATATATGGCATGTGTTTGCCCTAAATCAGCTAGACCAAAGAAAGACCAGTGTATTGTGTTTTCTACAGACTCACTGCCTAAGTATGAAGAAAGCCGTTTGGAGGCACCCATCTTAATAGTGGCTAGCAGCATTGCTTGTGTAATTGTCCTTCCTGTTATAATTTTCTTGCTTTATAAAGTCATGAAATTGCAGCGTAAACCCCTTTCACCTTGTGAACAGGACCTTTTGAAGGAAACCTATGTCAAATTTGAGACACTGTCCCTTAGACCAAGATCCATAAACACTGGGGCTGAACTTTGGACACGCAGAGATACAACTGAGTCAGAGAAACTTCTTTTGTGTTCTAGGTCAAGTATGGACTCACAAGGGACCTTTAGAAGTGAAGGATCAAGGCCTGAATACTACTGCTAGCATTTATACTATATTTTGAATTGATTTATTTTGTTGTACAACTGTAATATTTTTCTCTTCATTAATTAAATTACATTTTAATTATAATCATTTTTTAGCATTTTTTTCTAAATAATCATTTGCTAATTTTTTTTAAATAACCAAGCCAAGTGTTACCAATTTACAGCCTTAAAACGAGTACACAGGTGTCAATAGTCTGGTTATTTAATAGTGTACTGTGAAATAATACAACTTCAATTACAAAGGTAAGTAACAGACTTACATATGTACAAATATGGTTGCATTCACCAGATATATCAAAAGCAGTAATGATAAAACATAATGACACAATAGCAATAGAGATCATTTGGCTGTTACCTAAATTTTTTCAGGGGAATTTCACTGATATTTCAGCTTACTTAGAGGGCATATGACTGCCAGGAAAAGTTACACTGCTATAAATGGGAGTATAACAATTTAAAGAAAAATCAGTAAGCACACTCGTATTGAATCAATAGACCTAGTTTATATAAACATATCGCTATGTGGGTGCTATTCACACAATTTGAGACAGAGGTCTCCCCGTAACTATGAACAATAAAATTATGAATGCACACCTGACAACTGGAGATAGTATGCCAAAAAAAGGAATACATTTATTTATATACAACATACAAAGCTGTAGCAATGGTTTAGGGTCCACATGAAGGATTACAAAAACATCAGAAAAATAATCTAGTGGAGGGGAAGGGTCTGTACACCTATACACACAATCTATATACACACACAATATATACAATATGTACAATAAATGTCTGACGACGGATCCTGAGTACTGCGGCTTATGGAGCAGTTTGTTGTGCTGATTTTAGCAGTGGCAGTATCAGGAATTTAGGTAGGTATTGTGATTGATCTCAAGGGAGATAATATGAATTTTGCTCAGTTCTTGCTAATATGCAGGTTTGCAAGTAGAGAAATACAGGCAATTTGAAGCAATACCTTGCAAGTGTTTGTGAGGCACTTGTTACTGCATGAGTTTCTTCCCATAGGCAGGTGGCAGGAAATGTCCCCAAGGATAGAAAGCGCTGCTGCTGCACGTTGCTACGGTCCTCGCTGACACGTGTTTCGGTTGTAAAACAACCTTCGTCAGAGCGTGATGTATGCTGCAAGATGATCCCGAGAGGCCTGTCTGTTATGTGGCTGCCAGCTGTTTAAATAGCCCTAATGGCGCGATTCCCCCTAGGGCCCGCCCTTGTGACGCGAACGCGTCATATCGCATCACTTCCGTTGACAGGTGTCCCGACCCGACTCCAACCAGACTGCGTCCGGCATATTGCCAGCCGCAAGATGGCGGCGCGCAGACGCACAGGACGCCTGTCGCAGCGGAGATCAGCGGAACATTGTGAGGTGAGTACAGCCAATTGCGGGGTTTTTTTTCAAAGTAGGGGGAATGCAGTATCCATCTATAAGTTAAACATATACATAATAATTAGAGAACATTGATACTGGCACAGCAATAATGCATTGATATACATGTACAAAAAGCGCTTAACATAAGTGGACATTATTCCAATATTACAAACAGATGAGTGTTTTATAAGTAGCCAATGAAAATAAAGAGTATCTAAGATAAAAAATAATTAATAAATAATTTATGATAGTAGTAAACGTGTCTGAATTATATGGGATCAAGGGGAAAATTACTAGTGTCCTTGAATAAGGATACATCATATGAAAAGGGCACTTAGAAGAGATCATTTATCATGGACATTGGTTTAAGGTGGAACCGAACCTATATTACGTGGAAAGATGGTTAAGGCCAGAGTTAGGTGATTAGAGATGTATGTGGCAAAAGGAAAAAGAGGTGTTGGCCAAAGGGGGTATAATTGGCCTGTGCATGTGTTACCCATAAAGGAGACCTACATGGAGTTGTTGGTGCCTTATTGAAGAGATGGTACATAGGGAAAGTAAATGAAGACTAGCTGTTCACATTAAAGAGTACCCAATTTAATCATAATAACTAGAGATGAGCGAGTAGTGAAATATTCGAAATTTCGAATTTCGATTCGAATAGACCGCGTTACTCGACTACTCGACCGAATATCGAATCCCATTATAGTCTATGGGAAAAAAATGCTCGACACTTGGAAATCTCAATTCGACCACTTGGAGGTCACCAAGTCCACCCTGAAACATCAGAAAATGATGCCAACACTGCTGGAATGCAACTGGGACAGCAGGGGAAGCATGTCTGGGTGCATATAACGCGCCCAAGTCGCACTATTACGCCACTATCACAGCCACTCAACAATACACTCCAAACACAATATAACTTCTACGTAAAGTGAGACAAGACAAGGAAACCTTCTTTCCTCTACATTGCCATGGACCCCAAGCCAAACTGTACAAAAAAGAAGAACAAAATTCTGCACCCCTTAAAATCACGTTGCCTAATGACAACCACAGATGGCATAGGCAAGGGGGAAAACAAATAGACCCCACCCCAAATTGTCATTGTGTGTGTGTGTGTGTGTGTGAGATGTGGTCAGACATGTCCTCTTGTGTCATTGTGTCACCCCAGCAGTAAGGGAAGCTTAAAGGAGGAGGTTTGTTACAGTGTGTTACCCCAGCAGTAAGGGAAGCTTACAGGAGGAGGTTTGTTACAGTGTGTCACCCCAGCAGTCAGGGAAGCTTACAGGAGGAGGTTTGTTACAGTGTGTTACCCCAGCAGTAAGGGAAGCTTACAGGAGGAGGTTTGTTACAGTGTGTCACCCCAGCAGTCAGGGAAGCTTACAGGAGGAGGTTTGTTACAGTGTGTTACCCCAGCAGTAAGGGAAGCTTACAGGAGGAGGTTTGTTACAGTGTGTCACCCCTGCAGTAAGGGAAGCTTACAGGAGGAGGTTTGTTACAGTGTGTCACCCCAGCAGTAAGGGAAGATTAAATGTGGTAAATGGTGGTAAATGGTGGTATATGGTGGTAAATGCGAGATTCTGAGCTTCTGGGGCCCTGCCTGCCTACATATGAGCTATATACTGTTCAACATAGTAGCCGTAATAAGGGCTCTCAATGACTCTCTTGTCTTCTGGTAGCTGGTATATATGGTGGTAAATGCGATATTCTGAGCTTCTGGGGCCCTGCCTGCCTACATATGGGCTATATACTGTTCAGCATAGTAGCCCTAATAATAAAGACTCTCTTGTCTTCTGGTAGCTGGTATATATGGTGGTAAATGCGATATTCTGAGCTTCTGGGGCCCTGCCTGCCTACATATGGGCTATATACTGTTCAGCATAGTAGCCCTAATAAGGGCTCTTAATGACTCTCTTGTCTTCTGGTAGCTGGTATATATGGTGGTAAAAGCGATATTCTGAGCTTCTGGGGCCCTGCCTGACTACATAGAATATGAGCTATATACTGTTCAGCGTAGTAGCCCTAATAAGGGCTCTTAATGACTCTCTTGTCTTCTGGTAGCTGGTATATATGGTGGTAAATGCGAGATTCTGAGCTTCTGGGGCCCTGCCTGCCTACATAGGATATGAGCTATATACTGTTCAGCGTAGTAGCCCTAATAAGGGCTCTTAATGACTCTCTTGTCTTCTGGTAGCTGGTATATATGGTGGTAAAAGCGATATTCTGAGCTTCTGGGGCCCTGCCTGACTACATAGAATATGAGCTATATACTGTTCAGCGTAGTAGCCCTAATAAGGGCTCTTAATGACTCTCTTGTCTTCTGGTAGCTGGTATATATGGTGGTAAAAGCGATATTCTGAGCTTCTGGGGCCCTGCCTGCCTACATAGGATATGAGCTATATACTGTTCAACATAGCAGCACTAATAAGGGATTAAGGACTCTCTTGTCTTCTGGTAGCTGGTATATATGGTGGTAAAAGCGATATTCTGAGCTTCTGGGGCCCTGCCTGCCTACATAGGATATGAGCTATATACTGTTCAGCGTAGTAGCCCTAATAAGGGCTCTTAATGACTCTCTTGTCTTCTGGTAGCTGGTATATATGGTGGTAAAAGCGATATTCTGAGCTTCTGGGGCCCTGCCTGACTACATAGAATATGAGCTATATACTGTTCAGCGTAGTAGCCCTAATAAGGGCTCTTAATGACTCTCTTGTCTTCTGGTAGCTGGTATATATGGTGGTAAAAGCGATATTCTGAGCTTCTGGGGCCCTGCCTGCCTACATAGGATATGAGCTATATACTGTTCAACATAGCAGCACTAATAAGGGATTAAGGACTCTCTTGTCTTCTGGTAGCTGGTATATATGGTGGTAAAAGCGATATTCTGAGCTTCTGGGGCCCTGCCTGCCTACATAGGATATGAGCTATATACTGTTCAGCGTAGTAGCCCTAATAAGGGCTCTTAATGACTCTCTTGTCTTCTGGTAGCTGGTATATATGGTGGTAAAAGCGATATTCCGAGCTTCTGGGGCCCTGCCTGACTACATAGAATATGAGCTATATACTGTTCAGCGTAGTAGCCCTAATAAGGGCTCTTAATGACTCTCTTGTCTTCTGGTAGCTGGTATATATGGTGGTAAAAGCGATATTCTGAGCTTCTGGGGCCCTGCCTGCCTACATAGGCTATGAGCTATATACTGTTCAGCGTAGTAGCCCTAATAAGGGCTCTTAATGACTCTCTTGTCTTCTGGTAGCTGGTATATATGGTGGTAAAAGCGATATTCTGAGCTTCTGGGGCCCTGCCTGCCTACATAGGATATGAGCTATATACTGTTAAGCATAGCAGCACTAATAAGGGATTAAGGACTCTCTTGTCTTCTGGTAGCTGGTATATATGGTGGTAAAAGCGATATTCTGAGCTTCTGGGGCCCTGCCTGCCTACATAGGATATGAGCTATATACTGTTCAGCGTAGTAGCCCTAATAAGGGCTCTTAATGACTCTCTTGTCTTCTGGTAGCTGGTATATATGGTGGTAAAAGCGATATTCTGAGCTTCTGGGGCCCTGCCTGACTACATAGAATATGAGCCATATACTGTTCAGCGTAGTAGCCCTAATAAGGGCTCTTAATGACTCTCTTGTCTTCTGGTAGCTGGTATATATGGTGGTAAATGCGATATTCTGAGCTTCTGGGGCCCTGCCTGCCTACATATGAGCTATATACTGTTCAACATAGTAGCCGTAATAAGGGCTCTCAATGACTCTCTTGTCTTCTGGTAGCTGGTATATATGGTGGTAAATGCGATATTCTGAGCTTCTGGGGCCCTGCCTGCCTACATATGGGCTATATACTGTTCAGCATAGTAGCCCTAATAATAAGGACTCTCAATGACTCTCTTGACTTCTGGTAGCTGGTATATATGGTGGTAAATGCGATATTCTGAGCTTCTGGGGCCCTGCCTGCCTACATATGGGCTATATACTGTTCAGCATAGTAGCCCTAATAATAAGGACTCTCTTGTCTTCTGGTAGCTGGTATATATGGTGGTAAATGCGATATTCTGAGCTTCTGGGGCCCTGCCTGCCTACATATGGGCTATATACTGTTCAGCATAGTAGCCCTAATAAGGGCTCTTAATGACTCTCTTGTCTTCTGGTAGCTGGTATATATGGTGGTAAAAGCGATATTCTGAGCTTCTGGGGCCCTGCCTGACTACATAGAATATGAGCTATATACTGTTCAGCGTAGTAGCCCTAATAAGGGCTCTTAATGACTCTCTTGTCTTCTGGTAGCTGGTATATATGGTGGTAAATGCGAGATTCTGAGCTTCTGGGGCCCTGCCTGCCTACATAGGATATGAGCTATATACTGTTCAGCGTAGTAGCCCTAATAAGGGCTCTTAATGACTCTCTTGTCTTCTGGTAGCTGGTATATATGGTGGTAAAAGCAATATTCTGAGCTTCTGGGGCCCTGCCTGACTACATAGAATATGAGCTATATACTGTTCAGCGTAGTAGCCCTAATAAGGGCTCTTAATGACTCTCTTGTCTTCTGGTAGCTGGTATATATGGTGGTAAAAGCGATATTCTGAGCTTCTGGGGCCCTGCCTGCCTACATAGGATATGAGCTATATACTGTTCAACATAGCAGCACTAATAAGGGATTAAGGACTCTCTTGTCTTCTGGTAGCTGGTATATATGGTGGTAAAAGCAATATTCTGAGCTTCTGGGGCCCTGCCTGCCTACATAGGATATGAGCTATATACTGTTCAGCGTAGTAGCCCTAATAAGGGCTCTTAATGACTCTCTTGTCTTCTGGTAGCTGGTATATATGGTGGTAAAAGCGATATTCTGAGCTTCTGGGGCCCTGCCTGACTACATAGAATATGAGCTATATACTGTTCAGCGTAGTAGCCCTAATAAGGGCTCTTAATGACTCTCTTGTCTTCTGGTAGCTGGTATATATGGTGGTAAAAGCGATATTCTGAGCTTCTGGGGCCCTGCCTGCCTACATAGGATATGAGCTATATACTGTTCAGCATAGCAGCACTAATAAGGGATTAAGGACTCTCTTGTCTTCTGGTAGCTGGTATATATGGTGGTAAAAGCGATATTCTGAGCTTCTGGGGCCCTGCCTGCCTACATAGGATATGAGCTATATACTGGTCAGCGTAGTAGCCCTAATAAGGGCTCTTAATGACTCTCTTGTCTTCTGGTAGCTGGTATATATGGTGGTAAAAGCGATATTCTGAGCTTCTGGGGCCCTGCCTGACTACATAGAATATGAGCCATATACTGTTCAGCGTAGTAGCCCTAATAAGGGCTCTTAATGACTCTCTTGTCTTCTGGTAGCTGGTATATATGGTGGTAAAAGCGATATTCTGAGCTTCTGGGGCCCTGCCTGCCTACATAGGATATGAGCTATATACTGTTCAGCGTAGTAGCCCTAATAAGGGCTCTTAATGACTCTCTTGTCTTCTGGTAGCTGGTATATATGGTGGTAAATGCGAGATTCTGAGCTTCTAGGGCCCTGCCTGCCTACATATGAGCCATATACCGTTCAGCGTAGTAGCCCTAATAAGGGCTCTTAATGACTCTCTTGTCTTCTGGTAGCTGGTATATATGGTGGTAAAAGCGATATTCTGAGCTTCTGGGGCCCTGCCTGACTACATAGGATATGAGCTATATACTGTTCAGCGTAGTAGCCCTAATAAGGGCTCTTAATGACTCTCTTGTCTTCTGGTAGCTGGTATAGATGGTGGTAAATGCGATATTCCGAGCTTCTGGGGCCCTGCCAGCGACAGCCTGTCTTTCCCTGCTGTGAGCGTCTGTCCCTCACTAAGTTCAAGCTGCTAATGCTGACGAAGAGGAAGTGCTGAGTTTTGTATATTCGAGGTCACATGGTTTTTCCAGCCAATGCGTGTAGACGCCGTTCTCGCGATGCCAGCGTCCTCCCAGGACCTGTCCCACCCCCCCTGCATGGTGATTGGTGTAAAAAAGGCGCCAGGGAAGGTGGGAGGGGAAACTAATTGTGAGTGCGCCATCGCCGCTGTACTCGATCGAAATCGAGTATGACGAACAGCGTAGTATTCGATCGAATACCGGCTCGGTCGAATACTACTCGCTCATCTCTAATAATAACCATATATACCTTGGGGTTTCAGATTGGCACTTGATACTAGACAGTCAGTCTTTACTGAGAGAAGTGTTACAGGGCTATAAGAAAAAAATCAATACGTCATTATTACAAAAATGACTTTAATAAGGGCAATTAGAGCAAAGAAGTAAAAAAAATGGGGACAAGTCACATTCCTCATTCATGCCCCTAGGATGTTCCGTATTCAGTTCATAAATCCAGAACAGTTCCCTTCTGGATAGTCTATTGGCTAGGTCACCTCCCCTCTTGTGGGGGTGCACTTTTTCGATTACTAAGAACTGTAGTTGGGATACTTGATGATTAGCCTCTGCAAAGTGCCTAGCTACTGGCGAATTAAAGTCAAAGCTGCGGATGTTACTGCGATGCTCGCTGATGCGAGTTTTAATTTCTCTCTGTGTCTGTCCCACATAGGCTTTGCCACACAGGCATTTTAACAAATAGATAATGTTAGTTGTATTGCAGTTAACATTTTTTTTAAAAGGTAGGATTTGCCTGTAGAAGGATGGTTAAATGCATTGCAGCGAATCACTGAGTTGTATTGTGCGCAGCTACCGCATGCAAACATCCCAATAGGTTTGGTAGAGTGCTTAGCCAGTCACCAGTCGAATAAGTGGTAATTTTGTCAGATGTGTCAGCTTGTATCAGTGTATCTTTAATGTTTTTAGAGCTTTTGTATGTAAACATGGGGGGTTCGGTAAAGATCTCTTTCAGTATTTCGGCACATGTTAAGATGTCCCAATGCTTGTGAATGATGGATTTAACTGCATCACTTTGTCTATTGTATGTCAAAATACATGGGATACCATTCGCTGGCTGTTTAGGTTTGTAACGTAAAATTGAGGATCTGTTGAGTGTCGATGCCTTCTGTAGGGCCCTGTCGATAGTGGAGTGTGCATACCCACGTGTCTCAAAATCCTGAGCCATAGCCCCGTTTTGTCAATTATTCTTCTAAGGCGGACAAATTGGCTGTAGGGTAAGCCGTCTTTAAGTTTTCTGGGGTGATAGCTAGTGGTGTGAAGGTAAGTGTTATGGTCTGTTGGTTTGGTGTATAGGTCGGTGTGTAAAGAGTCCCCAGATAGGCTCACTCAGACATCCAGGAAGTGTACCTGAGTGTACCTAAATCGGCTTCCAATGAGAATGATATGGTGGGCCAGACATGGTCAAGGTCATCTTTAAAGGAAGATAGGGTGTCCTGTCCAAAAGAAGAATATGTCATCAATGTATTTAAACCAAATCAATGCGTATTGTAGATATAGGCGATGTGGGTATACAACAGTTTTTTCAAACTCCGCCATGAACAAGTTGGCGTAGGCCAGAGCAACATTGGAGCCCATGGCTGTCCCTTGTTTTTGTAAATAGAACGTGCCGCTGTAGCAGATGTAGTTCTTGGTTAAGATTATCTTAAGTAAATTCATGCATGAGGTCTTATAGGCAGGGGACAGTGGTGTAGTCCCTAGTAGTCAACCTCTCCTCAAGGGAACTCTTACCAATAGAAACCAAGGTACTGCAGAGGGGGTTGGGATTTGTGCCAACTCATTGGGGCAACCCCTTAGAATTGTACATTAACTTACAGAGATTTTTTCGTTCTCTCAGACTACGCTCATATTTTGACACCTCTCCGATGACGTTTAACACACCTTCATCAGAAGTGACACCAATGGGAGTGGACCTGAGCAAGTGCCGCCCACCTAGTAAGTGGTTACCTCCATCCACGCCACATAGTGTGGAAACATTCATTAAGATGATACAAAGGGATGTATCCAACCTGAAATGGCATCCCCAGGGTCTCCACTATCACGGCAACTTACCTAAATCGGAACGTATAGCACTGCAGTCTCAAGTGGATGACAAGTCCATCATAATTAAGGCGGCAGACAAAGGGGGAGCCACTGTCATCTTGGATACAACATACTATAATTCAAAGGTATTGGAAAAACCTAGGGATACTCAGGTATACGAACCCCTTCTGAGGGATCCTTTACCCAGCATCCAACAAGAAGTCAGTAGGTTGGTTGAGAGAGCTTTCTCACAATCACTTATTGACCGAAAGTTGAGAGATTTTTTGCAACCCACACTTTGCAACCCAAAATTCATAAGAACCCCACCAGACCCCCAGGACGACCAATAGTGGCAGGTACCAATTCAGTATATGGATAAAATTCTTCAAACCATGGTGCTCACGATTCCCTCATTTCTTCTGGATACAGGTGACTTACTATCTAAATTGGCATCATTAGGCTCTATTCCACCCCAAACCATACTTTGTAGCATGGATGTCAATAGCTCGTATACGTCCATCCCACACCGAGAGGGCATTGAGATAATTGGCAACAACCTGGACACTACAACACTGTCCCCTGCCTATAAGACCTTATGCATGAATTTACTTAAGATAATCTTAACCAAGAACTACTTCTGCTACAACGGCACGTTCTATTTACAAAAACAAGGGACAGCCATGGGCTCCAATTTGAATTTGAAAGAACTGTCGTATATCCACATCTCCTATATCTACAATACGCATTGATTTGGTTTAGATACATTGATGACATCTTCTTCCTTTGGACAGGCAATCAGGACACCCTATCTTCCTTTAAAGATGACCTTGACCATGCCTGGCCCACCATATCATTCTAATTGGAAGCCATTTTCTCTCATGTACACTTCCTGGATGTCTGGGTGAGCCTATCTGAGGACTCTTTACACACCGACCTATACACCAAACCAACAGACTGTAACACTTACCTTCACGCCACTAGCTATCACCCCAGAAAACTTAAAGACGGCTTACCCTACAGCCAATTTGTCCACCTTACAAAGAATAATTGACAATGATGACACTTTTCAAAAACGGGGTGAGGCTATGGCTCAGGATTTTGAGACACGTGGGTATGCACACTCCACTATCGACAGGGCCCTACAGAAGACATCGACACTCAACAGATCCTCACTTTTACGTTACAAACCTAAACAGCCACTGAATCGTATCCCATGTATTTTGACATACAATAGAAAAAGTGATGCAGTTAAATCCATTATTCACAAGCATTGGGACATCTTAACATGTGACGAAAAACTGAAAGAGATCTTTACTGAACCCCCCATGTTTACATACAAACACTCTAAAAACATTAAAGATACACTGATAAAAGCTGACACATCTGACAAAATTCCCACTTCTTTGACTGGTGACTGGCTAAGCACTCTACCCAAACCTATTGGGATGTTTGCATGCGGTAGCTGCGCACAATGCAACTTAGTGATTCACTGCAATGCATTTAACCATCCTTCTACTGGCAAATCCTACCCTTCAAAAGATTTTTTTAACTGCAATACAACTAACGTTATCTATTTGTTAAAATGCCCATGTGGCAAAGCTTATGTGGGACAGACGCAGAGAGATATTAAAACTCGCATCAGCGAGCACCGCAGTAACATCTGCCGCTTTGACTTTAATTCGCCAGTAGCTAGGCACTTTGCAGAGGCTAATCATCAAGTATCCCAACTACGGTTCTTAGTAATCAAAAAAGTGCACCCCCACAAGAGGGGAGGTGACCTAGCCAATAGACTAAACTGTTCTGGATTTATGAACTGAATACACAACATCCTAGAGGCATGAATGAGGAATGTGACTTGTTCCCATTTTTTGACTTCTTTGCTCTAATTGTCCTCATTAAAGTCCTTTTTGTAATAATGACGTATTGATTTTTTTCTTATAGCCCCATACCACTTCTCTCAGTAGAGACTGACTGTCTAGTATCAAGTACCAATCTGAAACCCCAAGGTATATATGGTTATTATGATTAAATTTGGTACTCTTTAATATGAACAGCTAGTCTTCATTGACAATTTACTTTCCCTATGTAACATCTCTTCAATAAGGCACCAACACCTCCATGTAGGTCTCCTTTATGGGTAACACATGCACAGGCCAATTATACCCCCTTTGGCCAACACCCCTTTTTCCTTTTGCCACATACATCTCTAATCACCTAACTCTGGTCTTAACCATCATTCCACCTAATATAGGTTGGGTTCCACCTTAAACCAATGTCCATGATAAATGATCTCTTCTAAGTGCCCTTTTCATATGATGTATCCTTATTCAGGGACACTAGTAATTTTCCCCTTGATCCCATATAATTCAGACACGTTTACTCTTTATATCATAAATTATTTATTAATTATTTTTTATCTTAGATACTCTTTATTTTCCTTGGCTACTTATAAAACACTCATCTGTTTGTAATATTGGAATAATGTACACTTATGTTAAGGGGCTTTTTGTACATGTATATCAATGCATTAATGCTGTGCCAGTATCAATGTTCTCTAATTATTATGTATATGTTTATCTTATAGATGGATACTGCATTCCCCCTACTTTGAAAAAAACCCCGCAAATGGCTGTACTCACCTCACAACGTTCCGCTGATCTCCACTGTGACAGATGCCCCATGCGCCTGTGCGCCGCCATCTTGCGGCTGGCAATATGCCGGCCGCAGTCTGGTTGGTCGCCGGGTCGGGACGCCTGTCACTGGAAGTGACGCGATATGACGCGAACTACGTTCGCGTCACCATCGCTTTACAAGGGCCGGCCCTGGGGGGAATTGCGTCATTAGGGCTATTTAAACAGCTGGCAGCCACATAACAGACAGGCACCACACCTCTCGGGATCAGCTTGCAGCATACATCACGCTCTGACGAAGGTTGTTTTACAACCGAAACACGTGTCAGGGAGGACCGTTGCAACGTGCAGCAGCAGCGCTTTCTATCCTTGGGGACATTTCCTGCCACCTGCCTATGGGAAGAAACTCATGCAGTAACAAGTGCCTCACAAACACTTGCAAGGTATTGCCTCAAATTGCCTGGTATTTCTCTACTTGCAAACCTGCATATTAGCAAAACTGAGCAAAATTCTTCATATCTCCCTTGAGATCAATCACAATACCTACCTTAATTCCTGATACTGCCACTACTAAAATCAGCACAACAAACTGCTATATAAGCCGCAGTACTCACGATTAGAGATGAGCGAACTTTTGAAAAGTTCGATTCAACTGATTCGCCGAATTTTCCGACAAAAATCGTTTCGACACAAATTTATTCGCGACGAATCGCTATTAAAAATGCCTATTTCTGAGCCTCCTAGAGCCTCAATAGGGTTGTAAACCATTCGGCCTTGCTGTAACACGCATAGGATGCGTGCTGGGCTAGTGAAATAATACTGTACATGATTATCACATGCAGATCAGAGGCATCGCTAATAGAATCACAGAGCGGCACAATTGCAGAGAGTTGAAGTGGCATTACTATGAGGGGCCCCTATAGTGTCTGAAAAGCACACCCTGGAGCTGGCAGCAGCAGGAGCCCAAAAATTAGCTGAATCACACCCTGGAGTTGCAAGCAGCAGCAGCCGCCCAAACAGTGCTTTAAAGAGACACTGGAGTTGGTTGCAGGAGCCCAAAAATTGGATGAATCACACCCTGGAGTTGCAAGGAGCAGCATGAGCCCAAACATTGCTTTAAAGAGACACTGGAGTTGGCTGCAGAAGCCCAAAAATTGGATGAATGACACTCTGGAGTTGCAAGCAGCAGCAGCAGCCCAAACATAGCTTAAAAGACACACTGGAGTTGGCAGCAGGAGCCCAAAAATAAGCTGAATTACACCCTGGAGTTGCAAGCAGCAGCAGCAGCTCAAACATAGCTTGAAAGAGACACTGGAGTTGGCTGCAGGAGCCCAAAAATTGGATGAATCAAACCCTGGAGTTGCAAGCAGCAGCAGCAGCCCAAACATAGCTTAAAAGACACACTGGAGTTGGCAGCAGGAGCCCAAAAATTGGATGAATGACACCCTGGAGTTGCAAGCAGCAGCAGCAGCTGCAGGAGCCCAAACATTGCTTTAAAGAGACACTGGAGTTGGCTGCAGGAGCCCAAAAATTGGATGAATCACACCCTGGAGTTGCAAGCAGCAGCAGGAGCCCAAACATTGCTTTAAAGAGACACTGGAGTTGGCTGCAGGAGCCCAAAAATTGGATGAATGACACCCTGGAGTTGCAAGCAGCAGCAGCAGCTCAAACATAGCTTAAAAGACACACTGGAGTTGGCAGCAGGAGCCCAAAAATAAGCTGAATTACACCCTGGAGTTGCAAGCAGCAGCAGGAGCCCAAACATAGCTTGAAAGAGACACTGGAGTTGGCTGCAGGAGCCCAATAATTTGATGAATCACACCATGGAGTTGCAAGCAGCAGCAGCAGGAGCCCAAACATAGCTTGAAAGAGACACTGGAGTTGGCTGCAGGAGCCCAAGAATTGGATGAATCACACCCTGGAGTTGCAAGCAGCAGCAGCAGGAGCCCAAACATAGCTTGAAAGAGACACTGGAGTTGGCAGCAGGAGCCCAAAAATTGGATGAGTCACACCCTGGAGTTGCAAGCAGAAGCAGGAGCCCAAACATTGCTTTAAAGAGACACTGGAGTTGGCTGCAGGAGCCCAAAAATTGGATGAATGACACTCTGGAGTTGCAAGCAGCAGCAGCAGCCCAAACATAGCTTAAAAGACACACTGGAGTTGGCAGAAGGAGCCCAAAAATAAGCTGAATTACACCCTGGAGTTGCAAGCAGCAGCAGGAGCCCAAACATAGCTTGAAAGAGACACTGGAGTTGGCTGCAGGAGCCCAAAAATTGGATGAATCACACCCTGGAGTTGCAAGCAGCAGCAGCAGGAGCCCAAACATAGCTTTAAAGAGACACTGGAGTTGGCAAACTTTTGAAAGAGACACTGGAGATGAGCGAACTTTTGAAAAATTTGATTCGACTGATTCGCCGAATTTTCCGACAGAAATAGTTTCGACACAAATTTATTCGCGACGAATCGCTATTAAAAATGGCTATTTCTGAGCCTCCTAGAGCCTCAATAGGGCTCCTGCAGCAGCAGCAGCAGCAGCTGCAAGAGCCCAAACATTGCTTTAAAGAGACACTGGAGTTGGCAACAGGAGCCCAAAAATTGGATGAGTCACACCCTGGAGTTGCAAGCAGCAGCAGGAGCCCAAACATTGCTTTAAAGAGACACTGGAGTTGGCTGCAGGAGCCCAAAAATTGGATGAATGACACTCTGGATTTGCAAGCAGCAGCAGCAGCCCAAACATAGCTTAAAAGACACACTGGAGTTGGCAGCAGGAGCCCAAAAATAAGCTGAATTACACCATGGAGTTTCAAGCAGCAGCAGCAGGAGCCCCAACATAGCTTGAAAGAGACACTGGAGTTGGCTGCAGGAGCCCAAAAATTGGATGAATCACACCCTGAAGTTTCAAGCAGCAGGAGCAGGAGCACAAACATTGCTTTAAAGAGACACTGGAGTTGGCTGCAGGAGCCCAAAAATTGGATGAATCACACCCTGGAGTTGCAAGCAGCAGCAGGAGCCCAAATATTGCTTTAAAGAGACACTGGACTTGGCTGCAGGAGCCCAACAATTGGATGAATGACACCCTGGAGTTGCAAGCAGCAGCAGCAACAGCCCAAACATAGCTTAAAAGACACACTGGAGTTGGCAGCAAGAGCCCAAAAATAAGCTGAATTACACCCTGGAGTTGCAAGCAGCAGCAGCAGCAGTTGCAGGAGCCCAAACATTGCTTTAAAGAGACACTGGAGTTGGCTGCAGGAGCCCAAAAATTGGATGAATCACACCCTGGAGTTGCAAGCAGCAGCAGGAGCCCAAACATTGCTTTAAAGAGACACTGGAGTTGGCTGCAGGAGCCCAAAAATTGGATGAATGACACCCTGGAGTTGCAAGCAGCAGCAGCAGCAACAGCCCAAACATAGCTTAAAAGACACACTGGAGTTGGCAGCAGGAGCCCAAAAATAAGCTGAATTACACCCTGGAGTTGCAAGCAGCAGCAGCAGCAGTTGCAGGAGCCCAAACATTGCTTTAAAGAGACACTGGAGTTGGCTACAGGAGCACAAAAATTGGATGAATCCCACCCTGGAGTTGCAAGCATCAGCAGGAGCCCAGACATTAATTTAAAGAGACACTGGAGTTGGCTGCAGGAGCACAAAAATTGGATGAATCACACCCTGGAGTTGCAAGCAGCAGCAGGAGCCCAAACATTGCTTGAAAGACACACTGGAGTTGGCAGCAGGTGCCCAAAAATTGGCCTAAAGACACACTGGAGTTGCAAGCAGCAGCAGCAGCAGGAGCCCAAAATTGCCAGAAAGACACACCCTGGAGTTGGCAGCAGCATGAAGAGAACATATACAGATTTTCGGCACATATATCTTATCCGAAGAATGTTAATAAAAAGTAAGAGTAACATAAAGCATTTTCTCAATAATTACTTGTGGTCTGATGCGGAGGAATGTCTGTAACTGGAGAGCAGCGCCTTAAATCTGTTTTGCACGATCCATATTTCTTTAGTGTTGGTCTGGCCCCATCATCAATCTACTCTAATGCATCAGGCATTGGTGGGTGGAAATCTTGGCTGATCCATGCCCGATTCATTTCCACACAGGCCAGTCTCTGAAAAAAAAACATGGAGAGTGACAGATTAGTAACATATTAGTAACATAGTGACATATTTGTAACATAGTAACATATAAGGCCTCATTTCATCAAGCAGAGGTCTCTGCAGAATAGGGGTGAGTGGCAATAGGAGTCTCAGTGAGAGGCCTGATCTCCCGGGATCAGCTAGCAGTCGTGTCTTGAACAGCAACCCATCTGCCGTCTTCCATTGGTTAACACGATCATCCACTGCATCACAAGTGACATCTGACACCCCCAGTCAACTGTCTGTTGTATGTTATACTTTGGGTTCAGCTCCACTATTCAGTGAGGCCGATCTGATAATCAGAAAGATCAGCACCTACTGCCCAGCCAAGAAGTGGAGGAGACACTTGCTGCTTCTTCCACTAGGCGGGCAAGTAGTGATAAGGAGAGTGTGGGAGGAGGTGTTGCAAGCGTTTTGGCTCCTTAAGCAGACACTGTTGAAGCACCTGAGGAGGACATCAGTGAGTTTTGAGGGCACTTTTAAAGGCTTGGAGTGATGGAAAGTGACAGATTTAGCGGCCAGCATGGTGGCAGAAAGGGAAAGTATGGAGGCAAATGTGCTCGGGGTAGACCACTCGCGCGGCAGGCTAGTGGAAGAGGGTCCCTGGAGTTGGCGGCGGCCGCGGCAGCAGCATCAGTGAATTAGTGCAGACTGTTTGTAGGAGAAATCAGCTACAAGCCCATGTTGCAGTTTTTCATCAAGCATCCGCAGGAGGTTAACATTGCTATATGAAAGATGTGTAGGCAGAAGGTGAAGTGTGGCCAGGGTCCCAATGTTGGACCCACAACCCTGCGTCAACATTTGCAGCGTCACCATAAAGCGGCCTGGGAGAGTTGGCTCCAAAGTGGTGGTCCAGCCTGCTGCATTACCCAGTGGCACACCGC
The DNA here is from genome assembly GCA_027917425.1 of Gastrophryne carolinensis. Classification (NCBI taxonomy): domain Eukaryota; kingdom Metazoa; phylum Chordata; class Amphibia; order Anura; family Microhylidae; genus Gastrophryne; species Gastrophryne carolinensis. The sequence goes on from CM051234.1 coordinate 200,262,496, forward strand.
TCTCTGTTCCAGCCAGCCAAGGCCCCACCACCTCCTGTGTGTCATACCCATCCTCTGTCGCTCCAGATGCTCCTCCTTCTCTTAATCCGAGTCAGTCATTCCGCCAGCAATCCATTGCCAAGCCATGTCCAAGAGACAACAGTATGTGCCCACTCATCCAACGTGCAGAAGCTAAATGTGCTCCTGTATAAGTTGCTGGTGCTGCAGTCCCTCCCTTTTGAGTTGGTGGACCTTTCAGAGAACTGATGGCTTGTGCTGAGCCGAGGTGGAGAGTCCCATGCTGTCATTTCTTTGCGAAGAAGGCAGTACCAGCCCTGTACAATTTTGTTGAACAGAAGGTGGGGCAGTCCTTTAGCCTGTTAGTGTGTACCAAAGTGCACAGCAGTGCCTACGTCTGGAGCTGTAACTATGGTCAGGGACAATAAATATCCTTTTAGGACCACTTGGTGATTGTGGTTCCTGCACAACCACAAAAGCAACTTGGACAGGTCCCTCCGCTGTGGCCTCCACGCTCCTAGGCCTTTGTGCCTGTGACAGTGCACTTGCACTTAGCAATGGTGTCACAGAGAAAAGTGTCAATTACATATTAATAGTTAACATTTATCTTATTTGAACATATTTATAATAATAACATATAATAACATATAACATAGCAACAATAACATATAACATAATAACAGTAACATATAAAATGTATCAACATTTGTTTTTGTTTTGTTAATTTTGTATTTTTTAGAAACATATATATATATATATATATATATATATATATATATATATATATTTTTTTTATTTTATTTTTTTTAATTTTTCCATTGCCTTTTAATATTTTGTGAATTTTTAAATTTTTTTTTTGTACATTTTTTAATTTTTTTTTTAATTTTTTACTTTTTTTTTTTTTTTACTTTTTTTTCTAAATATTTATTTTTTCTCTTTTTTTTAATTTTTGTTTTTTTTTCCCAGTGCCCTTCCAGCCTACCATGTGTGCAGAACATGGCGGTTTCACGCTGTTCTTCACATGGGAGGAACTGCTAAAAATGAGAACTCAATACATGAAATCATGGCTTACTCCACGAAAACTGCAAAAGGGGACCCATGGTGACTGACACTGGGAAGAACATCTTGTCTGCGCTGCGACAAGGAAGCCTGAGCCATGCGTCCTGCCATGGCACACGTGTTCAATCTAGTTGTCAAGCGTTTTCTGAAGTCTTCCCCCCATCTGAAAGACATCCTAACAACAGGAAGGAAACTTTGCATGCACTTCAGGCATTCCTACACCGCCAAGCACACCCTTCTTGAGCTTCAGTGTCAGAACGGTATCCCCCAACATAGTCTGATTTGCGATGTTTCCACCCGTTGGAATTCCCCCCTCCATATGTAGGATCGACTATAGGAGCAGAAAAAAGCCATCACGGATTTCTTGATGATCCAAATGGATAGGGGGACTCCCCTGTGTAACTTCAATGTAAACCAGTGGCAGCACATACGTGACACCTGCCGTTTGCTCAGCCCCTTTGAGGAAGCTACTTTATTAGTCAGTCGCCAGGACTATGAGATGAACGATGAGATTTCACTGCTTCATGTACTACAACACATGTTGGAAACCATGGCTGGTCAGGGCACTAGAGACATGGCGCATACATTTCACAGCCACATGAAGCCTGTGGGGGCTGAAGTGGAGGAGGAGGAGGGGGTGGGGCACAGCGAAGCACAGTTTAGGTTTGACAAAATGACCATTTTATCTAGTCATCTGACAGGAGAGGAGGAGCAGGAGCAGCCAGAGGAGCTAGAGGGTTGAGAGGAAGGCGAGACAGAGGACCCAGACACACCGTGGCAGTTTACAGTGGAGATGGAGACAGGTAGTCCCTCCGAGTCACTTGCACAAATGGCACGATGCATGCTCACGTGCTTGCGTAGTGACCACAGAATTGTCTCCATTTGTCAGCGGGATGACTTCTGGCTCTCCACCTTATTGGACCCTCGCTTCTGGCACAAAATGGGGGCAGTTTTTACACCCACAGAGAGGGAGGACAAACTGACCTACTACAGAGACATCCTACGTAGTCAGTTGGGCGATGTCTATCTGCGCCATGGTCCATACTCCCGCAGGTCTGACTCGGGGGGACCTCTGCATAGCGTGTATACTCATGAGCAGCAGGAAGACCTGGAGCAGGACCTGAACCAGCAGGTCATGTCATACCTTGACATGACCATGCCAACACACCTTGAGGATCCGCTGGACTTCTGGGAAGCCAAACTTGACTTGTGGCCGCAACTAGCAGAGTTTGCCCTGCAAAAGCTGTCCTGCCCGGCCAGTAGTTGATTTAGATGGCAACTGGGCGGCTCTATATTATGCTGCAAAATGGCAAATTTACCTTACAGTATAAGCTATTGCCCCTCAGATTTACACAGGGGCTGCTCTATATTATGCTGCAAAATGGCAAATTTACCTCACAGTATAAGCTATTGCCTCTCAGATTGACACAGGAGCTGCTCTATATAATGCTACAAAACCAAGAGCGGATTTAACTCACACAATATAACCTATTTCTCAGGTTTATATAGGGACTGCTCTATGTAATGGTGTAAAACCATGAATTTACCTCATAATATAAACTATTGCCCCCCAGATTTACTCAGGGGCTGCTCCATATAATGGTGCAAAACAGGGCAAATGTATTGTCCAATGTAAACTATTGCTGCTCTGATTTACACAGGAGGGCCACTCTAAAGAATGGTGCAACATGGCGAACTTAGCTCACAATATAACATAGATTGCAAAATGAGATTTTCAGACAGGGCCTGCTCTATAAAATGGCAACTTTACCTCACAATATAAACTATTGCTCCTCAGATTTACACAGGGATTTAGGATTTAGGTTGATATATATATATATATAATAGTGCAAAACAGCGAATTTACCTCACAATACTGTATAAACTATTGCTCCTCAGATTTACATAGTGGGCTTCTCTATATAATGGTGCAAAATGGCGAATTTACCTCACTATATAATCTATTACTGCTCTATATAAAAAATAAATAAATAAATAAATAAAAAGAGCCTGTAGAAGCTTATTTAGTATAACAGATAGGGTGACGTGCTGATTTGGGATGCCCATGTGGGCTAATGTTTTGACAGCAGGATAAAAACCAATTCAAAATGCAATAGCTTAATAAAACTGAGGCTGAACAAGCTTATTTAGTATAAAAGATAAGGTGACGTGCTGGTTTGGGATACCCAGGTGGGCTGGTGTTTTTTTTGTTAAAGGCAGACCAAAAACCAATTCAAAATGCAATACTTTGATTAAGCTGAGGAAGGATGAACAAGTGCATTTAGTATAACAGATAGGCTGCTAAGTGCAGGTTTGGGATACCCAGATGGGCTGGTGTTTTTTTCGTTAAAGGCAGACCAAAAACCAATTCAAAATGCAATACTTTGATTAAGCTGAGGAGGATGAACAAGCGTATTTAGTATAACAGATAGGCTGCTAAGTGCAGGTTTGGGATGCCCTGCGGCCTGGTATTTTTTTTTTTGTTAAAGGCAGACCAAAAACCAATTCAAAATGCAATACTTTGATTAAGCTGAGGAAGGATGAACAAGCGTATTTAGTATAACAGATAGGCTGCCTAATGCATGTTTGGGATACCCAGGTGGGCTGGTGTTTTTTTTGTTAAAGGCAGACCAAAAACCAATTCAAAATGCAATACTTTGATTAGGCTGAGGAATGATGAACAAGGGTATTTAGTATAACAGATAGGCTGCTAAGTGCAGGTTTGGGATGCCCTGCGGCCTAGTGTTTTGGCAGCAGGACAAAAAACAATTCAAAATGCAATACTTTGATTAAGCTGAGGAGGATCAACAAGCGTATTTAGTATAACAGATAGGCTGCTAAGTGCAGGTTTGGGATACCCAGGTGGGCTGGTGTTTTTTTTGTTAAAGGCAGACCAAAAACCAATTCCAACTGAGGAAATAGAGGGTCAACTGCATAAACAGATAGAGCGGGCATCACAGGCTGGTACAGTGGTGGTGATGGGGGACTTCAACTATCCAGGAATCGACTGGAGATATGGTTCTGCTTCCACTACAAGGGGGAGAGCATTCCTCAGCTTGCTACAAGATAATTATATGAATCAGTTCGTGGAGGCACCAACTAGGGGTGATGCTATTCTAGATCTTGTAATATCAAATAATGATGACCTGATGGGGGCAGTAACAGTCCGTGAAAATCTTGGTAACAGTGACCACAATATAATTGTATTTAACATAAACTGTAAGAAAGATTTTCTGCCTGGGAAGGCAAAAACATTAAATTTTAGAAAGGCCAACTTCCCCAGGCTCAGAGCTGCACTCAAAGACATAGACTGGGAGCATCTGTTCAGGAATAAGGATACAGATGCCAAATGGGAGTGCTTTAAATCAATTGTGAGTAGCAATGTTGCAAAATGTATTCCTACGGGTAACAAATATAAGCGGCTAAAGTTAAACCCCTCATGGCTGACACCTGCGGTTAAAAGGGCAATAAAGAACAAAAATAGGGCATTTAAACATTACAAGGCTGAACTCTCAGCTGTAACACTTGAACAGTATAAACTAGTAAATAGAGTGTGTAAGAAAGAAATAAGGTTGGCAAAAGCACAAAATGAACGAGATGTGGCCAAACAAAGCAAAACAAACCCTAAACGATTTTTCAAATATATTAATTCGAAGAAAACTAAATCAGAACAGGTAGGTGCCCTAATTAATGATAATGGGGAAATGGTCACTGGGGATGAGGATAAGGCAGAGCTGTTAAATGGATTCTTTAGCTCTGTGTACACAAGAGAAGCGCAAGGAGCCAACACAGGAGATGCCACTGATAGTAATAGCCCAAGTATAATAATTAACAAGCTAAATGTGGATATCATCCAAGAAAAACTCAATAATTTAAATGTGAATAAGACTGGAGGGCCAGATGGACTTCACCCAAGAGTTCTCAAAGAACTCAGTTCCGTTATCTCGTCACCTCTGTTGTTGATCTTTAAAGACTCACTAGCAACTGGTATAGTGCCAAGGGACTGGCGCAGGGCAAATGTGGTGCCCATTTTTAAAAAGGGCTCTAGGTCTTCTCCGGGCAATTACAGACCTGTTAGCTTACCATCCATTGTGGGGAAATTGCTTGAGGGACTATTAAGGGACAACATACAAGAATATGTAACTATTCATAATATTATAAGTGACAACCAACACGGTTTTAATAAGGACAGAAGCTGCCAAACTAACCTGATTGGCTTCTATGAGGAGGTGAGTAGAAGCCTGGACAGAAGGGCGGCTGTGGATATAGTTTTTCTGGATTTTGCAAAAGCATTTGACACTGTCCCCCATAGACGCTTATTGGGGAAATTGAGATCTTCAGGATTAGAAAACGCAGTTTGTAACTGGATTGAAAACTGGCTGAAGGATCATGTGCAGAGAGTTGTGGTTAATGATACCTACTCTGAATGGTTACCAGTTGTAAGCGGTGTACCCCAGGGTTCAGTGCTGGGCCCACTATTATTCAACTTGTTTATAAACGACATAGAAGATGGAATTAAAAGCACTGTCTCTATTTTTGCAGATGAGACAAAGATATGTAGCACAGTGCAGTCTATGGAAGATGTTCACAAGCTTCAGGATGACTTGGACACATTGAGTGTCTGGGCATCCACTTGGCAAATGAAGTTCAATGTGGAAAAATGTAAAGTCATGCACTTGGGGTCTAATCACCCGAAGGCAACATATTTCCTCGGGGGAGTAAAACTGGGAGAGTCACTTGTTGAGAAGGATCTGGGGGTACTAGTAGATCACAGACTAAATAACAGCATGCAATGCCAAGCAGCTGCTTCCAAGGCCACCAAGATACTATCGTGCATTAAAAGAGGCATGGGATCACGGGATAGAGATGTAATTTTGCCTCTTTACAAGGCACTGGTGCGCCCTCACCTGGAATATGCCGTCCAGTTCTGGGCACCCGTTCATAGAAAGGACGCCCTGACTCTGGAAAAGGTGCAAAGGAGAGCCACCAAACTAATAAAGGGAATGAAAGATCTTAGTTATGAGGAAAGATTACGAGAATTAAATCTGTTTAGTCTTGAGAGGAGGCGATTGCGGGGGGACATGATTAACTTGTATAAATATATAAATGGACCATACAAAAAATATGGGGGAACACTATTTCACTTAAAATCCTCTCTAAGGACAAGGGGGCACTGCCTTCGATTGGAAAAAAAGAAATTTAGTCTCTGGAGGCGACAATCGTTTTTTACCATAAGAACTATAAATCTATGGAATAGCCTCCCACAGAAGCTTGTTACAGCATCAACCGCTGACAGCTTCAAAAAAGGATTAGATGCTTATTTTGAAGAAAATAACATTAACAATTACTACTAGTGGTTATCAATAAAAAAAATAAAAAATAAAGACAAAAAAATAAAATAAATAGCTTCCCCTATGAAATAAAAAATAACTTCCCCCTACCCCAACACCCTTGGTTGAACTTGATGGACATATGTCTTTTTTCAACCGTATTAACTATGTAACTATATATGTAACTATGTAAAAAAAAATGCAATACTTTGATTAAGCTGAGGAAGGATGAACAAGCGTATTTAGTATAACAGATAGGCTGCTAAGTGCAGGTTTGGGATGCCCTGCGGCCTGGTGTTTTTTTTGTTAAAGGCAGACCAAAAACCAATTCAAAATACAATACTTTGATTAAGCTGAGGAAGGATGAACAAGCGTATTTAGTATAACAGATAGGCTGCCTAATGCATGTTTGGGATGCCCTGCTGCCTGGTGTTTTTTTTGTTAAAGGCAGACCAAAAACCAATTCAAAATACAATACTTTGATTAAGCTGAGGAAGGATGAACAAGCGTATTTAGTATAACAGATAGGCTGCCTAATGCAGGTTTGGGATACCCAGGTGGGCTGGTGTTTTTTTTTGTTAAAGGCAGACCAAAAACCAATTCAAAATGCAATACTTTGATTAAGCCGAGGAAGGATGAACAAGCGTATTTAGTATAACAGATAGGCTGCTAAGTGCAGGTTTGGGATGCCCTGCGGCCTGGTGTTTTTTTGGTTAAAGGCAGACCAAAAACCAATTCAAAATGCAATACTTTGATTAAGCTGAATAAGGATGAACAAGTGTATTTAGTATAACAGATAGGCTGCTAAGTGCAGGTTTGGGATGCCCTGCGGCCTGGTGTTTTTTTTGTTAAAGGCAGACCAAAAACCAATTCAAAATACAATACTTTGATTAAGCTGAGGAAGGATGAACAAGCGTATTTAGTATAACAGATAGGCTGCCTAATGCATGTTTGGGATGCCCCGCGGCCTGGTGTTTTTTTTGTTAAAGGCAGACCAAAAACCAATTCAAAATACAATACTTTGATTAAGCTGAGGAAGGATGAACAAGCGTATTTAGTATAACAGATAGGCTGCCTAATGCAGGTTTGGGATACCCAGGTGGGCTGGTGTTTTTTTTGTTAAAGGCAGACCAAAAACCAATTCAAAATGCAATACTTTGATTAAGCCGAGGAAGGATGAACAAGCGTATTTAGTATAACAGATAGGCTGCTAAGTGCAGGTTTGGGATGCCCTGCGGCCTGGTGTTTTTTTGTTAAAGGCAGACCAAAAACCAATTCAAAATGCAATACTTTGATTAAGCTGAGGAAGGATGAACAAGCGTATTTAGTATAACAGATAGGCTGCTAAGTGCAGGTTTGGGATGCCCTGCGGCCTGGTTTTTTTTTTGTTAAAGGCAGACCAAAAACCAATTCAAAATGCAATACTTTGATTAAGCTGAGGAATGATGAACAAGCGTATTTAGTATAACAGATAGGCTGCTAAGTGCAGGTTTGGGATGCCCTGCGGCCTAGTGTTTTGGCAGCAGGACAAAAAACAATTCAAAATGCAATTCTTTGATTAAGCTGAGGAGGATCAACAAGCGTATTTAGCATACCAGATAGGCTGCTAGGTGCAGGTTTGGGATGCCCTGCGGCCTAGTGTTTTTTTTGTTAAAGGCAGACCAAAAACCAATTCAAAATGCAATACTTTGATTAAGCTGAGGAAGGATGAACAAGCGTATTTAGTATAACAGATAGGCTGCTAAGTGCAGGTTTGGGATGCCCTGCGGCCTGGTTTTTTTTTTTTGTTAAAGGCAGACCAAAAACCAATTCAAAATGCAATACTTTGATTAAGCTGAGGAATGATGAACAAGCGTATTTAGTATAACAGATAGGCTGCTAAGTGCAGGTTTGGGATGCCCTGCGGCCTAGTGTTTTGGCAGCAGGACAAAAAACAATTCAAAATGCAATTCTTTGATTAAGCTGAGGAGGATCAACAAGCGTATTTAGTATACCAGATAGGCTGCTAAGTGCAGGTTTGGGATGCCCTGCGGCCTAGTGTTTTTTTTGTTAAAGGCAGACCAAAAACCAATTCAAAATGCAATACTTTGATTCAGCTGAGGAAGGATCAACAAGCGTATTTAGTATAACAGATAGGCTACCTAATGCAGGTTTGGGATGCCCTGCGGCCTGGTGTTTTTTTTGTTAAAGGCAGACCAAAAACCAATTCAAAATGCAATACTTTGATTAAGCTGAGGAAGGATGAACAAGCGTATTTAGTATAACAGATAGGCTGCTAAGTGCAGGTTTGGGATGCCCTGCGGCCTGGTTTTTTTTTTTGTTAAAGGCAGACCAAAAACCAATTCAAAATGCAATACTTTGATTAAGCTGAGGAATGATGAACAAGCGTATTTAGTATAACAGATAGGCTGCTAAGTGCAGGTTTGGGATGCCCTGCGGCCTAGTGTTTTGGCAGCAGGACAAAAAACAATTCAAAATGCAATTCTTTGATTAAGCTGAGGAGGATCAACAAGCGTATTTAGTATACCAGATAGGCTGCTAAGTGCAGGTTTGGGATGCCCTGCGGCCTAGTGTTTTTTTTGTTAAAGGCAGACCAAAAACCAATTCAAAATGCAATACTTTGATTCAGCTGAGGAAGGATCAACAAGCGTATTTAGTATAACAGATAGGCTACCTAATGCAGGTTTGGGATGCCCTGTGGCCTGGTGCTTTTTTTGTTAAAGGCAGACCAAAAACCAATTAAAAATGCAATACTTTGATTCAGCTGAGGAAGGATCAACAAGCGTATTTAGTATAACAGATAGGCTGTCTAATGCAGGTTTGGGATGCCCTGCGGCCTGGTGTTTTTTTGTTAAAGGCAGACCAAAAACCAATTCAAAATGCAAAACTTTGATTCAGCTGAGGAAGGATCAACAAGCGCATTTAGTATAACAGATAGGCTGCCTAATGCAGGTTTGGGATGCCCTGCGGCCTGGTGTTTTTTTTGTTAAAGGCAGACCAAAAACCAATTCAAAATGCAATACTTTGATTAAGCTGAGAAAGGATCAACAAGCGTATTTAGTATAACAGATAGGCTGCCAAGTGCCGGTTTGGGATGCCCTGCGGCCTGGTGTTTTTTTTGTTAAAGGCAGACCAAAAACCAATTCAAAATGCAATACTTTGATTAAGCTGAGGAAGGATCAACAAGTGTATTTAGTATAACAGATAGGCTGCCAAGTACAGGTTTGGGATGCCCTGCGGCCTGGTGTTTTTTTTGTTAAAGGCAGACCAAAAACCAATTCAAAATGCAATACTTTGATTCAGCTGAGGAAGGATCAACAAGCGTATTTAGTATAACAGATAGGCTGCCTAATGCAGGTTTGGGATGCCCTGCAGCCTGGTGTTTTTTTTTGTTAAAGGCCGACCAAAAACCAATTCAAGATGCAATACTTTGATTAAGCTGAGGAAGGATGAACAAGCGTATTTAGTATAACAGATAGGCTGCTAAGTGCAGGTTTGGGATACCCAGGTGGGCTGCTGTTTTTTTTGTTAAAGGCAGACCAAAAACCAATTCAAAATGCAATACTTTGATTAAGCTGAGGAGGATGAACAAGCGTATTTAGTATAACAGATAGGCTGCTAAGTGCAGGTTTGGGATACCCAGGTGGGCTGGTGTTTTTTTTGTTAAAGGCAGAAAATATTAAAACTAATCCAGTTATATCATGATAAATGCTTGTGTGTAACAGATAGGGTTAAATAAGCCACTGCATAGATGGCACGCACAGTGGCAAGGCAGATTTACAGCACAAAGAATATGAAATAAAGGAAATGTGGGTATGCACAGCTAAATCACCCCAAGATTAAGACTCAATATTGGGTGCTAGTAAAATAGGAACAGAATACCTGTATACTACCAAAGATGCTGGGCCCTAGATTAGCCCCAAATGTCCCTATATGAAGCTACACCTAAAAGGTGTGCGGAGAGTGGGCACACTTTGCTATCACCTGAACCCCATAACTTATTCAATGCGGCAATTACTATTAGAAATATATGGTGTGCGACTATAACCTAAATCTCTAATATTGTATGTATTTGTCTACTCAATAGGTTGTCTGCACCCTTCCGTGTGTACTATGTCCTTCGAAAGACATTAACACCCTGACTCAGCAACAGGCAGGTACTTTGGCATTTAGCCAACAAGAAGTGGATGACATCATAGCACAATACTCAAGGACTGACAGTCCTCTGTTATTAGACCATTCCTCTATCAAAAAACAGTTTGAATTTTCTTCTAGAAAATGTATACAGTATCAATTACACTCTGATACACTTATACAATACCTTAAGGCCAAACGCATTCTAAGAGGCCTACGCCTCTCCACAAGACTCACATTTTGCCAACAGAATAAACAGTTCCTTGCTGATTGGCAAAAGATATTAAACAAATGCAGCCTAGATCTTATGGCACTAACAATTAAGGGAATCCAGGCCGAACTAATCACTATTAACGATACGGTTAGGTCTCTCAAAGCCCAGTTAGAATCTAACTTAAAGTGGACCAACACCCAGGATTTTGACTATCCTGGGTTTTGGTCCACTTCGGTGGGGCACCCCAATCGGGGGTGCCCCGCTGTGTGAAACCCCCCAGAAACCCCAAAAAACTCACCTCTCCCCGCTCCCACGTGAACGCCGCAGCCAATCCCCGCCAACGTCTAGGCGGGGGACAGGAACATACAAGCCTCTTCCGCCGCCGCCGCCTCCCGCGCGTCACTCTCGGCGCGCGCGCGCCCCCGCCGGCCATTCACAGAGGGCCGGCGCGGGCGCGCGCACGTCTGGAGGGGCGCGCGGGAGGCGGCGGCGGCGGAAGCGGCGGCGGATCAGATAAGATCTTTTTGGGGTTTCTGGGGGGTTTCACCCCGCGGGACATCCCGATCTCGGATGTCCCGCGGGGTGGGAGGTGATCTATAAGATTCCCGGGCCGATCACCCCTGGGTGTTGGTCCACTTTAACTGCAAGTGATCTGAAAACCTATTTAGACACGTGTAACGTCACTTTGGAACAGTACAAACAAGAGACAGTACAATTTAAACTTAACAAATACCGGAGGGACGCCCTTGACTACCAAGAGGACCGGGTCTATACCTGGAGAGACTTCCGGAAACAAAGGGCACCACACACACGCACTACCCATAACCACTCGGATAGTGATACAGGCAGCTCCTCATCCACATCTAACGAAGGTTTTTTAGAACCGCAACCTCCTACTGGAGGTCCAAAACACATAAGAAAACCAGGAGGGGACGCAAGGCCTCGACAAGCTCAAAACCGACAGCAAGCATCGGGCAATCGATACAACACGAGGAGCCAACAAGCACGGTGATCAACATCTCAGCTTACACGCTTACACCTATTGAGCATAAGGTACTATCACGTAGTCTATCTTTCTCTCCCACTAACAAGGGCAACCTCTTTGATCTGGAGATAGGCCTACAAAGGTTCTTTCGGAACATTAGGATCAAGGCCTTTTTTTCACAACATCCTAGTAGTAATCCACATACCATCCCTACCTTACCAGGTATAGATCTAACCATGTGCAAACCCAAAAGCAAATGGCAACCCCCACCATCCTCCCATGCTGTTGAAACATTTATCAACTTGGTACAACAAGAATTTGAGAAAGTTAAGATCTCTAAATCAAGGCAACAACACAATCTTAGTATCAAAGAGAAACAAGCAATTGATAGTCTTAGGGGTAATACTAATATAACTATCAAACCCGCGGACAAGGGAGGGGCGATTGTGATCATGAACTCTTCTGACTATCAAGAAGAGATAATTTCACAACTCAGTGACAGATCGGTTTATGTCCCCACACCTCAGGATCCCACAGCACAGATTAAAATGCAGATAGACACGGCCATCAATACAGGTTATGAAACATCGCTCATAGACGATAAACTCAAGAAATTTCTGAGTACCGATTTTCCCCTCATACCTCTTTTTTATGTACTTCCAAAAATACATAAAAGATTACACAAACCACCAGGACACCCTATAGTATCAGGTACAGATTCAATATTTCAACCACTGGCAATATTTCTAGATCAAATCCTTCAACCTTTAGTACTTACTACTAAGTCATACATACAGGATACCACAGACTTCCTCAACCGTTTAACCTCTTTAGGACAGATCCCTGAGGATTGTATTCTTGTCACCATGGATGTGACAAGCCTCTACACCTCCATCCCACACACCGCAGGTATTGCAGCTATAAGGGAAGCATTACTTACCACAGACATCTTGGGTCCCATGCAGGAGTTCCTATTGCAGCTTCTACATATCATTCTGCATAAAAATTATTTTTTATTTGATCAACAATTCTATTTCCAAATACAAGGAACGGCGATGGGCTCCAATGTAGCTCCTAGTTACGCTAATCTATACATGTCAAGTTTTGAAACAAAATATGTGTATACATCTGCTGATTACCACTCACATGTACTCCTTTGGTTGAGATTTATAGATGATATTTTCATTCTGTGGCAAGGTGACGCTGAATCACTGGCCAATTTTCATCTATAGCTCAATCATTGTCTTCCGACCATTTCCTTCTCCTTGGAACACAGTACAAGTTCTGTACATTTCTTGGATGTTCAGGTGACATTAGAAAATGGGCACATCACTACAGATGTATTTCGGAAACCCACAGATCGGGTTACCTTCTTGCATGCCGAGAGCTTCCATCCTCGTAACCTTATTCAATCACTTCCTTACAGCCAATTCATTCGAATAAGACGGATTACTTCTACAGATGCACAGTTTGATCGTAAATCTGGGGACCTCATCCAGGATCTGCTGACTAGGGGTTACAACCTGACTGACCTTCAATCTGCACAGGCCAAAGCACGAGCAATTGACAGAAGCACTCTGTTACGTTTCAAAGGTAAAAACACTAGTAATAGAATTAAATCTATAGTACGTAAACACTGGCATATTTTAAGGAGTGATCAACGTCTATCCACACATTTCAGTGAACCACCAGTGTTCGCACACAAACGGGCACCGAATCTAAGAGACCGCCTGGTTAAAACTGACTTCCAGACAGATACTACTCAAACTAGGAGCAACTGGTTAACTGACCTACACAGACCTGTTGGTATGTTTGCATGTGGGCATTGTGCCCAATGCAGCTTTGTCCAAAAAACCACATCTTTCACACATCCCAGGACAGGGAGGACTTACCACTTGAGAGACTTTGCGAATTGCTCCACCACTAATGTGGTATATTTGCTAAAATGCCCCTGCGGGAAGGGATATGTGGGCAAAACAACTAGGGAAATCCGGAACCGCATCAGTGAACATCGTTCAGATATTAGGAACTCTAGACTAGAATCACCCTTCGCTAGACACTTTTTGTCAGAAGGACATCATATAAGTCAGCTTAAATTTCTGGTAATAGAGGTAATTAAAAAATTAAGAAGAGGAGGGGATCTGAACAAAAGATTATTGCAACGTGAATTATTTTGGATCTTTGAACTGCAGACCAAACAACCTTGGGGTCTCAATGAGGAAATGGATTACTCAGTATTCTATTAAACGTTAGGTCTTTAGATTGCCAATACAGGACACTGACCCCTGTGGCACTAGCTGTGCATTACAACTTGAGTATTGTGCTAAGAAGTGGGGGAGATGTGTCCCTATCTATAAGGGAGCATAACCCCATAAAGTATCCTTCTTGTTTTTAAATGAGCTCACTTGTCACTTTTTAATCACTTCACTTTTATTTTTACATACAGGTAAAAGTTGCAATATAGCACTGTTCCAGCAGATATACTGTTCCAGCTCCAATACTGCCCAATAGCACGGAGTCGCTTGGTCTCAAAGCCGCAGCAACGATCATATGCGTGTATTTACAGTCGCAGTAATCCAACAGCATAGGACTTCCCAGCCACAATCTGAGGCTGCGCCCTTGGGAAGCCACGCCCACGTCCGCACAGCCCTCTGACAGCTTGAAACCAGCAGCCATCTAGAATAACAAAAGCGCGATCCTCTGGTATCCGGCTTGGACTCATATCCGCTGCAACGCATGTCGCCGCTTTGGCGGCCGCCATCTTTTTGACAGGTTTAAACATTGTATAGAACTTGTTTCCGCCGGAAGCAGCACGGCGGCCATCTTTATGGAGTCATGTACTACAGCACAGTAACTGGGATTACAAAGCTGCAACCCGACACTTTCTCCTCACAGTGGCCCTTATACACATTTTTAAAATTTACTGGTAGGGATCGGCATCCATCTGACCCCATGCACCTTATCTGGGAGTATCTGGCTAATTTTGCCACATCTCAGTGCGGCCGGGATCGGACTGGGTGACCGATGATGACGTCATCACTGGGCGCCAATAGGCGCGCTCCGGGTGCACGCCACCGAGCTGGAACAGTGCAAACACTATAAAAATCGGCTTTCATAATGAAAGGATACAGCATGCCCTCCTGATGAAGGTGTAACTACCGAAACGTTGGGGTTTATGGTGTCACATATCCACTAGGTACTGCCTGGTCTTTTTTGTCTTGACTTGCTTATTAACCATACTTGCTTATAATTCTTTGCTCTACTGATGCTATGCATAAATGTAACAGGGTGATGCAAGCACTATATGGGACTACCTCCATGTACTTTTGTTATCTTAACCATTTATGTAGATCTAAATTGACTGTTGCCTTATTGGTGCTCCCTTGTACTTTAACCCTCTTTAATCTATCTAGTGATTTGTGTCTGGATAGGTAGCTACTGTTCAGACTATACATATACTGTGAATACTGTATACTGCTAACATTGTGTATATAAGCATTTCCATATATACCTGTTGTGCACCAATTCTTTCACTTGGATTAAATTTACACATGCTTTGCATAGCTTTGTTTCATGGGTGTTCATTTATAGCTATCTAAGTTTAACTATAATTCATATTCACCATAAATAAATGAATAAATAAATAAATAAATAATCACTAAATGATAAACTGCTATGGCTGTATGGTGGCGTGGTTTGAAACAGAGAGTGTTAAAATCCAGGTATGTGAGAAAAGAGTGCTCAAAATAGAATAAGAATAATTATAATAAAGTGCAGAGTGCATAAGGTGAAATCTGTGCAAAAAGTGCCAAAGATTATAATGCACATAAAAAGTATGTGCATAAGATAATGAAATTACCAACTTGGTATTGTGCAAAAAATACACACGCCAGCATATAGACCAATATATCTAAGACTAAGAATAATTATTTAAGAAGCAAGTAACATCACCACATCTTCAAAGCTCAGGACCCCCAGGACCACAACTATCCACCGACGTGTTGCGTGGTCTTATGCCACTTTGCCAGGCATGCGTCGGCGGGATGACGCATAAAGTCTGCGCCATCCCCAGCCGCAGGATGGCGCAGACTTTATGCGTCATCCCGCCGACGGACGCCGGATTGCAGGGCGCGATGGATGTGATGGGGTGGCGGGAGCTGTGCGCAGTTGGACAACGTGGATACAGGTTAGTTTAAAGGGGTCGGTTGGATAGATGGCAACTTACTCACCCTGGCGAAGTGGTACAAGGCCACGCAACGCATTGGTGGATAGTTGTGGTCCTGGGGGTCCTGAGCTTTGAAGATGTGGTGATGTTACTTGCTTCTTAAATAATTATTCTTAGTCTTAGATATATTGGTCTATATGCTGGCGTGTGTATTTTTTGCACAATACCAAGTTGGTAATTTCATTATCTTATGCACATACTTTTTATGTGCATTGGCACTTTCTCCACTTGGCACTTTTTGCACTGATTTCACCTTATGCACTCTGCACTTTATTATAATTATTCTTATTCTATTTTGAGCACTCTTTTCTCACATACCTGGATTTTAACACTCTCTGTTTCAAACCACGCCACCATACAGCCATAGCAGTTTATCATTTAGTGATTATTTATTTATTTATTTATTCATTTATTTATGGTGAATATGAATTATAGCTCATAATAGGACAATTATCCCCAGCATCTTTCAATTGTGTATATGTTTTTTAATCGAGTTTTGATGTTGTTTGTCAATGTCTCAAGAATGTTCCAATAAATTTAATTATTCATTTATTTACATAAGTGTGGTGTGCAGTAGCTTCATATAGGGACATTTGGGGCTAATCTAGGGCCCAGCATCTTTGGTAGTTTACAGTACAAAGAACTGATATTGAATTGAAAACTGATCTGGCTAATGAAAAAAAATTTTTTTCACTGTCACTTCTAAGCTGTCCCTGGCTGGATGGTACCGGTTTTTCCCTATCTTTCACTATCTTTCCCTGGCTCTGTCTACCTCTCTGTCTGCCTCTCTGACTCTCCCTACCTATCTCTAACTCTCTGTCCCTGTCTGTAACGAGCTGTGCTCTGGCCGCAATAGAACGCTGAAATGCGCACAAGGAAGATGGCCGCCGCTTTATATAGCACGGTGACATCACCGGGCTTCCTGGCTGCTGATAGGCTGCATGTGACTTACCCATGATACCTTGCCCCAGGGGTCATGTCTGGACATGTGCTTCCACCATCTTGAAATGCCTGTAATTGAAATAAATGGAGTTTAAAGGAAAATTTCGATCGGTCGAATCGCGGGGAAATTAGGATTCGTTCAGAATCGAATTTTTCATGAAATTCGGAACGAATCCGGGTTCGTCCGGATCGATTCGCTCATCCCTACTCAGGATCCGTCGTCAGGCATTTATTGTACATATTGTATATATTATGTGTGTATATAGATTGTGTGTATAGGTTTACAGACCCTTCCCCTCCACTAGATTATTTCTCTGATGTTTTTGTAATCCTTCATGTGGACCCTAAACCATTACTATAGCTTTGTATGTTGTATATAAATAAATGTATTGCTTTTTTGGCATACTATCTCCAGTTGTCAGGTGTGCATAGCATAGGTGTGAGTAGCAAAACAAAACCCCTCATCAGAACTGTACAAATATTGACCTATGTCATAAAAAGAATTATATCTCACCGCTCAGTATGAGGTGCCAGTTCGTGGGTAGTCCTAGGCCGACTGAGAAAAACCTGAAAAGATGAGATGATCCGCACTACTCCAAGTAAAACTTCACTTTTAATCCACAAGTTAAAAACATCTCCATAATATTGATCCGCCAACTTTAAAAACAATAGTGAAAAATGTCCTGGTATACATGAGTGAGTGATAAAGCCACTAACGCTTTTCGGACCCCAGTCCTTAATCATAGTAACCTTGGCACATATCACTAGCCTTTATATAAAGAAGTTAGTAAAGCAATAATACCTTAATTGTAATTACCCATACCTGTGAGATTCCAGTGGGGCCACTCCCTGCTGCTAGGAATGGACAGTGCGCAGGAGTGCTACTGGGAATGTTCCAAGGTTACTATGATAAAGCTATCTAACACACAGTCATAGCTCGAAGCATCACCAGTAGGATGAGGGAGGTTGTGATGCCGCTGTATAGAGCCCTGGTGAGGCCACAACTAGAATACTGTGTGCAGTTCTGGAGACCTTACCTGCAAAAATTATTAAAATAGGGTCCAAAGGCGGGCAACAAAAATGGTAGAAGGACTTAAACTTAAATCAGGAATCAAAGAACTTAAACCGGACCAACGGCCTGGCACAGTTGGAAAAGAAAGGTAGAAGCCATTTTGGAGCTTCCTCCCCCAGCATCTAAGTCACGCTGCTGCCTGGATTCAGCTGACATAACTGACAATGCACAGTAACAGGAAGCCCAGCAGCACTTCCCGCTTGCAGGGGGCCTGCAAATGCGTCAGCTGCTATTTTGTTTTTAAAATTTACCACAGCAAGACTTAGAAAAAGATAAATGGATTTTATGGATGCATATGAGCACTGCATAGGAGCACTGTTTGTTGTGTTGAACTGGTTTAAGGCATTTTTGACTGTCGGTCCACTTTAATTTGTACAATCTGGAGGAAAGAAGGGAGAGAGGGGACATGATGGAGACCTTTATATATGAGAGAGGATTGAATAAGGTTCAGGAGGGAAGTGTTTTTAAGAAGAAACTTAATAACAGAACAACGGGGCACAATCTGAAGCTATTAGAAGGGAAGATCAGGAGCAATGTTAAAAAATATTATTTTACAGAATGAATAGAAGATGCTTGGAACAAACTTCCAGCAGAGGTAGTTGAAAAATCAACAGTAAGTGAATTTAAACATGCCTGGGATAAGCATAGACCGACCCTAAGATACAGTACATACAGTATACACATAAGGGCAGACTTGATGGGCCATATGGTCTCTTTCTACCTTCAAACTTCTATGTTTCTATGTTTTTATCTATCATATTAGCTTTTTATATCTGTCTATCTATTTAATCATCACTCTATAGCTGTCTATCTAATTGTTTTCTTATTTCTCTGTTGGTCTATATATCTTAATCATAATCTTGTTATCTATCTATCTATCTATCTATCTATATCTATCTATCTATCTATCTATCTATCTATCTATCTATCTATCATGTTATTACAATACTTTTCTCAATCTATCTAGAATTCTGATCTAAAAAAAAGCCAACATAAAATGAATTCAATTTCATGTATGACGCTGGAATTAAAGACAACTAATTGCCTATTTGCAATGTGAATAGCTGGCATTGTTCTGCAGGACAATGTTTCTGCTCTGCTATGAAAAGCCAGAGATGGATGGGCTAAAGCTTTCTGCATGTTCTTTTTAAGAATGTATATGACAGGGTCCACACGATCAAATGCATTCTTTAATCCTTGTAGCTCCCCAGTTATAACAGTTGTAGAGCTGAGAGGTTCACATAGTACATAACCTTTCCCTGTCCTCCCTTCCCTTTTTTGACCAGCAGCAGAATCTGCAGCTGTGCCCCTTGACAAGGGTGTGTTCAGTAGCTAATCTTGAATGCCAGGCTCTTGGATATTTGCGTTACTTCCCACAGTGACTCTTGGGTCGCGGTCCAGTTCTCTTGGCTTTCAGTGTAGGCAGCTGGTGACTATACTGCTTAGGGTTGCACCATGTGATCAGCCTTGAAAGTTGAACATTAAAGCTCTGTGTGACTTTCATGTCTGCTCACCTTTTACTAGAAACGTTTAGCGGAGGGAGGGAAGCCTTAGAACCCAGCTGGGAATTCTGCAGAGCAAATGCTGGTCGGGAGCTCAATATTGGCGGCTGCAGCACATTCTCCTGCTAGTGTCATTTCTTAAGCACGTCAGCTAGCTTAGAACTGCAAACACACCCTGAAGTGTCTTTTCTTGGCTGGCTAGCAGACTATGCCTTTCATTCAAGACTACTGTTTTATGGCTTCATATCGCCTAGGTAAGCTAAATTTTATCTTCCTGATAGTCATTTAATACACTGCATTAATAAGGCTATAATTACATCTACATACTTTATTCAGTAAAGTGCAAGACTAGCGAAAGTCTAATGCTTTATTCCTTTCCCCAGGAGGACTGTACAAGCCTCATTTCTGGAGCACAGTGGTCCAGACACACTGACATACAGGTATAAGACGCTTTTGGTAAGTATCACCCAAGGACATTATAACAGTGACACTAAAGGGTTTCTTTAAGAAATGCTAATGCCACAGGTGTTCGTCAGTGCCACGAGCATCTTCGGTGCTGTGAACACACTACCTATGCATGTTGGTTATTTTCCTGTTCAAGGGACTTTTCAGATTTAGCTTGTTTTTTTCATTTTTGCATATTGATATTTTAGGAAAATGATGTTTAGATTCTGCTATTTTTATTATTTTTTTAGGGAAATCCTGTGCAATCAGTGCATTCCCCCAGGGTTTGCGTCTAGAAAACTGGGCCCACAACAACAAGCCTGGTACGCCTATAAAGCTTCAGGTGTGTAGTTCGAGAATATATATATAGGTTGTTGAGAGTATTTCAAATTTAAAGGTTTGTTTTTCTTAAAAAACTGCAAGGTGCGCATAGTAGTTGAACTTTATTTGAAAATCTCCTAAAACACTGTTTCAGTTTGGGGTGTTTCCAGGACAGGAAAGAGTGTCCAAAACATACAGTAGGTGGTATCATTGAAGGAATTTAATTTTCTTTAAAAAAATACACTTTTTTATTTTAAAAAATGTAAAATGTATTATTCACCTAAAATATTGAGAAAGCACTGAAAACATTTTCATCATTGTTATTATTTCATGGTAAAGCCCAAAGCTATACAATTTTTCTGGGAAATCACTGGAAAATCCTGGAAAAATCACAGTTGAACATGTATAGTGCAAAATAGTGAAAAATGATCTAGCAACAGAGGGTGAAAAAATCTCTAAGTAGGCTGACAGGGCAGTAAAGGGTTAAAGGACTGACAGTAATATTTTACCTCATTAAAAAAAGACTAAGATGTGTGAAAGTCCATAGTGAAAGTGGGGTTAGCTGGTGCTTTATAATTCTAAAAGCATCCCTTTACAGCACAGGGCAGTTGTGGAGGGGAATAGTCGAATACTGATTAATTACATACGTTCCTCCAATAAAGCGGACCAAAGCTACTAATCCCACAATGCCCTTCTGGGAGGCTACATACCCCCCCCCCCCCCAGGGCTGGATTAGATGTGGTGGAGGCCTCTGGGCACAAAATCTGGTGGAGGCCCCAGATACAGTATTTTTTTTTCCTTACAAAATAGTCCAGCCAAGTAACTGATTGGTGGATGTTGTCCGCCTACTAACTGGGATGTCAGATTGAGTCCCTTGTGCCACCCTTGTGCGGGTGCGTGCTGCTCGGGAACTCCTGCTTTGCCATTCTGGGTGGGGGGTAGTGTAGTCACCCGGCTGGTTCAGCAGAAAACAGTTCCCTGCATTGAGCTGCCAGCGGCTGTGCTTGGTGGCTTATGTGCAGTGACAGCTCTGCACCCATCACTGTAGCGTTGCTGACACCGGCTTTGCTGCTCTATAATCTCCGTCCTGCCCTGTGGTGGCATTGACTGCAGGTTTGCAAAAACAAAAAAAGTCTTGCCCAGGTGCGGTGATTGATTTAAGAATTTCATTGCATGGAGTGTGAGAAACCCCCCCAGGCTGGCTAAACGAAGTCACCTCTTCCCCGGTCCTATGGCACATGTGCGGCCAGGGTGGGTTTTGGTTCCCTTTAAGTCTACTTAAGTCTCAAAATAACTGGATAACATTTTTAAAGATTCACTTCCTTAAACATCAACGAGGGAAAGTTTATTTTAAAATGAAGTAAGTAATTTAACTTCTTTTAATTGCTGTAGCATGTGGGCATGTGGGGTTGGGATGCCCCACTTTGCACCCCTGCCTGGCAAGCATGGAGACCAGGCACTCAAAACATTTGTGTTTCAGCAATGGCAGCTGTAGAGGTCTGGGTGTAAATTGAAATATGCCAGTTAATTCATAAGAAACCCTTGTACATAGAGTTAACAAGATATTAAACCCCTCCCTGCCGATACTCTCTTCTTAGGGTATAGAACTAAAAATGTATATTTTCGATTTTCGAATCACCCTGAAACTGTTTTTCTTGCTGTCCTGCTCTGTAATATGTCAGGCAATCAGTAATTGCATTAGTGTGGCAATGACATCATTGCCATACACAAGAATAATAATGTATGGAGGAGGCGGAGCTTTACACCTAATACAGGCGCTATTATCTGGGATAAAAAGCACTAAAAATTGGCAAAATGTGCTCTTCATGGGGGGAGCAATACAGGGCATGCTAGTTAAAAATGTGGGTTTTGGGCTAGCCAGAGCAGGAAACTTGGTAGAGACCTAACAACCAGGAGGATAGTGATTGGTTGGAAGGTTTGAGGGAACAGCCTATCATATGTTTGACATGTGGAAGAACATGTGATGGAAGGTTCTAGGAGGTTGCTAGAGGTTATATAAGGGAAAGAGACCCTGTACCACAGTTCTAAACCACAGTGATTACCACATGAATTGTTGGGGAGCAGATTGATGATGATTCCCTGAGTGTGTGAGGTAAAGCTCCAGCCCGAAAGTAGTGGCCATCCATAAGAACTCAGTGGGAGTAATCTGGGGAATCCTTCTAGGGGAGTAAGCCCAGCTGGCTGACCAGAGGCTGTGGATGTGACAGGAAGGAACATGACTGAATGGATGCATAAAGCTGTGCCATGTTCTGATGTCTATCGTTGGAGTCAATAAAGAGGAACTTGGATTGTTGATCATCTTTATGCAATGTACAATGAGAACAGACATCCCCTGTAGTAGAGCCACAGCACCCCACCCACACAGACACAGCTGGGCCCAGAAGAACCTGCTCTCTGCCGTCCTCATCAAACACCAGGTGTGGGAGGGCTACACAGCCAATCACTTGACCATCGTCAACCATTCAGGTTAAGCTAGTGGGTTGTTGCACAGTCATATCCATTTGTACTGGCAACCAATCAGGTTCCTGATCGCATATATTAGTCACTTAGTTAAATAATTCAGTGAGGGTTGATGGGTATTAGGTAGCTTCTTGTTTTTCCTCAGATGTCCGTTTGTGTATCCTCAGCCCCACAGTTATTGAAAGGCATGTTTATCTGTTAGCTTTGCCTCATATGGAGATCCCAGTGACTTGGCCCCAGCTTGAAGGCATTGAGGCATTTTTTTAAATTATCACCTTTATTCAACAGAAGTATTTAGGTATGCTTACACAGCTAAGTACAGAAGCACCTCTGACAGCAAGGCTCCATTTAGAGGCCGTATGAGCCTTGCTTTACCATCTAACTGATATATAGGTCTTTAAAGAATGGTCATGTTGTCTTGTCATAGAATATTGAATTTCTATAGCTTAAAAGCTCAGATCAGTAAGTTGTACTGTGTTAGCCATCAATGTAAGCAGGAAATCCAACCTTGCATTTCCTGCTTACGACTCAAAAGAAACAGACTTTTTTAATGTTTACAGTGGACCAAAACCCACGCCAATTGGCCTGGGAATCTATAAGATTCCCTCTCCCCGGGGCATCCAAAATCTGGATGCCCCGCTGTGTGAAACCCCCCAGGTTGCCCTATACACTTACCTGTTTCCCGGTCCAACGAGGCATGCCCGAGCCGTGGCCACATCCCCGCTATCCCTTTAGCAGGGCGCATACCCGCGACAGGCATTTGTGGATGGCGGGGGATGCGAGCACCAGCGTGGCATTAGACGACATGAGGTCAGCGGCTCCGAGCGAGCTGATTGGACGAGCAGCCGTGCATGCACCGTAGGAACCGGCAAGAGGTGAGCTGGCATCGGCGATCTGGGGGGTTTCACACAGCGGGGCATCCCCAATTGGGGTACCCCAGGGGAAAGGACCAAAACCCAGGATAGTAAAAATCCTGGGTTTTGGTCCACTTTAAAGAGTCTGTAAATCCAATGGCAATTGTAAGGCAACAAGTACCTGATACTTGTCTCATATGCATCTCCTTCATTTCCTGCAATGCTGGGTAGAAGCTGTAGCAGGGCCCCCCCTACACAGATGCCCACTGGTGACCTCACAAGCAGAGAATGGGAAGTTCAGGATGCACTTATCTGCAGTGCTAGAGCTAAAGCTGCGCTTATTTGCAGCATAGCCTCATCATTGGAACCTGAATGTGGTAAGATTTTTTCCTCGTTCTCAAGCTTCCAATTTATTTAATACACTGCAGGGCATAACAAATCAGAATGCACCTGAGGAGGGTTTCTAAGTAAGCCCATGGTCTTTTTTAGGAATGTTCTTGCTTTAAATATTTATTAGATGCAGATTTTGCAGCAGTTAATATATTTAGCCTACGTGGCTAAATCATCAGATTTGCAAATTAGGATTAGGGATGATTGCACAGATTTTATGGCAATTTGAGCTGTGGGGCTAGGCATTTCAGAAGCAAAGTTGTCAAGATGGCTGCTCCCATGCAGTTCAGGAGCACAGCATCTGCCTGCTATTCCACAACATTTGTATGAGGTTAAGGCAGTAAGAACCTGTTGCTTGTCTCATATGCCTCTCCATTTCCTGCAATGCTGAGTAGAAGCTGTAGCAGGGCTCCAAAGGTTGTCAAGATGGCCGCTCCCATGCAGTTCAGGAGTGCAGCATCTGCCTGCTATTCCACAACATTTGTATGAGGTTAAGGTCAATACTGGGTAGAAGCTGTAGCAGGAATGCAAAGTTGTCAGATTTGCAAATTAGGATTAGGGATGATTGCACAGATTTTATGGCAATTTGAGCTGTGGGGCTAGGTATTTTAGAAGCAAGGTTGTCAAGATGGTCGCTCCCATACAGTTTAGGAGCGCAGCATTTGCCTGCTATTCCACAACATTTGCACAGGGTTAAGTCCTCTCAAATAGCTTACATCACTGACTTCTGGGGGGGCTTGTCAAGATGGCCTCTCCCATGCAGTTCGGGAGCGCAGCATCTACCTGCTACTCCACAACATTTGTATGGGGTTAAGGCAGTAAGTACCTGATGCTTGGCTCATATGCCTCTCCATTTTCTGCAATGCTGGGTAGAAGCTGTAGCAGGGCTGCAAAGTTGTCAGATTTGCAAATTAGGATTAGGGATGATTGCACAGATTTTATGGCAATTTGAGCTGTGGGGCTAGGTATTTTAGAAGCAAGGTTGTCAAGATGGCCGCTCCCATGCAGTTTAGGAGCGCAGCATCTGCCTCCTATTCCACAACACTTGCATGGGGTTAAGTCCTCTCAAATAACTTACATCACTGACTGCTGGGGGGGGGGGGTTGTCAAGATGGCCGCTCCCAAGCAGTTCAGGAGCGCAGCATCTGCCTGCTATTTCACAACATTTGTATGGAGTTAAGGCAGTAAGTACCTGACGCTCGTCTCATATGCCTCTCTAATTTCTGCAGTGCTGGGTAGAAGCTGTAGCAGGGCTACAAAGTTGTCAGATTTGCAAAATAGAATTAGGGGTGATTGCACAGATTTTATGGCAATTTGAGCTTTAGGGAGCAATTTACTAAGTTTTGATTTTTTTGACTGGAGGTTCGCTTTAGGCTTAGAGGCCGATTCATAAATAGCGCCAGGTAGCGACAGATGAGCGCCAGTAGCGTGATTTTCACAGCGCCAGCTAGTATTCGCTGTGCTTGGCCGGGGTTTGCTTGTTGACAGCGACTCAGTCGGTGTGCGGTAATGTTGAATACGGGGTTAGGGGTCGCTGTCTCACAGGTTCCACGTTGTATGGGTGCGCCTGACAGCGAATGGCCAGAGCGAACGGCTTGCTGCAGATTCATTAACAAATCACGCTCAAAAATTTCTCGCGCTGTGAATTCCTTGTTTAAACCTCAGAGCGCTGGCGGCGATGTGTGTAAAGTAGTTTTTAACCCCCAAACAACCTTTTTTTTATTTGTAAAAATTATACAAGTTTTTCTAAACATTTTGTAATATGAATACATGAATACCAGACCTGTAATATCAATTCTGCACATTTTTTTTTTTTTTTTACTTAAAAAAAAATCCTAACATTGCAGAAGTGGTCACAGAATTTTTGACATTAAAAAAAAAAAAAACATTAATAGCAATTAATTATGATTATTTAAAGATTGCTCCATTGAAATGCATTGGACCACGCCAGGGAGCGCCAGGTCATACCTGTCGCTGTGATGGGATTAGCAGCGGCGCTGTTCGTTGCAGTCGGCTACATGATGAATCCCGCGCTAGCTGACGCTCTCGCCGGCGCTAGCCTCATTTAGCGTGATAAATGCGTCATTGTGACCGCCGCCGGGCGTACTTGATTCGGTAGCCGCCGTTAGCTGGCGGTACCTGGCGCTCGTCAGACACTACCTGGCGCTAGCCCTTGGTAAATAAGGCCGTAAGTCTCCTGTTAAAACATAATGCTCAAAATGAGTTTCAAGAACATCCCATGTACCAGTCCTTTCCATTGCTCCTTGTTCTAAAGTGCCACTGTTATAAAATAAAATTGATAATACCTCTCTGCATACCTTCCCAAGCATATGAAAGAATTACAAGTGCTTGTGTGTTTGTACTAAGTCTGAATTCTTCGTTCCCAGTGCAGAATAGTCTAAAGACAGGCTCCGTTTTGCTGGCACAAAAGGCGAGAGGAGTGGCAAGGAAGCACTTTTGAAGAGGGCAGCATTGAGAAGCAGACAGACCAGGGCATAGAGGACCGCACACTCGGGACAGGAAAGTTATCTCCCTAACCTCTGGAAGAAATCCTCCCAGACCACGTTAGCTGAACGTGTTACATTTGTCACCAGGGTGCTTGGCATTTCATACTTTGCTTCGAAGAGAAAAAAAAATCAAGAGGCATAACTAATTAGAAGGCTTGTATACGGACAGAGGTCGTCACCATATTGTTGGAATAAATAAAAAAGACAGCAGAAAAAAACAAAATCTGGCATTGCTGAGAAAATGTTGCCTGTGAAAGGCTGTGTGGAAGAATCCGAGGGTCCTTCATGCTCAGAGCTGCACAGGGGAAACGACAAGTGACATGTAGCCTGTGGAGAGCAATCACACGAAGAGATTATGTCCCTTATATTAACTGTTTTCTGGCCATTATTCGTCTTCACTTCTTTACTCTGCGCCAAAGAAATTGGACAATGGGATTGCCAAGAAGGATATAATGAATCTGGTCATGACCGGTCCACTTGCAATGGTGAGTACAAGATTCATTACTAAAAAGGAAAACAGTTGCTTTTGAAATAACTAATAATGAAAATGTATTAAACATATATTTTGGCTTAAAAGTGTTAGTATTCATCTTTGGTATAAAAGATTGTGGTCCTATAGGATTATTGGAAGACTTTTAGGGTGAGCACCCTGCAATATTACCTAACACTAGAAATTAGATTATACACCCTACATAATGATGTACTTAAAGCGAACCAAAACCCACTGAACTTGTGAAATACATTTGGCCAAAGCCCCTGTCAATACTTCCCTTTTAGGGTGTAGAACTAGAAATGGATATATTCATTTTTTGAATAGTCATGAAACTCTTTATTTTTTGCTGCCCCTCTCTGTAAGATGATAGGTGATCACTCATTACGTCGGTGTGGCAATGATGTCATTGCCACACACACAACTGTGGCAATGACATCATTGCCACACACAACAGTGGCAATGAATGGAAGAGGCGGAGATTTACAGCTAAAACAGGCACCATTATCCCGGATTAGAGTGAAGTAGGGGTAGTGAAAATTGACCAGTGGTACTCTTCATGGGGGGAGCAATTCAGAGAATGCTAGTTAAAAATATGGGGTTTGGTCTGCTTTAAGTATCTGACATCTGTATTTAGATGGAGGCTGGGCAGATAACTCACCAACCTAGCCTTTGAGGTAAACCCTGAAAATGTTATGAATTATCTCACAGCTTCACTATTCACAGAATAGTGAAGCCACATATTTTGGCTCTTCTTCAAGGGCCACCAACAGGCCAGGTTTAGCATTTCTCCACAGGCGCAGTTATTCTTGGTGTGCCACACACCCCGCTTCACCTTTAGATATTCATCCATTATTGGGTTAATCCACCGCAGGTGACGTAGTGCAGAGAGGAAGTCTTGTAACGAGCCCCCTTCCGGCCTATATATACCTGGTACCTCCCTTCAATCACCAGTATTTTTCTCTCTGCTTGCTGACAAGTCAGAAGATGGAAGTCTCCTGCTTACAGGTAGGCCGGGGTATTCTTACCCCGCCACCCCCCTTTTGGTCTATTTCTGCCCGGTTTGAGTTTGTATACCTTTATGCTGCTCTTCAGGCTCCTCCTTTTGAGTCTTTGCAAGATATTGCTTTGTCTACCCTGACTCAGAAGATTGTCTTCTTGGTAGCTATCACTTCGGTCCGGCGTGTCTCAGAGTTGGCGGCCTTGACTATCCAGGCGCCTTACTTTGAGAGGCATCAGGATAAAGTGGTCTTTCGGTTCAAGCCAGACTTTCTTCCTAAGGTTGTTTCTGCTTTTCATTTGAACCAAGACATTGTTCTTCCCTCCTTATGTCCTAATCCTAAGAATGACAAAGAGAGGGTGTTGCATTTCTTGGATGTAGTACGCTGTGTTAAGTACTACTTAATTATCACGTCTCCTTTTCGTAGGACGGATTCCTTTTTTGTTGTGCCCCATGGGCCTAAGAAGGGTTTGGCACCAGCCAAATCTGCCATTAGCAAGTGGATACGTCAGGCCGTTACTGCGGCCTATTCTGCTAAGGGGAAAGTTCCCCCTTTTCGTATCACTGCTCATTCTACTCGCGCCATTGGGGCGTCTTGGGCTTTTCAGCACCAAGCTTCTGTTGAACAAGTTTGTAAGGCCGCCACTTGGTCTTCTGTTCATACTTTTTCTAAGTTTTACAAAGTTGATGTGCGAGCCTCAGCGGATGCTGTTTTTGGCTGCAAGGTTCTGCAGACTGCAGTCATTTAAGTTATGCTTCACCTGGCCTTGAGTTGCCCAGCCCTTGTGGACACTGCTTTTGGATGTCCCAATAATGGATGAATATCTAAAGGTGAAGCGGGGTGTGTGGCACACCAAGAATAATACCATTTTGTGAGTACTCACCTGAAAAATGGGTATTGTTGGTGTGCCACACACCCCGCTTCACTCCCACCCTTTTTCGGTAGTTCCGAAGCCTTTATATGGTGAAGCTTTTTATTTATATCAAATTTGATTTTGAGGTTACTGGTGGAATACAGGTACCTTGTCTTTCTGCTTTTTAAATATACTGGTGATTGAAGGGAGGTACCAGGTATATATAGGCCGGAAGGGGGCTCGTTACAAGACTTCCTCTCTGCACTACGTCACCTGCGGTGGATTAACCCAATAATGGATGAATATCTAAAGGTGAAGCGGGGTGTGTGGCACACCAACAATATCCATTTTTCAGGTGAGTACTCACAAAATGGTATTATTAGTGGCCAGTCTATAGCTGCAAGATCTGCAAAACATGGGCAGTTTGTGGGTTTGAGGGTTGAGCACAGGGCCGGATAAAGTGTGGCAGAAAATCTGGTGAAGGGCCCTGATGCAGTATTTTTTCTATTGAAGCAAATGTCCAGTGTCTTCTTAAACTCACACACTGGCTTCCTTGCCCTAATGCCGACGCAGGATGGGGGTTACAAATAAAAAAAACAGCCGGGATACAATGCCATGCCCCAGATGTCTCAGGCCATGGGCACAGCCATCTTAAAGAGAATGCAGCCCCATCCTTACATGGGTGGGCAGGTGCGTGCACAGTGTGTGTGTGGGGGGGGGTGCCTCCCGTGGGGGGTTATGAAGACACTGGACATACTATTTAAAATATTAGTCCAGCCAAGTAACATAAGAAAAAGAATGCTTGCCTTTGCTTGCACACTAAATGGAATGTTGGGTACAGTCCCCTGTACCATCCTGACCATATAGTCGTTAGGTAGACTCTGTGATAAAAAGTTCCCCCCTGTCATCTGTCATAGTGATGGTGTCACGCCCACTCCATTCACTGCAATGGAGGGGTATGCCAGGGCTTTGCATGGATGTAGGAACAAGTTACTCACCCCCTCACTTCACACACTGAATGGATAAACAATGCTCCTCACTGTTAAACCACAAAACCAATCATTGCTCCTTGCTCCAATCACTCTAATGATCACAACAATCCCTGTTGGACCAATGCATACACATGTCAGTAACCAACACCACCATGAAACAAAACATAAGACAATTACTTCTATGAGTGGATATGCTCTGCTTCTGTCCACCAAAAAACACCTCCCTGTGTCTCCTAGGTAGGTGGGTTATGTTAGGAAGGTAGGTAGATGAGCAGGCAGGCATAGATGAGTCAGTAGGTTGGTGGGTAAGTGGATATTTAGCTGGATGGGCGGGTAGAAAGATGGGTAGGTAGGTGAGGGTAGTCAGGTAAGTGGGTAGGCAGACAGATGGGTAGGTACTCAGATGGACAGGGGGGGGGGGGGGGGGGTAGTCAGGAAGAGGATTATGTGGGACGTTAGATTGGAATAGATAGGAATTCCTATTGAACAGGAATATAGAAAGATAGTGGGTGGGTAGACATATAGATACATAGTTCAGTAGGTAGGTGGGTGGGTAAGTAGGCAGGTATATTGTTGGGTAAGTGAGTAGGTAGGAAGGTGGGTGGGTGGTTAGGCAGATAGGTAAGTGGGTAGGTAGATGGAGGAGCAGGTAGGAAGGTTGGTGGGAGGCCAGGCAGGGAGGTGGACAAGTGGGCCGGCAGGTAGGGGGGTGGGCAACAGTCCCCTTTGCTCCAGGGTCTGACAATTCTGCCTTTGCTTCAGGGCTGCCAGCTGCCGCTCCAGGTCCTGGGTAAGGAGGCGAGTGGGCAGGTAGTTAGGCAGGTGGGTGGGTCAGTAGGCATGTAGATAGGTAGGTGGATCAATGGGCAGGTATATAGGTAAGTGTGTCAGTAGGCAGGCAAATAGGTGGGTATGTCACTCAGCCAGTCATCAATACAAGGCACCATTTTTTTATTTATCTTTTACAGCAACAGCCAACATACCTCGCTGACTGACATCACTGCTGATCTGGGCTGGAGAATCCTGTGGTGTGCTGTCCTTGGCACTGTTCCCTTAAGCTCCAGTCCTCACCAACTCTCTGCACTGTCCCTGGCTCCTCCAGTTGGTTGCTAGCCCCCCTAAGTCCAGAGGAACTGGGCTCCAAAGTGGATCACCCTGGAAATTGATACCCCTCTCCCAGGGAGGTCCACTTCTGAGCACTGGGAGCCATGGTTCTCCGGGACCATGGGGGCAAGGAAGCCCAAACTTACAGGGAATGTAGCTGAGATCTTCAGCTGTAGAACAAGCCCTACAAGCCCCCTCCAGTGAGCAACAGTGCCAGGACTTTGTGGTACTGCCAATTGAATCCACATGCTCTTGCAAGGTGCATACCTGAAGTCCTTCTCTTTCCAGCAACACATCCAGTGGCTCCAAATCATCCTGGGAATCAATACACCTCACCCGGGATGGTACAATTCCGAGTGCCAGATCTCAGGGGCTGGGGTGCTAACAACCCACTGGAGTTGGAAAGTTGGTGTTGTTGGAAAGGGGAGATCCTTAGGTATGCAGCTCTGCAAGGGCATGTGGATTGGGGTCGATTGGACCAAGCTACGGCACTGCAACTCCCGAAACTGTTGCTCTCATTCGCTGGGGTGGTACATTTCTGAGTACCAGATCTCCGGACCACTAGACGTGTCGTTGGAAAGACGAGGGCATGTGGATCAGGGCCGATTGGACCAAGCAGTGGTACCACAAATTCCCAGTGCCGCTGCTCGTGGATACCAGTGCTGGATCTCTGGACCTAGAGGGGCTAACGACCCACCGGTGTCGTTGGAAAGGGCAGAACCTTAAATATACACCCCTACAAAGGCATGTGGATCGTAGCTGACCGGACCAAGAGCTGGCACTGCAAAATCCCAGTACCCCAACCAAGACCCTAAAGTTGGTGGAGGTCCTCTTGCAGGGCAAATGGTGGAGGCCCAGGGGCACACACACCTTTGCCCTGCATATAATCTGGCCCTGTTTGAGCACATGTGATATACCTAGTTTCACAGGTGACTGGCTCTGTCCTGTGATAGGAATTAGGTCTATTGGCCAGGGGCACGGTCTACTGGGAAGGATGCAGTTCAGTGGTGGGCCATTTTGCCGTCTTTACCATGGGCGCTAAAGGACCCTTCACTGGCACCGAGTGTTATAAAAAAAATAATAGAAAGGGTGCCTATTGTATTAGAACCATAACACTAAATAGTATCTTTTAAAGTCATTTTCTAGACATAGTGAAAACTAAGCCCATTGTGTAGGTCTACACGTAGTGCTCTAAACTTTTTTCATTTTTAAAGGAAAGTGTTTTTGGTTGAGTTATCATCAAATAAAGCTTTAACTGCTTTTTCTCTGTCCTTTCCGAAAATAGGGCTATTAGTAGCTGGCAGAGCAGGGACAGGAGGAGAAAGGGCTTAATTAGCATGCATGCCTACCACTGATTAAAGGGTGTGTCAATCTCACACACGGTCTCAATTAGCGATTCTTTCAATGACTGGAGCAAATAGACAGCGTGGGACTGACACTGCATCCAGTAAGCTGACAGGCAATGGATTTTCATGTTTAAGTAGTCAGCCCCTTTAAATAAACATTACCTTAAAGTTGCTCCTTTTGTAGGGTACATTCCGATTTGGGTTGTCCATGTATGTGTGTGAAACCCCCTGGGATAGTCGATATACTCACCTCACCGGGCAATCCCAGGCACAGGAAGCTTGGAGAGGCCCAGTTTCCCTGTGGTCTGACATGTGCTTCCGCCCTGCCACCTTCTGTCCAAAATCAAATCTGCAGAATCCGTGAACTACAAGCACTGATACAGAAAATCAACTAGAGACACTAATCAGGGAGAGCACAGAGCCTTATACTTATTATTCAGATATGACTTGTTTGAATTGCACATGCTGCAGATTACTCCCTAGTAAATAACTAGCCCTTAGTAAATATCTCAAACACATGTGATTCCTCAACCCTCACCCCACCAGCAGTAATTATACAAGAGGAGATTCTGTAGAATGAACACATGTTTAAGAGTCATTGCAGCTGTGGCTGTGTGGAGCTGTCCAGCATGAGATTGCAGTGCTGCTAATGTTTGAGCTTTTAGATGTAGGCCATGATGCCTGTGGATGCAGTGGCATCCTATATTATCCATATCAGGTTAGTATCTCACTGGCAATTTATTGAAATAATGACAGCAGTCAGGCATTTACTGGCTCAAGGCTTCTGTAAACCTGCAGGCAAATAAAGGGGGTTATTTAAGAAGGGATAGCGCCAGGTAGTGCTTCGTAGTGGCAGGTAGTGCCTGGTGAACCCTGAGCTCTGTATGTGAAAACCACATTTAAGAAAGTGAATCTGGTGAGCGCCTCTAACAGCGCCATGTAGTGTCACATGTATTATTAGAGGCAGCTTAGCGTATAGCGCCGGCTCTCTAGGCTCAGCGCCATGTATTACCTTTCACTCAGTGTCACTCTGCTATACATTTCAATAGGGTTTCATTTCGTTGTGGTTAAATAGCGTGTTCGGGATTTAAAATGTACATTTTTTTTGCTCAAATCATTGTGTGACCTCTCCTGGCCTGCAAACAAAACCGGCGCTGGGTGTGTGTAATTTTTTGTTAAATATGGTGTGGAGCGCTGAGTGCTGGACGCACTGAGCTGGTGGTGCTACCTATCGCTCGCTGCAGCATTGTTCTCTTGTTAGTGGTGTAGTCTTGGGTGCTTTGACCTTAGGACACCACCTAGCGTTCTCCATTGGCTCTGCAGTAAATCAGGGAGAGCGCTTCTACAGCACCAACCACACATCACATTCATCAATGCCGGCCAGGACACAGCGCCCAACACCCGCTTACAGCGTCTACTAGCGGTCGCTCTAAGCGCCACTATACAGACGATATGTGGCGCTAGTAATAAATCAGCCTGAAAGACATCCTGGTACCTCACTGACCAAACACAATGTTCACAGTACAGAAAAGCTATGAGTATCACTGGGACCAGAAGTGTATGTCTTCTTTTAGTTCTCATAGCACCCACTTTTGTTAAATTAAGTTCTTGTCTATGGCAATCAAACAAAAATTGAGGATACATACCTCTACCTTTTAGAACTGTCTGCTTTAGTTGACCAATATTCAGCAAAATAAATATTCAAATCTTTATTTGAAATTTGCATGAACGTCTCTAGATGAGGTGAGGATTTTATCCCACAAGGCAGAAACATTTTCCACAAATTAGTAAATAACAATCCCCTGTGGGGTATTCAATAAAGAGATCTACCACAAAAGACTAAAAACCCCCATCTCATTTATTTTTCACTCTTTCTTACATTATAAAGTGTTCAGATTCAAAGGATCCAAGTGGCTGCATCCTCTTATAAGGACAAACCCCATGTGATGTCACTGTGTGAAGGTACAGTACCAGTTCTCTCGGCTAGACAGAGGTCAGCAGGCATGCATTGCCATTGGTCTCTTTCAGGGGCACCCCCTGATACACCTTGTCTGTCTAGTGACTGCTAAAATCAGACACAGGGCTTGAATATTGGCACAGTGTGTGGAAGTTTTAGAATTACTTACACCTTACCAAGGACTAATGCGCAAAATATTCTGGACCTATCATTGGGTAGGCTACTGCAGCTATGGCTTTGACCCATGAAGAAGATTTGGATTTATTTTCTGGCAATATCTGAACAGCATGCAAGTTATGAATACCTGCATAACATCATGGGACCTGAAGCTGCTCTTATATTTTTGTAGACTTCCATAATTTTCTCTACCTTTGTTGTTTTTCATTAGATAGCAAAGGGTCACGGATCATGTTCTTGGTTGCAAGATGGTCTCGGCATTATCTTGTCTAATATGGTAAAAATGATAATTGTCATAGATGATGTTCATGACAAAATTTTATTTTAAAGTCTTGATAAAATTCCACATTTAATGAAAGGTTTGTCCCAGGCCGACGGCTGAATGTGAATCTGTCTTTCTTGATGTCTCCCAGCAAACCTAGGCTGTGATGTATGTGAGGAACATCAGAACTAAGAACAAAAAAGTCAGTGTCCAGGCAAAAATATAAAAAAAATATATACTCCCCTTTTGTCCCCCACAGATGATCGCTTCCTTTGCAGCGCTCTCACCCAGTTGCTGGATCAGGACATGACATGCCCACTGGCCAAATCCATGTCTTCCCTTGTCTGATCTGGCCGCTGGAGCTCGCTTAGCTAAAGGGAAGCCGGGGATGCGACTATGGGAAAGGTTAGTTTTTTGGCCAATCCTTGGGTCTCATACATTGGGACATTCCAAATCAGGATGCCTCAGGGGAAGGCAAGTGGTCACCCCTAGGGACTTTTGAACTCCAGGGCCGGTTCTAGAGGGTTTTCAAATACATGTTTGATTACTCTGTGCCCAGTTCCTACCATGCTTCCAGAGTGCCCAGTTTCTACCATCCTCCCCCATGTACCCAGGCCCCTTCCTCCCTGTATTGGTGTGCCTTGTCCTTGCCACCATCCCTGTATAGATGTGGCTTGTCCTTGCCACCCTCCCCGTTTAGATGTGCCTTGTCCTTGCCACCCTCCCCGTTTAGATGTGCCTTGTCCTTGCCACCCTTCCTGTATAGGTGTGCCTTGTCCTTGCCACCCTCCCTGTATAGGTGTGCCTTGTACTTGCCACCCTCCACGTTTAGATATGCCTTGTCCTTGCCACCCTCCATGTATAGATGTGCCTTGTCCTTGCCACCCTCCCTGTATAGGTGTGCCTTGTACTTGCCACCCTCCACATTTAGATATGCCTTGTCCTTGCCACCCTCCATGTATAGATGTGCCTTGTCCTTGCCACCCTCCCTGTATAGGTGTGCCTTGTACTTGCCACCCTCCACGTTTAGATATGCCTTGTCCTTGCCACCCTCCCTGTATAGGTGTGCCTTGTACTTTCCACCCTCCACGTTTAGATATGCCTTGTCCTTGCCACTCTTTCTGTATAGGTGTGCCTTGTCCTTGCCACCATCCCCGTATAGATATGCCTTGTCCTTGCCACCCTCCCCGTTTAGATGTGCCTTGTCCTTGCCACCCTCCCTGTAGGCAGGGGCAGGGTAACCAGGGAAGAGCTGCCAATGGAATAGAATGCACTAACATGAGCGGCCACCCATACTGCACTCAAAACAGCACACAATTGTGCAAGAATGTCTGCCATTCGCCCATTCAGGGCTACCAGCCTGGTGTGCTAAACATATGGACTGGCATACCAATGATCTAAAGGGAGAGTCCACTTTCAATGGAATTTTGGAAAGTGTACAGTATATTTTATATAGTCCTTAAGGTGCTGAGCTGATTTAGTATTTTTCTTATGTTGGCAAAATATGAGCTTTATGGAAGCAGTTTTCATTACCTGCACCCATTGCTAATGGCAACTGTACATCAAGTCTGTACACCAAGATCTACAAGAAGATAGAAGCAAGTCCTGTGCACACAGAACTCTACTGCTGGGTGTGTGTAAGCATGAGTGAGCTCCGTCACTTCAGCTGCAATCATAGCAGCAGTGATTTGGTTGTACAGGGCTTACTTCTCTCTTCATTGCAAAAATTCTTTTAAAAGTGGACTTCAGCAGGCAACAGCAATTGTTAGATCATTATGGCGAGCTACGTTTGGCACTATTCTAAACTGTTTTCTGTTTTTAAATTGAAGAAGAAATGGCCGAGATATCAAGGTGTACAGTTTCACCTTATTATTTATCTTTTGAAATATTTGGGCGTGGCCCTTGGTTAAAGGAGCAGTATCGCGAAATTTGCATTAAAAAAGATAAATAATTAAATAGCCACACAATAGCTTCTAACATGTGTATAAATAATCTGGCGATAGAAAAAGGAAAAAATATATGCCTTTCTTTTAAATTGTATAATGACAATGGCTCAGTCCATTTGCTGAATAGGGGGATCTGCTGGGTTGTATTTAGTGAACTGCTTCATTTAGCCCACTGGTCTCCTAGCAACACTTTACCTCAGAGGCTGACACTGTAATCAGTGGTAACGGCTGTGTGTGTGTGAGGTGCTGCTTTTATTATGAGACCAGGTGACTCAAATGTGTAAAATTTATACAAAATAAACTAAACTGACTGAAAATGACTGAAATTCTTCTTTGAATAACTGTGCAGGAAAATCTAAAGGTATTAAAGTGGAACAAAACCCTGAGTGGCCGACCCTGAAGTCTATAAGACCCGGCCATTGACCTTGCCCCTTGGGCATTCTAAATCAGGTAGCCCACTGTGTGAAACAACCCCTGGATAACCACAGATCCCCCCATTTTTCTGGCGCGCTCACGCAGATAGTCATTTAGACAGGCCGGGCAGCCAGGAAGGTTACTGCTCCGGCTCCCCATCTGCGTGCAAACAGCGCTGATTGGATGAGAGCCCGCGCATGCGCTGTGGGACAGGGAAAGGTACGTTTTCACAGGCGAACTTGGGGATTTCACATATCAGGGGCACAAAACAAAACTCCAGATTGTGAAAATCCTGGGTTGGGCTTTGCTCAAAACACACAAAGCTGAAAGAAATATCATATGGAAAAATGTGTTGAGAAAAGAGAGAGAAAATGGTAAACTGAAAGTTTCTGCAGCAGAGCCAACATGAAGGGAAAACTGTCAAAATCAGCTAAATGACTTCTAGAGCTTTTCTCTCTGTTTTAGATATATAAGTTCTGGCCAGGCAATGTTGCAATGTTGTTATCTTATGCTGGACGGCTGCCAGCACTGAACAGCTGAAACTTTGATACATTGTTGCCCCCTCTCCTCAGCGTGGAACAGGCCAGAGTGTCGGGCTCCGACACTCAGAAGACATAAACATGAGCTATTAGTCTCCAGCTGCTCAACACAGACATCATTTTTTTCTAAATTTGTAATTCTTACTCCAACACTTACCTACATTCACCAATTTGCGATACTGCTCCTTTAAGTGATGCTGAATAATAATCAACATAATGGGCAGGGTCCGTAAGGGCACAAGATATTGTTTCAGACACAGGCATTCTCATCACCCAAGCTGTTCTCCTCCCAGTGTCCATGGTCTGATGATCAACAAGGAGGTGCAGGCTCTATTATTTTGTTCCAAGGCTGTTATTGTTACACCTAGTCATAAGCACACATACAGCCATGCAAATAACACACAATTACTATTCATATGCTAATTAGGGTCACTGCATGCAAGCGGGGAGGGGGAGACGGGACAGAGAGGTGGACTAGGAGCTGGCTGCAATAGATAATGCTAAAAATACTAGTGTGCTCATTCTTGCTGAGCTGACAAATGGGGCGGAGCTAGAGACCACCAGTTGAACCCTATGATTGGTGGTCTATGTCAAAGGAATTCAGGGGGTTGTATCTACTTCCAGGAGTAGCTGTGTTCTGATAGGGAGGTAGAGGGCAGCAATGATGAGGTGAGCTGCTAAATGAAAGTTTATGCACTTTGACATGAGACTGTATCAGAATTGAATAGCATTTGAATAGCGGTTGCAAAGCGATTCCATTGACTTCTATGTGATCGCTAGTGCCCATCAACAGCCTGAAAACCTACATGTTGAAATCTTTCAAATCACCTGGCAAACACCCAGCAAATGCATTTACCTGTGCGAAAGTCACAATAAGACAACATAGAAATCGCCTCGCCCCAGTGTGAAAGGAGGCTTAAGGTTCGAAAAAAATATGGAAACCCAATGAGATTTCTGAGCTCAGATTACTTTGACTTAAGGCGTGTTCACAATCATAATTAGGAAAAGCCAGGTGATGTAAATGTCAAAGCTTCTAAATACCCAGACTCCTCTAACCTTGTTCCAAAACACTGCAGCCATTGGCTCTTCTAAGAAGCTACCTAACAGCAAATGGTTAAGGCCTATAGAGCAGGAGAGAAATATAAGGAGATAGCAAAGTAATTTCAGGTTGTCATTTCACTGTGAATGAGAAATGGCAGTTAACAGAATCAAGAGAATGTCTGCAAGACCCAGTACATTTTAGAGACAACTGCTCACAGGATTGCCAGAAATGCAAATAAGAACCACTGCTTGGGTGCAAAAGACATTCAGGCAGATTAAGCAGACCCTGGAGTTGTGGTATGATGTTCTGCTGTTTAATTACACCGGCACATATATTGTCTGAGTCATCGGAAATACAACTTTTTGGCCACAATGAGCAAAAGGTATGTTTGGAGGAAAAGGGGCACAGAATTTCACAAAAAGAGCACCTCCCATCCATTAAGTGTGGATGTGGATCAATCATGCTTTGGGGTCATTTTGCTGCCATTGACACAGGATATATCACTGGTAAAGGGAAAATGGATTCAATAAAATAAAAACCTTCTGTCAAAAAGCTGTTGAAAAAGGATGGCTTGTGAGCTTCAACAAACCTCCTAATCCACAATAGACCACCTCAAAGTGTGCAAGCTGGAAGTGTTACCAAGATCCTCATCTGAACTGATCTGAACATCAGTCACAATGTTTGATAGACCTCAAAAGAGCAGTGCAAACAAGACAAGCCAGAAATCTTACAGAACTGGAAGCATTTTGCAAGGAATATTAGTTGAAATCCCCCAAACAATAGCTAGATAAATAAAGCATTAACAAGATGCAATAATGAGGTGTTACTAGGTACTAACCATGCAAGATGACCAACATTTTGCTTTGGCCCATTTTCCTTTTTGTTTTTAAGTGAAAAAATGTAAAATATTAAATAGGTTTTGCTTAAAATACAAAGGTGTCATCTTTAACTTTATGCCTTTTAGAGATCATTTCATCTTCAACTTGTTTAACCTTTCAAATTAGCAGACAATTTGACCAAAAAAAAATTGCATACAACCGTAATTATTGTGTTTTAGGAAAGTGGCCTTTTACCATATAATTTATACAGTAGCCAAGCTTCAGAAAAGTAAGTGCAATGTCTCTAGGGGAACGAAGAAGTTATTTACCCGAACAAGTTTATACTTGGTACACATTTCACGGGTCCCCTTTAACTGTGTCCTGGCATTTTACAGCTACATTAGTACACTTTAGTGGGCATGTTATCAGCAATATACTGGTACATGTTGTGTGTTATCATTGTTGTTTGACATGCACACAGTTTGTGTCTATGCATTTGCTCTTCATGTGACCTGAAGCTATCGTCTGATCTCTTGCCTGGCATACTAATGGCCTGCTCTGCTTCATTGGGGCCTTTCTCATGGCTTCCAGTAAGTGCAAAATGTGTATTTGTTGGCACTTCCATTGAGAGCTGCCAAGGACTGGAGATTGTTCATTATTATCACTTGTTCCTCTAACGCATTATGCGCTAAGGTGACATAAAGGGTCTTTTCTTCCTTGCTTCGGGCAGCTCATTCTTCTATTCACAGTAGGCCAGCATGATGCTGCAGAGTGCCTTTGTATTTTGTTAAGCTGCTTTTTTTTTCAGGACACGGCCTCTATAATACCACAGTTGCCCGGATACAAGGGGCACCAAAATGTCATGGTGCGTCACGCTTAATTTAAATCTGTGTAGAATTTGTACATTTGATAAATGTAATAGTTGGTCATCTGAATAGTTGCATTCTCGAAAAGTGAATCACTCAGAACTCTGAAAAAAAGAAAAGTTACAGTGTTTTATTCATGATAAAACACCACTCTCTGGAGACAAAAATATAATCTACACAGCAAAAGTATGGGGAACTTAAACCATTCTTGTAAAACATAGCACACACTTAGAGCTTCATTTATCAAGCGTCAGTGGCAGTCAATGCCACTCAGTGCCAATATTTTTGCCTCAGCGGCACTTAGTGCAAAGAAAAAAACATTCAGCGCCGATACATCCGCCACCCTGTGTCTAATTTATCACCTCGCTATGTAGTTTGTGGTGATCGTCTTCATTTCAAAGCTGCGCTGTAGGTTTATATCCCATAGACCACAATGAGCAGAGATGTATTGAAGTGTTTCTTGCTTAATGTTAAACACATTTATTTGTACAAAACTTGCTTTGGTGACTTGTTAATAATGTAAACGCAGGACGGGATGTTACCACATGTCATTTTATTATTTTCTTGTAAAATCATGTTTTTATACCAATGTGTACTTTGGAGCACAACAACTAAAATGCAGCCTAAATGCACTGTAACGTTTGTACAGCAATGATATCCTGTAACTGTAATAATGAAATGCTGGTCAGTGCCAGTTGAATACAGTGCCATTCTTTTCTGCATGCCAAAAATTAATGAATATTATGTGTGCAGTGCATAAAAGTTGGTGGCAGAGATGTGCTCACTGGCGCTGTTCTAACCGGCATAAGGGTTCAACAGGCGCGGACACAGGTTGGCCAATACCTTGTGCATCAATCCAA
This sequence comes from Gastrophryne carolinensis, assembly GCA_027917425.1. Classification (NCBI taxonomy): domain Eukaryota; kingdom Metazoa; phylum Chordata; class Amphibia; order Anura; family Microhylidae; genus Gastrophryne; species Gastrophryne carolinensis. Next base: position 200,303,620 of record CM051234.1, read on the forward strand.
GCTGATTATTCCACATTGGGCACTGCCACTTGCAGTGCAATTCTATAAAAATAACAGTGCTAATATATAAATAGATCCCGTTGCTGTAAAGTGGAAGCATATGCCGGCAAATTGGCGCAAAAATGGGACACATCATAAATTAGGCTTTTATAGATTAGTATCTTACATAAAAATGAACATGACATGTAAAAGACAGAACAGCAATTATTTTGTATTAGAAATGTGCCCAGGGATTGATTTCCAAGGCTGATGGTGGTCCAGGGTCCTCCTCTGCCTCAGGGGGCCACTATGGGGGCGCTCGTGGGTATGCTTCCTGGGGTGCCATAGCCTCTGCTGCTGGAGACTGAGCAGCCCAGGATCCATTGTGACGAAGGCAGAGAGAGGGCTGGAGATACTCCTTGAGTCAGGCAACATGAAGAAGAACAAGGGTATAAAAGAGAGGGGAGGAACTAAGGTCGGGTGGCAAAGTCATCTGGAGGAAAAGGAGCAAAGAACAAGTAGAATAAAGGAGAGCAGGGCACTCAGGGTAGGTCTATTCCTCGATTCTTCCTAGAGTAAGCCAGCCTTGGTTCGCTCAGACTCCTGGAGGGACCTCCAGCCCCCCTCCTTCCCCTCCGTACAGGCCACATCTGCTGCTGTGGTCCCAGGCAGTCCTAGGTTCTGCTTCCGAACTATGAACATGCGCACAGGCTTCCAGGAGAAATGTTTGGGCATCAGCTGTTTGATACAAACCCTGACAGTCTAGATTTGCTCATCCCTAGTAAAGAGATCTTTTGTATTCCGATTTTATTCCCAGAGTTAGAAAACCAAGTAGCCCTGATGCCTTATTTTTGGTCTGGGACTACTTTGGGTGGAAAAGTAATTCTGTGGAATTTACTAAGTTCATTGCAATAGGAAATTTGTGCAGCACCATTGAAACTAATCTTGCAACTGTAGCATTTTGCAAAGATGGCAACCCTTCTGGTGTTTGGATGTAAACAAGCGCAAAAACTTGCCACACAAATGATCTTTCACTGTTGACTTTACCCCCTAGTGACTTTGGACTTGAATTTGGATCAAAGCTATGTTTTTTAATTGTGCCTAAAATCAGATAACTGGGGCAGACAGATCATATGGAAAACCAAAAGAATCCCGAGGGGGCCAAATAATTTTGGGGTCGGCAGCACTGAGTGTATCTTCCAGCTTGCTTATAATGAAATTCATTCTCTCTTGTCAGCGTACTGTCCTTTTCGAATCCCTGTCTACCAAGTACTCTATCCCCACCCTCCCAGCCAAGACTTATCTCTTATATATCTATGTTTTATTATCGTTTTTTATGGTTCCAGGCAGATAGTCACTAGAATGGTTAACCTGAAACTGGTATTTAATACATATATTCAGTATAAGGACCCTCAAAATGAATGAAAGTGATGCAGTGGTGTATGAGCCATGTCACGCAGCTACCCTCCAATTTTTACAATCAAAATGGTAAGAGTAAAACGATCAGGGTCATGGCACTTGCAAAGGAAGCAGCAGTGCCTGGAATCAATTGAAAAAGTAATTATAAATGTCACTGATCCTGACCGTGGATGCTCTAGTTTCTCAACAGGGGTGTTGTGATTAAGCATAGCTGGAAACACAGCTTTAGCCAGGGGTTGGTCTGTTTCTCTTCCTTCTACAATCTTTATGCTAGAACCCCTGTGGTGTGGTTGGTGAATTTCACTCTTGTTCCCAAGCAGTAATTCTTTATGCCTGAAAAGAACAGTTTGACTGTTAGATTACTAGATCTTGCCCAAATAGCAGCATCCTGTTAAAAAGTTTCTTAAATCTTTATGATGGCCAAGCATATCCTAGTTATAAGTGGGGTTTACGGTAAAAACTATTGTCACACAATAGAGGTATTTAACAAGTAAAAATACCATAAGCACCAATCCCCCACTTTATCCGAAATGGAAAATAGAGGACAACAATAAGAATAGCAAAAAGCTAATTTCTTGCCATCTGTTGTAATGGCTGCTATCCTTTGGTCCTGATGATATCTATGATTTTCTGATGAAGGAACACAACAAAAAGTGCAGATTTTTCCACCAATCGGAACACAACCAGCAAAAAGTTTTAATCCATTTCCTCTTTAGCAAAGTTAAACATATAGTTCAGCTTTAAACCGCAGAAGGATGCACTTTAAGAATGGTGCTTTTCATAAAATCCCAACTCCTGCCAAAATAATTAATTCCGTTTACTTGAAAGAGTTACACAGGATATGTGCCAGTGAAAGCTTTTTAGGAAATTTAGGATCCCCACTTGGGAGATCCATATTCACTTTCTATTTGCTTATGAAGGACGGGAAGTGTATCTAACAAACATTGAATGAATTCATCACAAAATATAAGGTTTTTGGGATGAACTTGCTGTTTGGTCACTAGGAAGCAGAGACTAGGCTAGATGCTGTCTCCCGCAGTGCGTTATTTTAAATTGCCCTAAGCTCACTATGCTACTGTTTGCACTAGTGTTAGACAGGCTGCTTGCTCTTCGGAGTTCGGAATTTTTCATGCTAAAAAATAAGCTATATACTCTGGCCGATGGATCCATGTCCCACAGCGCCTGTCCGATGCATATCTCATGCATCTCTTCCATGTTCTCTGGCGGGGAGATGCCCATCACCCCCGCCATCAGTCACTGTAAGCTGGCAAACCCCCCTCTATTCACTACAATGGAAATGGACATGTGATAAACCTAACTTGCCACTTTCTGTTGCAACGAATGGAGCAGGGCATCTCCCCGTCGGAGAACGTGGAAAAGACGACACGTGGGACATGGATCCAGCCATTAGGTAAGGGGGGTAGCATCAGAATAGGAGCAACGGTTGGTGTGGAACACAGGATGAGTATAGTCTATTTTTGTTTTAGCCTGAAAAATATCTTTAAATACCATGGTGCGCTATTCATGCTAATAACACTATTCATGCTTATGGTGCAGTCTAATGCATTAACTCACCCAGATGCCAATACCACAAAGCATTTGCTGCCCTTGACCTCGCTATATCTTTATCTAGGTGTGTACCCACATCAGGATTTTGTGAGTGCTCACTCCATAAAGTATCTTAGCTGCACTGATATCAGCACGGCAATGAAAAGCTGAATGGTGCAAAGCACGCTGATTGGCTGCCTGCCCATAGTAGCTTATATGTACATGGGGCAAGGTAACCACGAAGGGTTGTGCTGCAATTTTCACTGCTAAGGCTGTTGGCCTGAAAACTTGTGGTCACCACGCCTCTTGAGTAAAACATGGGACCAGCACCCATATTGTGGCTGTAACAGAGCTGGCTAAAGTATCAATCCCTCCTCCATCTAAACCTAAAAAAACATTTTTGGCTTAAGACAAAATGAATCAAACTTAGGACTGGTCAACACATTCTGTTCGCCACATTTTACTTCCAATGTTAGTTACAACTCTCTCTGAAGAAAACACGGATCATACCTTATTTTTGCAAGTCACTAAGCTGTAAGTGAACAGATCAGCATAGATATGCAATTTACGCAAGCACTGTCCACATTTTTTACATATCTTAACGCTACAATGTTCAGTGTAAACAAATCGAAGTGCAGAGACCTCAATTAGATGGATCAACAAGCACTCTTGGGAAAGGGAATCCTTTTTCCCAACATAAAAATTAACCATCAATGCCCTGATTTTCCTCTGGCTTCCCAAGAGTATTTAGAAGATGCCTTAACCCACATATGAGAGTATTTTTTGCCCAATACGCACCTAGGATTTGGAGCAGGAAAATAAGAAAAAAATATTCTGAACCAGAAATGTGCTAAAACGGCCCCCCCAGGACCAAATAAAAGGCAAGGGGCAGATTCCCCCGATTACAGGCAGTGTGGCATTCCCCCTCCCATTTCCCATAGGCAGTGTGGCATTCCCCCTCCCATTCCCCATAGGCAGTGTGGCATCCCCCCCGCCCAATCCCCATAGGCAGTGTGGCATTCCCCCTCCCATTCCCCATATAGGCAGTGTGGCATTCCCCCTTCCATTTCCCATATATGCAGTGTGGCATTCCCCTCCCATTCCCCATATAGGCAGTGTGGCATTCCCCCTCCCATTCCCCATATAGGCAGTGTGGCATTCCCCCTCCCATTCCCCATATAGGCAGTGTGGCATTCCCCCTCCCATTCCCATAGGCAGTGTGACATTCCCCCTCCCATTCCCCATATATGCAGTGTGACATTCCCCCTCCCATTCTCCATATAGGCGGTGTGGCATTCCCCCTCCCATTCCCCATATAGGCGGTGTGGCATACTCCTCATCCCATTCCCCATATAGGCAGTGTGGCATTCCCCCTCCCATTCCCCATAGGCAGTGTGGCATACTCCCCCTCCCATTCCCCATAGGCAGTGTGGCATTCCCCCTCCCATTCCCCATAGGCAGTGTGGCATTCCCCCTCCCATTCCCCATATAGGCAGTGTGGCATTCCCCCTCCCATTCCCCATATAGGCGGTGTGGCATACTCCCCATCCCATTCCCCATATAGGCAGTGTGGCATTTCCCCTCCCATTCCCATAGGCAGTGTGGCATTCCCCCTCCCATTCCCCATATAGGCAGTGTGGCATTCCCCCTCCCATTCCCCATATAGGCGGTGTGGCATACTCCCCATCCCATTCCCCATATAGGCAGTGTGGCATTCCCCCTCCCATTCCCCATAGGCAGTGTGGCATACTCCCCCTCCCATTCCCCATAGGCAGTGTGGCATTCCCCCTCCCATTCCCCATAGGCAGTGTGGCATTCCCCCTCCCATTCCCCATATAGGCAGTGTGGCATTCCCCTCCCATTCCCCATATAGGCAGTGTGGCATTCCCCCTCCCATTCCCCATATAGGCAGTGTGGCATTCCCCCTCCCATTCCCCATATAGGCGGTGTGGCATACTCCCCATCCCATTCCCCATATAGGCAGTGTGGCATTCCCCCTCCCATTCCCCATAGGCAGTGTGGCATACTCCCCATCCCATTCCCCATATAGGCAGTGTGGCATTCCCCTCCCATTCCCCATATAGGCAGTGTGGCATTCCCCCTCCCATTCCCCATATAGCCAGTGTGGCATTCCCCCTCCGATTCCCCATATAGGCAGTGTGGCATTCCCCCTCCCTTTCCCCATATAGGCAGTGTGGCATTCCCCCTCCCATTCCCCATAGGCTGTGTGGCATACTCCCCATCCCATTCCCCATATAGGCAGTGTGGCATTCCCCTCCCATTCCCCATATAGGCAGTGTGGCATTCCCCCCTTCCATTCCCCATATAGGCAGTGTGGCATTCCCCCTCCCATTCCCCATATAGGCAGTGTGGCGTTCCCCCTCCCATTCCCCATATAGGCAGTGTGGCATTCCCCCTCCGATTCCCCATATAGGCAGTGTGGCATTCCCCCTCCCTTTCCCCATATAGGCAGTGCGGCATTCCCCCTCCCATTCCCCATAGGCAATGTGATATTCCCCCTCCCATTTCCCATAGGCAGTGTGGCATCCCCCCTCCCATTCCCCATATATGCAGTATGGCAGCCAAAGGCTCTGGGGTTGGTTCAGCTTTTTGACCCTGGGATTACTATGCCTGATGCACCAGTCTGATAATCTGAGGAAATGACCATGGTTCTTCTTTCATTTTATTTGAAATAGTTACAAAAATAAATAAATAAAGTTAACTCCAGCATATCTGTAGGAATATATCTATGGAACTGCAATAGTATTTTTTTTACTTCCACACATTACACAAGTCATCCAGCTGCCTTTCCTAATAGTGGGATGAATAACAAAACATGTGAAGCAAAAGAAAACAGCATGTCTAGCTGCCTTGATCTATTACTAAATACATATCTAGAATTACATGTATGAACGTGATCCTTCATAACAGTGACTTGTTGCACTAATGCATTAAAAAACAATTGTCACCTGAGAGATATAACATGGGGACATCATCTGAACATTATGAAGCTGTGAAATGTAGAAAACAAATGTACCATTTGGGGTAAAGACTCCAATTTTCCAACCAAAATGATTTTTTTTCTATGTTTGTTGAATCAAGCCCAATGTCTAAAACCAGCTGGATGCCAATCCAAACTCCCACCCCAAAAATGCAGACATATATGCCTCTAAAAACAATTAGTGCTTACACTACAGCATGCCTTGCCTATTGCTTAAATGTAGTCCAATATTAATCATGTAAATATAGGTAAACAGGTAAATTAAAAAGTTGGAAAATGAATGCATGCAAAAATAACCTATGAAAAGGCTAAAAACAACTTAGAAACAGAGAAACAATACCCAGAAATGCACACACACAGTTAAGAATGCATACAGGAAAATTCAAGCACATTTACCAATATTTTCTGTTTGCTACAGCCTTTTTACGATCGCACTTCGAACACATTCGATCGCACATATATAATTCGACCCCTTTGCTGAATCGCACGAAAAAGTTAAAAATTCATGCATGCGATCCAATTTTTTGAGCATTTTTTTGTTTACTCAAACCCGCAGTGTGGCAAACCCCCATCCCATTCCCCATATAGCCACTGTGGCATACTTCAATCCCATTCCCCATATAGGCAGTTTGGCATACTCCCATCCCGTTCCCCATATAGGCAGTGTGGCATTCCCGCCTCCCATTCCCCATATAAGCAGTGTGGCATTCCCGCTCCCATTCCCCATATAGGCAGTGTGGCATTCCCGCATCCCATTCCCATAGGCAGTGTGGCAGTCCCCCCATCCCATTCCTATAGGCAGTGTGGCAGTCCCCCCATCCCATTCCTATAGGCAGTGTGGCAGTCCCCCCATTCCCATAGAGAGTGTGGCATTCCCCTCATCACCCCCCAACCCATTCCCATAAGCATTGTGGCATTACGCCCTATTCCATTCCTACAGGCAGTGTGGTATTACCATTCCCAAGTAGGCTAGTTCTATTCCTATCCCCTAAATAGGATGTCCAGTGTCTTCATAACCCCAACCCCCCGGTTGCTGAGATGGGAGTTACAAAAAAAGGCTTACCTCTCCCGTAATTCAGCATTGTCACCCGGCATGGGCAGCGTCCGCACAGAGAGTGGCATCCCCCTCACCTGCCCACTCATGTAGGATGGGGTTATGAAGACACTGGACTTTAATGGAAAGAAATTACTGCATCAGGGACCTCCACCAGCTTTTTCACCACCCTTAATCTGGCCCTGCTTATCTCCTTTTCTTTATTGCATGGCACGGCCTGCTTCGGTATTCATAGCAGTTGGGTTATTCCGCCACAAGGTGGCACAGTGGTACTGCAGAAAGCTGTGGCATCTCCTGGCTCCCTATAAAAACGGGCTTTACCATAGAGTTCTCCAGTGTTTAGCTGATGGCTCTCTCTCTTGTGCAGGTGAGCGGGGCAACCAAGCCTGCGGCCCTGCAAGTCTATTTCCATCCGTTTCTGGACCCTCACTGCCTCCCAGCCTTGGCTGACAGATCAGGTGAAGGTAGAAGAGCACTAGGGTCCAGTGCTCCTGGAGCGCTGCTCCAAGCTGCAGACCCTGTAACACAAAAGGTAGCCAGCCATAGGCTTTATGGTGAGCCTATTAGGGAATGCAGAGTTTCAGTCTTAGCTTCTGAGGGGGTAAGTAGTTTGGGGACTGTGTCCCCTCTTTTTCCTTTGGATCCCCCCGCGCCCCCCCTCCCTCCCTGACCATGGCTGCTCGCCGCTGCTTTCTCGTCTCTCTCTCTTCCGCCCCCCCTCTAACTTGGTTGGGGGGGGGAAAGGGGAGGGGGTGGGTGGTGGCGGCGAGTAGTCATATCTATGGTGTTTTTAAGTTTTTGGGTGTGCTTTCTGGTGTTTTTAGCTGCTGCGCCGCTTTGGTATTTTGCTGCGGGATACTTATGTGTGATTTTACTTTCAGGCAGGACACCATTTTGCTGCGGGATACTTATGTGTGAATGTCTTTCAGGCGGGACACCATTGGGTTGTTGTTTCTCCCGGCTCCACTCTTTTTCTCCCCCTCATCCCCACTTTATTAACTTCTGGGGGCATCCCATGGGAGGGCATCCCGGGTGGCTTCTGTATAAAGCTGTACCCACTGCTAGCCTATTGCGCCTGTGCTAATCACCATATGGAGGCTTCTGGGGATAGCGCGCTTGGGGGCCCTTCGGGGCAAGCACGGCTGTGTACCATGTGTGGGGTATCCCCTGTGAGTAACAGTGTCACGGTGTGCGTGCCGTGCGCTGAAAGTGTCCTTGCGCTTCAAGCTGGTTTGCCTGCTTCGCTTCCCAGCTCTGCGCCTCACTCGGCTTCAACTACTCCCCCGCTCCTGCAATTGGGCCCCAGTGAGGGGAATGTTGGCAGGGAGTCACATTCTGATTTGGCTCTGCGGGTGGCTAACATTGAAAAGCAGCTTGCCAGGAATGCTCCTAGGAAGGCCTCTGGCAAGAAGAGACACCTGGACCCCAGGCCTGCTCCCCTTACTGAGATGTATGTGGGAATTGATGAGCTTGGTGGCTGTCACCCCCTTGAGATGGGGGAGCTCTCCCAGGATTCTGACTCCTCTGGGAACCAGCAGGAGGGTTGCGATAGTGACCCTGGGTCTGCGTCCGGAGAGGAACCATGGTACCCTGAGCACACTGATAATCTGCTGTCACATATTTTTGAAATTTAGCACATTGCTCCCCCTGAGGTAGCTAAAAGAAAGCAGGGGGAGCTTTTTCGCCACGGTTAAACAGCGTCTAGAGTTCCCTGAGCAGGAACATTTTACCACCTTGGTGCTTATAGAATGGGAACGTCCTAACAAGTTGCCTGTGGTGCCCAAGGGTTTGGATAAAAGGTATCCCTTTCCCGTTGATCTAGTTAAGAGGTGGTCATTTCCCCCTGAAGTGGACGCTCCCGTGCTAGGCTTGTCCAATAATTTGGTCATGCCTTCCCCTGACACTACCACTCTGAGGGACGGAGAGGACCGGCGCATGGATCAAGTGGCCTGCCATGCTTTTACCTGTGTGGGGGCTGGCTTGCGCCCTGTATGTGCTGCCGCCATTACTGCTATTGCCCTTAAGAAACTACTTAAGCATCTCATTGATGGCACAACAGCTGGTGGTGTGGGGGAGGAACATAGGACTCTCTTACTTTGCACTGATTTTGTGGCCTTTATCCTTACTGCTATGGATGATGCTGTGCGGCTGTGTGGAAGGACCTCTGCGCTCTTGGTGGCAATGCGCCACTCTGTCTGGTTGCGCCAGTGGGCTGCTGACGCTGCGGCTAAGAAAGCTCTCACTGGCCTCCCCTTCATTGGGCTGAGGCTGTTTGGGGAACGTCTTGATGTTCTAGCTAAGGATGGAAGGCTGCCTCAGCATAGGGTCCTCTTCCCCCCTCCCTTCCTTTTGCATTCCCAGAGGGGGCCGTGGTTCCCTCCTCTCCAGTGGTCGCAGATTCTTGGGGCCGCGGCAGAACCCGTGGTCTTGTCGGTCTCTCCTGGAATCCTAAGTCCAAACCCTCTCCCAAGCCCCCTCAGGGCGCCCTCACCCATCCGGGTGGGGGGACGGCTTCGGCTCTTTGCTCACATCTGGAGGCTTCATGTCTCAGACCGGTGGATTCAGGAGGTAGTGTCCTCCGGTTACAAGATAGAGTTTGCAGCCTGCCCCCCCAAGATTCATCAGATTCAGGATGTCTTTAAACCCCCTGTCCGCTCAGGGATTGCTTCTGGCTGTTCATTGCCTGTTAGAGTCTGGAGTCATTTGTTTGGTGCCTCATCAAGAAAGAGGTCAGGGGTACTATTCCAATCTTTTCACAGTCCCCAAAAAGGACGGCTCTCTGAGGCCCATTCTGGATCTGAAGGGCCTCAACAAATTTGTCAGATTCAAGCATTTTCGCATGGAGACGTCAGTACCCTTCGCCCGGGCGACTTCATGACCACTGTGGACATCAAGGATGCTTATCTTCATGTGCCTATCTTCCCAGGTCATCAGAGATTTCTAAGGTTCGAGCTGCAGGGTCAGCATTACCAGTTTGTGGCTCTACCCTTCGGTATCACCTCAGCACCTCGGGTATTCACCAAGGTGCTGGCGGGAGTGATGGCTCTGCTAAGGAACCAGGGCATCCGCATCATTCCTTACCTGGACGACATCCTGATTGTGGCCGAGTCTTTTCCTCAGGCCGAGCGGGACACTCAAATGATGACATCCACTTTAGAGTCTTTCGGCTGGGTGATCAACTATCCCAAGTCTTCTCTGTCCCCGTCATTGGTGAGGACCTTTCTGGGCATGAGGTTGGATATCTCTCAGGTCAAGGTGTTCCTTCCTCAGCAGAAGGTGGAGGGTCTTCAGCTGCAGGCTCGGGCTCTGCTGTCATGTCCTCATCCCTCCATCCATCAGGGGATGCAGTTGATGGGCCTGATGGTGTCCTGCTTCGAGGCAGTCCCCTTTGCTCAGTTTCACATGAGAACTCTTCAGTTGCACCTCTTGTCAATTTGGGATCGGGACCCTATGTCCCTGGATCAGGAATTTGTTCTGTCTCCCCTAACCAGACAGTCTCTCTCGTGGTGGCTGGACTCAAGGAACCTTCTGGGGGGCAGGTCCTTCCTGCCCCTGTGCTGGGAAACGGTCACCACGGATGCCAGTCTGGCTGGCTGGGGATGCTTCTGGAAGTCCCTGAGGTTCCAGGGTCGGTAGCGCCCACAAGAGGCCCATGCTTCCATCAACGTCCTGGAACTGAGGGCGATCAGGTTGGTTCTTTCTCGCCTATCCACTTACCTCCGGGTTCGGGCTGTTCAGATTCGCTCAGGCAACCAGACGGCGGTTGCCTACATCAACCATCAGGGAGGGACTCAGAGCAAGCGAGCCTTCAAGGAAGTGTCCCTGATTCTGTCTTTTGCGGAACAGCATCTCAGCGGTCTACATCCCAGGGGTGGAGAACCAGGTGGCGGACTCCCTGAGCAGGGGGACGTCTTGTCTGGGGGAGTGGTCTCTCAACAACCAGGTGTTTCTCTGGGGTCAGCCGGAAGTGGACCTGTTTGCATCCCATCACAATCACAAACTTCCCAGATTTGTCTCTCTGTCTCAGGATCCTCTGGCCTTCGCCACGGATGCCTTGGCAAGACCTTGGACGGAGTTTCAGCTTCTCTATGTGTTCCCTCCATTTCCTCTCCTGGGCAGGGTCATGCGCAAGATAGCCCAGGATTGGGTACCAGCCATACTGGTGGCCCCTTGTTGGCCAAGAAGGGTTTGGTTCGCAGACGTCGTGTGGTTGGCAGTAGACCGGCACATCTTGCCCAAGGATCCAGATCTTCTCACCCAGGGGCAGCTACGCCTTCCCAATTTACAAACTCTGGCTTTAACGGCTTGGCTGCTGAAACCTCCATATTGATGGAAAAGGGGTTGCCTGCTTCTGTTCTTGATACCGTGATTCGGGCTAGGAAGAAGTCCTCGTCCTTTATTTATTGCAGGGTCTGGCATGCTTACATTGCCTGGTGTGAGTCCAAGTCTCTTCCCTGTCGGATGTTTTCTATTCCCAGGATTCTGGAATTCTTGCAACACCTTTTTTCAGGGTGTTTCTCATGTGCGTCCACCCGTAAGCCTTTGCTACCAGTCTGGGATTTGAATCTGGTGTTGTCTGCTCTGCAAGGGCCTGCCTTTGAGCCTATCCATGATGCTACCTTGTCTATTCTGACCCTTAAGGTAGCCTTTCTGGTGGCTATCACTTCTGTAAGGCGAGTTTTTGAGCTAGCGGCACTTTCCATCAAACCTCCTTATTGTGAGAGACATCAGGATAAGGTGATGTTCCGGCTCAAGCCGGACATCCTGCCAAGGGTTGTGTCTGCCTTTCATCTTAATCAGGACATTGTTTCCTAATCCTGCTAATTCCAAGGAGCGGCCTCTGCATTCCCTGGATGTGGTCAGGGCTCTGAAGTTTTATTTGGTGGCCACTGAGCCTTTCAGGAAGTCTGATTTTTTCTCTTTTTGTTCTCACTTCTGGACCTAAAAAGAGTTTGCCTCCAGCTAAATCCACTATCAGCAAGTGGATCCGTTAGGCGGTGGTTCAAGCCTATTCTGCTAAGGGAAAGGAACCTCCCTTTAGGATTACTGCTCATTCCACTCGTGCTATTGGTGCCTCTTGGGCTTTTCAGCAACAAGCTTCTGTTGAACAAGTTTGCAAGGCCGCTACTTGGTCTTCTGTTCATACTTTTTCTAAGTTCTACAAAGTTGATGTTAAGGCCTCAGCGGATGCTGCTTTTGGCCGCACGGTGCTTCAGGCGGTAGTGCCTTGAACTACTGGCCGTTACTCTTTGGGAATCCCACCCTACTCTGGACACTGCTTTTGGATGTCCCACCTGTTATGAATACCGAAGCGGGCCGTGCCATGCAATAAAGAAAAAAGCAATTCTGTGAGTACTCACCTGTAGAATTGTTTTTGTTCTTGCATGGCACGGCCCGCTTCGCCCCACCCTTGTTATCGTTATTCTTGGTTGCCTCTTTATGGTGATTGTTCCAAGTCAATTGGGGTTTTTTACCTTTTTCACATTTTTTACTTATTCTCTCCCTGCTTCTTGTCTCACTACTTGTGTACGCTGGGAACTCTATGGTTAAGCCCGTTTTTATAGGGAGCCTAGAGATGCCACAGCTTTCTGCAGTACCACTGCGCCACCTTGTGGCGGAATAACCCAACTGTTATGAATACCGAAGCGGGGCCGTGCCATGCAAGAACAAAAACAATGCTTGCTTTATTGTGTTTGCATAATGTTTTAAGTTGTGTGTTGTTGTTTGCACTATTGCACTTTATTAAGGGTTAGTGAGGTTTACATTATACTGAATTTGTATTAATATTGTACATTATATTAGATTGATTTCTCTGTGTAGATCATTATTTAATAGCTGGGTCCTTTTTATTTACTATTTTTTTGCACAGCACATGGTTACTTTAGTAATCTATAGGAGCCTGCTTTGTGGATATTAATTGTACCCTGCCCTGATACTTGATTTATTTTGTGATGATTTGATTATCATCTTGGTCCTGGGGATCAGTGTTGATCTTTAGCAGTTGTTGTGTTTTTGTTCAATAAAAGTGTATTTATTTTGAACTTTGAGCTGTGGCCCATTTCTAGACTCAGGAGAGTAGTTTTTGGTTGATGTAGGATTAAACCGGACCTTCAGCGTGATTTAATGAAAAGCCCAAACTCTTAAAAAATGGTTCCCCTGCATCTAAAATTAATATATTTTACGTTTTTAGTCACTAATTTATTATTCTTTCCCCCACTGGGCTGCAACTCTGTTCAGGAATTTAGGATACGGGCGCCGCCATCTTGACTCAGAAGCATCACACTTACTGAGGAGAGGAGAATGGGATAAGGTACAGGGGGGCAGGTTATAGCTGTGCTTTGCTCAGACAGAGCAAAGCTGGGGTCAGGTAAAGGTCAGCAGTCCCAGAATGCAGAGCAGCACAGTCAGGAGGCACTTCCTGTTTGCAGGTTGCCTGATAAGATGGCGGCTTCCATAAGCGCCATCTTGGATGTTTAAAGGCTCATAACATGCAGTAGATGCAGGTAGGATGATTTTTAATGTGGACACTCTGTATGTACAGGGTGTGGAAAACATATAAGATAGACTCTTATTCAGAGTGAAGGTCCGCTTTAAGTGTCTAGGAGAGCACACCCATTGTATAATATTCTGAGCTGTGTCTACCTATTTGTAGTTTTATAAGTTTAGTCATAAGTATGATAGTATGACCATGTCTGACATATATCCCTGCTAAGATCAATCTGGTGATAGGTCCTTTTCCTTGGGGCATCCAGATTTGGGATGCCCTGCTGTGTGAAACCCCCCAGATCACCCACGCAACTCACCTTTCCGCAATTCCCGCTGCATATGTGCGGACCCTTGTCCATTCAGTGATTTATGTCATGCATACTAATGCACAGCATAACTTGCTGTTTCAGAGAACGTGGCGTGAGCCTTCCCGAAAAGGTGACTGTGGGCGATTGGTGGGGTTCACACAGTGGGACATCTCAGCACTGCCATCTCTGTCACCTGTGCTCAGCCCCCATTTGGCACCCCCCTGACCCTCTGCACTCCAGCCACGTGCCCCCCTGCCTCCCCTAGCTATGCCCCTGACACACAGCACTGGAAGACATGCCCTCATGCTTACAATTTGAGAGATCGGTGATTTTCAATGCATGTTGAAGTGCACATCCAACACAGAAGGCCTAATGCAAGAGTCCTTGATAAAGAACCTATCAGTCTTTCCACAAGCTTAAAGCGGACCAACAGTCAAACATTACTTAAACCAGGCCAACACAACAAACAGTATGCATCCCACCCCAGGGCAATTCAGATTGCTGCACATAAAAATTAAATTCTCATGTATCTGCAGGCCGCCTGCAAACAGAAAGTGCTGCTGGGCTTCCTGTTACTGTGCATTGTCAGTTATGTCAGTTGAATCTAGGCAGCAGCATGGCTGAGATGTTGGGAGAAGAAGCTCCAAAATGGTCGCTACCATTGTGCCAGGCTGTCTGGTTTAAACCATTAGCAGCCATTTTGCCTGCATTCAACAGACATAACTGACAATGCTCAGTAACAGGAAACCCAGCAGCACTTCCTGTTTGTAGGTGGCCTGCAGCTCCATGAACCATCATATTGTTTCTAAAATTTACCACAGCAGGAGCTACAAAAAGGTAAATTCATATTTATGTGCAGCAATCTAAATTGCCCTGGAGAGGGATGCATATGAGCGCTGTTTGTTGTGTTGGTCCGTTTTAAGTCATTTTTTACTGTTGGTCGGCCTTAATGTTTAATGTTTATGAAATCCTTGTGCAATTAAAAATCTCTCACCGTGAGCACGGTATTTCACAAGAAAAAGACCCTCCTCTGATATTTGGCCATTGTCACTACATGGTAAGGTGCAGCCAGCTCTAACTGAACCAGCTGTAATACTTTAAAGGGTACTTTAAAGGGCCAGACAACTGATGTTGAGAAACATCAAATTTAAAGTTTCTCAATCCTTTAACGGTTAACTTTTTGATTCTAGTGGTACTGAACAGCCCAAACCATTTAAAATAAGCAATCCATCTTTTTACCCCATATAATTCGGGGGGGAGGGGGTTACTGAGTATTTTCCAGGATTCCGTGGAAAGGGACCTAATATTGCTTAGTGAAATATCCCCCAATTTGTACGTCAGGAATGCTCTGCTACTAAAGTACTCCAGAACAATGACCTAATTATAATCCGACAAGTGGACAAAGGTGGCAGGGTCGTTGTAATGGACAAATCAATGTACCGGACAGAAGCCTTCCATCAGCTGAATGGCGCGCCAACATATCGCCATTTGTCAAATGACCCGACCAAACTCAATCAGACTTGTATAAGCTCCTTGAGGAAGGAATTGCTTTAGGTGTTTTGATATATGTTTATATGTTGACTTTGCCACTGTTCCATCACCTTCCCAAGATTCATAAGGATACATATCCACCCCAAGGTTGTCCCATAGTGGCTGGTATTGGAGGTTTGAATGAAACTTTAGGTTGCAGGTTGACCTATCATCTCCAACCACTGACTAGGCTACCGGGCTTTCTCAAAGACACGGCTCATCTCCTTGAATGCCTAACAAATATAAAGTGGAAAACAGGGGCGTCCTGGTGCACACTTGATGGCTCATCGCTTTACTCCTGTAATCCACATGATTTGGCATTAGGGGCCCAATTATTCCCAATACCTACAAGATCTAATTCATTGTATGTTGATGGCTACTGATTACTTATTGCAACATAATTATTTCACCTCTTTTTCTTTTTTCTCCAACTTCAAGGTGCTTCTATGCGGCCCCATTTTCCCTATTTTTAGTGAATTTGTATATGGGGTGGTGGGAGCACTCACATATACATGGGATGAAAAACGTATACTGGGATCAAATCAAGACATATTTCAGATACTTAGACAACCTATTGTCATATATTAAAGGGGGGGGGCTTCCTATCAGATCTTGATGCCTTCATTGAACGATAACTCACTTAATCTTTCCTTTACTGGCCATTGCCATGATCGTGAGATTGATTTTCTAGATTTAACAATCAAAGCAGATCTAGTAAGCAATACCATGGTATCACTACCACGTACAGGAAACCCACAGCGGGTAATGGCATCTAGTTGTCACCCCTGTCACACCATCAAGGTTTTTCCAATGGGGGAAATGATTAGAGCGAGAGAAAATTGCGTGCGTGAGGCCGACTTTTTGATGGAGACAGAGAATACCAGCATGAGACTCAGGGATAAGATGCTTTCTCGGCAAAGACGATGCTTTCAACAAATCATGTTTCAAGTTAATGGGTAGACAACCTCATCCTACAATTTCTTCCAATAATACTATTACATTCAGTACTCCTTATTCTACTGAATTTAAACAAGGGGCTGCTATCATCAAAAAACACACTCCCTTCCAACAAGCGCATGTACTACTAGCTGACAATATTGGGGCAGGCATTAGAATTGTTAGCAGACGGACACCTAGCATTAGCAACCAGCTGTCTCCTAGCTTGTTCACACGACAGGGTTTTACCTATGTGGGGAACAGAGGTTTTCCATGTGGAAATATCTTAAGAAGGGCAACAATATTACCTCTACTGTGACACAAAAACATACCCCATCAGGCAAATCATCAACTGTAATTCCACCTCGGCGATCTATTTGATTACTTGGGAAATTTGCAGAAAACAATATGTTGGATGCCCAAAGTGGATACTCTTTATTTCGAGCACTTACAGGGTATAGGCCGTCAGGATCTTTCTAAGGTATCTAATGTTGCTCACCATTATAATGAGAATTATATTAATTTGCCACCTAATCTGCCCCTTATCGGTATTGAGAGAGTTAAACTAGGGGCCAGGGGAGGAGATCTCCATAAAAACTCCTAGGATGCGAAGTTAGATTTTGAAACTGACCACACGTATGCATCTAAGTTTAAACCACAAATTAGACATTGCTTTGCTTATTTGAGGTCAGTGAATTCCGTAGCAATATCTGTGTATTTTTATGCACCAGATATCCATTATCCATCTCTTATCCTCTATATATTTTTCCTATAAAATGTATGTATCATTATCTAAATCATAGGATACATATTAAAGTGGACCAACACCCAGGATTTTGACTATCCTGGGTTTTGGTCCACTTCGGCGGGGCACCCCGATCGGGGGTGCCCTGCTGTGTGAAGCCCCCCAGAAAGCCCCAAAATCTTACCTGTCCCCGCTGCCACGTGACTGGACGGTCCAATCCCCGCCAACGTCCAGGCGGGGATCAGGAACGTCCAAGCGGCTGCCGCCGCCGCCGCCTCCCTCGCATCACTTTCGGCGCGCGGGAGGCGGCGGCGGCCGGCCGCCGCCGAAGATCAGGTAAGCGATTTGGGGTGTCTGGGGGGGTTTCACCCCGCGAGACATCCCGATCTCGGATGTCCCGCGGGGTGGGAGGTGATCGGCCCGGGAATCTTATAGATTTCCGGGCCGATCACCTCTCGGTGTTGGTCCACTTTAAGTTTAACAAAATATTTTGCTACATCTAATGCTCACGCTTTAATTGGTGGCATTCTCTTTATATTTAGTTCGACCAGGAATCTTGGGGTATTCTATTTACTTTAGCTTTTTTATATTGACAAGATGGATTTTTCCACGATTGAGGTATACTCAATATAATATAATATACATAAATATATACAGTAATATATATGTTAATATCTACTACCAACCTTTTCCAGTACTCCCTATATATATAGACAGGCTAGTATATTTTACCAATCCTTTTCGGTATTTTCATTTTCATTGGTTGTTGAGCATTGGAAAAAGTCATATCAATTGCGAATGTGTCCTCAGTATTAAACCGGACCTTCACCTTGAATAAGAGCCTTCATATCGTATATGTTTCCCCCACCCTGTACATACAGATTGCCCACAATAAAAAGCATCCTACCTGCACCTAGTGCATTTTCTGAGTCGTTAAACACCCAAGATGGTAGCCCATGGAGTCTCAGGCTGCCTGCAGATAGTATCTTCTCACTGTGCCGCTCTGCATTCTGGGATTGCTGTCCTTTTCCTGTCCCCAGGTCTGCTCTAACCCGCCCCCTGCACTTCCCCCCTTCTTCTGTCCTCATCATGTGATGCTTCTGAGGCAAAATGGCGGCGTCCGTATCCTAGAGTCCTGAACAGAGTTGCAGCCCATTGGGGGAAAGAATAATAAGTATGTGACTAAAAACATAAAATATATTAATTTTAGATGATTGGGAATAGTTTTTTTTATGGGTTTTGGCTTTTTAATAAATGATGCTGAAGGTCCAGTTTAATGCTTATCATTCTCATACTTTAGTTCCATTAGGGAACATGTTTCTCTTTTTCTATATATATTGTGTTTCCTATCCCTGTTCAGAGATTGGGCATGCCTTATCTGGTTCCCCTTTTTAATTCCCAGCCTGGGTAACCTTTGAGCCACACATCCTGAGATCCCGTTCCCACATCACGGGCAACCTTTGCCTCCTGTACAAAAAATGCCAAGGTAGGTGGAGTTGAGGGCGTTGTCCGACTACGGCATTGTGCTCCCCCCATTTATGTTTGCAGTAGCTTCGCACTTCCGCCAGCCCACTCACTGCTCCAGGGGTCAGTTCATTGTTTATACCTTTTATACATGTCTGTTGCTCTGGTACCAAATCTATTACTAATGACTTGGATTCTGTCCAAAACCCGTAAGAGGATCTGAGCTATTTACCCAGGTCTATTAATCAGCATGTTTTTATGGATGATTGCATGACTATTCATTGGCATTTGGTTTTTAACTTGAACCAATAAAGTGTTCTGTGTGTACACGGCTCACTTCTCTCTTCTTGGGGTACAGACTTGGTGTACAGTTGCCAATAGCAACAGATTGCAGGTAGTGAAAACTGCTTTCATAATACACACATTTTCTAACATAGGAAAAAATAAAACAATACTAGATCAGCTCAGCACCTTGAGGACATCCTTTTGGCACTAAAAAATATACACTTTCATAAATTCCATCAAAAGTGGACTTACCCCTTAATAATTCTGTCCTGCTCACCACTGACCTCTGAAAAATCAGAGCTTCTCCAATAGTATACTCCAATTTTTGCTGTCAGACATGTTTAATTGGAGGAGCAACATTGTCCTGCATGATGGTGAAAGGCAGTTCCCACCCAATGGTTTTTCATCCTACTACAGCTGCATCTTCTAGGGTAGTGTCCCCTAACCCTTTACTCGAGCGCCACCAACAGATCATGTTTTGTAAATCTCCATCTAGCTGGCTCTAAAGCTAAGTTGGATAACTAATTACTTCATCTGTGCATTTGTGTGGAGATCTGCAAAACATGGCCTGTTGGTGGCTCTTAAAGTGATCCTACACCCAGAAAGGAAGTTTATGTCATCACCTTTCATCCCTAGCCCAGTGGCCCAATACAGCCTGTGTTTCTTTTCTTGTTTTAGCCTTTGCCCAATATTCAAAGCAACACATATTGCTCCCTGGCCGAGCAGCCCTAACTCCGGGTGCTTTCCAGCGATGTTACATTCAGTTACAGTACACACAGCTCAGCATTTGGGGGGTCCACCTTCTCAGATATAATAACTGCAATAAATCTAAACCAAACTGCTATTATGTGACCTTGTAAAACAATTAAAGAGGACCAACGCCCTCCACGGTGAGGGTGTTGGTGGCTGCCGGTGCCGCTGCAATTTGACAGGCTGGAGGGGGCATCTAGTCCAGAATACTGGAGCCTTCCCCACACATAACCTCCCAGGACGCCCCTAAATCTAACCTTCTTTCTCTCCCCTGCCAGGAACCCAGTGCCAGGACAGTGTTAGAGTGTCAGGCCCAGTGATTTCCAGATGGCATCATGTCCCAGCACCCAGGATTTGAACATGCTGTTGTTCAATTCTCATGTTACTGTGTAATGTACCGGGGTCTCAATCTAAGTACACAGGAGCCTGGGAATAGAACACCATAAATTGAGTTTAGATCAACATAACCCGAACAGAGACTTATTTTTCTACTCTCAGTGAAAGAACTAACTTGGCTATTTTTGTTTTGCATCACAGGTGGATTTGGGGGTATTTGCTACTCTGACCACTTAATGTTTTTACTCTTTAGCTAAGTATGTCCAGGCTAAGCATAAAATTCTAAGCAAAGTTCCCTCACCTGACATGTAGCTGGTTTCCTCATCTGGTGTGTTGCTGCATATAGCTGCTGAAGCAGAAATCTCACCCTTCATCTTTAGCCAAGTCCCCAGATTTTATCCATGCATGATCACCATTTTAGCACTAAGAGGTGGGCATCTTTTTACCCCTTATAATGAATCAGGCCTGAATCGGACTCCGCCGTGTCTGCAAGGGATATCTAACATATAACATTGGCTTTTTGTTATTTTAATTTTATTGTAAAATATATTGACAGCAGCATAATAACTGTTGCTGCAGATATTTTCTAACTAAATTTCCTATCTAAATGTAACATTCTGACTGACTCATCTTTTAATAGCCGAGCGTGCTGATTGGCTAACCACCCACACCTGTGCCAGGGGAATGCCGGAAGGGTCAGTTTTACCGTCAGTCGGGATGCCATTTTTAAGAGGATCATAGCACAGGTTTGTTTGACTATTCTGGGTTTTGGTCCTTTCCCCGTGGGCACCCCAATCAGGAGTGCCCCACTGTGTGAAACCCCCCAGGATGCCGAGCCCAGCTCACCTCTTCCCGGTCCCACGGCGTGTCTAAGAGCAGCTGCTCTGATGGCCTCATCCTCCACTTCCCTCTAACAGGGAGCGTGCCCGCTAGCTCATTTATGAATGCCCGGAGCGGGCACGCTCCCTGTTAGAGGGAAGTGGTGCTCTTAGACACGCCGTGGGACCGGGAAGAGGTGAGTGAGATCGGGCGATCTGAGGGGTTTCACACAGGGGGGCACCCCCAATCGGGGTGCCCCCGGGGAAAGGGCCAACACCCAGGATAGTCAAAATCCTGGGTTTTGGTCTACTTTAATTTCATTTCATTTTACAACTTGCCTGGACAGTTCATTTTATCATTCATCTATAAACATTCAAATTTTTATTTAATATATGTATTTTATTAGACATTTTACTACGTTAGCCTACTTAATTTTAAGTGATGCTTTACTAAACTATTATTTTTTATCTGTTTTCAGCTCTAATGCCATTGCTCTTGTTCAGTGGTGGAAATAAAATTTATAGCATTGACAGTGATGGGACCAACTTCAGGACAGTGATTGGAAACACTGGTACTTCAGTCTCTCTGGATTTTGATCAGCAAGAACAACGAATGTACTGGCTGGATCATCGGAGAGGTTTTCTTCAAAGAGTTTTTTTGAATGGGACTAAACGTGAGGTAAATTGCTTAAAAATAGAAACCCTGACCAGTGCCTTTCTTAATTTGTGCGAGTTAGTAGACGTTCCACAATGGGCCTACAATGACCATTGGTATATTGTTTAGATATATATTCCTGACAGGTCTGTGCTGAAATTATAATATTGCAGGTAGATTTGGTGAATACTGTATTTGGTAACCTTGCATAACCAAGAATCCGTTCAAGGAGCATTACACATCATCAGCTTTTGTAATGACAGTAGTAGATAGGTTATTGATTGAGATAGAGTAAAGGTGAAGATTGACTGGGAATGTAAGAACATGGTGGGTGAAGAATGAGGAGAAAAATGTGGGGAAATGTGGGGAGATCAAAGGCAAAGAGACAGATGGTGACAAAAGACCAGCCAATTGTTTCCACCAGAGGTTTGTTACCTTATGGATTCATTACCCTATGTACTGAAGCATCCA
Source organism: Gastrophryne carolinensis (assembly GCA_027917425.1). Classification (NCBI taxonomy): domain Eukaryota; kingdom Metazoa; phylum Chordata; class Amphibia; order Anura; family Microhylidae; genus Gastrophryne; species Gastrophryne carolinensis. Next base: position 200,325,405 of record CM051234.1, read on the forward strand.
ATCACCACTCCCTCCCTACCCATGGGGCATCCCTAATTAGGGTCCCCCCCCCCCCCAGCTACAAGTTAAAAGCAAGCCAAAAATACACATCTTTCACAGATGGCAGCTGTCTCTAGTCCTCATTCCCGATCTGCTCTGCCTATTCCCACTTCACTAGAGACCAACAAAGTTTGACAGGCAGGCATACACATGGCGGCAGTCACAAGAGACATTTAAGTGGACTGAAAGTCATATTAATGAATTAGCCTGCTTTAAAATATATCCTTGGGTCCATCCAAATTTGGAATACCCCACAGTGTGACACTCCCCTGGTTTTCCTTTACATTCACTTAAATGCTCAATCACATGGCTGCGGCTAAGCTTTATTATGCTTTGTACCACCCCACAGCATCCCCACTCCCCCCAGTCTGTACTGCCTGCAGACATTCAAGAACACAGAGCAGGAATACCACCAGATTCATGCATGTGCAAAAAGAGTATACCGGGAAAACAGGGGACTTATTGCTGAGAGGAATCCCCGGAGATAGGATTCAACCTGGACTACAGTCATTTAGACTTTCAGGTTTTTGCCTCATTTTAATCAATGCAGGATTGGAGTTGTTTTGCCTTGTCATGGGGGGGGGGGTGCCTAGATCTTGACAGTTCTGCTTTAAAATCTGGAATGTTGATTTGGCATACAGTACACTCATTACACTACATCACTATACATTATCTCTAAACTGGACAGGAAACTTATAGTCCTCCCCCAACAAAAATGAAAACGAGGGGAGCACTCATTTCATGTGTCCGCTTATAAGCTTCGGACGCATTCGCCAATGAATTTTGCTGTGATCAGGCATGATGATGTATCTATTATGTCACATTTGTCATGGTTTTAATGACTTGTTTCTATTTGGTACCTTTCATTTCCTAAGCACCGGACACATCTATGCTTGTGTGTCAGGAAATGACAGGCACAACTCTGAAAAATATTCCAGCTGATGTGATTATAAAATGCCTTTCATATAAGCCTATGGCCCTTATTTATGAAGGAATAGCGACAGGTAGCGATTGGTGAGCGGCTGGTAATGACGGGCACCGCCACAAGAACGCCGGCTCCCCACCACAATCACACATTTATGACTGAGATAGCGCCATATAGCGACTCATTCATCATTATTCCAGCCTCAGCATACACCGCCAGTGTCCGACCTTGAACAGCGACAGGTATGACCTTTCGCTACCTGGCGCTCTCCAATGCATTTCAATGGAACAATCTTTAAATATTAATAATTAATTGTTAATAATTTTTTTTTTTTTTTATGTGAAAATTTCTGTTATCACTTCTGCAATGTTAGATATTTTTTTTTAAAGTAAGAAAAAAATAAAAAAAAAATTTGTGCAGAATTGATATTACAGGTCTGATATTAATGTATTCATATTCCAAAATGTTTTTATAAACTTGTTTTTTTTGGTTTCCCAAAATATGGTTGTTTGGGAGTTAAAAAACTACTTTTAACCCATCGCCGCCAGCGCTCTGGGGTTTAAACATGCATTTCACAGCGCGAGAATTTTTGGAGCGTGATTTGTTAATGAATATGGTGGGAGCCGGTCGCTATGGCCATTCGCTATCATGCGCTCCCATACAGCGCGGAACCTGTCAAATAGTGACTCATCACCTTTTATTCAACATTACTGCACACCGACTGAGTCGCTATCAACAACTGAACAACGGCCAAGCACAGCGACTACTAGCGGGAGCTGTGAAAATACCGCTACAGTCGCTCTACTGTGGCTACCTGGCGCTATTAATAAATCAGTCTCCCTCTCCTGTAGAGTAGGGTTTAAAGGAAACAGGAGAGAGAGACTGTTGTAGCATATTATAAGAGTCTTTAAAAAAAGTACAAGTGAGCATGACAGCCTAATTTGATTAAATTGTATCTAAATTAAATATTGATGAAAGTGGAAATATTCAATAAACAATTATGTGTTTTATAATCCAATACTTTCTGTACCAGTAATGTGTTTTTATAGATTTGAATTTGAGCTATAGAAATCAGTACACTGTTTCTCCGCTTGGATAAAAAAACAACACAATACAGCATTAAGTCCAGTACTGCATTGTATGTTATTTAGACATTATGAAAAAACATATATGCTTAATTTTATAACTTGTCACAAGCTGCATTACTGTACCAATTTTTAATTGTAGAGAATGCGTACAATACTACAAGGAGCCACATCATTCACCTTGGATTGGAGACACAGAATGATCTTTTGGTGTAACCAGAATAAAGGAACTATAGAGTGGACTGACATGAGTGGAAAGAAGTCTCGAACCCTTTTGAGAGGTTTAGTTCAACCCACCTTCATTTCTGTTGATCCTGTGGAGGGGTATATGCTACTTTAGAACTTTATATTATTATTATTTTCTTCATCATCATAATGCCATATTTTTCACACCATACGATCCACTTAAGGTTTAAAGGAGAAAAATAGGAATAAAAATATTCTGTAATAAATGGTGTGCTAAAATACCCCTTGCCTAGAACCCCATAAAAGGCAGCATGAAGAACCCCCCCACCCCTCCATTCACTTCATAACAGGCAGCATGCTGCATCCTTCCCCAGAACCTCAAAGCAGAGACTTTGCAGAATCACCGCCGAACACCCCATAACAGGCAGTGTGCAAAATCCCCCCCTTAATCACTATGTAACAGGCCATGTGCATAACCCCCCAATCACCCCATAAAAGGCAGTGTGTATAGTACCCCCCTCAATCACCCCATAACAGGCAATATGCATAACCCCCCTCAATCACCCCTTAACAGGCAATATGCAGAATGACCCCATAACAGGCAATGTGCAAAATACTCCCCCAAAACCCCATAACAGGCAGTGTGAAGAATACTCCCTCACAACCCCATAGCAGGAAGTTCACAGTTTTCCCCCAATCACCCCATAACAAATAGCATGCCCCCACCACAGAGGTAGTGCAGCAAACCCACCTGTCCTGGGGGAGCTCTGCACCATATTTGTGTGCGTCTGCAGGAAGCGTTGGACAATGGAGGACCTGCAGGGGGGCACGCAGGGAGTCTGTAAGTGTAACTGCTTCCTGTCTGGCGCTCCCTACACATGATTTCAACAAAAGTCCACTCGTCTTACCTGCACTCCCCCACCACTGAACGTTCTCTCGCAGCTCTGGTTCCAACCGTCAGATGGGCGTGGCCTGTGTACGGCCAACTCACATTGTTTTCAATGGACCCTGGCCATACACAAGCCAGTCCCACCACCCGGAACTAGGGCTGCAGGCCTTTTTTTTTACATTCACCCCCACAACACTCCAAAAGACGCACTTATAGAGGTCGATTCAGAGACAGGCAAGAATTCTCACTTCTTTTTTTAGGAGAGGTAACTGCCATTCACTTTTATTGTCTACAATTGGACTGATTCAGAGCCAGGTGAGAAATTACACCCAGTAGACAATGAAAGTGAATGGCAGTTTTCTCTCCTAAAAAAAAGATAGACTCCATGGAGCAACAAATGTGGTAAATCAAAAATTGTAAAGCGGAACAAAACCAGTGAATTTGACTTTCCCAGTTTTTGTTCTGTTCCCCAGGGGCATCTTGATTTGGGATGCCCCGCTGTGTTAAACCCTCCAGTTCACCCAGTAAAACTCATCTCTTCTTAGTCTGACGCATCCGTGGGTGCTCAGCTAATGAGAGCCATTTGCTCTGTTTACCACTTTTGGCAATTAGCTCTCATTGACTTGAATGGGGTGCTTGCTGCCGCGACTTTCAGATATCACCCGACTGGACTTATAGCAGAGCCATTGGCCAAACAACCCGCTGCGCTGTGTGGGGATCTGTATAGGGGGATGAGAGACGCCGCTCCAGCTGAGCCATATACTACCACTGCCACTGACTGATCGCGGGGGGAACTGACCCCATTTGCCAGCACTTGGATTTCAAGTTTGGCCCTCTTCTACCAACAGCCAACGGGAAACATACTAATACTAATGAAAATCTGATGTGCGGCGGTGACAGGGCAGAGTCTTGCTTTCATTTTTTTATATGCCATCTTAAATACATTGAATGTAACCCCTGGGAAAATCTTAATTTAAAAAGGGGGAAACATATTGGGGCAACAAGCTGCTCTACCAATCCACCCAGTAAATGAATGGTAACATTTGAATTACATTTCCTGAATTATTTTTGCAGCAAAACTTTTAACTGTGCCAAAATACATTTTGTGTATTTTTAACTGATCAAATGTTGGGAGCATGTTATGCCTGATCGCCCCACTCAGACGGTGACCCACTGCATAGTTTTATTTGAACATTTATTTTGATATAATTTGTAGGAGCAACCCCATTTTGCAGGCGCTGACAATGCCAAAATATTCTATATATAAATAGTATCACGGAAACTGGTAAAAAATATATATTTAATGAAGAGTCAACGCAAAATTAAAATTATTCAGATTGATGGCAAAATAATTTCAACTTAAGTATACAGCAAATCCAGTTGATTTATCACTCATTCATGAGATACTCACAGTATATGTAATTATGTAACTATTGCTCTGCAGTTCCATGAAAATCCTTAGCGGTATAAATTATTATCAGTTTTATATTTGGCTTCTTATTTCAGTTCATTAGTGACCTACACCATCTAGTGGCAAGCTAATAGAGTGCAGTTTACTAAGGAATCTCATAGTAGACCAACAGTCACTAAAATCGATCAGTGTATATGTCTTTAAACCCCCACCTTCGTGTTGCACTCATGTGCTTAAATGATATTTGCCTTTTTTGTTAAGAAACATATGCCTCCTTTAATGTGAATGAGGCCAGGGTTGTCAGCCTAAGGGTGCTGCCATATTCTTCCCCTGGAGCTGGGTTGTTTACAAGCTTTCTCCAGGGCTACCTGTGGAATCCTGCGCTTGCTCCCTGCCAACTAGCTGCTTCTACCATGATAATGAATGTGTGGTGCAGACAGTGTTCTATCTGCATGAAAATGCTGCCCATTTAGGCCCTTATTTATGAAGGAATAGCGACAGGTAGCGACTGGTGAGCGGCCGGTAATGACGGGCACCGCCACGAGAACGCCGGCTCCCCACCACAATCACACATTTATCAAGCCAATCCTGCTTAGCGACTGAGATAGCGCCAGATAGCGACTCATTCATCAATATTCCAGCCTCAGCCCACAGCGCCAGCGTCCCACCTTGAACAGGGACAGGTATGACCTCTCGCTACCTGGCGCTCTCCAATGCATTTCAATGGAACAATCTTTAAATATTAATAATTCATTGTTAATGTTTTTTTTTTTTTTTTTTTTTTTAAATGTGAAAAATTCTGTGACCACTTCTGCCATTTTAGATAATTTTTTTAAGGGAAAAAAAAAAAAAAAATTGTGCAGAATTGATATTACAGGTCTGATATTATTGTATTCATATTACTAAATTATTATTATTTTTTTTTTTTTGGTTTCCAAAAATATGGGGGTTAAAAAACTACTTTTAACACATTGCCTCCAGCGCTCGGGGGTTTAAACATGCATTTCACAGCGCTTGAATTTTTTGAGCCTGATTTTTTGATGAATATGGTGGGAGCCGTTCGCTCTGACCAGTCGCTATCATGCGCACCCATACATTGCGGAACCTGTCAAATAGCAACTCGTCACCCCGTATTCAACATTACTGCACACCGACTGAGTCGTTGTCAACAACCGAACAATGGCCAAGCACAGCGACTACTAGCGGGCGCTGTGAAAATACCGCTACAGTCGCTCAACTGTCGCTCCATGTCGCTATTAATAAATCAGCCTCCCCGTATTTGAGATACAAATAGGCATATATGCAATACAGCGGGGGGCAGGTTATTGCTGTCACATATGTTTATTAGACTGTTGTTCCACTTTAATACTTTGCTCTGACATAGGAAGCTTTAGATTTAGCATATCTCTGGTGTTTGTTGAGTTGGTGTAAATAGATATATAAAAATAATATGTATTTTCGTTTTAATAAGAATGGTACAAAACCAAATAAAGTAGATAACCGTTGAACATCATGGGATAGATTACCACCATAAAAATGTTCTTTTTGCCACCCTATATTTATTTATTAACAAATCTCCCAATTCACATCACCAGCTATTTTCTGAAAGCCTTCAGTAATTTACTGGCAAATTTCTACTAGAACCAAAAAAGGCACTTACCAAACTATAATTAGACGGGGAGGCCGATTCATTAATAGCGGCAGGTAGCGACAGTTGAGTGACTGTAGCAGTATTTTCACAGCACCCGCTAGTAGTCGCTGTGCTTGGCCGTTGTTCGGTTGTTGACAGCGACTCAGTCGGTGTGCAGTAATGTTGAATATTGGGTGAGTAGTCGCTATTTGACAGGTTCCGCGCTGTATGGGAGCACATGATAGCGACTGGCCATAGCGACCGGCTCCCACCATATTCATTAACAAATCACGCTCAAAAAATTCTCGCGCAGTGAAATGCTTGTTTAAACCCCAGAGCGCTGGCGGCGATGGGTTAAAAGTAGTTTTTTAACCCCCAAACAACCATATTTTTGGAAACCAAAAAAAACAAGTTTATAAAAACATTTAGTAATATGAATACATTAATATCAGACCTTTAATAACAATTCTGCACAAATTTTTTTTTTTGTTTTTTTTTACCTTAAAAAAAAATCTAACATTGCAGAAGTGGTCACAGAATTTTTCGCATTTAAAAAAAAAAAAAACATTAATAACAATTAATGATGAATATTTAAAGATTGTTCCATTGAAATGCATTGGAGAGCGCCAGGTAGCGAGAGGTCATACCTGTCGCTGTTCAAGGTTGGACGCTGGCGCTGTGGGCTGAGGCTGGAATAATGATGAATGAGTGGCTATATGGCGCTATCTCAGTCGCTAAGCAGGATCGGCTTGATAAATGTGTGATTGTGGTGGGGAGCCGGCGTTCTCGTGGCGGTGCCGGTCGCTCACCAGTCGCTACCTGGTGCTATCCCTTGTTAAATAAGGGCCTTAGTACACTAGGCGCACCTGACCTGAAAATGTGTGCAAGGGCTTCCCACTTACAATGGTTAATAAAATGGATTGATACAGACAGGAAAGAAAGCGTGGGTTAAAGCAAAACTAAATCCAACATCTCCCAAAGAAATATCTTGCTTGCACATGAATAAATCTTCCTCATAAAATATATCTATCCGTTCACACTATAGCATGGACAGTAAATAAGACACAGGATCGAACTCACTCTCAAAAACCCAACCTTTTTCCCATTTCTGGACATTTTAAAATCTATATCCAGCAACCTGGAATGTAAAATAATTAGATGGAATCCAGCTCTATTTAATCTTTTAAAAAAATAACCAGGTTCGGGGTGCTACTAAATACTTTTCTAGGAACCAACTTAGAAGGTGTAATTAATAAACTGGGAAAAGGAATGAATAAATACCTGAAGGTCGCACAAACACCAAAAAGGCACTTACCAAACTATAATTAGATGGTATCAGTGCCCTGGAAAATTAGATCACTTTGATTCCAGACATAAAATAGCAATCTATTCATGAAGCGAATAGCAATCTATTAGTGCATGCTACAAAAAATACAGTAAATAAAAAAACGAGGCAAAATAAGGAAAATAAATTAGATATGGTGGGATAGAGGAAGACACATGGTAGCATAGGGGGGAAAAGGAAAAAAAAACCCACGCAGGAGAACAAACCAATAATGATGAGAGAAGGAGTCCACTCATAGGAGTGCTATCTGAACATGCCATATTCGCTCACTGAGACATATATTTTATTTATCCGTGCTTGAACTGACCAATACTTGCTTGTAAAGGCTGGAGATCATCCTGCTCTCCATTGCCACCCTGCCCACCACCACCACCACCACCGTGCTCTGCCATGTTAGGGAAAAAAACTGGTCTCAGCTTTTTGAAATTAATAAGAAGAATTGTCACAGATCTTGATAGATCTCATCATCATTTGTCAGTGTGTTAAGCAAACGTTGATACCTGTTCCTTTAAAACGAAACTGAACCATCATATAAATATTGTGCAGAAAATGAAATAGATGTGGGCTTGTAGTCACAAACAACATATCAAAGGAAAATTATTTTAGCATTTAGGAAAAATAAGACGCAAAACATTTCCATAATTGATTAGCAGAAATCTATATATTCATTTAAAGGCACTGTCACTAAAAAAAGTTGTGTGATGTTTTGCAGGTTTCTTTTCTGGACATCTGGAAATTCACATTCTGTTATTGAAAGGGCCAGTTTAAATGGCATTAATGTGACCTATGTTATTAGAATAAAAGGAGAACTTAAAGCCCTGGAGCTGGACACAATAGATAAAAGGATATATTGGGTTGTTTCTGTACCTGATGCAGAGGAAAGCATTGGCACGTGTACTTACTATGGAGATTCCACAACAGTAATAAAGAATTCAGCCATGTAAGTGTGTAAATGTGTTTTTTTCAGTGGACCTGACTACTGTACCACTATGCTAACTGATCCACTTCTCGCAAATTCATAGTTAAACGATTACCCCACCTATTTTTGGGCCTGTAGCGGCCATTTGTTAAAAGGTAAGGGATACTCTTTATTGTTCTTACATTTTCAGATTTTTTTCAGAAGAAACAAAATACATTAAATTAAAGGAAATAGAAAAATAGAAAAATGCAATGGAAAAGCATTTCCCTCCTGAGGTTTGAATCAAATTTTGTAATGTCAGGGGTGCACACAGATTACATAAGACCAAATAGCACACCAGTACTAGCTCCCCTAATGCTATGGGCCCGTCTCATCTGCTCCCCCTAATTACCCTATTAATAGGACATAATGTAGCTGGAAAGTGATGTTTTTCTACTGCTACAGGTTGCTGAATTCTGCTCTCTATCCCCTGAGCAGCTCATCCACTTCCTAGATGCACTTTGCTCTGACATAGTCACTGCTGCCCCAAGGCACAAAATGAGGGCAAGAAATGGCCCTGAGGAACCCAAAAGCTAATATATCTAAGGGGCGCGGGAGGTATCTGGCATTGGGCCTCTTCTGCCATCGGACTGGCAGCCCTGCCTTAATGGTATGTACACCTCTGCGTCATGTCTTTCTGAAAGATATACATAGTTAAGCTGCATTCATGACCAACAGATAATATCCAATAAGTGCCGTGTGCAGCCCAGACTGCAACTACATGGGCTGGGAATGGCTCAGTGAGGTCCTTGTAGGTTGTCACAGAGATATGGGGCCATGCTGAAAGCAGCACATCCTAGTTGCTGAAGGGTATGTGTGAGAAAATCCATAGAGTGAACACAATCAGAGTAGTCCCACAGATGCTAAGTAGAATCTGTAGAATTAGGGGATCAGAATAGTACCTGGAAGTCTTGGATTATGTCAGGCATTTCCAATCGTGTCATATGTTGCGTTATTGCTGGAAGATCCCATCCACCCCAGGTAGGCCACAGGTAAGACCATCAGCATGTATGGGTGTACATGATCTGAAAGGATGAATGAATGGCTGAATTGGTTGAGAGTGCTTTCAACATGGGCAAAATGGGCCCAGAGAATGACACTAAAAGATTCCCCAGACCATAACTCTGCCACCACCTGCTTGTGGTCTTCCAGCAGTGATTGCAGGGTGATGTTTCGCACACTCTACACACCCACATCCATCCATATGATGAAATAGAAACTTTGACTGATCAGAGAAGGAGAAGGCAACCTTCTGCCGGTCAGTGGAGGTCTAATTCCGTTTGTAAAAATTAAAGTCTTTTCTGCCGATGCAGTGACCATCCATATGCTTCAGAGCCCCATATGGAGTTGGTTCCCTGAACCATTTTAAACATGTCTGATAGCCCCCTAATTCCCTTGTAATACAGCAGCATGCAAACAGTTAACAAAATGCTTTGCCCAAAATCAAATAATCGCCCCTTTTACCCTATGACATGTGTGGAGTCTATAACACCTCGTATATCCATTAAGTCAGCTCAGGAAACAGGACTTTCTTGTCATCAATGCACTGCCAACATCCAAAGTAGGAAGTGAACATAATAAAGTGATTTGACTATGTACTGAATTATTGGCCTACAACCGCAGTTATAGGAAGAAAGTAGCAGGGAAAGAAGGTTTGAACCAACAACACTTTTAATACTTTATTTTCTCAGGTCTTCAAGACAAAGTATTATGGTTTTTACAGTTTTTTCTGATCACATCTACTATTCAGAGAGGAAATCTGCTTCTATAAGAAGAGCACATAAATATACTGGAAAAGATTCGACATCTATTATCTTTAAACCATCCATCATGGATATCACAGACCTAAAAATAGTATCTCAAAAGACATATACCACTGAGGCTGCTTACTCTCAGAGTTCTGGTAAGTTGACAGATTATATACTTTTGTTTTTTAAAAAAAACAATATTAAGACTAATGATGAGAAAGTCCAACCTGCAACAAGGTCCGTACCGAATTTAACGTTTTCAGGTCCCCGGACCTGAACACGAACTTCAGCCAAAAGTCCTTGTTGTGCCCACACCAGTGGGCACTGGGCTCTTCCACACCCCTGGTGCCCCAAATGGGGGGTGCAGGTAATGTGTCATTTGACTAGCAGGGCACCCACCGAGCCCAGCAGGTGCCATGCTGGTTTCTGACCATGGTGAACTGGTCACATTTTTTTCTTACTTTTTTGTCGGGAAAATTATTTGAAATTTGACCCAGCCACCCACATGTTTACATTTTTTTTTAAGTGTGGGGTCCCCCATCTAAGCATTACCAGCCTGGCAAACTAAGCATAGGGGCTTGTAATTCCAGGGCTTAAGAGCCCCTGGCTCTGACCATTACAAGCCCTTATGCCCTATAGCACAGGTCCATGCCCATTGGTGGTGCCAGTAATGTAGTATGAACTGGTATAGGGGTTTATTACAAGTTCGAAGTGAAAGTGTAAAAAACACACACACATACGTTTGATAAAAAATACATTTATTAATCATAATTAACTTACCTTCGCCCTTCAGGCTCCCACTCAGGTTCCTTTAAATGTATGCCGCTTTGGCGTCTAAGGATGCTCTGGTGGCATTTAGCGATGTTAGTGATGGAATACAGAGGCGGGGTCTCTCTAGAATTTCCCCAACATTGCTTGTGACATCACAGAGGGGCCTAGAGGGGTGGCATGGTAAAACCAACTCTATGCCCCTCCTCTTCTATGATTCCAGCAATGGTGTCTGAGACATTCTATGGATGCCATGCCTCCAAGTATAAAAACCGACTCCCCCAGCCCTCACTTCAGTTCCTCCCTGGGTAGCAAAGATCTAAATTGTGGTGTAGCCTTCAGCTTCTGACAGCCCATGCTGCTACATCTACAAGCTGGAAGGGACCCGAAGAGCTCCAAAGAAGGAAGTGGAGATGGCGCAGGACAAAGAAGACCCGGAGGAGGAAGACAGCACCTGGCGGAAACAGAAGATGGAAGACTGGGGTGGGTGAGTATAAGTTAATTTAAGAATAATAAAACTTTTTTGTGGGGTGTTTTATTTCTTTCTCACTTGGGATGAATTGGTAAGGGGTCCAGGGGCTGGCTTGGCAGGTGCCCTTCCAGTAAATTGATGCATTACCCGCACCCCTATTTGGGGCAATGGGGCGCGGAAGAGGCCAGTGGCCATTGTGAACACAGGGTTCTTCAAAGGCGCCCCTGGAAGAACTCTGAGCTCATACCAAAGAGCATAGGGTCTTGAAATTTGCAGAGATGGGGGCTGCCAACAGCACGGCCTCTGAGCCCTGGGTTACAAGCCCTTATGCTTGGTGTCCAGGCAGGTAGCCTTTGGGGGGGACCCCACTTTTTTTTTTTAAATGTAAGAAACATAAATTATGATTACCCGCTGTCACTTTCCCAGCTTTAATGAATGCTGGTTAAGTGGCAGTGAATGAAACATGCATCAGATAGGTGGACTACCCCATGAAGCCCCAGCACATTTTAGGGCAATGTGGTTCTCCTGACATAACACATGTTGCACCTCCTAAACTTAGGGGTTTATTCATCAAGGGATAGCGGCGGGTAGCGCCTCGTAGCGGCAGGCAGCGTCTGGTGAATGCTGGGCACTGTACGCAATACCACATTTATGAAGGCGATTCTGGTGAACGACTCTAACAGTGCCATGTAGCATACGATTCATCATTACAAGCGGCTCAGCATATAGCGACAGCGCACTAGCTTCCAGAGCTCCGGGTATTACCTGTCGCTACCTGTCATTCTACCATACATTTCAATGGACGTTCCTTTTCTTCTGTTTAAACAGGGTTTTTTGTTTTTAATTTATTTTTTTTTTCTCTCAAATAATTGTGTATATATATTTTTATGCAGAATTGTCATTACAGGTTTGGCATTAAAGTATTAATGACACAATGTTACTATAATGTGATTCCATGTGTTTTCAAATGCTTTGTAGATATGTGTTCAAAAACAGACTTTAATCACACAGCGTCTAGCACTCTGCTATAGCGACCAGATCCAGAGCGTATTGTTGAATATGGTGTGAGTCGCTGAGAGTCAGTCGCACTGAGCTGGCGCTACCTCTCGCTCCCTGCAGCGCTGTACTGGTGTTAGAGAGCCCAACATACATCACATTCATCAATGCCGGCCAGGTTACTACAGCGACTGAGGCGCTCTGTTTCAGCGCCCGATAGCCGATCACATGGTCTACTAGCGGTCGCTCCAAGTGCCTCTGTACAGGTGCCCATCTGCCGATACTTGGCGCTAGTCATGAATCAGCCTGCCCGTTGCTGCATGCTGCTGTACACAGGTTCTCCACAGTATAAGCCGGGCTGTACCAGACTGTGCCAGGAATTCGCCTGGGACTGTTTCTAAGAGCGGGGGAGTGGGGGGGGGCTCCTTTATCCCAGCCAGGAGCTGAAACTAGTTATGATCATTTGAGTTCGAAAACATTGGTAGAGCCATTATTCATCTGGAAACGATTGGTAGATCTTATCTAGTCTCTGTACTATTGTCTGATTTAGTCTGGCTGAAGTGAAAGCAAACCAAAAATAATTCTACACACCTAGAAAAGTTAATCGTTTTTTACTATGGCATAGACACAGCATATCTCATTTAGATTAAAACATTTAATACCCCCCCAAACTTTTTTGGTTTAAAAAAACTTAATTTAGTATTATGTATGAATTGTGTGCAAGCTTATATTTCTACTATTGAGGACAAGTCCATTTTTCCAGGGTTCAACTCATGCACTATAGAAAATGACTTTTGTACAGAAATATGTCGGATTGATGCATTGAGTCAGCAATGTACATGTATGGATGGGTTTCAACTTTCTGCTGACAGAACGCGCTGCGAAGGTGAGCTATGCCACATTTCTGCAAAGCAATTATTAGTATATTATGTATTAATAACATCTATAATTATTATAATTTTAATACTTGCATCATCTTCATAATAACATAATATCATGTAGTCAATTTTTAACACAAGAGTCAGAAATTCAAAATGCTATTAAATCTGTTTACTTTTCTCTAATCCTAGATATTAATGAATGCTCCTTATGGACCCATGGCTGTTCTCTTGGCTGTATAAATGTGCCAGGCTCTTATTATTGTACTTGCCCAAGAGGGTATGTGCTTCTTCCAGATGACAAGACATGTCATGGTAAGTTCAAATCTGCTTTGCTAATCTAAGCCTAATAATATTGTCATCATCACCCTAGATTAATGTTATTTCCCAGTATTATTTTTACATCTTATTTTTATAGCGAAATCCAAATACATTTCTTATTCTAAGTCAAATTAAACCTTTCCCTGCATTGGTTTCTAATCTTAAAACAATTTTCTAGGCTTCATCACAGATTTGCAAAACCAGCTTGAATGACCATATGCGCCCTTCGAATAGGCATAGGCATCTGTGCAGACAGGAGCATTGCTCTTGGCCACCTACAGTAGCTGGTTGGCCCATGGCAGGAGGGGGTAAAGAGCTAGTTTTTGGGATTCCTTAAAATTTATAATATGTGATATTTTAGCTTTAAAGTCATATTTTAGTAAAGAAAAACAAAACAAAAAACACTATACTCACCTTTCATCTAATGCAGGCTATAGCTGCTGGTTTGGCCTGCAGACACTCACAGAATCACCCAATGGCAGTCCCGCTCTGGGCGCCGATCCCTCATCCTCACATCATCAATCGAGACCACCCCGTAGTTGTAGACATTTGGAGGGGGGTGTGCCATAGTTCCTGTGACGATGGCGCATCCGGACCTCGTCTACAACAACAGAGCTGTCAAACAATGATGCAATGGAGGAGGAGGAATTGGCGCCCGGAGCGGGACTGGCATCGGGCGACCCTGTGAGTGTCTGCAGACCGGACCAGCTGTGATAACCTGCACTGGAAGATTTTATTTTTTATTTTTTTACTTTAAATAAAGAGCTTATCTTATTTAACGTAAATTTGCAAAAACAATGTGCATCTGGTTACATTTTGTGCTGGAGCATTTGTACAGGTATTTTTCCAATGAAGTAAAGATGGGGAGCCTAATTTAACAAAAAAAAGTCTCTTGCGAGATGCTCACTGCACCAGCACCGCACCGCCGGCTGAAGACAGTTGTTGCTCTGTGCTGAAGTGCTTCTGGTCGGGCACTGGGCACTGCTAGCCATCTCTAGCGTCGGCTGTGAGTGCCGGAATTAAAAGGAATTTAAGGACAAAAAGTGCACACACTGGCGCTATACAAACAGGATTCCAGACACACAGCACCTGGTGAAGTCACCGACTTTTGATTTTAGGGGTGATTGAAACACATTTACAACACCAGGAAAAACATTGTGGACACTGGAATAACATGAGGTTTTGCATTGGCCAAATTGCAAGTTTGCTGCACAACACAAAAGTTCAAAAAATGCATACAAAATCAATTCCAAAAAGGCCAGGGATCCTGTAGGACATGCACCAGACCCCCAAAAATGGCCCAAATAATTATGCCCAGCCCATTGAAATCTATGGGATAAGGTCACATAGTGCATGGTGTGCGCCTGGTCTTATCTGGCACTGTAGTGTCAGAAGAAATATAATATTTTTTTTACTGTGTTTAACCCCATTGGAGAGATTTTTCTAGATATTTTTGGGTTCTGTTCTAGCCAAATGAAAAAATATATTCTTACTTCATTGAAAAAATTCTGTATCTCATCTGTAAAAATGCCATGTCACAGTAAAAAAAAAACCCTCAGATGCAAGTTTCAGATCACACCCAAAAGCATATCCAAAGTTAAACTTGCTTCATCAAATAATAAGCACGACTTAAATAGGGACCCTTTTTGCTACTGGCAATCACATGATTCATATGATCCTAAAAAAATGGTACTAACACTTTTTCTCTCTGTAGTCAGTTATTTTTTGCACAAATTAAGATACAAATTTAGGGGGTAATTTATGAAACGGTTTGCCAGCATCCGCCTGTTTACGCATTTACCAAGTGAAATTTGTATATTCCACCTGCGATGTCCGTGTTTGTTGGATCTAATTTTACTTCAGTTTGGCTTGGTGAATGCTGGCGAATACTTTTAGATTGTCACGTTAGGTTTTTTAGCATCTTTATTTTTCGAGTGTGAACATTCGAAAGTTACCCAGTATGTAAAAAACAACTAAAAATATTGTTTTTACATGACTTTTATATTTTCAAATAAACTTTTATTCTTAAGCTTTTTAAAACAACCCAGACACTCCCAAGAAACCCCACATATATTGTCAGACCCCTCCAATGCCGACAAAAGTTTCTATGCTTTTTGCTAAAGAATTCTGCCACAGCAGTTGGTCGGCATTCTCCAAACCACTTTTCAATGTAAATACCTGTGACTTTCGCCAGCTAATTGTGGCGCAAACACAGCCAAATGCATTGTGAAAGTCTGTGTTCACTGGTGTTTGCTGCAGTAAGTGTTGCTTACTCGCTGGTCTGTCACACTTGTGTGGCGCGTTTGACTAATTACTTTTATGTTAAGTAGTGAACGGTAGCAAACATAGTAAATCACCCCCTTAATCTAAATATCTGATAAACCATAAAATCAAAGTCAGCAACAACCAAAATGATAGGAGCGTCCCACAGCAATATGTACTTCTGCAGTTTGATTAATACTGAACAGCCAATGCTTACAGCTAAGTTTTCTCACATACCTCTCTTTAAACTACTAGACATGACCCCTTGCTTAAATGAAAACTCAAGCTGTAGTTATGGTTGTGTACAGACTGCTGGAGGTCCTGTTTGCTTCTGTCCTGAAGGATCCATGCTTGCAGAAGATGGGAAAACATGCACAGGTATGCAGGAGATATATTGGAAATTGCTGTTTCCTCTTCCAACCCTACAAACATGTACGTGAGATAATGTTCCTACTAAGATGTCATATTTTTTTTCCTGTAAGACCTCCCTAATGCTGAGCGAAACCACATTTACCAGACTGGTCTTCTGCCGGGCCTTCAAAGCAACCCTGGTATACTCTCTCCCTGTTGCTTGGCGCCTTGTACGCCTGCAACAGCACTCTGGGATCTAAAGCAGAAAGGCTGTACAATATGTGCAGCACTTTCTGTGTCCCTATAATGTTGTAGACAACATGTGGGGGTTGGTGCATGCACTTGGGGATGACCGACTAAAAAGGGGTTACGTTCTTCAAATTGTGCCCAAGGAGTTGGCCAGGGATGGGGCATTGTACTTACACAGTCCATGGAACGATGGTTCCCAGGTTTATCCAGAGCACAGCATTTCTCTTTACGAGATGCCTCTTCTTTTTTAAACACTTTCACTCTCCAGCACATTCTTGTTAGTCACGGTTCAACAGAAAAACATGGTTTCTTCTCCAGTACCTCTCAATGGGGTCTCCTCCTGTTCTTCCTCCTGGGATCCCAACGAGCCTCACTCAAGGGGCACTTTCCCTAGACTCCTAACTTCCAGTTTCCAAACTGGCTTCCTCGCCTTTTCAGTGAAGACTCAACAGGGGCACCAAACACTAGGGCCTAAGTCCTCATCCATCCCACTCCCAGGGATCTCACCAAGCTGCACTCCAGGGCCTTCCCTACTGACCCTCCCCAAGGTCCCATGCCAGTTTCTCTTTCTCGCCTGTAACTCTACAGGGGTCCCAAACAATAGGGCCTTCCTCTCTGAGCATCTACTCCACAGGATCTCCAGCAGCTACACTTCATAGGTGCACTCCACCTGCCCTTCGCCTTCTCACAGGTCCAGCCAGACCTTGGCACACCACGGATCAGGAACTTTACATGGTGGCTTCTCTGTAGGGCTCTATTCACATGCCCTCTGGAACTGGAACTCTCTAGAATCTCCTCAGCTTCTTCTTATATAGTTTATCCCTCTACTGCCCGCTGGCAAGACCTCTAATGGCAAGACCTAAGTACCTACACTACACTACTTATTTTATTTCTAATTCTATGGGGGCCACTAGTGGCCTACCTAAGTATTTACATCTAAGCTATAGTATACACTTATTAATAAATCCCCATTCTAACACAATCCACTCCACCCTGGACAACCCCCCATTTTCTATGGACCCCCCTCCCATGTGTACCCCTAGCCAGGGGACTAACCTGTTACAATGTTTTGATCTTTATTACTGCTTGGTGTGCAGGGCATCTGAGGGACAGGCACCATTCACTCAGCAATATATATATATATATATATATACTGCACTGCCACTTTCTTCACATCCAGGGCATCTGAACATGCTGCCACTCTCTGCATATCACAGCCTAGCAGAGCAGCGCATTCACGAGGGAGGAGAAAGTGGTGTGCAGAGCTCAAATGGCAGTTAAGAGAGCGCCATTCAAGCCTACTACACTTAAATGGGGCATCAACCTGGCACAATCTAAGGCATTGGACTGGTGGTTGGGATCAAGAAGGAGGTGTTGGAGAGCACTAGTAGGCAGAGATATTTAATCTTCCTGGGGTCAACAAGATGGAAGGAACAGCACAGGAGCAGAGCTGGATGAGGTAAGCATACATTACCTTAAAAAACTTGCATGGTCAATCAATTTAAACTGAGCAAAGGGGGTGGGAGTAGCTCCATCACTATTATTTATACAAAATTATTATCATTATTATTCAGGGCCTGGGAACCAATTTACTGCCCAGTTTAACCCTGAACAGACACAGGGAGGAATTCAGTCAATATGGATCTCTCCCTGTGGAGTTTTCTAAAGGGAGGCTGGCAGCTTCCCAGGTGAGTAGCTCTGGCTGCATTGCATGTCCCAACTTTGGGGACTCAAAAATAAGAGTAGGGACCACACTAAACACAGAGTGTGCGGCTTCCACATGTATCTGCAGATATGTGCAACCAAATCTCTGTCTTTCCACACAGCTAGACATGTTTGGTGCTTAATACTTGGATGATGAGAGGGTTAAACTGGGCGGTAAATTGGTTCCCAGGCCCTGAATAATAATGATGATAATTTTGTATAAATAGTGATGGAGCTGCTCCCTCCCCCTTTGCTCAATCAATTTAAAGTCTTCCCTGGGCCTCTGATTGTAGGGCCTGGGCCTCTGACAGCGTATTGTATATTTTTAGATTGTGACTTATATATATATATGTTTGATTTAAGGCTGCTCATCTCCTGACAATGGTGGATGCAGCCAGATCTGCAGAAACTCTAGAGGAGCAGGCTGGGAATGTGATTGTTTTCCTGGATATACTCTACAGTGGGATAAAAAGCGTTGCCTTGCTTCAGGTCAGTTAACTGTTACAAATGTATTGTATTTACTGTTAATAAATGCAGCATATAAATTTAGGTATAACTTAGGGCCTTATACATGAAGGGATAGCTCCAGGTAGTGCCTGTACAGCGGCAGGTAGCGGCAAGAAGGTGAACGCCGGAGACGGCACGCAATTACACATTTATGAAGCCAAATCTGGTGAGCGACTAGAACAACGCCATGTAGTGTCCGATTCATCATTATCCCAGGCTCAGCATACAGCGCCGGAGTTCAGCCTTGCAGAGTGCCACGTATTACCTCTCACTACCTGGCGCTCTCCCATATATTTCTATGGACGATCCTTAAATCCCTTTCCTGATCCCAATTTTTTTTTTTTCCCTAAAAATAACACAAACCTTCTGACATGTATTCTGGCCAAGAAAATGACATTTTTGAAAACTTTTTTGATTTTTTATATTTTTATGCAGAATTGTCCTTACATGTTCCGTATTAAAGTGTTAATGTTACAATGTAATAACAATGTAATTCCATATGTTTTTGCTTTGTTACTAGTGGATACATGTTCAAAATCAAACTTTAATCAAACTGCCTCTGGCGCTGTGGGCTACATCGACACGATTTTGAGCGCCGAAGCTGTTTGAGGCTGATTTTTTGATGAATGTGTTGTGAGTCAGTCGCACTGAGCTGGCGCTACCATTCGTTCCAGTACAGCGTAGTACTGCAAATCACATAACGTATTTAACAATACCGGCCAGCGACTGAGGCGCTCTGAAACAACGGACCATGGCCAAGCACAGCGACTACTAGCAGTCGCTCTGAAATCCGCTCTACAAATGCTCATCTGTCGCTACCTGGCGTTAGTAATGAATCAGCCTGTAAATCTTTGAGGGTTCTTTACTAAAATGTAGACATTCAAGTGCACACAGATCATAATTTCCTCACATTTTAGTAAATAAGCACATCATTTCTTTTTATTTGTTTTTGTAACAGTATCCAGATAATTATTTAACATAAATCTTTATTCTACCCCTCAAGTACAGGTCCTCGGCCATTTTTACTGTTTACAAATGTACAAGATGTCCGGAGAATTAACTTTGATGGGACAGATTATGAGCGGATAATGGACTCACAAATAGGAAGAGTCTTTGCACTTGACTATGACCCTGTGGAAAATAGGGTAACGTATTATAAACAAAAATTGCACATACTTCCTGACCCTTACACTGTTGCCTTTGCTTTGAACTGGCATTAAAGAGTCAAAAATGACTGGGATTCCTCTTCAATATATAGTAGAGGGCATCTCAATTTGGGATGCCCTGCTGTGAATGAGCACTTGTAAGCTGGAGATCGGGGCTGCCTATTCTCTCCTTTCCTGGAATCTTTAAGCAGCATGCCACCGAGCTGACGGGTTCACTGTAATGTGTATGGCCACCAAGGAGCCTTGCTCCACACACACACACAGGACTCTCACTTTTCTAGTTTTTGGTCCGTACTCTTTGGGAATCCTGATTTAGGATGCCCTGTTGTCTGAAACCCTGACAGTCGTGCGATATAAAGTACATACTGGTCATTTTATAAGATGTCATCTTATTGGTTTTATGCAATGAATACCATACTGGATTTATGATTTTAAAGTGAAAGACTACTTCCAATGAATATTTGAAAGCATAGATTTTTGTGTGCCAAAATGATGTCCCCAAGGTGCTGAGCTGATTTCGTATTTTTTTACATACTTTCTTATGTTATTAAATGTTTGTTTCATGAAAGAAGGTTTCACTATCTGCAATCAGATGCCATTGGCAACATACACCAAGTCTGTACATCAAGAAGAGAGAAGCAAGTCCTGTACACACAGAACACTGCCACTGGGCATAATTAACCTCACTTTAGTAGCGGCCATAGCAGCATTGTTCTTGTGTACAGGGCTCACTTCTCTCTTCTTGGTGTACAGACTTACTTCTCTCTTCCTGGTGTACAGTTGCAAATAGCAACATGTTGTAGATAGTGAAAACTGCTTCCATAAAACACACATTTACTAGCATAACATAACCTTGAGAACATCAATCATAACGTGCAGAAAGAAACTGAATGGGAGCTTAGCAGCCCTTGTGATCCATGTATGGCGCGCCCTGTCTCCCTCTATAGCAGTAGTCCTCAAACTTCCTCCTCAAGGGCCGAGACAGGCCAGGTTTTGCAGCTCTCCACGCTACTCCACAGGTGAATTAACTGGTACTCAGACAGAGCTATAGCCCTAATTATTACATCTGTGCATCAGCATAGAGAGCTGCAAAACCTGGCCTGTCTCGGCCCTTGAGGAGGAAGTTTGAGGACTACTGCTCTATAGCTTTGTGTGGCCTTGCCAGCCATTCAAGACGCACACAGGCTTAAATATATACGAAATATGACGAAGCTGCCCCCACATGCACCGTGGACTCACTGGGGAGGTAAGAATAAACCAGGATGCCTCAGGGGTGGGTGGGTATATCTTTAGCATCTGGTTTTGGTCCACCTTAACATGCCTGATCCATCAGGACGTCCTGCATTTTCTGATTTAGATAATTGTCCTGTATCTTTGCAATGCTAATATACAGTAGATACATGCAGTGGAGTACCCAGGAATTCTATCTGGTGCAAGTGTCCGATAGGGGGCGTGGCACCAATGAGGGCGGGGTTTCTTTATTCCTTAGCTGCGTATATGTTCAACAAAAGCATGTCCATGCTGCAGGAACATTGATGGGTATTTTGCATACCTTTTTGGGTGCTTCTGCTACTGTTGCCAAACTTGTGGCTAGGCACCCACTCCTCACACCTGCTGAACCATGACAGCTTTCTCCTCCTCCACCTGAGATGTGTCCTGAGCTCCATGATTTTGAGGTTCCCATGCCTCCCTCTCTTGCTTCCTCTTCCCCATCACTGCTTTGTTTGAGCCCAAGTCTCACTTGCTACATAGTGATTGGCTGGCTGCTCATTTCAGCTAAGCATCCCCTAATACCAAACAGTGACCATGCTGCCCTCAAGACCTCCACAAAAGGCAGCAGCGTTTGCACCAGGTTTGGGCGCATCCCTGGATAATGTCACGTGTCAAATGGCACTAAGCTAACCTACCTTATAAAAACAGTGAGCCCTGCATCAGAGAGATAATCACCTAACCTAGCAGAGCTACATCTGATGGGGGGAAGTTACACACTTCTACCAACAGAAGGCAGTGTGCAGCTGTTTTCATAGCCCCAATCACAGATAGATCCTTAGGGACATGTTTTATCAGTTTGGTCATTTAAAAATATTAGCACACCTTTGGGGTATTTATTATGATATTAAATGGCTCTTAAAAGAGGAACAACACTCAGAAATTTCGTGTTGACTGCATCCCCATCCACTTTGCAGCCATGGCATGCTCACGGCACTCATTTAGAAAGGCCAGGCTCCAGCAGAAGGTGAGTGAAACTGGCAATCAGGGGGGTTCACACAGCGGGGGCATCCCAATTTGGCATACTCCAAGGAGTGGAACCCGGACATCCCTGAAGTCTTTTATAGCTTATATAGCATATAATTAAAACCCAATTAATCAAACCAATAAATCAATTAAAATAGAAGACAGCACCTATACCCCTAAATAATGCACACAAATAATAGGTAAGTCCAGAGAACTACTGTGGACTCTAAGGCCTTGATTCACGAAGAGTTGAAAAAAAAATTCATGGTAGTAAAAAATTAAATTCATGAGAAAAAAAAACTGAGAATGTCACTTTTAGTGAATCACCAGATAGGAAGACAATGAAAGTCAATGGCACTTTTTTACTCCTGAGAGAAGTATTGAACTTTTTAGCCCTTTTTACCTGTATTAAAAAGTGCCATTGACTTTCATTGTCTTCCTATCTGGTGATTCACTAAAAGTGACATTTCGGGCTTTTTTCTCATGAATTACATTTTTTACTACCATGAGTATCTTTTTCAACTCTTAGTGAATAGTGGCGTATGTCTGCTTTAAAGCGTTTCACCACCCAATTAAAACAACAAATAGATATTCATTATTTTGTCCCCCCACAGAGGTCCAAGTCCGGCAATCACCAACTCACTTGATCACCAACTCACCGAATTTTCGTGTCTGACCCGCACCCATTGCCATCAGTCAAAGGGGGTGCAATTCACTACGATTGAGGGGGCGTGTAGGGCCTCGGCACACCCCCCTCCATTGCAGTGAAAGGAGAGGATATGGCAGTGCTCCTGTGACTGATGTTGGGTCCCAAGCCTGGCGCAATGTTCGGGATGCGTAGGCTGCAGCGAGGTCTGGGATCCAGTAATCAGGTGAGTTGCTTATTGCTGGACTCGGACCAATGAGCTGCTGGGGACAAAAGGTGATTACAATTTTGTTTTTTTGATTGGGTGGTCAGTTACTTTACCTTTTAATAATGAAACACCTTATTAAAGGATTTGTCCAAACTAAATGTAAAAACAAATGATTGCTTGCTTAGCAGCCATACAGAGGATTCATCCTTGTTTCTTTTCACCTTTTAATGCTATGGAAAAGGTGCCCACAAATTAATAAAAGCCAGGGTCTGAGCTCCAGAAAAGGGGATGAATTTCAGCAACAATGGCTTTATTCAGCAGCTCACCAGGATTATTCTTCGGCCTGGCAGGTGCACAAACAATGATTTGTCTTTACACTTAGCTCAATCTCTTTAAACTTTTTGGTCAGAGAATTCAGCTCAACAAATATGTAATTATATTTGTAATCCCTTATATAATATATTGTGTCACTTGCCTTCAAAGTAAAGGGGAAATGGCCACACCTTTCAAGTATACAATGATTTTGTTTTTTAGCTAATTATTATTATTAATGTTTATTTATATAGCGCCATCATCTTACGTAGCGCTTTACATGGTGTAATTACAGACAAGGTAAATCATATAGTACAGAGAACAATACAAAACTAGATGCTACGAGGTTTAAACCAAATGTTGTGAGCACAATAGGGTTGATTCAGAGAGACATAAAAATACTTTTTTTTTTTTTTTTAATGTTCCCGCTCGCGTATGAGTGTACGAGTGATTCTAAGCATGCATCGTAAGCCTTCAGTAAAGTCTTCATCCGTTCGTATGCCAACGAGAATGTCATTTTCCAGCTTTCGATTTCCGTTTATGTTACTCATGTTACAACGTCGGCTTTCGTTTTTGCCCATTTTCCATCGTCTCCTCGAACGAATCATTTACAGTTTCCGTTCGATTCTGATTTTCTTTTTCTATAAATAATCGTCCAGACGAAAATCGTTGCGACCTTACGCCTGCGCACTACAAAATTAACTCATTAATGTGCTTGTCTACATATTTGGTTCACTCACTTCTGCTACAATGCTTAGCTAAATCACATCACAGTCTGTATATTCTTCAATTTCCCGCACCTAAAACTTACCTAAATCACTTTGCGGTCTCATTCTTCTTCCATTTCCCGCACCTAAAGCTTACCCAAATCACTTCGCAGTCTCATTCTTCTTCCATTGGCGCACCTAAAACTTACCTAAATCACTTCGCAGTCTCATTCTTCTTCCATTGGCGCACCTAAAATTTACCTAAATCACTTCACGGTCTCATTCTTCTTCCATTTCCCACACCTAAAACTTACCTAAATCACTTCGCAGTCTCATTCTTCATCCATTGGCGCACCTAAAACTTACCTAAATCATTTCGCTGTCTGGCGAATCTTCATATGTAAATTTTGTGTTTTGCATTCGTTTTGTGGTAACCAACCCTTAATGAATGTATTTCGAAAAGGAAATGACACAGAAACAAGTTTTTATTTTATTTTTTTAATCATCACTGGCTTTTTTCAAGTGCTTTTTTTAAACTTTTTTTGAAAATTGTACAACTTCATCTGTGGTCCCCAATGAATCGCGCAGCTCCTGCATCTCGACCACCAACTGAAGGACCCTGACACTGAGTTGTGCTACTCTGGCACGCGTGGTCCCTGTGTAATAAAGAAAAATAATTTTTTTGTCGGCAAATACATGTTTAACAGCTGTGGGTGGAATGTTTATTAGGTTGCAAGCTAACTCATGAGGCCATATGTCATTATGCTAAGGAATTAATAAAAGGAAGAGGCCATATATCTTTGTGCTAAGAAATCAATAAAAGGAAGAGGCCATATGTCATTATGCTGACACATGCAATGCCTTGGAGCTGAAGGCGCTCATATTCCTCCACAAAGCCGCAAAACATGGTCAAGCAAGCAAGCCGAGTGCAAAATGGTCCCGTAAGTGTATCGCAAATAAAACCGTTTTATAGGGCGGTGGGCCTTCGGCAATCAGCTCTCTGAATCAGACGCAAGCCCATCCCAATAACGTAAGTTATCTGAACGAACGAAAATTATCAGATTTTGATGGGAAAATGATCCAAACAAACGCAAATGATCCGATCTAGATCCGCCCCTCGAAAGCACATATACGCATTAGCGGGAACGAACATACGCATGGAAAAACGAATGTAAAAACCAAAAAAAAGGCCAAACAGACACAAAAACATACACAGACACATACTAAAGTCCAGATGTATCGGTCTGTGAATCAACCCAAATGAGCTAATGTAAATAATGATTCAATAAATAATTAGCTTTGTTCCAATGATAAATGAACATGTGCAATCCATGAGCACATAGCTGTCACCATTACAGTTGATGTACGAGATTGTAATTCCCATAATGCACCACAAGACGGCTGTCTTACATGCTGTTTATCCAGCTTGGCTTTATCCACTAGCTGCAATCACTGCAAAAACCTATAAGTAACGGAAGGTTCCATGTATGAGTTTTCAATTAATAGAATAAAGAATAGATGTACAATCTTGTCTTTGAATACAGTTTACTCAGGAAATGCATACAAAAGAAATTAATTTAAAAAAAGAATATTATTGAATAATTTAAAAGTTACTTTACTTCTGATTTCACATAGGTTTTAATATAATCTTAATATTAGTTGCCGTGACTTATTACCATTAACTGATCTGGGTAAATGAGACCCCTCATTCATTACAGATATGTGACAATTTACATAGCGAAAAAGCAACATGTTTGGACTATTTTAACAGCTTTCCAGGACAGTTAGTTCATAGGGTGAGCAGAAATAGATAACCATGCAATAGCTGGTCCCCAATCCACCCCCACAATGAAGGGTCTTCGTGGACAGAAGGGGGCCATTGATGCCAACGGGATCTCTCTGCAGCGCCCCCCTCTTCTCATACCCATGCTGCAGGTGAGAGATATGTGTCACAGGTAAGTTTGGAGTATCATCCCTTTAAAGAAGACCAAAACCCGTGATTTTGACTATCCCAGGCTTTGGTCCTTGCCCCCGGTCCTACAGGGCATGCGCTGGCTCTTGTCCAATCAGTGCGTTCATCAATAACAGCTTAGTTTCAGCTAAATGGCAAGTTTAGCCAAAAGGAGCCAAGCGTAGATGAGTGTGCCGGAGTCCGCATCCCCTCTATCCTTTGGCAGGGTGCATGTCAGCTCTGCCCATTCACAAATGACTGGTGCCCACCCGGCTAAAGAGACAGCTGACAGTAAACATGGCTCAGGCATGTGCCATTGGATTAGGGAGAAGGTACGTTTAACAGGGGACTCAGGGGGGTTCCACAAAGTAGGGCATCCTATATCTGTATGTCTGGGGGAGAGAAAAAGGCAGCCCTGGAGTCTTATTGACTCCAGGGCCACTTTTGGTCCTCCTTAAGGTTATATTTACGTTTTTCTTGCAGAGCTCTGTCTGATGAGGTAGGGGGCTAGAAAGAAATGCACGTGGTCAATTAAAGGGAGTACAACTCCCGCATGTGGGTGCCACAACTTCTGGGTACACCACCAGATACACCACAGATTCCTCCTGCCCTTGAATGGCAGCTGGTTCACTGGGCAGTGCCATGGCTTGCCCACCCCTAACAACAGGCCTGTAATTCTGCATTCTACAAATTCTACAAAGGTTCTGATTAAAATTAATTTAACCAAGATTTAGCTTATTTCCATTTGGTTTGATTTGAACCAACTTTGGCAGCATTTAAGTGACGTTGGTCGTAATAAAAAACATATTGGTGCTAGTAGTAAATAATGGGTACTCTTTAGCCAAGGGGGTATTATTTTTTACCAAAATTAAATTTCTTACTATAAAAACATTACTTGGCATACTTTATTAGCACAATGTTTAAAGGCTTTTGTCTGCTTTAGGTGTTTTCTAAAGACCAGAACACACCACAAGAATGTACCCCCATTGATTTAAATAGTTTTCCCATTTTGGTTATTTAGTGATTGATGACAAAGGAGTCACTCAGGTTCCCCTGCACTCCTAGCATGGATTGCGGCAAGCAGGTGAGTTTTTTCATCTACACAGATCAGGCGAAATGGGAGCAGAGTAAGGTGAGATGCCAGACTGTGGACGGGCAGGCTGGTTCATTACTAATGCCAGGTAATAGCAGATGAGCGCCTGTACTGCGGCGCTAAGAGCGACCGCTAGTGGTCACTCTGATTGGCTGTGAGTCGCTATTACAGAGTGCCTCAGTTGCTGTAGTAACATGGCCGGCATTGATGAATTTGATGTGTGTGTTGCTATAACAGTACAGCACTATATGGGAGCGAACGGTAGCGGCTGGTCAGTTTGAGCGACTCAAACCATATTCATCAAAAAAACAGCCTCACACAGCGCTGGCGCTCAAAATTGGGTTGCTGTAGCCCATAGCGCCAGAAGCTGTGTGATTAAAGTCCGTTTTTGAACGCATATCCACTAGTAACAAAGCAAAAACATATGGAATTACATTGTAATCACATTGTGACATTAACACTTTAACACCAGACCTGTAATGACAATTCTGCATAAAAATATAAAAAAATCAAAAAAAAATTCTAAAATTACATTTAATAGGCCAGAAGAGGTCACACAATGATTTGAGTAAAAAAAATTAAAAAAATAAAAAGAAAACCCTGTTTAAAGTGAAGAAAAATATTGTCCATTGAAATGTATGGGAGAGCAACAGGTAGCGACAAATAATACCTTGTGCTCTGCAAGGCCTATGCGCTGAGCCGCCTGTGATGATGAATTGGACGCTACATGGCGCTGTTAGAGTCGCTCACCGGAATCGATTTGATAAATGTGGTATTGCGTACAGTGCCCGGCTTTCACTATTCGCTACCTGTCGCTACCAGGCACTACCTGCCGCCATCCCTTGATGAATAAACCCCTAGGTCTATTTTAAGTCAGACCAAACATGGGTGCTGGTCCACTTGGGGGGGGGGGGGCACTCTGATTGCCGGGGTCCCCCCCCTCGTTCTCACATTGTAAAAGCCCACAAACCTTAAATGACAGCCCGCACCCTTGGGGAAATGCAGCCCCGCGATTGGCAGCCGGCTGTCACATGGCCAGCAGTTGGCAAAGTGGAAGCCTGATCATGGGAGATGTGACAGCCGTCAGCCAATTGTGGGGCTGCATTTTCCAGAAGGATCAAGTTGTCATGTAAGGTTTGCAGGCTTTATAGCACTTCATCGTGGGGGGGGGGGCTTGGTAATCAGCGGACCAACACCCATGTTTTGTAAATTGGGTGTCTGTCCGGCTTAATAGCTTTTTGGCATGGATTTACTGCCACTTTAAATTGGCCACACATTATGGGCGTGCGAGCGCATTGTAACAAGCTCAGAGGGGGCATCTAGATTGCTGGGGCAGTCACATGGGTTGGAAAGAGAACAGCCAGGAAAGAGAAAACGACTGCGGCCCACATAACCACCCTTGGCCAGTCACAGGGCTTCTGGGGGGTCGCAAGGTTCTAGATTGCGCTCCAGCAATCTAGATGCCCTTCCCCTAACACCCATTATGTAGAAAGTGGGTGTGGGACTGCTTTAAGACATATAAATACAGGAAGGAATACATACATACCTACGAAAAAGACTACAAAGATAACAGAATGAGAGGACAGCTTTTATTAAAATGTTTACAGCAATGTTAATTAAACGTTGATCCTTTTGAAATGTCCATAGCTATGCAAAACATGGCATGTGTGTCTACTCTTATTACCCAACGCGTTTGTGTTGATCATTCACATACTTCTTTCAACAACAGCTGTGATTGTGACAGATTCATGTGTTTAGTTAAACATTTCTTAAAGGTTTTATATATCAGAGGGGCATTGTAGCTTATTTTAGACAGTGTATTTTAGCATTGAGGCCATTTTTCACACACATATAAAAATCCTTTTTTTTTGTTTGTATTCAATATTTCTAGTGTTTTATGTGTCTGTGCAATTTTATTCTTAGATTTACTTTGCACACACAGCTCTGAAGTGCATAGAAAGTGCAAAGATGGATGGTAGTGACCGAAAAAAGGTGATTTCAGAAGCCTTGGATATCCCCGAGGGTCTTGCTATTGATGCCATTAACAGGAAGTTATACTGGACAGATAGAGGGTATGTATCTAGCGGGGTACCACCTTCCAAGCTTTTTCAAGTAATGAAGTATTATTACAGTGGCTTTATACCACATTCACTGTTAGTAAACCAGCCTCTGCTTGGTTCTAGTGCCGGTGCACCGCCCCACCCCCCACACACACTCAGAACTGAGCTGGATTTTTTCATTAATATAAAAAATACACTGGATGTCTTTATACAATATTTAATGTTTGTTTTCTCAATAAAAACTATCGAAACCAAAAAAAAAAAAAGCTTATCTTACTAGCACAGCTCACTTGCTTTCCTGCTGGGAGCAACACTTCCCTGTTCTGTGCTCCCAACCTAGCTTGTGTCTAGTCAGCCAATCTGTGTGAAGAAGCCCCGCTGCTTCTTCTCTGATTGGCTGGCTAGTCACTCAGCATGCAGCAGTCCTGTTGTACTGACTGGCTTGGCACACAGTGCTGATAGGATTAAGCCTTTTAGGTGTGGCAGGTGCTCAGAGCAGGGATGCCACCAGAGGCCTGTACATGTGTGATAGTATTGAAATGAGTATATAAGGAAACCAGAAGGTTTCACACTGGGAGGAATCCCAATTTCCTCCCCGTAGGAAAGGGTTAAAACTACTCCACTTCAATCACAAAATGTACCTGCTACCAACAGTTACAGCCAAATTGCTCCAGCCCAATATTAGGTTAAACTACTATTTGGGGATCACCTATGAAGGACAAATGCCATAGTAAGCATTGCAATTTTAATGTGCATTACAGAGAACACAAAATATGACTTAGTAGTACAGATAAACTTTCCAGAAAATCCTGAAATCATTTGGAAAACTTCCACAGAGTTTGTAAATGTAATGAATTTATTGTATAGCTAGAATTTAATTTTGTGTATCAGTTCTATACTTACTAATACGGGGAGGCCGATTCATTAATAGCGCCAGGTAGCGACAGATGAGCGACAGTAGCGGCATTTTCAGAGTGCCCGCTAGTAGTCGCTGTGCTTGGCCGTTGTTCTGTAGTTGATAGCGACTCAGTCGGTTTGCCGTAATGTTGAATATTGGGTGAGGAGTCGCTATTTGACAGGTTCCGCACTGTATGGGAGCGCATGACAGCGAATGGCCATAGCGAACGGCTCCCAGCATATTCATTAACAAATCACGCTCAAAAAATTCTCGCGCAGTGAAATGCTTGTTTAAACCCCAGAGCGCTGGCGGCGATGGGTTAAAAGTAATTTTTTAACCCCCAAACAACCATATTTTTGGATAAAAAAAAAACAAGTTTTTCAAAACATTTTGTAATATGAATACATTAATATCAGACCTGTAATATCAATTCTGCACAAATTTTTTTTTTTATCTAACATTGCAGAAGTGGTCACAGAATTTTTGACATTTAAAAAAAAAAAAAAAAAAATTAATAACAATTAATTATTAATATTTAAAGATTGCTCCATTGAAATGCATTGGAGAGCGCCAGGTAGCGAGAGGTCATACCTGTCGCTGTTCAAGGTCGCTCGCTGGCGCTGTGGGGTGAGGCTGGAATAATGATGAATGATTCGCTATCTGGCGCTCTGTCAGTCGCTAAGCAGGATCGGCTTGATAAATGTGTGATTGCAGAGGGGAGCCGGCGTTCTCGTGGCGGTGACCGTCATTACCGTTCGCTCACCATTCGCTACCTGCCGCTATCCCTTGTTAAATTAGGGCCTAAGACACCTTTAAATACCTGTGCTACCTGTGATATATCCTTATCACCACTAAATGCAATAAAAATCAAAAGTAGATTGATTTTTAAATGCTTTAATTGTTTTGCCCTCAAATCACTTCCCAAGGACACACTAACTTCCCCTTTTAGGAACACTGTAGAATAGCAATGCAAAATCTCTGATTATTTGTAAATACCTTATGTATTGTAAGTGAAGCCACTTTCATTGCTTCAATATCTGCGTCTTGACTGAGCTAAGAGGGATGTGCCGTAGTCCAGCTTTAGGACTCTTGAGCATGCTTTGCTGTGGTCAGAGGAAGCCACGGGACCACTCTGACCACTCGTGGTGAGAGCTCCAAAGGACAGAGGGGCTGTTAGACAACATTTTTTGCATGGTCTTGAAGAAATGGAATTGAAAGAAGGGCAAACTTTGTAGCTCTTCTAAGGCTTCTACCTGGTGCTGCAGGAAATGGGACATGCATCTGGTGAGCTGCTTGCTGCTTTATTACTGCTGTTGGGTTTACAGATCCTTTAAAGCACAACTAAAATATCTAATAACAGGGAAAGAAAAGTATCTTACCCAAACTAATGTAAGAAATATTATTATGAAAATAGCATTATTACAATTAAGATTCCTATAACATGTTGGACCCCACACTGTTTTTTAAGTAACAGAAAGCTAAAAATACATTTAGAAATGTGCTATTGGTAAGTGCTGAACAAGTCATGGGGCATATGAGATTTAATATCAATCCAAGGGTTTTTAGGATGATGCCTAATAGCTAATATCCCTGAAACTGGGAGTTTGTATTTAAACTTCCCATCCACTCCTCTCCTATATTTTAGATGTGCTAATATCCACCTCCTCTTGATCAAGGTAAGCATCCAGGATCATTTAAGACTTAGGATCATCTGGGTAATATCATACCTAAAGCATAGAACAGGGAATTTGAAAGGGTTTTTTTATCATGACAGTGGGCACATGGCATTGAGCGACACCTACAGTACATAAAGGCAGTAGGGTCCACTAGCTGTACTGGTCCACTAAAAGTATTTGATACTGGTACATGCTTTCGATATATAGTTCAGTAAGACCAGTCATTGATAAAGTAAGAAAATCTACGGAACCCTGGAATGGCTAAAGGACATTAGGAGAGAGTAGGAACAGCTTGTCGATGTCTGCACATGCTTCACTTTTTTTAAACACCTTAGATACAATAGGCAAAGTTTTCCATGTATATTCCACTCAACATTTGTATTTAATTGTATTTTCCTTTTTTCTTCCTTTTTTTGTAAAACAGTAAATCTTGCATTGAAAGAACTGAACTGAATGGAGAAAACCGACAAATGATTATCAACAGAACCTTGCATCAGCCAAGAGGCATTTGTGTACATCCACGTGCTGGGTAAGACTAAAAGAAGATTTTATCATCCAGATAAAACAGAAAATTACACTACATTTCTAGTTTGGCTTACCTATACTGATTATTCACTATTTGTATAAGATTGTGGTTGCAAAATTCCTTTTTATATTCTTTTTGTACAGGAAATTGTTCTGGACAGATATTGGATCCAGCCCTGGAATAGGAAGCTCTAGACTGGATGGAAGTGACAGAAGAGTTGTGGTTGCCACTAACTTGGCTTGGCCAAATGGAATTACTGTTGACATTCTCACTGATAAGCTGTACTGGTGTGATGCCAAAAGATCTGTTGTTGAATCTTCAAATTTGGATGGCTCCAACCGTCATATTCTATCCCATGATGTAGGTGAGGTTTTGGTGTAAAGTGCAGTCATAGCCAAGAATCTATCCACTTGTTATATTTATATTACACAATACATTCTTATAACTGTTTAGTTTATTACAATTGTTTTACTATAGCTATTTCAAGTTTTCTGTAGCTTTAAAAGTGTCTTATGAAATGTCCTATTTTCAGGTCCCATATACGGAATGTCAAGATTTTGTACTTTGTCCCCAAATATAGAACAGTAATGTGAAGAACCCGCGCTGCTATCTTAAGGCTTGAATTTAGAAAACACTATGGTTACTTAAATTAGGAACTGCTCGACGTGTTAAACCTCTTATCCCAAATAGAGAGTGTATAACAAATATAAATATATGAACACAGAGCAGAAAGAATGCCTCTATTAGGTCTAATTAGGAGGTATTGGCTCCTTGGTTGACTCCTATTCTTAGAGACACTACTCCTTTAGCACTTCTGGTGTCAAAATTCAAATTAGGAATACAGAGCTTATTCTTAAAACGCTGCACCTTTAGCACCTCAGGTATCAAAGTTCAAATTGTAAATGTAAGACTACAGAGAAATGCTACTAGCAGTTTTCTTAACAGGTGACACTGGCTCTTTAAATAGTCCTTGTTTATATGGTGGTAGAGTTATAATTCTTCCTCTTCCATTCAAAGTGATATCTGGCTGTAGTTCTTTCTTATACAGTATTTTCAGTGCCCATAAACTTATAAAGCCACCACTGTGCCCGTCACCGTTGCTAGGTACTCTTACCGGCTGGTGAATGAATATAGAGCTGTATATATTAACTCCTCTTAGATCTCTCTCCTCTGTGTAGATATCCAATTAGGGGCTATAGGTGCTGGTTGCACTAGATTTCAGCTCACCAGGGTAGTACAAGTGTAGGATAAAACAAAAGAGAGAAAAATCTAGTGTATTCCCGCTTTTTAATGTTAAAAATTATAAAATGCAACCTACAAGTGCGCACTCACATTTAAAAAGTGACAAATCGCTTGTATTAAGAATAGGCGAGGCTCTCACCCGACTCCAGTCACCACGGCCGTTGGTGTTACTGTTTAGAAGGGCGGGATAGCTATCGCAAGTGGATCCTCTTTGGTTTCATATGCCTGTCGCCGTCAACGCGTTTCACTGCCAGCGGCAGCTTTATCAAGACTGGCGAGGCGGCTTTAAGTCACTGCTAATATAGTTTTGGAGTGTGACATCACTCCTTTTCGGCCCTATTAGAGCAGCTAATTAAGTACCTGTATGCTGCAGCTGATCATCTAAGTCCGGCTGTGTGTTTTCCTGGGTGCTCGTCCTCCATGTGTGAATGCGTCATCGGTGGGAGCGCGCGCACCGTGACCGTGCGCGATGTCGCGTGATTACGCAAAGTTACAGTTCTGGTGTCTTGCCTACTGCGCATGTCACATCTAGAATGTGTATTGATGCCGGCTATTCTTGCTGTAGCACATAATGACAGATCTGGGATTGCTGTATTTCCCTCTCTCTGTCAGTTGGGTTTCACTTTGTTATCCTTTATGTTTAGCAAAAAACTGGGGCTGCATTACCAGCGTCCCTCAGTTTGCTATCTGGTTTTATAATAGGGGAAGCCGAATAAAGCGCCTGTTGACAGGAGCAGGGTGAAAGTCTCTCCTTTACAAAGACATCATTTCTACATAAAATACATAGTCTTCCCGGACAGGTTCCTTATTATTAATTGATGGCTGATGACATAAGCCTCAACTGTACTTGCAATATCTAGCATCAGTTGTAGGACATAATTAGTACTTATTTTGTGATATTAATTATACTTGTGTCCTCTAAATGACTACTAACATACTCATTGTAATAAAAACTTAAAAATATATATGAAGTGAATCCTAGTGTTCAATAGGCACCCGTTAATCTTTAAGGGTGTGTAGAAGTGAATTAGGGCTTACCTAAGGCTGTGTGTATATTACAGTTACCATTAGGGGACCGTGATGGGTTCCAAGTGAGTTTGTGTGGATGGATTAAAGCTTACCTAAACCTATATTACTCCTCAGTGATTAGGATGATGTGAACTTTTAGTCATTATCCATTAAACCATAATAAAGGAATTATTATACTTATAGTGCATGAATCTAAGAAGTGTCAATGAAACAGTTGAGGTCAAATTCCACATTTAACCCCTTGGGTGCTAAAGTGTCCAACGTGTAAATCCAAAAGCTCTCCCTACGTGAGATGTCCCTAATTAAGTGAGATCCCCTCCAGTGTCGTTCTATTTTATCTATGCCCATAAATGATGCTAGGCTTGGGTTTTGAGAATGATGTGTTTTAAAGTGGGCTGACAAGTTGTGGGTTTCTAGCCCTTTTTTTATATTGTAAAGGTGCTCTCTTATGCGTATCTTAAGTGGCCGGCTGGTTCTGCCTATATATTGTAGCCCACATGGGCACAGGATCATATAAATCACCCCTACTGAGTTACAAGTGATGAATTTTTTGATTTTATATTCAATTGTTCCAGTTTTATCCTTGAAAGATCTTAATGATTTTTCAGTAGATGTACTTGTTTTACACCCTGCACACTTCCCACATTTGAAAAAACCTTCCTGTGTATTAAATAGCATAGCGGGTTTGTGTGGAGGGTCCAAGTAACTTTTAGTGAGGATATCTTTCAGGTTAGGGGCTCTACGGAATATAATTTTAGGTTTATCTGGCAGGGTTGGACCCAGCGTTGCATCGCTTTTTAGAATATGCCAGTGTTTTGCCAATAGGTATTTAATTTCCCGATGTTGCACATTGTATCCTGTTATGAATGAGAAGTCTTGGCCTATATCATTCTTATTCCTATTCGATGTTCCTGCTGAGATGATTCTCTCTTTTCCTCTTATGTTATTCCTCTGTTCTTCTATGTCTAACCGTTTGTATCCTTTCTCTATAAACCTAGTCACCAATAGGTTCGATTGGGTATCATAGTCCGCTATTTTAGTACAGTTACGTCTTATACGCATAAACTGACCTCTCGGTATAGCTTTGAGCCAAGTGGAGTGGTGACAGCTAGTTGCTGGTACATAGCCATTTCTATCCGTTGTCTTAAAGTACGTTGATGTTATTAATTTGGGGCCCTCTTTTATGATGTTTAGATCGAGGAAATTAATCGAGGTCGCACTAGTTTCAGCCGTAAACACTAGATTAAATGAGTTGTTATTTACCTCCTGGAAGAATTCATCTATCTGTGATTGGGTGCCTTCCCAGACGCACACAATATCATCTATGTATCTTCTCCAGCACTTCAGCTCTGGTCTACTTTGGCTGTAAATGAATTGCTCCTCCCACCACCCCACATATAGGTTAGCCATACTGGGGGCAAATTTGGCCCCCATGGCTACGCCCGTTTTTTGTAGATAGAAGGTCTTATTGTACCAAAAATAATTGTGCTGTAATGCAAAATCCAGGCAGCTGATTAAGAACTCTATTTGCTGGGGTGGTAGGGAGGATCTAGTGGATAGAAAATATTTCACAGCTTCCACTCCCTTAGTGTGGGGTATCACTGTGTAAAGGGACGATACATCAGCTGTTGCCAGCAGGGTGGGTTCATTTAGTTGTATGTTGGCACATAATTCCAAAACCTGTGAGGAATCCCTCAGATAAGCTGGGAGTTGTATTACTAATTCCTGGAGGTACTTATCCACATATTCCCCTAGCCTACAGGTGATGGACCCTATTCCGCTTACTATAGGGCGTCCCGGTGGTTTCTGTATATTCTTGTGAATTTTTGGGACTTGATAAATGGTAGGGATGCGTGGATTAGCTGGTATTAGATATTCATATTCTTTTTTCGTTAGTATCCCAGCATCCATACCTTCCTTTAGTAGTGTGATTAAGGTCTGTTTGTATTGTACCGTCGGGTCCTTACTTAGAGGGATATACGTGTCCCTATCCGAGAGCATCCTGGATAGTTCTTCTAGGTAGTCCTGTTTGTCTAAGACTACCAACCCCCCCCTTTATCCGCTGGTTTAATTACCACGAGGTGCTTATCTTCCAATTCTTTTAATCCCCTGAAGAGAGGAGCTGGCCAGTGTTGTTTTTTCATTTTTAGTGATCTCAGATCCCTGGCCATTACTGTTTTGAATGTCTCTACTGCGGAGTTTCCAGTAGACGGGGGGTTGAATAGGGATTTATTCTTAAGGGTAGTGTGTCTGTACCCTTCCTGTTCTTGTACACTGGTCGATGGTATCCTAGCCCCCTCTTCTGGGGCTTTAGTCATAAAGTATCTCTTAATGTTAAGCTTTCGGACAAATTTTTGGAGGTCTATATAGGTATGGAATTTATCCAGGGGTTTTGGGGGGGCAAATTTAAGACCTTTATCCAGAAGGGATAGTTCATTCTGCGTCAGATTAACTGTGCTTAGATTAAAAATTCCCTGGCCTACAGCCATCGGGGCCTTCTGGTGTCTGGTACCCCCTCATCTGCCTCGCTTGCCCCTTCCTTCCTTTTTCTGGATGTATGTGTCAGTCTGCTTTGTGTATCTACTTTGTCTCTCTGAGGTGTTACCTCCCAGGGTTTTGGTGATTTTCCCTGTCTCCTGTGAAAAGGGGTAGCCGGGGGGGAGGAAGGGTATTCCTGAAGGGGTGCAAATCTGTTGTATGTGCTCCCTGGATTTCTTTGGGGGTTGTACTCCCGCTCTCTTCTATTAGGGAATTCAGTTGTAGGTCCCCTTCTTTGGGCCCCCCCGTGTCTGTTAGATTGGTTTCTATCCGGCCTATATGGGGAGTAATTTTTTACTCTTTCATCTAGGCTGCTCTTAAGTCGGTCATTGTTAGTCTCTCTGTATCCCATATATCTCCTATTGGGACTACGTCTTAAGGGGTAGTTGTTTCTAGGTTCTTCCCTTGTTATATGTGTAGAATCTTTAGTGGTTTGATTTTGCCACTTGAAGATCCGATTTTGGGCATAGTCCCGTTGGTCCCTTTGTATTTTTCTAATTTTCCTATTTTTGATAGAGATTTCTTCCTTCTCCAGGCGTTCCTTAAGAGCCACTGAACGCGTGGAGAAGTCAGAGCCTCCTCCCAGGGGAGTTCGTTTATCCTTCAGTGTATCTTTATAGATTTTAAGTTGTTTAATCTGTTCTTTTTTCTTATTAACAAGTTTTTCCACCAACAGGAGGCCACATTCATTAAAGAAAGTACTCCATTCTTGGATGGATTCAATGCTTTCATCTCCATCGTATATTTGGAGGGACCATCTAAGTTGCTGTGGAACCATTCTCAGTTTTAGATACTGTTCTAAAGTGGCTATATCCCACTTAAGGCGTAACTCCCTGTTAAGGGCTTTATACAAATTTCTAAATTCTGTGTCCAAGTTTACTGCAGTGGCATCGGTTGATCCTCCCTCCATTAACTGCCCAAAGTCCACTGCAGTAGAGTTACAGTAATTAAAAATGTCCATTTTTAATTCTTAGATATCAGTGTTAGGATGAGCTGCAGGTTTTATAGGGATAAAGAAAGGAGAACAGTAATGTGAAGAACCCGCGCTGCTATCTTAAGGCTTGAATTTAGAAAACACTATGGTTACTTAAATTAAGAACTGCTCGACGTGTTAAACCTCTTATCCCAAATAGAGAGTGTATAACAAATATAAATATATGAACACAGAGCAGAAAGAGTGCCTCTATTAGGTCTAATTAGGAGGTATTGGCTCCTTGGTTGACTCCTATTCTTAGAGACACTACTCCTTTAGCACTTCTAGTGTCAAAATTCAAATTAGGAATACAGAGCTTATTCTTAAAACGCTGCACCTTTAGCACCTCAGGTATCGAAGTTCAAATTGTAAATGTAAGACTACAGAGAAATGCTACTAGCAGTTTTCTTAACAGGTGACACTGGCTCTTTAAATAGTCCTTGTTTATATGGTGGTAGAGTTATAATTCTTCCTCTTCCATTCAAAGTGATATCTGGCTGTAGTTCTTTCTTATACAGTATTTTCAGTGCCCATAAACTTATAAAGCCACCACTGTGCCCGTCACCGTTGCTAGGTACTCTTACCGGCTGGTGAATGAATATAGAGCTGTATATATTAACTCCTCTTAGATCTCTCTCCTCTGTGTAGATATCCAATTAGG
This sequence comes from Gastrophryne carolinensis, assembly GCA_027917425.1. Classification (NCBI taxonomy): domain Eukaryota; kingdom Metazoa; phylum Chordata; class Amphibia; order Anura; family Microhylidae; genus Gastrophryne; species Gastrophryne carolinensis. Next base: position 200,364,050 of record CM051234.1, read on the forward strand.
GGCTATAGGTGCTGGTTGCACTAGATTTCGGCTCACCAGGGTAGTACAAGTGTAGGATAAAACAAAAGAGAGAAAAATCTAGTGTATTCCCGCTTTTTAATGTTAAAAATTATAAAATGCAACCTACAAGTGCGCACTCACATTTAAAAAGTGACAAATCGCTTGTATTAAGAATAGGCGAGGCTCTCACCCGACTCCAGTCACCACGGCCGTTGGTGTTACTGTTTAGAAGGGCGGGATAGCTATCGCAAGTGGATCCTCTTTGGTTTCATATGCCTGTCGCCGTCAACGCGTTTCACTGCCAGCGGCAGCTTTATCAAGACTGGCGAGGCGGCTTTAAGTCACTGCTAATATAGTTTTGGAGTGTGACATCACTCCTTTTCGGCCCTATTAGAGCAGCTAATTAAGTACCTGTATGCTGCAGCTGATCATCTAAGTCCGGCTGTGTGTTTTCCTGGGTGCTCGTCCTCCATGTGTGAATGCGTCATCGGTGGGAGCGCGCGCACCGTGACCGTGCGCGATGTCGCGTGATTACGCGAAGTTACAGTTCTGGTGTCTTGCCTACTGCGCATGTCACATCTAGAATGTGTATTGATGCCGGCTATTCTTGCTGTAGCACATAATGACAGATCTGGGATTGCTGTATTTCCCTCTCTCTGTCAGTTGGGTTTCACTTTGTTATCCTTTATGTTTAGCAAAAAACTGGGGCTGCATTACCAGCGTCCCTCAGTTTGCTATCTGGTTTTATAATAGGGGAAGCCGAATAAAGCGCCTGTTGACAGGAGCAGGGTGAAAGTCTCTCCTTTACAAAGACATCATTTCTACATAAAATACATAGTCTTCCCGGACAGGTTCCTTATTATTAATTGATGGCTGATGACATAAGCCTCAACTGTACTTGCAATATCTATATAACATCAGTTGTAGGACATAATTAGTACTTATTTTGTGATATTAATTATACTTGTGTCCTCTAAATGACTACTAACATACTCATTGTAATAAAAACTAAAAAATATATATGAAGTGAAGCACGTGGTGCTTATTTTCCAATTCTTTTAATCCCCTGAAGAGAGGAGCTGGCAAGTGTTGTTTTTTCATTTTTAGTGATCTCAGATCCCTGGCCCCAAATTAATAACATCAACGTACTTTAAGACAACGGATAGAAATGGCTATGTACCAGCAACTAGCTGTCACCACTCCACTTGGCTCAAAGCTATACCGAGAGGTCAGTTTATGCGTATAAGACGTAACTGTACTAAAATAGCGGACTATGATACCCAATCGAACCTATTGGTGACTAGGTTTATAGAGAAAGGATACAAACGGTTAGACATAGAAGAACAGAGGAATAACATAAGAGGAAAAGAGAGAATCATCTCAGCAGGAACATCGAATAGGAATAAGAATGATATAGGCCAAGACTTCTCATTCATAACAGGATACAATGTGCAACATCGGGAAATTAAATACCTATTGGCAAAACACTGGCATATTCTAAAAAGCGATGCAACGCTGGGTCCAACCCTGCCAGATAAACCTAAAATTATATTCCGTAGAGCCCCTAACCTGAAAGATATCCTCACTAAAAGTTACTTGGACCCTCCACACAAACCCGCTATGCTATTTAATACACAGGAAGGTTTTTTCAAATGTGGGAAGTGTGCAGGGTGTAAAACAAGTACATCTACTGAAAAATCATTAAGATCTTTCAAGGATAAAACTGGAACAATTGAATATAAAATCAAAAAATTCATCACTTGTAACTCAGTAGGGGTGATTTATATGATCCTGTGCCCATGTGGGCTACAATATATAGGCAGAACCAGCCGGCCACTTAAGATACGCATAAGAGAGCACCTTTACAATATAAAAAAAGGGCTAGAAACCCACAACTTGTCAGCCCACTTTAAAACACATCATTCTCAAAACCCAAGCCTAGCATCATTTATGGGCATAGATAAAATAGAACGACACTGGAGGGGATCTCACTTAATTAGGGACATCTCACGTAGGGAGAGCTTTTGGATTTACACGTTGGACACTTTAGCACCCAAGGGGTTAAATGTGGAATTTGACCTCAACTGTTTCATTGACACTTCTTAGATTCATGCACTATAAGTATAATAATTCCTTTATTATGGTTTGATGGATAATGACTAAAAGTTCACATCATCCTAATCACTGAGGAGTAATATAGGTTTAGGTAAGCTTTAATCCATCCACACAAACTCACTTGGAACCCATCACGGTCCCCTAATGGTAACTGTAATATACACACAGCCTTAGGTAAGCCCTAATTCACTTCTACACACCCTTAAAGATTAACGGGTGCCTATTGAACACTAGGATTCACTTCATATATATTTTTTAGTTTTTATTACAATGAGTATGTTAGTAGTCATTTAGAGGACACAAGTATAATTAATATCACAAAATAAGTACTAATTATGTCCTACAACTGATGCTAGATATTGCAAGTACAGTTGAGGCTTATGTCATCAGCCATCAATTAATAATAAGGAACCTGTCCGGGAAGACTATGTATTTTATGTAGAAATGATGTCTTTGTAAAGGAGAGACTTTCACCCTGCTCCTGTCAACAGGCGCTTTATTCGGCTTCCCCTATTATAAAACCAGATAGCAAACTGAGGGACGCTGGTAATGCAGCCCCAGTTTTTTGCTAAACATAAAGGATAACAAAGTGAAACCCAACTGACAGAGAGAGGGAAATACAGCAATCCCAGATCTGTCATTATGTGCTACAGCAAGAATAGCCGGCATCAATACACATTCTAGATGTGACATGCGCAGTAGGCAAGACACCAGAACTGTAACTTCGCGTAATCACGCGACATCGCGCACGGTCACGGTGCGCGCGCTCCCACCGATGACGCATTCACACATGGAGGACGAGCACCCAGGAAAACACACAGCCGGACTTAGATGATCAGCTGCAGCATACAGGTACTTAATTAGCTGCTCTAATAGGGCCGAAAAGGAGTGATGTCACACTCCAAAACTATATTAGCAGTGACTTAAAGCCGCCTCGCCAGTCTTGATAAAGCTGCCGCTGGCAGTGAAACGCGTTGACGGCGACAGGCATATGAAACCAAAGAGGATCCACTTGCGATAGCTATCCCGCCCTTCTAAACAGTAACACCAACGGCCGTGGTGACTGGAGTCGGGTGAGAGCCTCGCCTATTCTTAATACAAGCGATTTGTCACTTTTTAAATGTGAGTGCGCACTTGTAGGTTGCATTTTATAATTTTTAACATTAAAAAGCGGGAATACACTAGATTTTTCTCTCTTTTGTTTTATCCTACACTTGTACTACCCTGGTGAGCCGAAATCTAGTGCAACCAGCACCTATAGCCCCTAATTGGATATCTACACAGAGGAGAGAGATCTAAGAGGAGTTAATATATACAGCTCTATATTCATTCACCAGCCGGTAAGAGTACCTAGCAACGGTGACGGGCACAGTGGTGGCTTTATAAGTTTATGGGCACTGAAAATACTGTATAAGAAAGAACTACAGCCAGATATCACTTTGAATGGAAGAGGAAGAATTATAACTCTACCACCATATAAACAAGGACTATTTAAAGAGCCAGTGTCACCTGTTAAGAAAACTGCTAGTAGCATTTCTCTGTAGTCTTACATTTACAATTTGAACTTTGATACCTGAGGTGCTAAAGGTGCAGCGTTTTAAGAATAAGCTCTGTATTCCTAATTTGAATTTTGACACTAGAAGTGCTAAAGGAGTAGTGTCTCTAAGAATAGGAGTCAACCAAGGAGCCAATACCTCCTAATTAGACCTAATAGAGGCATTCTTTCTGCTCTGTGTTCATATATTTATATTTGTCCCCAAATATAGACTTTTGGCATCCGGAGTGTCTGGATCCTTTACTCTTTACACTTGCAGACATGTATTAAGTTTTAGCTGGCAATTTTTCTATATTAATGGACTTGATGCCGATGAACTATATTGCCAAAATATTTGAACACCCAATTTTAGCTATTTATTAAAACTAACTGGTTGGCCCATGCTTCTTTTAACTCACTGGTTGAGAATGGGGGACTGAACTGTAGCTTGGTAGATTGGTATCAGAGGTACAATGGTAGGCGATGGTTTTTTAAATCAGCAAAGCCCTTAATTCCAGCCTAAATTGTATGTATCCTACTTTCTGGATTTTTGTCATCATCAATGCCCATGTGCACATATCAAGATCCATAAAGAAAGGGCTTTAAATGGCCTGTCCGGGGAAAAATGAAAAAGGATAGATACTCACTAATACTCCCATGAAGTTGCTCAGCCCTATACAGGGAGTTTGATACTTAACTCCACCAGAGACCCATGTCATGCCATCCCCTCTCATGGCCAGTGCCTATGGTCACCTGACTGCCTCCTTGCATCATTCACAACAACTGGCCACCCGTTCTTTCAATGAATGGACAAAAAGGGATGGATGCTCAACTCTGGGCTGCTGAAATGCAGTTATGAGATTGCAAATGCTGGTATGTTTCAAACTACCATTATAGACTGAATTAGCTGGGTGGAACTACTGGTGATTATATATGTTTTTTTTATTCAATAAAATTAACTCCTAGAGTGCCGTTTGTTTCCGTTACCTTGGTCTATGGCCTGAGCACCCAATGTCTTGAGTGGATATTTTACATGTTAAGCTTTGCAGTGTGGGCATGCCCAACTTCAGTCCAGTGCATTATTCCTCAAAGCTTTAATTCTCTTAAAGTTCCTGTCCTAAAAAAAATAAACATTACTTACCTGCCAAGTCCTCTGGACTACATCAGTTTGCAGCATTCGAGCTGTGGGTTTTAGTTCCAACAGTGTGCTCCCCTCCCGGCCTCGCTGTTGTTCAAGTGGAAGCAGGGTTCCAACTTGATTGGCAGTAGGAGACTCCCCACAAAATCCATCACAAATGTCCACTGCTGATATTTGCTTTCAGTGATGGACATTCACATGCACACGGAGGGACAGTCAGAAGCACAAGCTCAGCTTTGGAGCACTGAAACCATACTGGCTTAGCACACAGGACTATTAGGGATCAGGCTTGTGAGCTGGCAGGTAAGTGGGTTTGTTTTCTTCTATATTTTCTGCACTGTTCCTTTAGTGCTTGTAGAAATCTTCCTTCAATGAATGGAAGCTGTTTTGGTTGCAAAGCTTTTCACTGAACACTTTTTATAAGTGCCTCTGCAATCATATATAGTTATACAGTATGTATGCCCATTTTTTTCTGACCTAGCAGCCTGCTTGAGGTTGAAATGTAAACCCATCGTAGCACCAAAACAGTACTTGCAAAATGCCCAATTTGTTTTGACCTTGTTACTCCATTGTGCTGCTGTATGCATTAAGGTGGGCTTGGACCTCCTAGAAGCAGTCCTACAGCCTACTAATGGCTTCTGATCACTGACTATAGGAGGATCTAAGAGATGAAGGTAAGTTAACTATACAGGAATACAGCAGCAAAAACGTGTATTAAATGTCTTCCTTAATTTCTTAACTCTTTGTGAAGTTGTACTTGTTGTAATTTAAGTTCCAACAGGCACAATTTATACTTCTAATACAGGACAGCAGCTGCGGATTATTATATTTGGTGATATTTTGCAGGCCGTCCATTTGGCATTGCAGTATTTGAGGATCACATATGGTTGTCTGACTGGGTGCAGCCATCATTGATAAGGATGGACAGAAAGAATGCATACAGCTGGGTGCGACTCCAGGGCAGTATGCAGAGACCTTCAGCGATCGTGGTTGTGCATCCATTGGCCAAGCTAGGTAATCATTTTTTGTTAAAAGGTATTAACTAATGCATGAATATTTAGTTATTTGTGAGTTTTGTATATTGTACTGGTTCGAAGTCCAGTTCCAGCCAAAACCATTATTCATTATCAAGAGTTAGAACCAGCTACATTTTCCTATTGTTCTTTGTGACCCCACTGTGTAAAATCAACCTAACATTCTATCTGCGGTAGAAAACAATTATATATAAATTACCCCAACTTAATGAGATGGATGAACTTTTTCACCAACAACATAGGGCCCCCCTTTCCAGAAGAAGGGAAATCCAAGCTTTATAATGGTGCGGGGTCTCCCTATCCAAGCAAATCCAGCTCAGGCACCAGCTATGGGGCTACTTGGCTACAAGCCCACATAGCCCTTACTGCCAAGGTGACTTGCCAGCCCCTCCTGCCCTGTAAACTGGTATAGGGGGTTCGAGGCCCCCTTACCAATTCACAAAAGGGTGAAATGTTAAAAAACACCAGGTGCAAAATTAAAAAGTCTTTTCATCCACCCCCCACAATACTTACCTCTGATCCTTCGCTGATCCCTGTGTGATGATGTGCTGATCCCTGTGTGGCGAAATGATTTTTCGCTGAAATCTGGCTTGAGCTCATCTCCACCCGCAATGTATACTTAAACTATTGCTATCAACTTACAATACATGTTGTTGCAAAGCTTTTCACATCAATATTATGTCTGTACATTTAGCTCAAACATTTTGAAGTGAAATGCTTAGATAAGTTTATAGATATTGGTTAAAAGCCTCTACTTATTTTAGAATATTCGTTCTGGTTAGTTAAGGCATTTATAAACAGTATATAATATCTATTACCTAATTTGAATGAACACATTTCTAACTTGTGTGAGCAAGGAATTTCCACTTAAGAGAGAATTGGGCTGGTCATAGGGAGCACAGGGAGAATTCCTGGTTGGCCATACTACCATAGGGCTGGGCGGGGATAGGTGTCCCAAGCATGTAGCCTAGCTTGTGTTGGATCTCACACTCCTCCACTCCCTGCTTCGCAAATCTCCCCCCAACTCTTCCTTCATACCCTGGCCTCCTTCACCCCCCCCCCCCCCAGTCAGAACATCCCAGCCCATGTTCTTACTATGCAATGCTATAGCCCCAACATCATAGATTTGGGGGGGTGCCATGCTTTTAGAGTGATCATATTTACTCTTGCATATAATCTTTCCCTGCAATGCTATACGCCTAGCTGAAAAATGCACTTGTTGAGGGGAAGCACATCAGAGGTGGGGCCAAGAGTCCAATAGGCTGGCCAAACTGATATTTGATCCCAGTCTGCCCCTGTCTAAAAATTAAATAACAGCTTTTTCTTTCATTATTGTTTATCAAGTCCTCAGTCTGTAACAAGCATGCAAATGTATAAGTCAGAAAAGTAATTATGTAGCTGGTTATACAAGGTAAGGCTAGCATCCAGCTACAGTAACAAGATGCCAACTGCAAGGATATCAATAACTTGTTAGTTATACATAAACATTGATCCCATAATGCAGCCTTCTGAAGCTTATAACTTGATTATTGATGTACAGCTGGTACTGCAGGACCAAAGAAACATTCCCACCACATGGCGGGGAACCCTTTTATGCCTTCTATCCCCTGGGTTATGCCACTATTCAAACAGTCAATATATAGGTATATAGCAGCAATTAACAATACATATAAGCAAAGGCATTCTGTTATGTCATTAAAAACATATCTTCTTTTATTTTTGTTTCATTAAAAGAATGGAAACCACATGTCATTTCTTCATGACTTGGTCCACTCTGTGGCCCGGCTGATAAATATAATAAATATTTTGATATACAATGCCTTAAAAAGTATTCATATCCCTTGAACTTTTCTACATTTGTACATGTTACAGCCACAAATGTATATTTCATTTAGATTTTATGTGATATAGCAACACAAAGTATTTGCAAAGTGTATAGAAAATGAGACTTTGCTAAATGACAAATAAAAAACTTGGTGTGGTGTGCAGAATACTTTTTAGGGCCACCTAAGCTTTAGCTGCAATTACAGCTGCAAGTCTGTTGGAGTATGTACATCTATCTTGAAATATAGCTCAGCCAGAATGGAAGGAGAATGTGTGTGCACAGCAAGTCATGCCAAAGATTCTTAATAGGATTTAGGTTTACTGGGCCATTCCAAAACATGAATGTTCTTTGATTAAAACTACTCTATTGCATCTATGACTTTATGTTTAGGGCTGTTGTGAGGTGAACCTACATCCCAGTCTCAAGTCTTTTGCAGCCTCGGACAAGTTGTCCTCCAGGATTGTGTCGTATTTAACTTCACCCATCTTCCTATCAACTCTAATCAGCTTCCCAGTCAATACTGATAAAAAAAATCCCCACAGCATGATTCTGCCATCACCTCCATGTTTCATTGTGGGGATGGCATTTAGGCCAAAAAGTTCAACCTTCGTTTTGACCAGAACACTTGCTTGTTGCGTCCCGTATATAGCTTGAAGCAAACTCCAAGGTCTCTTGGCACAATTAGTGCTCTCCTTGGCTGGGCTGTTAGTTTAGGTGGACGGCTATGTCTTAGTAAGTTTGCCATTGTGCCATACTCATTAGATATATAGATGATGTATAGAACAAATGTTCTTTTATAACCTAACCCTGCAATATACTTCACCACAACTTTATTCCTGAGTTGTGTGGTGAGCTACTAGGTTTTTCTGATGCTGTTTGTTCGCAAATGTCCTCTAACCTTTGAGGCCTTCATAGAGTAGATGTAGTTATACTGATAATAAATTACATACAGATGGACTCTACTACTTATTAGGTGACTTCTGAAGGCAATTGGTCACACTGGGTTTTATTTAGTAGTATCAGAGCACAGAGGGTTGGATACATACACATGCCACACTTGTTAGTTTATTTAACTGAATTTATTTTTCACAAATACTTGCTACTTTGTGCTGTTCTATCATCTAAAATTGAAATAAAATACATTTAAGTTTGTGGAAACGTTCAAGGGGTATGAATACTTTTTCAGTGCATTTTATATATTTAAGCATTTCTGAGAAAGTGTACTGTAGTTTGTAGGACCAATCTCATATCCATCCAAAGTGTGTTATGGAAAGCATTCTTAAATTTGGGAGTAAAAAAAATAATTTCATGTGTTAAATATTGACCAAGCAAGAGAGGGGGATGCCCCAAAGACCCCTGAATAGGGGAAAAACAGAGACTAACAATGGCACTCTATAGTGTTTAAATAATAAGAAAATTTATTGTAACATCTAAATCACATATTAAGACACATTAAAACTACGCTTGTTTAAAAGACATATAACATTAATGTCCATACTACTAACAAGAGATGGGGGGGAGGAGGGAAATATACACAGTAGGCTATTTGATAATGGAAATGCTAAAAAACATACAATTGTGTATCTATGAACTAAAACCTTATTATTATTATATACATGAATGTGCAATTGTACAAAAAGTGCTAAGTGCTAAGCAAAGTGCATCAGTATCAAACATGTAAACTGTGAAAGAATCCAAACCATACAACAACACACCAAAATACCTGACAATGAAAGTGCTGAGTGCTAATAGCCACTGGAGCCCTCCTCACATAAACAACCCTGGACGCGTTTCGTGACGTCACCGTCACTTCCTCAAGCAGAGTATCCAATGTATCTGGGGCTGGGGAAGTATTTAAGAGCTCCAGCTGGTATCATGATATTGGATACTCTGCTTGAGGAAGTGACGGTGACGTCACGAAACGCGTCCAGGGTTGTTTATGTGAGGAGGGCTCCAGTGGCTATTAGCACTCAGCACTTTCATTGTCAGGTATTTTGGTGTGTTGTTGTATGGTTTGGATTCTTTCACAGTTTACATGTTTGATACTGATGCACTTTGCTTAGCACTTAGCACTTTTTGTACAATTGCACATTCATGTATATAATAATAATAAGGTTTTAGTTCATAGATACACAATTGTATGTTTTTTAGCATTTCCATTATCAAATAGCCTACTGTGTATATTTCCCTCCTCCCCCCCATCTCTTGTTAGTAGTATGGACATTAATGTTATATGTCTTTTAAACAAGCGTAGTTTTAATGTGTCTTAATATGTGATTTAGATGTTACAATAAATTTTCTTATTATTTAAACACTATAGAGTGCCATTGTTAGTCTCTGTTTTTCCCCTATTCAGGGGTCTTTGGGGCATCCCCCTCTCTTGCTTGGTCATTTGTAGTTTGTTTGGGGAAAACAGAGCAGGGCACCAGAACATTATTTGTAACTTTAGCTGGTGCCGTTTAAACTCCCTTTTGATTAAACATGTGTTAAATATTCATTAGACCATACTGGCATTCCAGCATCCAGCTACTGATACTCAGACATAATCCTTTTGTACAGTGAAACCAAGCTAAATGGCTGCTCCACCATTCTGCATTTACCGGTCCTAAAAAACAGCATTCTAAGTAGAATCTAAAGTGACACATATTTACCTGTAGGCTTCATTAACATTCTTTTGTCAGACCACAAAAACTTTAATGCAAAAAAGGCAACAATTCGTTTTCTGTACCTACTTTTCATTTTTCTATGTCATTAGCATTCTATCGTGATGCAAACTGTGAATGCAATTATTCAACTCTTAAAGAATGTTTAACTCATGTAGACATGATATACTAATTACACAGTAAGAATGAGACAGAGGAATGTTAAACTGAGATTTAACAGCTAAAACTTAAAGCTAATTGACCAGCAGCCTCAAATGCACTAAAAGCTTGTCAAAAGAGACATATTTCCTGTCATATTACTACTATTATTCAAATGATTCTGAGAGCTTCTGGAATATTTGGAGACACTGAGTTTTGATAGATCTGCAATACATAATTCAATAATTAAACCCAACAGCATTTATAAGGCAGCAAGCACCCCACATGAAGCCAATTCCATGTGTCTCTCCTTCATTTCCTGCAAAGTTTGCCCTATCTGTCCCTTGGAACTCTCAGCTTGAACAAGCAAGGTAAGCCATAATGGTCCCACAGTTAGCTCTTTCAGCTCCATTCCTCCAGGACCATGATAACCACTCTCAGTCAGCACTAGACTGTCCGTCAGCACTGGATTATGAATATATTAAATTTTTTTTTTCTTTTTATTATATATTTTATAATATTTTTTTCTTTTAATTGTATACTGAGTTGCAGAGTCTCTCAAGATGTATCCTCTTCGATAATTCCAAAGGCTCTTAAAATCATTTGGATAGCCACCATCTTGATCTTCAACTAAACTTAAAAATTAACTGTATAAACATCATACATAATATATATATACAAATTTAGCCTCAGACTGTCCCCTGGGGTAGCAGGGGACTCAAGGGTCTTTTGGGGCCTAACAATAAAAGGCTTCAATGAAAAGGGGCCCCTGTCCTGAGAATATCAAGCTTTAACTTTTACAAAACAAACAATATCAAGGTTACAAAACAAACAATAACAAAAATGTTCTAGGTGTCCTTGAGCTTGTAAGCCCCTTTTATTAGAATCAAAGGTTACAAATCCCTATATCATAAAGGTAATTTGTGATGTGTTTGTTTGAAATTTAGACAGTTTTTCTGGGGGCCTCAGCATTTCTCAGCAAGTACTTGAAAACACAAAGATTGCAAGAGGGATTCACTGAGGAAAACCGAGGGGGAAGAGAAAGGGGGGGGGGAGTAATGAGTCCCACAGTGGCCAGTCAGGTTCTAGGTTCAGGTATGATGTTTTAGACAATTTCTCACTCACCACTCACCACCACTTCAGTCAGTGAAGGCTGCCCGTTCAGGCAGCAATGTGGCTGCACTGTATAGAGGAAGAGGAACAAGACCAGCTGTTGGTTTCTACATGTTTTGCCCCATCAGTGTACTGACCAAGATTTCAAATACTCTTGAATATTTGAAGCTTTCATCATCATAGTAAATGCTAAAATAGGTACAGCCTTGAAACCGGGCTTGCAAACTAAAAAAAAAAGCAGCACTAAAATACCGGAGAGACTTTAGGATTGTAGTGCTGTAGTCTGTCTGTTGGTCTTGAAGGTAATTATGCAGGATCTAAATCTATAACTAAAAGGATTAAAAGAAAAAAAACTGATGTACTTTAAAACAGTCATACCTCCGTAATTGTGCCATTAGCGCAGCAACAGTTTGATGCTCTTCTTATATAAATGAATTTGATTTTTAACTTGCTGCTTATTTTCTTTTCTATTTCAGTAATACTTTGTCATTTTCTGAAACAATTAGACTTAGGTGACGCAAAACCTTAAAAGGTTTGATTAATGTCAAATGCCAAAGCTCCAAATTCAACCGTACATCCCTGATGATAGTATTATTACTTTGTCCTATTGAGAATAATCCTCTGAATGACAGTTTTCTTTAGTAAGTTTCGGCTTGGACATATAACAGCGACAGTGGCTCGGGTTTCTACATTCCAGACTGCTGTCCTCAACTTGGGCTGTTGTCTTTTTACTAACAGTGGAATTGTCCTCAGACCCTAACAACAGCTGGGGGAAAAGATGGCAGAGCAGAAGCTTGTGTAATCCCCATTGTCATCATATCATTCATGTTCCCTATTTAAGTAGTAACTAAAGGCAAGAGTGATAACACAGACTGTAGGCATCTATCCACTGGCCACTAACTTCTGAGTTGGAAGGGATGCTGATGCTATTAACATGATGCATGACAATAGAAATATGCTAGAGCTATATTGCAGCTTACCAAGTCATGTAATTATGCTGTAATATGTAGTTCAAGAGGCATGCAACACCTTATATATAGTTATAGTATATCAGTTAAAACATGGTCGCTTTTCAAAAAATGATCACCAAGCCTGTGTCTATTTTAACATTATAGAGTCAGTCCCAGAACATTGCGTACAAATCTGTTGTGAGCCATTGTGATATATGACCTGTGAGAGTGATAAATCCCTATTGTGGTTATCTGTGACATATTTGAAATGCCTCTGGTAAATCTTTCCTTTCTTCCATTTACTAAAAGAAAATATTGAATCTGAAAAGTTGCCAGCAGTTTCACAAGCTCTTCTGAAAAGATGTTGATAGCTGCACACAATAGATTTCATCAACATCATAATTTGTGTTCTTAATTTTGGAGCCATATTGATATGTTATATATTATACATATCTGGAGGATATTACATGTCACAGCCTGTCATATCCTCGAGCTAAATAAGGCAGTACAAAATTAAAATAAATTGAACTAGCAAAGTAAGATGGATCTGATGCGTGTCAGTCTCTTATAGTTGGTGGTTTCATAGCGTGATGTTCAGCAGCAGCTGTTCTTGTGTGTTACAGCCATATTTGTTTTCTGATTTTTAACAGGGTAGGGGTAGGTAGGGGCAGGTTGTAGAAAAAGGGCTTCATTCACTGTGGGATTATTATCACTGCATGTCATAGACCATATACTATACAAGAGACTATACCAGAGCATTCCACAATTTGTGTGCAAGTAAATAGGTGGGCAACCATGCGGTGAGCTTCCTGGTCCGGCAGCACTCGTGCAGCTCTGTGATTGAGCGAGGTGATCGAGCATGGTGATCGAGCGAAGGACACCGCTGGAGTACAGCCAAGGTAAGTGTCTGATCTCATATTAAGGGAGGTGGGGTGGTTTAAGATTGGGCAGTCTGGCTGGACTGTCCCTTTAATTTGTAGTTATGTCCTATCCTTTCAAATGTGACACTTTCATTCTCAGGGTCATGACATTGCACTACTACTACACCATGAAGTCGTAAGTTGCGGTTTGCCGAGTTTAATAACTCATGTGATTGTGTAACAGGCATCCTTAATGTCATGTAACCAACTGCACCTTATGATTTTATGTGGCACAATTGTATTGCTGTAAAATTGTGTCTATTTTGACCAAATAAAGAAATTGTAAAAGAAAACTGGTGAACTGATATCTCAGCTGAAGGCTTCTTTTAAGATGTGAGTACCACTGTAGAACTCATACATTTCTAGGATTTCTTTACTCCGAGTAGTGTCCCTTGGATGGAGAGTGTATGCTTCTTCTCAGGAATAAACATAGAATGCAAAAATATTGTTTGTTTTCTAGTAAGTAAATTAATTGGAAAGCCCCTTTTAAACAAGACTGGCATATACAAAGTCAGGGGCACATTCATGTTTAACCTTTGTGAAACAGCTTCAAGAGTAGAAAGATTTAAGCAATTTGCTAGTTAAACCCTGTTTCCTAATTTCCTTTTTTTTTCAATTTTTTAAGCATATACATTTTAGCAGATGCACTGTAGAATACAGCTGCTAGATTTATATAGCCTAGGGAAGCAGCAGACTGGCTGGAAAAAAGTACCTAATATATCCAACATCTAAATTTGGGATACACTATCAATATTTTCCCTGGAGCATTTCTGGAAAAGTGTGACCTAACAGCTGATAAGCTCAGGGAGGAAGATCACTTTCCATTCATAAAAAGGTGTCAGAGTGGTGATGTGTGAGACCAGGCCGTGTGCTCATCTTTGTTTAATAAAGACTTTATGAAATGGAGCCTTGGAAAAACTGCTAATGCCCCTGAAGCAACAGCAGGTAGTCCGGGATTAACTTAATCTTCCCCCAAATATGTTTTTATTTACACTGTGTTCAGGTGTATCATTTGTGAGGCTTTTCTTTGGTGAGCTTATCATTGCCTTATGGGCCCTATACACGTTCTCCCTGAATAGAAAATAATGGACTAGTGAGTCATTGTTTTGTTTCATGCTCATAACTACATTGCACTCCTAATCTTTTATTGTGTTAGGAGGATGGAATTAGAAGAGCCACTTTGTTTTGATACCCTTCATGGATTGAATTGTATTTCTGGCCTAGACATAAAGAACGGAAAAGGGGAAGAGAACTGCTTTAGATGCCTTGATGTAGCATAATGGAAGCTTTAGTGTGCTGACAATCTAATCTGAGAATAGTTGTGATGTGTCCAGATATCCTGGCTTGGCAAGGCTGTGTGCAGAGGGAGGGCCCTTGTTCATCTTCTTTGAAGGCTTGGGCTTTAGTGTTGGCTCAGGTTCAGAGTGTTCGCTTGTTAGAAACGTACAGCTCTATTATTCAGCCCTCAGTTTAAACTTAGTCTCTGCTTATCGTAAAACATGCACAAAATTATGGGAGAGTTGACTAAGCACCTGACTATAATAAAACATAATTCTGCTCTCAAGCTGTCTGTATTTACTGTCTGATCCTATTATAAGCAGAATATCCCTTATAATGAGAACAATAATAAAATAACAGAGCCCACTTGTGAAGCTCAGTAATGACTATTTTAATGACTGTGTAATTACTTCAAGATAAAGTTTTGACAGTTCTTTGTGTGGCAGCCATTGCAGACACCATTTCGGAACATAGAGAAAACAGGGCCATGGGCAATGCAACTACACCTTCTCAGCCCTTTCTACATGGCCCACTAAGCACCAACTACTATGGAACTGGAGAGAATGACAGCAAAGAACTGGCTGCTGAAATACTATTATCAGGTATGTTTTATACTTTATCATTTTGGTGCTGTATCTATATTATCAATGCTGCTCAATATGCAATTGACTTCGAAGTAAAAACAGATTATGATGATTCAGAACATATATATATGTTCTGAATCATTATATGTTCTGAATCAAAAAATAATATTGAATGTTTTTACAATGTTGCTGCTCCACTAATGTGTTTCCTGCAGTGAAGCAACATTAGAAATTATATTTTGCACCACTCTAATTTGCACCAATGTAGCGTAGTCTGGCAAAAGCACTTGATAAATCAGGCCCCTAATTTATAATCGCTTTCTTAGGTTAAAAACTTGAAAATACATAAAAACATTCTCGATTATTAATAACAGCTATAATAATAATCCAACTACCATTTTGTATTATACTGTGTATACTTAAACTAATACAATCTCTCTCTCTCTCTCTATATATATATATATATATATATATATATATATATATATATATATATTTATATATATATAGTTACCCAAATATAAGAATATATTTCCTATTTCCCGTACATTACTTATTCAGTTTCCCAGCTAGGAATATGCAAAAATGTCTGGAATATATTTAAATTAAAATATTTACCTATCTTTAATATTCCTAAAAATCTCTACTTTACTTCATTACTTTACTCATCATTTACTATTACTTTAGATAATAATGTCTGCAACTGTGATTTACTTTTGATGGTTTCCGTTTTTTCAATAACATTTAAAAAGGCCCAAAAGAATTTTAAAATTGAACTTGATTGTTTTATTTTGTTTTATTTCAGATTTATTACATTCATAAACCCGTACTACTTTTCTATTGACAATTACATTCAGTTTTTAAAGTCTGTATATTTCAGAATATCCATATAATCAATTTATTCATTTAAGCAATAAATCCAAAATCTTTCTGTTAAGTACACAGAGATGTTTCTCAGCACAACTGCTGTTATTTTGCGAATTGGCTTCTATAAACCACACTGTAGTTATCAAAGTTATAAAATAAAAACATTTTTGCCAAAAATGAAATCCTCTTATATGACAGAATTGTGTCCCTGGAAATTTTGGAAGGTTTCTAGTTGTCCATATCTACCACAGTCAGAGTACCCCTGTCTGTTAAATAAAACAAAAGCAGGTATACTTCCTATTAATTGATGTTTATATACCAGTCTTCATTGGGAAATAAGTGCGTTTACGGTAGCACCATTTATAAAACCTACTCAGAAGTTGAGTTGTAAAAGCCTCTTAAAGCTCACAAAATACACACCATAAACTGCAAAAAAAATATTCTTCCTGCTTGGGTTTTGCTAGAAGTTCTCCAAGTGTGATGTGGAATTATCCAGAGTGGTAGATATATATATATATATTAGGGATGAGCGAACCGGTTCGGACGAACCGGAATTCGCTCCGAATTTCAGGGAAAATTCGATTCGGCACGAACCCGATTTTTTTTTGGTTCGTGCCAATCGAATTTTCCCTGAAATAAAAAAAAAATGCCAGCATGGTGGGAGCGGGCAGGCCGGCTGCGCTGTCAGCGGGCGACGGAAGCCGGCCCGCTGACAGCGCAGCCGGCCTGCCCGCTCCCACCATGCCGGCATTTGTTTAAAAAGCAAACACTTACCTGCATGGTCGGAGCGTGGAGGCCGGCGCCGCTCTCAGCTGTCATCAGAGGACGCGTCATCAGAGGGCGCCTGAGAGCGGCGCCGGCCTCCATGCTCCGACCATGCAGGTAAGTGTTTGCTTTTTAAACAAATGCCGGCATGGTGGGAGCGGGCAGGCCGGCTGCGCTGTCAGCGGGCCGGCTTCCGTCGCCCGCTGACAGCGCCGCCGGCCTGCCCGCTCCCACCATGCCGGCATTTTTCTTTTCAGATGAGCGATTCATGAAACTTCAATTCGGGCGAACCCGAATTTCTTGGGGAAATTCGGCGAATCGCCCGAATCGAACTTTCAAGAAGTTCGCTCATCTCTAATATATATATATATATATATATATATATATATATATATATATATATATATATATATATATATTTTTTTTTTTTTTTTTTTTTTAAATAACAGCATCCTAGGCAATATTTATTAAAGCAGAACAAAACCCAATGCACCCATCACTGGAATCTAAAAGATTCCAGGGCTGGCCACTGGCCTTGCTGCTGTACTACCCCCCCAGCGGGGCGCCACAAAACTCACCTTCTCCCTTGGCACCCTTGTTGATGTAAATATCAAGTGGCCACATCCCCAGCATCTTTGGGCTGTGTATGCTCCCATCCCCAGCCATTCAGGTAGGTAGGGTATGAGAGTGCACCCGCTGGTAGGGATGCTCCCGATTTCCATAAAACAGAGCCCACGTATGCCCTGTAGGACCAGGGAAAGGTGAGTTTTTCTGGGCAATGTGGGGTGTTTTTTTTTTTTCAAAAACTTTTTTATTGAGGACAGGATAATTACAGTCATACTGATCACAGACAATAAGCAAGGTAGCAAATAAACATTGATCACAACAGATAGTCTTTGGTTACAGCATTTTTACAGGTCAAACTTGTAGGTGGATCTCCCTCCACCAGTCTTCTGAGGTACCATTCAGTGCCTCCGAAAGCGTTGTGTATTTTAGCTCGGACTTCCGGGGTCAAAAGATTGATAAAGCTCTCCCAGGTGGCGAAGAAGGACTCGACTTTTGTTTCCTTTTGGGAGGCCACATCTACCCAGTCAAATTTAAAGAACTGTTGTAATTTCCCCAAAAAAGACTTTAAATTGGGGCGGTTCGGGGTGAATCCAGGCCTGCAAAATAGTTTTGCGTGCGACCGCGGATATAATCAATAGCAGCCTTCTAGTCCCCTTTGAGACTCTTACACCCTCTAACATAAGCTCACCGAAAATTTGGGCAATGTGGGGTGTTTTAAATAAAAAAAGGCTGTATATTTAAGTGGGTGTAAACATATTAGGTCTAATTTAGCAGCACAAGTATTTTTTTTCTCTCATTTCTCTCACCACCTTTTTCTGAGAAAACACTTTTTATCTTGAATTTTCGGTGCAATTCAGCATTGTTTGTAGCTGTGTAATTTTTGAAGAACCAGCTAAAAATGATGCTGAATTTCAAAGAGGAAAAAGAAGTTAAAAAGCGTTTTCTCACAAAAAAAACATGAGGAAAGAAAATTCTCACTGTGCTGAATCAGCCCGAAAAGGTTTGCACTTTCTGTACTTTAAAGTGGCTGTCAGGTCTGTTTTTCAGCACACACCTTATAACCATTGCTTGCCTAGTGTTAGACCTAATTTGGGTATTTAGAAGTAATAAGAGGATACACCAAAAACCTGGTTGGTGCCCACCAGATAGATGGTTAATGGATGGATGGGTGCTTTTTTTTAAATAATAGGCTGGACTTTATGTTTACCCCTAGTAAAATGAGAGCCTAAGCTTTTTTGTAAGCTACATTTGATATGTGAACATTTAACACATTGGCCTCGATTCAGTAAGAGTTGAAAAAAATGTTCATGGTAGTAAAAAAATGTACTTTAGGTGAAAAAAGCCTAAACATTCAACTGTTGATGAATCACCAGCTATGAAAACAATAAATGGTAATGGCACTTTTTACTACAGCGTAGGAGTAAAATGTTCACTACTTTTCGAGTAAAAAGTGCCATTGCCTTTCATTGTCTTCCTAGCTGGTGATTCATCAACAGTAAATTCTCATGATTTTTTTTTCCCTAAAATTAAATTTTTACTTACGTGAACATTTTTTTCAACTCCTACTGATTCAAGGCAATTGGGTTACTGGAGGTATGTATGTGGACGTATTACTTGTGATATCATTTTTGCGTGGTCGCAATATCTGTATGTTATGTGAGTGTGTTCTATTGCTTTTTTAAAAGAGTTCTTCAGTGCTGCTTAATGTTTATATGTTATGGTTAAAAGGGGCCCATGTTTGTAGCTCTATGGTTAATAATCAGATGGCGACTGTGGTGCAGTGTTTTTGTAAATCTATATGTTTACCGTGAGGCACATTCTTATTGCTAGTTCTGTAGCTGAAGCAACCACAAGCCTGTAATTAAAAAGTCACCATTGTCACTTTAAAAGTGTAGACAGAAAAGTATAGCACCACTCACATTATAGCTACAATCACAGCTCATGCGCAATGCATTTCACACTGTTAAAATAGCATCACTATCAGGTAAAAAGTTGGCTAGAGATTAGCACAAGATTTTAACTAGACATTTGAATTTATAGCGGAACAAAACCCACCAACGGCCGTTGGAATTTCTCTGTGTGAAACCCCCCCAGGAAGCCCCAAAAACTCAAACGGCACATGTGCAGATCTCATCCAATGAGAGCCGTCTGCTATGACAATGTCATTCAGCAGACACCTCTCATTGTTTGATTCAGGTAGGCTGGGACGGGAGCACTTGCATGGCTCGGGATGCAGGGTATGCAGCGGCCCCATTGATTAGAAAGAGAGCTGCCTACGTTGTCATAGCAGGCACCTTTTATTGGATGAGAGCCCATACTTGCGTCGTTGGAGAGTTGCGAGGTGAGTTTTTTGAGACTTCCTAGCAGGGTTTCACGCAGCAGGATGCCCAGGGGTCAAATTGCTTGAGTTTTGCTCTGCCTCAAAGCAAAATAAATTTAGGTAAATAAACTGAACACAGATTACTGCAAAACTTTTCTACGTTAGTAAATCCCCTTCTGAATGCATGCAAGTAATATAATAGGGAAAGCTTGAACCTTTACAGGGCATGTATACCAAACATCGGTTGACTAGCCAATGAATATTTAAAGTCCACTTTCGATTGAATTTTTTAAAGTGTATATTTTTGTGTGGCAAAATGATGTCTTAAAGGTGCTGTGCTGATCTGGAATCATTTATTTTTTTTCTAATGTTAGCAAATGTGTGTTTTATGGAAGCAATCTGCTATCTGTTGCTATTGACAAAGTACACGGGGAGGCCGATTCATCAATAGCGCCAGGTAGCGACAGATGAGCGACTGTAGCGTGATTTTTTCAGCGCCAGCCAGTATTCGCTGTGCTTGGCCGGCGTTAGCTTGATGACAGCGACTCAGTTGGTGTGCGGTAATGTTGAATACGGGCTGGGGAGTCGCTGTTTCACAGGTCCAGCGTTGTATGTGAGCGCCTGACAACGAATGGCCAGAGCGAACGGCTAGCTTCATATTCATCAAAAAATCACACTCCGAATGTGCTGTCGCTGTCCATTCCTTGTTTAAACCCCAGAGCGCTGGCGGCGATGTGTATTAACTAGTTTTTAACCCCTAAACAACCATATTTTTTGAATGTAACATTATACATGGTTTTAGAATCATTTTGTAATATGAATACATTAATCTCAGACCTGTTAGATCAATTCTGCTCAAATTTTTTTTTTTTTTTTTGACTTAAAAATAAATCCTAACATTGCAGAAGTGTTCTCCGATTTTTTGACATTAAAAAAAAAAAAAAAAAAATTAATCCAAATTAATTATGATTAATTATAGATTGCTCCATTGAAATGCATTGGACATCGCCAGGGAGCGACAGCTCATACCTGCCGCTGTGAGGGAATTTGCAGCGGCGCTGTTCGGTCCAGGCGGCTTCATGATGAATGCCGCGCTAGCCGTCGCTCTCGCCGGCGCTAGCCTCATTTTGCTTGATAAATGCGTCATTGTGACCGCCGCCGGGCGTACTTGAGTCGGTAGTCGCCGTTATCTGCCGCTACCTGGCGCTCGTCAGACACTACCTGGCGCTATCGCTTGATGAATAAGGGCCTAAGTGCAGACTTTTGCAACAGATTGCAAATAGTTGCACAGAACACTATATAATACTGCTGGGCATGTGTAATAACTCCCTCACCTCAGCATTGTCCATAGCAGCAGTGCCCTGTGTGTTCAGGACTCACCTCTCTCATTTTGGTGTACATTGCCAATAGCAACAGATTGCAGGTAGTAAATACTGCTTCTATAAAACACCTATTTGCCAACATTGGAAAAAATAAAAAAAATACTAAATCAGCTCAGCACTTCCTTGAGCACATCCTATTGGCCCCAAAAAATATACACTTTTAAAAATACCATAGAAAGTGGACTTACTCTTTAATCCTGATAATGACACAATGTTTTCTGTTGTGATTTATGTAAATATAATGTGTATAGTTTTAGAAATATAGTCCACAAAAGGTTTTTATAGGTCCATTTTATATGAGATAATGTAGCTATTGGTTTCTCTATTAAGCTTATAGAAAGCCCTAATTTGTAGGACTGTGTCCATTTTCAATGCCCTTTTAGCCAGGGATTTATACTGTTAATCTACTTCAAGCATCTCCAATTGGAAACTATAGATGGTAACACGCTGCAATCACTAACTGCTGTGATAGTATTTTAAGAATAATCCATATTGACCTGAAAATGTAATTTAAAAAGGTCACATAGCAGGAGCACCTGTTGGTCCTGTAATTCGTGTCTGGCAGAAATGTAAGGCTATAAACTTTGTTCTTTAAACAGATGAGAGTGGCTGTGGCGGCAGTCATTGTGATATCAACGCTCTTTGTGTGCCATCAGAAGAAGGACCAAGATGCCAGTGCTTACAAGGTTATACTGGGAATGGCAAGTCCTGCCATGGTAATGACACCACTTACATATTATTTCTTTTTATTGTATTAATCATGTGAAAAGAAATGAACTGCATTGCAAAGACAATCATAAATCATGCTATTTATAGATCAAAAAACAGCAAGTAGCAAGACTATTTTTATATTACCGGTATATTCTAAATATTTGCCCTTTCCCTAATAAGCCATTTTATGGGGGGGGGGGGGGGGGGGTTATGAAATGGGGAGAACTTCTCCAACTTTTTGTAGAGGTTTAACCAATCAATTGACCAGTATTCAATAAATATTGGAATTTATTATTATTGTCCACAGATAGGTGCAAACGTGATTTGTAGTCTAGGTGAAATGCAGAGGTTTTGTGGCGGCTCCCCACCCTTAGCGCATGGGCTCTTCAACAAAGTTGTGGGGGCTTATCAGGTCCATTAAAACACTGCTCCAAAGAAAGAATTGGCTAAATGCGTCTTAGGAGTAGCCAGGCTGCGTCTCATGTCATTGATATTATGAGATAGGTTTGCCATTTACATTTAGAGAATACAACAGAAGGGTTTATGCTCCCCATTGCAACAGTCCCTACAGTTCTGATCCTCTTTTCTAAAGATCTTGGCCACTGGATACGAATAGTCTACACCAAGAAGAAGAATTTCACAACTTTTTACATCTTTAGTGTCACTTATAATCTGTATAATTCCATAAAAAACTGCAATATTTTAAGGTGGAAAAATAAATGAAAAAAAATAATGTAGTTACAATTTAAAAAATGAATGAGTATCGCTAATGATACCCACAAATGCTTTCTGTTGATGTGGGAACCCTGCATGCAATATTCTAATGCTAGTATGGGTAACCAAATTCTACATTGATTTTCCAACAGGAAGAGCTGGCTCAAGGGATAGAGGGATAACTGGGACACCATGTTTGATCTCTCTTTCTTTCTGTCTTTCTTTCCTAATTTTCTTTTTTCCTTATATAGTTGGCCTTAAACAACACAGTACATAGCTGTCACATTCTGATCCTATTTTCAAATTCAAGTGACGATGTCAGGATATAAAGGTTACTTAACTGCCCCATTCTAATTAAGTCACCATGAAGATTCCCTGGGTGACACTGGTAGCCCATTATCTATATCCCACTACATTTTGGATAAAGGGATCAGTTGTATGTTTTTGTAAACTAGTCCCTGTAAACACAATTATGCTTTCACCGATGTACACGTATTGTATCACAGCATAATATGTCAAGTGTCAACATATTTCCAATAGAAATATTGAAACAGAAGATAATGTAGTTGCATGAATATGCACACCCCTAAATAAAACTTTGTTGAACGACCCTTATCACACATTTAGACAGAGCGATTATCGATCAGGATATCACTAAAGGGTATTTAATTTAGCAATAATTGCTCCATGGCAATGGCCACTGCAACCAAGTGATGAAAGAGAATTGGTTAATCGATCGGTGGTCGTATCATTTCTGCTGACCAAAAATTTCTTATTCATCACTTGATGATTGGATTGTGTAAACAGGGGTCACCCTCCAAAAAATGTGTTTTGCTATGAGAACGAACGACACCAGTGATCACATTAGCAATCAGTTTAGCGACTGATTGACCAACAAATCTTCGGCGTCTGAACACAGGCGCTCAATTACAGAAGATTTGTATGGCTAGTCGCTAGCTAAGCAAACAGCAAATTTGTCTGCTTGTGTAAACCCAGCATTAGGTATGATTACGAGTGGTGTTGGCTTTGCATCAAACATACCGTTTTGACTTATGGCCAAAAAGTTCAACCTTGGCCTCATCAGTTTTCCCTGTTTCCAAACAATTATGCTTCGATCAAGAAGTAACTTGACCTTTCATCCTATGTACACCTATGTATCACAGCATAAAATGTGTCAACATATTTCCAATAAAATATTGAAACAGAAAATAATGTAGTTGCATGAATATGCACACCCCTGTTGGCTTTGCGCTAAACATACATTTACATTTACTTAGATTTTGGCCAAAACGTTCAACCTTGGTCTCATCAGGTTTCCATTTTGACAGACTTGACGTAGGTTTTGTCAAGACATAGCCAAGCTTGAATGATTTTCTTTGTAAGAGAAGGTTTTTTTCTTGCCACCCTATCCCACAGACATATGATGATTATGGGAGATACACTCCTAGTACTTGCCAGAAATTCCTGTAACTCTTTGCAGCCACCTGAACCAATTTGCTTCTTGTCTTTGCATCGATATTTGAGGGACATCCAGTTTGTGGTAATGTCACTGTTCTGCCAAATTGTATCAGCTTCTTGATGACCATCTTCAATGTGTTAAATGGTATATCTAATGCCTTGGGATTTTCTTTTGTACCCTTCTCCTTTGATGTGGTGTATGCTATTTGCTGTTTGCTGTCAATGGATTTTACATGAAAACATCCGAAAAAACCTACTAGAAGAGTTAAACGTTATATGGGGTGAATCAAAATTATTTTAAATGATGGCAGCTGTGTACTGACTACTACTGATCACCTATAGAGTGTTCCTTTTTCCTAGAGGAGACAACTCTTTCCTAAAAAAATGGCAACTATTTAACCTGAGTTTAAATGTGATTGTCTCATTCTGAACACAACCACATCCCCAATTAAAAAGAGTATTTACACTTATGCAACCACAATATCTACAATATAATATCTTCCCCATTAAATGATTTTACATTTACATTTCCAATGGAATTGTACAGCTTATGGGCGACATTAAATAATTCTTCCTGGTCTGATTTTTTTGTACTAGCTATTTTAACAGGGATGTGTCAACTTATTATAGCTACTGTAGATGTCTCCTATTCATTTATTGGAGATTAGGTAATGGTCAAGTCTTGGTTTTAACCTGTATATGGCTCTGGTTAGTGGCTAGCCCAGTGGTATGTAGATCCCCTCCAACTGCTTCAGGTTGTTTCCTTGGTGTCTATTTAAATTATATTGTAGTTATAATGTGTACAGACATTTACTATACCTTTTAAAGGCAAGTATTACACTTTATTAGAATATGTTTGGGCTAAAACATGCATATTAACAACTGGTCAAAAAATCACAATGTTCCCAAATATATGATATATTATAATATGTGCTATTTAAGTGTCCCTGTTTTAGCTGGGATATTCCTAGGAACCCTAGAGACCTGTAGACTCCTTAGGGAAGACTTCCCAAAAAAGTTGTAGTTGTGATTAAGTTAAAACTATACCTCTACATCTTCATGAGTAGCAGATTTAGGAGAGACAAAAGGATGATTGAATGCTACTGATAGCGATATAGGCAATTCTTCTACAGACAGGAATATGTTTAAAATGATGGGTGTATTTCTGTACTGCAAAACTAGATCTTATTATTTAATATTAAATATATGCGAGTAACATCTTTTAAATACTGCACGTATCTGTTGCTTAAACCAACTTTTCTGTAGAATGTAAACCACTGAGTAGCTCTTAATTCCAAACATTTTTTCTTGGCTCAAGAGAATTTATTATAACTCACGCACCTTTATATTGTGTTATAAATTTAATAGAGAGCTGCCTCCAACAGTTGCCAAGTAATCTCTCAAGACCCACCACTCCCAACTTCCCTGATGTATATACAGTACACAGGCTCTGTCTGAACGACCTAAGCAGATAAAGTGATATCATGGGCCTTATTTATGATGTGCGCCATTTAGCATCTTTCTGGTGGCGCCAATTATGGAGCTCCAACATTTTTGTCCTTTTTGGCTTTGCACTGTGGACATCAATGATGTTGCTATGATGAAGTCATAGCACCAGATGCTAACTAATTTGTTTTTATTGTTGCACTAGGTATTGGCCAGCCTGTGCCAGCACTTGTTGGCGCTGACTGACAATTATCCCATATATTATTTTTTTCTCCGTGAAATGATTGGCGCTGAATTTTTCAGGCACTGGTCAGTGTTTCATCATTATAGTTACAAGAAATCACTGCTGGGGACAAACTTTACAGTGCATTTAGGATGCATTTTAGTTGTTGTTGCCCAAATTACACATTTGTAAGAAAAAGGAGCCACAAAAAAATGATATTTCATAAAAAAAAATGACATTTGACGACATCTAGGTTCTGCGTTTCCATTATTGACAAGTCAAAATGCAAGTTCTGTACAAATAAATGTGTGTAATATTAATTATAAACATAAACAACTTCAATCCAGGTCTGCCCATTGTGCTCTAATGGATCTTGACCTACAGCACCCGGCCTTTTGGGCACTAGTGTCGGTGAGGCAAAAAAAAGTGGCGCTGTGTAGACCTGATGCTTCATAAATAAGGCTCAATATGTTGCCCTGACCTGTTTCTAGGGATGTATTACTAAGATTGTTCAATACAACTGAGGTTTCTAAAAGTGAAATATAAACATGTGTCCTGTTGTCTCATTCATATGTAACTTCAGATATAGATGAATGTATTTCATACCTTAATGGCTGTGACCAATATGAAGCAAAATGCATCAATATGGAGGGAGGTTACATATGTCGATGTAAAGATGGCTTCCTGGGGAATGGCCTAGAGTGTGCAGGTAAGTACCACAAGAGCAAGTAAACTGTTGATGCTTGATCTAATTTATTATGCTAAATAATGTAATATGTTATATGAGACCTCACTCTGTTTTTTTAGTTTGAAGGGTTAAACCTTTCAAAATAAAAAAAAAAAAACAGTAAAACCAGCCCAAGCACCAGCTATACGGGGCTGGTAGACCAAGGCTACCAACCCGTATAGCCCATGGGCCACGGGTTCTTTGTCCCCCTGGGCTTTTGGGAGGCAGTTAATAGGGTGGAGGGATAATGGCAAGTCCCCCACTTGCTGCAGGTGACTTGCCAGCCTCTCATGCCTCCTTACCAGTTCACTGTAAAAAAAAACACTGACAAAAGAGAAAAAAAGGTATTATTTTTATCCCCCCCCCCCATACTTAGCTCTAATCCACCACCAGTAATAAACCAAGGGGTGTCCCACGTCAAACCATGGCAGGAGGAGCAAGAAATGTGGTTTCCAGTGTTTTTTTTTTAACTTCTCTGAGAATTATTTATTTTACCTCTGTTATGTCTGTCATATCTGTTGCATTTAAAACATTATTGTTTTTCTGCTATAATTTTTTTTGGTATAAATAAACAATCCTTTTTATCGGAAGTGTGTGTTTGTGTGTGCGCCATTCTGAGAAACTCTGGACCAGTTCAAAAAAATCCAATCAATATGGATGGACTAGAAACACACTGGTGCACCATTGGCACATGTTATGTAGAGGCTGTCTTATCATCACTAGTTAGACACACTACGCCACTTTATTTCATGCTGAGCCATTTTATGGCACACTGTGCACCAAAAGAGAGCACACTGTTTTTACTATGGCACAAGCAGTTGTGTTAAAAATGGTGCACTCCGCCTCCTTGCTTATCTCTAGCTGTGATAAATACCTGCACCAACCAAGCCAAATGCCTGGCATGGGTACAAGCCTAGCTACAGGTATAGCTGTGGCCCACACACTTTCCATCAGATCACTTGCTAGGTGACTTTACTAACCGATCGTGGGGCTTTCACATGCCAAATTGGCATGCCCCCAAGGAAGTGGGTGGGAATCGTCCTTCTCTTAATTAGACTGAACTGTTCTGTGTGTGTTGCTGGTTCAGGCATGTCTCAGTCTTTACAGATAAGCTCAGTACTCCAACACTGGCAGAACATACTGGGGTACAAAGCTGGGCATTATATACAACCAATGCATGTCGGGTTCTACTTCAGAAAGTTCAGCAACAATGTTGTGGGTTAATTGAAAGAGAATAACTGCTCTCTTCAGCGTATGCAATGTCCTCTTTGGCTAAAATCCAAAATATGGATCAATGGCTAAAGCCTATGATCTTCTGTGCTTAAATCTGCAATTCTTACTATTGCCTTGGCCAGCTGTAACAAGAACTAGACAAAAATAGATGTATTTATTGGAAATCATTAATAGGAATTCAAAGCTCAAATCAACAGTGACCCAGTTGTTAAACTCATTAAAAAACTAATTTTGATGAATAGTCATGAGAGTCATTGAACTGACACTAGCTGACTCATTTCTATCAGTGAACATTTAATTCTGTTATAGTTTTTTTAAAGAATATATAGCCCAGCTCAAGCAACAATGGTATGGCAGCTACAGATTTATATTATTATTCTATGGTTTTATATAAACTATGACCTGAAGTGCAGCTCATAACCATCATGTTACATTCGCCTCCCTACTAAGAATATCAATCAGGCCCCCACCCCTTACCTGTGACATTTTTTTGTCTTCTGGTGACCTGCTACGCATCACAGATTTTAATGGTCATGCTCAGAGACCCCCTAACGTCATTTAAAGAAGGCTTATCTGCATAGTCCACTCTCAGCATTTAAAGCAGACCTCCAGATTTGTCTGTTGGATGACTGGCGACAGTACCCTGAATTATTATTACAGACACTGCTTAAAGCCACTGCTTTGTGTTCATTTCTAATTCTCATGATAAAATACTTTTTTTCTTCTTGATAAATGATATCTACTGTCCCTTGTATCATACTGCAAAAGTTAATTTCCCAGTTGTGGTGCATATTAGAGATGAGCGAATCGATTCTGACGAACCCGAATTCGTTACAAATTTAATGAAATATTCGATTTGTTACGATTCCGAATACTGCCGCAATTCGATCGCTCGAATCGCTTCCTTAAAACTCCATTTACTGCTATACAGCTCATCTAAAATGGTGGATCCACATGTCAGGACATGTCCCGTGGGGCAAGGAATCCTGGGTAGGTGTCACATGCTACCTATCAGCAGACAGGCTTACTGATGCTGTCACAGCCCCATATAAACGGCGGCCATCTTGCAGAAGATCATTCTGACACTGTATTGTGGCCAGAGCAGATCAGGCAGGGAGAGAGCGAGGGACAGATAGACAGACAGACAGACAGAGCAGATCAGGCAGGGAGAGAGCGAGGAACAGATAGATAGATAGATAGATAGATAGATAGATAGATGGAACAGAAGGAGCGAGGGACAGATAGAGAAGGAGAGAGCCTGTGACAGTGACAGAGAAAGACAGGGACAGTTTAAACTGTTTGCTTTAGCTTCCAAGCCTATTTAGTGTTAATAACACACCTGCCTATTTAGCTTTACCTGGTGTCATTCTTTAAAAAGCGTGCTAGCATTAATTTTTCAAGACTACCTGTCTAATAACTGCTTGCATTTTATAATCAACGTCACTTTTCCACAATCAAAGGAGCCCACCTCTGTATGTGAGGAGGGGGCATCCCAAACACTAGCATTAATATTTCAAGACTACCTGTGTACTAACTGGTTGCATTTTGTAAGCAAAGTTATTTTTCCACAATCAAAGGAGGCCACCTCTGTATGCGAGGAGGGTGCATCCCAAACACTAGCATAAATATTTCAAGACTACCTGTCTAATAACTGCTTGCATTTTATAATCAAAGTCACTTTTCCACAATCAAAGGAGCCCACCTCTGTATGTGAGAAAGGGGCATCCCAAACACTAGCATTAATATTTCAAGACTACCTGTCTTATAACTGCTTGCATTTTATAATCATCACT
Organism: Gastrophryne carolinensis; assembly: GCA_027917425.1. NCBI lineage: Eukaryota > Metazoa > Chordata > Amphibia > Anura > Microhylidae > Gastrophryne > Gastrophryne carolinensis. Next base: position 200,393,548 of record CM051234.1, read on the forward strand.
TTTCCACAATCAAAGGGGCCCACCTCTGTATGTGAGGAGGGGGCATCCCAAACACTAGCATTAATATTTCAAGACTACCTGTGTACTAACTGGTTGCATTTTGTAAGCAAAGTCACTTTTCCACAATCAAAGGAGGCCACCTCTGTATGTGAGAAGGGGGCATCCCAAACACTAGCATAAATATTTCAAGACTACCTGTCTAATAACTGCTTGCATTTTGTAAGCAAAGTCACTTTTCCACAATCAAAGGAGGCCACCTCTGTATGTGAGGAGGGGGAATCCCAAACACTAGCATAAATATTTCAAGACTACCTGTCTAATAACTGCTTGCATTTTGTAAGTAAAGTCACTTTTCCACAATCAAAGGAGGTCACCTCTGTATGTGAAGGGGGGGCATCCCAAACACTAGCATAAATATTTCAAGACTATCTGTCTAATAACTGCTTGCATTTTATAATCAACGTCACTTTTCCACAATCAAAGGAGCCCACCTTTGTATGTGAGGAGGGGGCATCCCAAACACTAGCATTAATATTTCAAGACTACCTGTGTACTAACTGGTTGCATTTTGTAAGCAAAGTCACTTTTCCACAATCAAAGGAGTCCACCTCTGTATGTGAGGAGGGGGCATCCCAAACACTAGCATTAATATTTCAAGACTACCTGTCTAATTACTGCTTGCATTTTAAAATCAACGTCACTTTTCCACAATCAAAGGAGCCCACCTCTGTATGTGAGGAGGGGGCATCCCAAACACTAGCATAAATATTTCAAGGCTATCTGTCTAATAACTGCTTGCATTTTATAATCAACGTCACTTTTCCACAATCAAAGGAGCCCACCTCTGTATGTGAGGAGGGGGCATCCCAAACACTAGCAAAAATGTTTCAAGACTACCTGTGTACTAACTGGTTGCATTTTGTAAGCAAAGTCACTTTTCCACAATCAAAGGAGGCCACCTCTGTATGTGAGGAGGGGGCATCTCAAACACTAGCATAAATATTTCAAGACTACCTTTGTACTAACTGGTTGCATTTTGTAAGCAAAGTCACTTTTTAAGCAAACTTTGCCTTTCGCCGGGGGGGGGGGGGCATCCCAAATACTAGCACGTATCTTTTAAGAGTACCTGCCCACTAACCTTTTGCCTTTTGTATAAACAGTTCTGGTTTTCAAGTTTAAAGCACCCATTGACTTTCATTGGGGGCCATTGTCAGTGCTAGCACTTATCTTTTAAGAGTGCCTGCCTACTAACCTTTTGCCTTTTGTATAAATAAGTCTGGTTTACAAGTTTAAAGCACCCATTGCCTTTCACCGGGGGGCCATGGTCAGTGCTAGCACTTATCTTTTAAGAGTACCTGCCTACTAACATTTTGCCTTTTGTATAAAAAAAGTCTGGTTTTCAAGTTTAAAGCACCAATTGCCTTTCACCGGGGGCCATTGTCAGTGCTACCACTTATCTTTTAAGAGTACCTGCCTACTAACCTTTTGCCTTTTGTATAAATAAGTCTGGTTTACAAGTTTAAAGCACCCATTGCCTTTCACTGGGGACCAATGTCAGTGCTACCACTTATCTTTTAAGAGTACCTGCCTACTAACCATTTGCCTTTTGTATAAAAAAAAGTCTGGTTTTCAAGTTTAAAGCACCCATTGCCTTTCATTGGGGGCCATTGTCAGTGCTACCACTTATCTTTTAAGAGTACCTGCCTACTAACCTTTTGCCTTTTGTATAAAAAAGTCCGGTTTACAAGTTTAAAGAACCCATTGCCTTTCACTGGGGGCAATTGTCAGTGTTACTACTTATCTTTTAAGAGTACCTGCCTACTAATCTTTTGCCTTTTGTATAAAAAAGTCTGGTTTGCAAATTAAAAGCACCCATTGCCTTTCACGGGGGGTATCCTGAATACTAGCACTTGATTTACCTTTTTTACATTTTGAACAAAAACCAAGTTTTAAAACTGCCTGTGGTGCATTTAACTCTGACCAGGGGCATCCTGTGTAAGACCATCTGACAGTGTCTTTTTGCATTAGTGTCTGCCTATTTTGATCTAACTTTTCTACACACCTGCTGTTACAAAAATACTGTTCTAGGTGTAGTGTAGTATATTGTTTTCCCCTCCTAAACGCAGTAAAAATGTCAGGCAGAGATGTGGCAGAATGTGCACCGAGGAGAGGCCTAGATTCATGAGGCAGAGGTCGCAGCAGACTAGGGGCGAGTGGCAGCAGGAGTCGCGGTGAGAGGCCTGATCTCCCGGTATCTGCTAGCGGTTGTGTCTCGACCAGCAACGCATCTGCTGTCATCGATTGGTTAACGCAGTCATCGACCTCATCACAAGTGACATCTGACACCCCCAGTCAACAGTCCGTAGGTTCCTCGGGCACAACCCTGAGTTGGCATGGCCCGAGAGCACCCCCTGTCCTTCCATTGCCTCTGTCCTACACCTCCCCCTCCAGCTGCCGTATCTTATGCTTTGGGTTCAGCTCCACTATTCAGTGAGGACGATGTGTTAGAGGACAGTCAGCAGCTACTACCCAGCCAAGAAATGGAGGAGACATCCGCCGCTTCTTCCGCTAGGCAGACAAACACTGAGGAGGAGAGTGGCGTGGGAGGTGGTGTGGCGAGCGTTCCGTCTCCTGTAGCACATGCTTTTGTGGAAACTGAGGAGAACATAATTGACGTGCAGACACAACTCGATGATGATGATGAAGCCGATCGCACTTGGGAGCCCGGTGCAGAAGAGGCTTCATCATCATCAGGAGAAGAGGGTCCCAGGTTGCCCCAGAGTCAGCAGCTGAGGCAGCAAGGTGGCAGTAGGGTTGGCAGTCAGCATGGTGGCAGAATTGGGGCCGGGGGGGGTAGACCACCTGCTGCGTGGCAGGCTGCCTTCCCGGGAGGTAGTGGAGCAGGGGTTCCTGGAGTTGGCAGCAGTAGCAGTGAATTAGTGCGGACTGTTGGAGGGAAAATTAGCTACGCGGCAGTGTGGCACTTTTTCATCCAGCATCCGCAGGAGGGTAACCTGGCCACATGCAAGATGTGTAGACAGAAGGTCAAGCGTGGCCAGGGCCCCAATGTTGGTACCACGGCCCTGCGGCAACACATGCACCGTCACCATAAAGCGGCCTGGGAGAACCAAGGCTCCGAAGTGGGGGTCCAGCCTGCTGGGTCAGCCAGTGCCACGCCACTTCCAATTTCACCCAGCCAAGGCTCCAGCACCTCAGCCGAAGGTAGTTGTGCATCATACCCATCCTCTGCCGCTCCAGATGTTCCTGCTCCTCCTACTAAAAGTCACTCATCCCACCAGCAATCCATCAGCAAAGCCATGTCCAAGAGACAACAGTATGCGCCCACTCATCCTACGGCGCAGAAGCTAAATGTGCTTCTGTCCAAGTTGCTGGTGCTGCAGTCCCTGCCTTTTACGGTGGTGGACTCTGCACCTTTCAGAGAGCTGATGGCTAGTGCCGAGCCGAGGTGGAGAGTCCCAAGCCGACATTTATTTGCAAAGAAGGCAGTACCAGCCCTGCACAAATTTGTTGAGCAGAAGGTGGGCCAGTCCTTGAGCCTGTCGGTGTGCATCAAAGTGCACGGCAGCGCCGACATCTGGAGCTGTAACTACGGTCAGGGACAATACATGTCCTTTACGGCCCACTGGGTGAATGTGGTTCCTGCACAGCTACTTGGACAGGTCACACCGCTTCGGCCTCCACGCTCCCATGCCGTTTTGCCTGTCAGAGTATGCGACTCTGCCTCCTCATCCTTCGCCGTCTCCTCAGCCTCCACTGTACGGTCAATTCTCAATGCCCCCTTAAGCCTACCATGTGTGCAGGGCACGGCGTTGTCACGCTGTGCTTCACATGGTTTGCCTTGGCGAACGGAGTTACACAGGGGAGGAGCTCCTGAAATTCATTCATAAAGAAATCAAAACATGGCTTACTCCGCGAAAATTGGAAATGGGTACCATGGTGACTGACAATGGGAGTAACATCTAATGCGACAAGGAAGCCTGAGCCATGCGCCCTGTATGGCACACATGTTCAACCTAGTTGTCAAGCGTTTTCTGAAGTCTTCCCCCCATCTGCAAGACATTCTAACAACGGGAAGGAAACTTGTATGCACTTCAGCCACTCCTACACCGCCAAGCACACCCTTCTTGAGCTACAGCGTCAGAACAGTATCCCCCAACATAGTCTGATTTGCGATGTTCCCACCCATTGGAATTCCACCCTACATGTTAGATCGCCTATACGAACAGAGGAAAGTCATCACTGATTTCTTGATGATCCAAACAGATAGGGGGACTCCCCTGTGTAACTTTAATGTGAACCAGTGGCAGCTCATACGTGACACCTGCCGTTTGCTCAGGCCCTTTGAGGAAGCCACTTTATTTGTCAGTCGCCAGGATTTCGCCATGAACGACGTGATTCCGCTGCTTCATGTAATGAAACACATGTTGGAAAACATGGCTGGTCAGGGCACTGGAGACATGGCGCATACATTTCACGGCCACATAAACCCCGTGGGAGCGGAGGAGGAGGAGCAGCACAGTGAAGCACAGTTTAGTTTTGGTGAAATGGGCGGTTTATCTAGTCATCTGACAGGAGAGGAGGAGCAGGAGCAGCCAGTGGAGCTAGAGGGTTGTGAGAAAGGCGAGACAGAGGACACAGACATACCGTGGCAGTATGCAGTGGAGATGGAGACAGGTAGTCCCTCCGAGTCATTGCACAAATGGCACGATGCATGCTCACGTGCTTCCGTAGTGACCGCAGAATTGTCTCCATTTTTCTGGGGGATGACTTCTGGCTCTCCACCTTATTGGACCCTTGCTACCGGCACAAAATGGGGGCATTTTTTACACCCGATGAGAGGGAGGACAAACTGACCTACTACAAAGACATTCTACGTAGTCAGTTGGCCGATGCCTATCTGCACCATGGTCCATACTCTCGCAGGTCTGACTCGGGGGGGACCTCTGCGCTCACCTTCCACTGCCATGGCTGCTGGGGGGGGGGCGGCAGGAGCAGCAGCAGCAGCCTCAGTCTTTAGACGCTAATGAGTAGCTTTCTTCACCCGCATAGTGAGGCTCTTCATGAGCAGCAGGAAGACCTGGAGCAGGGCCTGAACCAGCAGGTAGTGTCATACCTTGAAATGACCATGCCAACGCACCTTGAGGATCCGCTGGACTTCTGGGCAGCCGAACTTGACTTGTGGCCGCAACTGGCAGAGTTTGCCCTGGGAAAGCTGTCCTGCCTGGCCAGTAGTGTGCCATCTAAACGGATCTTTAGTGCTGCGGGGGCCATAGTAATGCCAAGGAGAATTCGTCTGTCCACAAAAAATGTGGAGAGACTCACCTTTGTGAAGATGAATCAGGCATGGATCAGCCACCCACCAATAGCTGATGCATGCGAGTAGCTGATGCATGGTAGCTCCTTCTGCTGCTGCCAACTCCTGGGTGTGTCTTTCAGGCAATATATGAGCTCCCTATGCTGCTGCCAACTACAATGTGTTTTTCAGGAAATATATGAGCTCTCTAGGCTGCTGCCAACTCCAATGTGTTTTTCAGGCAATATATGGGCTCCCTATGCTGCTGCCAAGTCCAGAGTGTGTCTTTCAGGCAATATATAGGCTCCTAATGCTGCTGCTGCCAACTCTGGGGTGTGTTTTTCAGGCAATATATGGGCTCCCTATGCTGCTGCCAACTCCAATGTGTTTTTCAGGCAATATATGAGCTCCCCATGCTGCTGCAAACTCCTGGGTATGTCTTTCAGGCAATATATGAGCTCCCTATGCTGCTGCCAACTCCAATGTGTTTTTCGGGCAATATATGGGCTCCTAGTGCTGCTGCCAACTCCTGGGTGTGTCTTTCAGGCAATATATGAGCTCCCTATGCTGCTGCCAACTCCTGGGTGTGTCTTTCACGCAATATATGAGCTCCCTATGCTGCTGCCAACTCCAATGTGTTTTTCACGCAATATATTAGCTCCCTATGCTGCTGCCAACTCCATTGTGTTTTTTTCAGGCAATATATGGGCTCCCTATGCTGCTGCCATGTCCAGAGTGTGCCTTTCAGGCAATATATGAGCTCCTGATGCTGCTGCCAACTCCAATGTGTTTTTCAGACAATATATGGGCTCCTAATGCTGCTGCTGCCAACTCCTGGGTGTGTTTCAGGCAATATATGGGCTTCCTATGCTGCTGCCAAGTCCAGAGTGTGTCTTTCAGGCAATATATGGGCTCCTAATGCTTCTTCTGCTGCCAACTCCTGGGTGTGTCTTTCAGGCAATATATGAGCTCCCTATGCTGCTGCCAACTCCAGGGTATGTTTCAGGCAATATATGGGCTCCCTATGCTGCTGCCAAATCCTGAGTGTGTCTTTCAGGCAATATATGAGATTCCCTATGCTGCTGCCAACTACAATGTGTTTTTCAGGCAATATATGAGCTCCCTATGCTGCTGCCAACTCCAATGTGTTTTTCAGGCAATATATGGGCTCCCTATGCTGCTGCCAAGTCCAGAGTGTGTCTTTTAGGCAATATATGAGCTCCTGATGCTGCTGCCAACTCCAATGTGTTTTTCAGGCAATATATGGGCTCCTAATGCTGCTGCTGCCAACTCCTGGGTGTGTCTTTCAGGCAATATATGGGCTCCCTATGCTGCTGCCAACTCCTGGGTGTGTCTTTCAGGCAATATATGGGCTCCTAATGCTTCTTCTGCTGCCAACTCCTGGGTGTGTCTTTCAGGCAATATATGAGCTCCCTATGCTGCTGCCCACTCCAGGGTATGTTTCAGGCAATATACGGGCTCCCTATGTTGCTGCCAACTCCAATGTGTTTTTCAGGCAATATATGGGCTCCTAATGCTGCTGACAACTCCTGGGTGTGTCTTTCAGGCAATATATGGGCTCCCTATGCTGCTGCCAACTCCAATGTGTTTTTCAGGCAACATATGGGCTCCTAATGCTGCCAACTCCTGGATGTGTCTTTCAGGCAATATATGGGCTCCCTATGCTGCTGCCAACTCCTGGGTGTATCTTTCAGGCAATATATAATCTCCCTATGCTGCTGCCAACTATAATGTGTTTTTCAGGCAATATATGGGCTCCCTATGTGGCTGCCAAGTCCAGAGTGTGTCTTTCAGGCAATATATGGGCTCCCTATGCTGCTGCCAACTCCTGGGTGTGTCTTTCAGGCAATATATGTGCTCCCTATGCTGCTGCCAAGTCCATAGTGTGTCTTTCAGGCAATATATGAGCTCCCTATGCTGCTGCCAACTCCAATGTGTTTTTCAGGCAATATATGGGCTCCTAATGCTGCTGCTGCTGCAAACTCCAGGGTGTGTCTTTCAGGCAATATATGAGCTCCCTATGCTGCTGCCAACTCCAATGTGTTTTTCGGGCAATATATGGGCTCCTAATGCTGCTGCCAACTCCTGGGTGTGTCTTTCAGGCAATATATGAGCTCCCTATGCTGCTGCCAACTATAATGTTTTTTTCAGGCAATATATGGGCTCCTAATGCTGCTACCAACTCATGGGTGTGTCTTTCAGGCAATATATGAGCTCCCTATGCTGCTGCCAACTCCATTGTGTTTTTCAGGCAATATATGGGCTCCTAATGCTGCTGCCAAATACTGGATGTGTCTTTCAGGTAATATATGGGCTCCCTATGCTGCTGCCAACTTCTGGGTGTATCTTTCAGGCAATATATGAGCTCCCTATGCTGCTTCCAACTATAATGTGTTTTTCAGGCAATATATGGGCTCCCTATGCTGCTGCCAAGTCCAGAGTGTGTCTTTCAGACAATATATGGGCTCCTAATGCTGCTGCTGCTGCTGCCAACTCCTGGGTGTGTCTTCCAGGCAATATATGGGCTCCCTATGCTGCTGCTGCTGCCAACTCCTGGGTGTGTGTTTCAGGCAATATATGGGCTCCTAATGCTGCTGCCAACTCCTGGGTGTGTCTTTCAGCCAATATATGGGCTCTCTATGCTGCTGCCAACTCCTGGGTGTGTCTTTCAGGCAATATATGGGCTCCCTATGCTGCTGCTGCTGCTGCCAACTCCTGGGTGTGTCTTTCCGGCAATATATGGGCTCCTAATGCTGCTGCCAACTCCTGGGTGTGTCTTTCAGCCAATATATGGGCTCCCTATGCTGCTGCCAACTCCTGGGTGTGTCTTTCAGGCAATATATGGGCTCACTATGCTGCTGCCAAGTCCAGAGTGTGTCTTTAAGGCAATATATGAGCTCCCTATGCTGCTGCCAACTCCAATGTGTTTTTCAGACAATATATGGGCTCCCTATGCTGCTGCCAAGTCCAGAGTGTGTCTTTCAGGCAACATATGAGCTCCCTATGCTGCTGGCAACTCCAATGTGTCTTTCAGTCAATATATGGGCTCCTAATGCTGCTGCTACTGCCAACTCCTGTGTGTGTCTTTCAGGCAATATATGACCTCCCTATGCTGCTGCCAACTCCAATGTGTTTTTCAGGCAATATATGGGCTCCTAATGCTGCTACCAACTCCTGGGTGTGTCTTTCAGGCAATATATGAGCTCCCTATGCAGCTGCCAACTCCAATGTGTTTTCAGGCAATATATGGGCTCCTAATGCTGCTGCCAACTCCTGGATGTATCTTTCAGGCAATATATGGGCTCCCTATGCTGCTGCCAATTTCTGGGTGTATTTTTCAGGCAATATATGAGCTCCCTATGCTTTTGACAACTATAATGTGTTTTTCAGGCAATATATGGGCTCCCTATGCTGCTGCCAAGTCGAGAGTGTGTCTTTCAGGCAATATATGGGCTCCTAATGCTGCTGCTGCTGCCAACTCCTGGGTGTGTCTTTCAGGCAATATATGGGCTCCCTATGCTGCTGCCAACTCCTGGGTGTGTCTTTCAGGCCATATATGGGCTCCCTATGCTTCTGCCAACTCCTGGGTGTCTTTCAGGCAATATATGGACTCCCTATGCTGCTGCCAACTCCTGGGTGTGTCTTTCAGACAATATATGGGCTCCCTATGCTGCTGCCAAGTCCAAAGTGTGTCTTTCAGGCAATATATGAGCTCCCTATACTGCTGCCAACTCTAATGTGTTTTTCAGGCAATATATGGGCTCCCTATGCTGCTGCCAAGTCCAGAGTGTGTCTTTCAGACAATATATGAGCTCCTAATGCTGCTGCTGCTACTGCTGCTGCTGCCAACTCCTGGGTGTGTCTTCCAGGCAATATATGGGCTCCCTATGCTGCTGCTGCCAACCCCTGGGTGTGTCTTTCAGGCAATATATGGGCTCCTTATGCTGCTGCCAACTCCAATGTGTTTGTCAGGCAATATATGAGCTCCCTATGCTGCTGCCAACTCCAATGTGTTTTTCAGGCAATATATGGTCTCCCTATGCTGCTGCCAAGTCCAGAGTGTGTCTTTCAGGCAATATATGAGCTCCAAATGCTGCTGCCAACTCCAATGTGTTTTTCAGGCAATATATGGGCTCCTTATCCTGCTGCTACTGCCAACTCCTGGGTGTGTCTTTCAGGCAATATATGGGCTCCTAATGCTGCTGCCAACGTTAATGTGTCTTTCAGGCAATATATGAGCTCCCTATGCTGCTGCCAACTCCAATGTGTTTTTCAGGCAATATATGGGCTCCTAATGCTGCTGCTGCCAACTCCAGGGTGTGTCTTTCAGGCAATATATGGGCTCCCTATGCTGCTGCCAAGTCCAGAGTGTGTCTTTCAGGCAATATATGGGCTCCTAATGCTGCTGCCAACTCCTGGGTGTGTCTTTCAGGCAATATATGGGCTCCCTATGCTACAGCCAAATTCAGGGTGTGTTTTTCAGGCAATATATGGGCTCATCATGCTGATGCCACCTCAAGGCTCTGTAATTGTGCCGCTCTGCGACAGCGAATCTAATAGTGACGCCCCTGATCTGCATGTCATACTTCTTTACAATAGTATTTCACTAACCCAACATGCATCCTATGCATGTTACAGCCAAGCAAAATGGTCTGCAACACTGTGGAGGCTCTTGGACGCTCAGAAATAGCTGTTTTTAATAGCGATTCGTTGCGAATAAATTCGGACCGAAACAATTTTTCCCTGGAAAATTCGGCGAATCGGCCGAATCAAATTTTTCAACAGTTCGCTCATCTCTAGTGCATATTGATGATGTTGCGTTTCATACATAACTGCCAATACTGTATTATGTGTTATAGCTTTACTTACTGGAAGCCTTTGTCTGGCAGATATTGATGAATGCACACAAGGTACCCACACATGTGAAGACGAGTTCTTGTGTATGAATACTCCAGGAAATTACACCTGCAAGTGTGATACCAGAATTCCAGGAACTACAGCTAAATGCACAGGTAGATTTTCGCTATAGTCTGATGCTTAAAAAGTGAAGTAATTGTGGTTAACCAGGGAAGCATTTTACTATGGAGACAAGCAATCACTGCATATTTAATGTACTTAAATCTCCATAATGAAGCTTCATACATATCTTATTTTTATTTCTTCTTCTTTTATTTAGTTTATTTAGCGTGCCTGAGTTAACAGTGACTTAACAGTTTTCTTGCATTCTTGAGCTCGAGACAGTTTATGGTACATCTAGACATTTTATAATGGTTCTAAAGTTTGTAACCTAATACTTTTTTTATTGCTATAATCACTTCAGTTATATCTTTTGATAAGTTGTGACGTTATCTCCATAAGGACTCTGCTACTGTGCATTTGCTTCCCGATCTGGCACTAAATTGTTTTCCATTTAGTATTAGTTCCATTTAGTTCCAGTTTTTATTCTGTATATACTAAGTGCAGCCTTTGAGGTATTAATTATGTATGTGCTGTTACATACTTCCAGCAATATAGACAGTCAACTAGTCAAGCACCTCCGTTACATAAATGGATGCTCGATATGTGTATGTGGTTGGTGTTTATGATGGTTACAGCTACACTTAAAACAAGTGAAATGGAAGTCATGGGTTTACAGACTCGCACCTAAGGGCATTAAAGTAACCCTGTCCTCAACAGGGTTCAGGATTACAGTTACATGCTGTAGTGCAGGGGAAAACCCAGGGGACTAGACCCCCCCATACCTGGTGGAGCACAGTGCTGTTCCAGATGTCTTTTGCAGCACTCTTGAGTGCAGCATGGTCGCTATTTGAATTAGGGGATGCTTGGTGGCAATGACTATGCCAGGTAATAACTATGTAACAAAGAAGAGCAACACTCAAAGGAAAGTGGTGACAGGAAGAGAAGACGGGAGATGAGACATGGAAGCTGCAAGTTCAAAGAGTTCAGAAGGATGATAACATGGAGTTCAGGAGAAGGAGGAATGGGCTGTTATGGCTCAGGCAGTACAGGGAGTGAGTGTATGGCAAGACTACGGCAGGAGAACTCAAAAAGTCATGCAAAATACCCATCAATGTCCTTGCAGCAGACATCCTCATTTTCACCACTTCGCCAGCTGAGGAATGCAGAATCCATGTTGCATGGATTGGTGCACAGACTAAGAGGTGGCGCTCTTTGGTGGTGACATGTGTACTAAAAATGTGTGTTTATGGTTTTTAAACAACAGCTGATAAACTCTAGGGCACATGTGTCAAACCTAAAGCGGTCCTTCACTCTGAATAACAGTCTATCTTATATGTTTCCCACACCCTGTACATACAGATTGCTCACATTAAAAATCATCCTACCTACATCTACTGCATGTTATGAGCCTTTAAACATCCAAAATGGCGGCTCATGGAACGTCAGGCAGCCTGCAAACAGGTAGTGCCTTCTGACTGTGCTGCTCTGCATTCTGGGATTGCTGACCTTTTCCTGACCCCAGCTCTGCTCTGTCTGAGCAAAGCACAGCTATAACCCGCCTCCTTGTACTTTATCCCGCTCTCCTCTCCTCAGTAAGTGTGATGCTTCTGAGTCAAGATGGCGGCGCCCGTATCCTAAAGTCTTTAAGAGAGTTGCAGCCCAGTGGGGGAAAGAATAATGAGTAAGTGACTAAAAACTTAAAATATATTAATTTTAGATGCTGTGGAATCGTTTTATAAGGGTTTGGGCTTTTCAATAAATCATGGTGAAGGTCCGGTTTAAGTCTTGGGTGGCGGATGTAGCCCTCCAAGCTTTTTTTTGTGGCCCCCTGACAGGTTCCAGATAGTGGCAACACTTCTAGCCGGCCCGGTCAATACTATGCTTCTGACACTGGCATCACGTCATTGTGCCTGCTTGTGGAGGCGCATAATGATGAGGTGCCAAAAAATGTATTGCCAGACAAGGTAGGAAACATTATCTGCATCTCTCATTAACAAAATAATTCTGCATCTCTCCTGTACAAAATAATTCTGCATCTCTCATTAACAAAATAATTCTGCATCTCTCCTGTACAAAATAATTCTGCATCTCTCCTGTACAAAATAATTCTGCATCTCTCCTGAACAAAATAATTCTGCATCTCTCCTGAACAAAATAATTCCTCAGCTCTCCTGAACAAAATAATTCAGCCTCTTTCCTGAACAAAATAATTCTGCATCTGTCCTGGGCAAAATAATTCTGCATCTGTCCTGGGCAAAATAATTCTGCATCTGTCCTGGGCAAAATAATTCTGCATCTGTCCTGGACAAAATAATTCTGCATCTGTCCTGGGCAAAATAATTCTGCATCTGTCCTGGGCAAAATAATTCTGCATCTGTCCTGAACAAAATAATTCTGCATCTCTCCTGAACAAAATAATTCTGCATCTCTCCTGAACAAAATAATTCTGCATCTGTCCTGGACAAAATAATTCTGCATCTGTCCTGGACAAAATAATTCTGCATCTGTCCTGGGCAAAATAATTCTGCATCTGTCCTGGGCAAAATAATTCTGCATCTGTCCTGGGCAAAATAATTCTGCATCTGTCCTGAACAAAATAATTCTGCATCTCTCCTGAACAAAATAATTCTGCATCTCTCCTGGACAAAATAATTCTGCATCTGTCCTGGGCAAAATAATTCTGCATCTGTCCTGGACAAAATAATTCTGCATCTGTCCTGGGCAAAATAATTCTGCATCTGTCCTGGGCAAAATAATTCTGCATCTGTCCTGGGCAAAATAATTCTGCATCTCTCCTGAACAAAATAATTCTGCATCTCTCCTGAACAAAATAATTCTGCATCTCTCCCGAACAAAATAATTCTGCATCTCTCCTGAACAAAATAATTCAGCATCTCTCCTGAACAAAATAATTCGGCATCTCTCCTGAACAAAATAATTCGGCATCTCTCCTGGGAAAATAATTCAGCATCTGCATTTGTCCTGGGCAAAAACATTTTGTGGCTGTGCTAGGCAAAAAAACTGATTAGGGTACATTTCGGCCATACATTTGAACATATTTGAATTGTCGTGTTTGCACTTTGTTTTGTGTTTGTTATTACCCAGCCCTTTAAAGGCAACTGGCAGGCGGATGCGGCCCTTGGTGAAAAGGAGGTTGACACCCCCTGCTCTAGGGAAATGGGAAAACTGGTGGAAATAGTGCAGTATTTGTCAAAAAGCTGTACTACTGTTTATCTAGGTGTAATGTCAGTTCACACTGTATGACCTCACTACTGGAGATGACAGGACATAATACTGAAGCAGCTTTTTAATTTCCAGACAGATCTCCTGTTATCAATAATTCATTCCCCATGCTTTGCTTTTTGTCAACAGGCAGAAGCAGGCAGCACCTGGCGCTAAAACAAATGATCACTAGGTGTAAAATGTGCACTTCTGTTTCACTTTGTACATAAAGTGTACTTCTTGATTCTGGGGCTGAATCGGTCCTCTACTCTTTAAAATACAGCAAAGGATTTACCCCCCCCCCCTCCATTTGTGCTCTAATTCTGCAAATGAGCAGAGCGGGTAAGTATATATACAATCCTTGGAGGGGGAAGTGTGGATTGATATTGCCTGATGCATTTTGCTTCAGCGTAATGGGTTGGGATCATTCTAGGCAGCCCTGCCACCCAGCTGCCATTTTTAAACCCAGATAGCGGGAAACCTTGTAAATCCAGCTAAATGGCCTAACGTTGACACATGCTGAAAGGCATTGGGAGGCAGTTAGGTTCTGGTCTGGTAGCAGTTGCCTCCTTTGCCTCCATTGTAATGTATGCCACTGTTACCTTGGCTCTCCTGCAGTGAATCAATCCAAGTCCAACAATGGTCTGTATAGAGCAAGACTGTGGACAAAATTCCACCCATGCTCAATAGAGCGTGCAGCTGAAGAAGGAATGCAAGGTTTGCTCCTTATGCTCTGATAGGAGGCCTTCAATTCAATTCAATGCTTTGATCAAATATGCCTATGGAAATAATACTTCTACACACCCCTTTCATTTCTCTCATTTTATGAGTGGGGATCATGCATTGCATAAGCCCTCCAGATGGATAGTCCCTAGTATCTGGCATTTGGTGCTATCAAATGCCGATTACAATAACTTCTTCTCCCAATATGTGAATTGGTATAGGGGTCTCTTGGTCCCCTTACCACTTCACAAAAAGTAAAAAAAAGAAAGGATTCTTTCCACTGTCCACTGCCAGGTGGTTTTCTGTCTGCAGGTTTGCGAGTCGGGGAGCTCCCAACTGGTCAGGTTGCTGTGGTCTTCTAATGCCAGCATGTGGCTTTAGCAGCTGCCCTGCAAGCATCTGTGGTGAAGGGGGACACAGATCCCCTCCTTCTTCCTTGGTGAAGCCATTTTTGAATCTGCCCCATGTGACTCTTATATCACTATAGGGAGGGGGATAGAGGGGGATTCTCAAGGAAATCTCCCGCCATGTGCTTCCCCTCCAGTGACGTAGATAGTGAAATGGGGAGGATTCAACAGAAGCTCCTTCTTTGTGGTATAATTCTTCCCTCTCTGGCAGCCTGCCATTACCCTTGCCAGGATCTCATAGAAGGAAGGGGGGTCTGCCCACTTCAGACCTGCTAAGTGGATGGCGCACCTTGGGAGTTAGTGAGTAATGTTACTTTTTTTGTGTTTTTTAACTGTTTGCAAACTGTTAAGGGGTCCAAGGGACCCCTATACCAATTCACAGGATAGTGGTGGCTGGCATGCAACCTGCTGGCACTGGCATGTGGCATGCTGGATTATATGACCAAGGTCTTGCAGAATTCTAGAATGGGGCAAAATTGGCAAGATCGAGGTCAAATCTAGTTTCGACTCAGATCCAAAGTCCACCACTATTTAGGAACTGCCTTTCAAATTGTTTTGCCTTTGCCTTTTTTGCCTCTATTGTGAAAATTCATTGCATTTTCCAGGTTTGCTAACAAGCACAAGTGTTTCTAATGTAAGAAACTCCTCAACGTATGTTCAAGAATGCCCTGCAAACTATGCAAAGTATTGCGATAATGGAGGTGTGTGCATCCACCGACCACACCTAGAAGAATATAGCTGCATGTAAGTAATACGAAGAGAGGAATGTCTAATCATTAACAGGCCGACAGCATATCATTCTACATTTCATCCCACAACTATGCTTTTTTTCTGCAGCACCGTCTGCCATCTTACTATTTATTTATTATCTATTCAGTAATTTTGTATTCATTATGCTTACTTAATTAAAGCTAGCTATGAAATGTCACACCTGTGTTATGTACAGTATTTGTACTGGGTGTGCTGTGCGTTGTACATTTAGCATTTATCTAGTAATACAAATTGTTTCTCTGCAGGTTGTATGACCTGTAGCCTTGACCCTTGCTTCCTGTAATCTGAATGTTTGTTTCAGTGGTGGGTACTCACATCATCATCTGTATTCTAATTAGGAAGTCTCTTGTGAAATTGAAAGGGCCATCCAACCTGCAGAGTGTGGGGTAACTTTAGATTTTAATATATGGTGACATATATGTCTAGGGGGTAGCTATTGTATTGTATTTCAAGGATAGATTTAGGAAGGCCCTACTGTAGTTTTAATTAGCTAGACTGTTAGGAATTATATTGTACCACTCTCCTCTAGCGCTCGGGGGGGGGGTTACATAAAAAAAACTCACCTCAACCTAAATTCAGTGCTGATGATAGGGCGACTCCAGCAATGGTTGCTATCTTTCCTCCGGCCCCTCATGCCGCTGTGAGCATGCTTCCCACTCTATATGCAGTCGCAGGGGCTGGAGTGTTGAATTGCGACTGAGGTAAGTGTTTTTTTTATGTAAAATTCCCTCCCCCCTGTATTACCTCAGTGCTGGGGAGGGTATGGAATTTCAAAATGAGCTGTTTGGCTGGACTGGCCTTTTAAAGAAACAATACTCTCCTCCACTTCCTGTCAGACATTAAAGGAGCGCTATTGCAAAATAGTGTAATATTAAAAATACATATAATCACGTCGGCTAATGAGAGGAATGGCCACCTATACACCCAAACTGAATAGAACTCTCAGAAAGCTGGTGGTTTTCTTCTCCTTGTAGGAATAAAACCAGGGGTGACAGGTTTAGTCTATCAGGGGTGACAGAGCCTGTCACCCCGGATGTCCTTTTCCTTCCATTAAAAGGAAGAAAAACAAGCCTGGCTGGATATTTCTTGATGTCAGTTGTATAAGTGACCCCTCCTCCCACCATCCAGCAAAGTAATATGGATTTTTATTGTTAGCCATTTTTCGCGACAGCGCTCCTTTAATAAGGTGGGCTCTGTCTGCTTTTTCAAACTAGTTAGGATTGTCAGATTTCTGGGAGGTTTAGTCCTGTTAACCATGGCCAGAGGTATTTCAGATTTCAGATCTCTCAAATTGTCTAAGATGGTTAATTATGAATGTACATTAAGTGGTAAACAAATTCCACAATAACACTATAGCCCTCCCTGACGCATACGGGAAAGTCAGTTCTGTGGCGGCAGCTTTAGAGGACTGGCTATTGAGTACATTGGGAACAGTATTACATGAGTAAATATTTATACTTAAAGGGCTAGATTTAGGAATAGAAAAAAGAAGGCCATGGATATGAAGGGTATTATAGGGTCATGCTTGATTGCCTCGACTAAGCATGCAACAGTTCAGATTACTTCTTGTATTTTTATTTTTTTCATTTTACCAATTTGTTTGCTTTGAAGCTATAGTTAAATCCTAGACAGGAAATGTTAAGTAAAAGCATATATGAGACTTGTAAACTGATCCTTTTACACAAGAGATACATTCTTGACATATCCATAAGGTGGTGCTGTTGCCCTACTAAACATAAAATACACCAATTGCCAGTCAATGCGCTTTACAAGTTCGTGCAAAATAGCAAAAAATATTGAATTGAAGGAAATATAAAAAAAAAAGCTCAGAAGGCAAAAAATATGAATTCTTCCTCCAAACAACCTCTGTGATCCTGGAACAATCATGACTGGCTAACTAAAACAGAGGCTGATACTGAGTGGGAAATAAAACTGCAACCTAAAGCTCTAAGCAGGACTTACAGTGCATCTCTCACTTATCCCTAAGATCAATCAAGCAGGACAGGGAAGAGATGGGGGTGGTTTTGAAGGTAGGCCAATAGCAGACTTCAGGTTCACTTTAAAGTGGACCAAAACCCAGGATTTGCACTATCCCAGGTTTGGGTCGCACACCCTTGAGGCATCCCAATTTGAGTGACCACATAAAATTTTAGTAATGTCCAAGGGCTGTGATAAGAAATAAATAATAACTAAATATATACAGAAGATACAAAAAGTATTCTAATCCAATAGTGATAGTACAGTGATAAAAAAATATACAAACCAGCATCTAAGGAAATCCTAGATGCAGCACAATAAAGTGCAATGAGGATACATATATATATATATATATATATATATATATATATATATAAATTAAAAAATAAATATATAGGTAAACCCAGCCCCAGAGTATACAAAAGGATTGGATTCCAAAGCCTGCTGCTAGCCTGCCCCCGGGACATCCTTTATCAGATACCCCGCTGTGTGACGCCACCCAGGGTCGCCGGCAAACTCTGAAAGGCTGGGCGCGGGAGCATGCACGCACTGGAACAGAGGGGCAGGGATGGGGTTACCTGGCTGTCGCATTGTAGAGATCAGCCAATCGGCGATCTCAAAATTGCCACCGGACGTGGCCTCGGCGGGGGAACAACTTGGTTTAATTTGAAAACCGGACCACCGCCTAGCCAACAGCAGCTTCTCAGGTACTGGGACAGGGGAGGTGGGTGACTAGGCCTGGGAGAAAAAACATGGGTTTTGACCCACTTCAAGTAACAATGTTAGGGAGAGATCAGGGCTTGAACAGCCCCCAATATACAGTTATAGTGTCATTAAAGCTAAAAAAGAAGAAGCTAATACTCACCTACTCTCTCCCTCTAAAGCACAAAGTCTGCTTCTCTTAAACTGGTCTTAGAGAATGAATCCTTCAGAGTGCTGGTTATCCGCTGGCACATGCCAGTCACGGTGACCACTGGTGTAAGTTCATTCACGAATTTGCTTTGATGGCTGGGCTCCCATAAAATTACTGGGCACATGCAGGGTGCCAGACACAGTCTTGGAAAGGGGTGATTTTTAACTTAGCAGAGTAGGAGGAGGAAATCCCATGTGAGTAAAGGTTAGGCTTCGATTTTTAGCTTCAGTTCCTCTTTAAAGTCTATTCTTTTATAAAGCTGGATGATGATTTGCTACACTTCTGTAGGTGAATTAAAGGGCACATGAGATTTGATTTCTGCCTACAGGAAAAGACAGGCAGAAATTGTGCTAACAATATGTCCTCTGGGTGATGCTGAGAATATATTGTTCTGATTTCCAAGTTGATGGGAACAACCATATCTTAATTTCTGTCACTGTTAACAGATTCATTTTCCTTCTACTTCCATATTGGTTTCTAAAGAAAAAAGGAAAATCGAATAATCAAACATATATGTATATAATCAAACTGAGGTCTGTTTCAGTGGTCCAATAGCAGGTGAAGAATGCCTGCAGAGCAGTTCCACCCACATTAAAGGGCCACCTGCTGTTAGTTGTCAAGGCAAAATTGGTTGATATATTAGTGCTATTGAAACTTTTATTACTGCATTTGATACTATTTAGCTTAGTATATTTTGCTTAGTATGTTGACATTTTTGTAACCTCTGATGCATGCGGTATATGCGCATGCAGTAGGGAAATGATTAGAAAGCAGTTGTAGACCATCATTATTATATATTTGGCTTACTGTGTTCCAGCTGCATACCAGGATATTTGGGCGACCGGTGCCAATATGATGACCTGAAATGGTGGGAACCAAGATCAACTCAAATGAAGATTCGCAGTGTTTCCATTGCAGTGTCATTGGTTGTACTCTTTCTAATTCTGGCTCTTGGATCTTTGGCGATATATTATTACAGGTGATTTAATAAAAATACTGATAATGAAGTCACAGGAGGCTTTTTACAGGCTTGTCTAGTCGAGAAGTGTAACAGTAGACCCCCAAAGGTCCCAAAAAATTGTTATTGGGCACCAGCCTCACTCTCCATGTATTTCTTTGGGACACAGCTTTATACAGAACCCCTAACCCTAATCTCATTTTGGTTGGACTTGGGCTTATGAAACAATACTTTGTCAAGCTAAATACCATAGTACAGTGGACCAAAATGGTAAAGGAGATAAAGCAAAGCATTTATAGCATCAATCTACCGTACCTAGTATTACCAGCACTATGCCCAAAATGTTATATCCAGGCACTTACAAATCTATATAGCATGCAGTGTTAGGGGAGATTAAGCGGACCTGGTGGCCACATCCCCACTATCCTCTAACAGGGTGGTGCCCATGCCGGCCATTCACAAATGCATTGCGCAGGTGCACGTCCTGCTAAAGGTATACATTTTTCTCTATTTTAGCCAATGTGTGTTTTATGGAAGCAGTTTACATTACCTGCAATCCGTTCACATTCAAGTCTGTACACCAAGAAGAGAGAAGTGAGTCCTGTACAGTCCTATTGCTGTTGCCGCTGCTGAGGTGAGGCAGTTCACTCCCACACATGCCCAGCAGCAGGATTCTGTGTGTACTGTGTGGACTTCCTTCTCTCTTCTAGGAGCTTGGTGCAAATACCCCGTGTACAGTTTCCAACAGCAGGTAGTGAAAACCGCTTCCATAAAACACATTTGCTAACCTAAGGAAAAAAATACTAGATAAGCTCAGCACCTTGGGGACAGTCATTTTGGCACACAAAAATAGGCACTTTCAAACATGCAATTGAATGTGGACTTTCCCTTTAAATCATAGTACAGTTAAAGTGGAGGAAAACCCAACGCAGCCAGCCCTGGAATCTAAAGGATCACTGGCCTTTCTCTGGGGCATCCCAAATACTCCACTGTAGGAAACCCCCCATTTCATCTGTAACAGCTTACCAAGATAAGAGTTTGCCACAGTTGACCAGAAGTGTGAGAGCAGACATGATTTTCTTTTTTCTCCACACTTCCACATTTGTTTTAGCCAATAATTTCTGGTTTTATTTTTATTATGTGACATATTAAATAATATTATATCAGATAAACAGGAGTTATATGCAGTCTTGACATTTAGGGCCATGCGCTTATTCAATTAGACTACTTTTTTAGACTCATCCCCTTTCTTACACTGAAAAACAGGCCACAAATCTGTTCTCTTAAAATGTTGATCAGTTTTAAAAAATTTAAAGTGGAATTCTAGTCAAATATTAACTCCCGCCCTGTCAATCTCCCCTAGAACGGAAAGAAAAAAAATATCTTGAGTGAAAGCACAAAACGGCATCCACTGGCTCCATGCACGCCCCCTGCCCACCCATTCGCACCCAGTAGAGTGGCGCTGGCCCACGGGTGAGGTGAGGGTTTTTTTCTTTGTAACCCCCCCTCCACCCTGCCTTAGCACTTGAGGAGGGTGGCAGAGCAGGGGGGCTAATATTATACTAGAATTCCGCTTTAAGTGAAAGTAGTTATAAAAAGAATTTTTTTTGTACCCTTCATTTGATTGATACCTTTTAAAGTGGACCAAAACCGAGGATTTTGACTATCCTGGGTTTTGTTCCTTGCCCCCGGGTCACCCCCTGATTCCCTGCTGTGTGAGACCCCGCAAGTCACCCGAACAAACCCTGGTCCTACGACACATGCGCAGCCGCTCATCCAATCAGCGCACTCAGATTCACTCAAGCCCCTCGTCCAGGAGCTTGTCTAATGCAACTGGATCCGAGCGCGCTGTCGGCCGCATCCCCCACTACCCTCTAACAGGGAGCGAGCATGCTCTGGCCATCCACAAAAGCCTGGGTTTTGGTCCTCTTTAACAATGAGATCCCTTTGATGTGGTGTACCGCAGGGCTCTGTCCTGGGCCCCATTCTTTTTAATATATTTGTAAGTGACATAGGAGAAGGCTTGGTAGGAAACGTTTGTTTGCTGATGATACAAAGGTTAGTAATAGGGTGGATATTCCTGGAGGTGTCTGCAACATGGAAAATGATTTAGCTTTACTGGATAGATGGTCAAAACTGTGGAAACTAGAGTTTAATGTCTCTAAATGTAAAATCATGCACTTGGGTAGAAGGAATCCCTGCTCTGAGTACCGTATGGGCTGTACTGTGTTAGCCAGGACCTCGGAGGAGAGAGATTTAGGGGTACTGATTACTGATAGCTGCAAGATGAGTGGACAGTGTAGCCAGGCAGTGGGAAAACCAAGCAGGATGCTCGGCTGCATAGCTCGAGGCATCACCAGTAGGAAGAGGGAGGTTGTGATGCCGCTGTATAGAGCCCTGGTAAGGCCACAGCTAGAATACTGTGTGCAGTTCTGGAGACCTTACCTGCAAAAAGACATTATTCAAATAGAACGTGTCCAAAGGCGGGCAACGAAAATGGTGGAAGGACTTAAACATAAAACTTATCAGGAGAGACTTAAAGTGGACCAACACCCAGGGGGGATCGGCCCGGGAATCTATAAGATTCCCGGACCAATCAGATCCCTCGGGACATCCCGATTTCGGATGCCCCGCGGGGAGGAACCCCCCAGGAGGCCCACAATCCTTACCTTACCGGCGATCCAACGGCGCATGCGCGAGACGCGGCCGCGTCTCTCGCTTCCCTCTAGCAGGGCGCGCTCCCGCGCCGGCCGTTTTGTGAATGGCCGGCGCAGGCGCGCTCCCTGTTAGAGGGAAGCGAGAGACGCAGCCAATGACAGCGCTCTGGTATGCGCGTCCAAGCGGCTTTGGACGCGCATACCAGAGCGGCTCTGAGCGCTGTCATTGGCCGGACGAGGTCACGTGGGAGCGGGGAGAGGTGAGTTTTTGCGGCGATCGGGGGGGTTTCACACAGCGATCGGGGTGCCCCACCTAAGTGGACCAACACCCAGGATAGTCAAAATCCTGGGTGTTGGTCCACTTTAAAGAACTTAATTTGTACAGTCTGGAGGAAAGAAGGGAGAGGGGGGACATGATTGAGACCTTTAAATATGTGAAAGGATTGAATAAGGTTCAGGAAGGAAGTGTTTTTAAGAAGAAGCTTAATGATAGAACAAGGCACAACCTGAAGCTAGTCGGGGGGAAGATCAGGAGCAATGTTAGAAAATATTATTTTACAGAAAGAGTAGTAGATGCTTGGAACAAACTTCCAGCAGAGGTAGTTGAAAAATCAACAGTCACTGAATTTAAAGTGGACCAACACCCAGGATTTTGACTATCCTGGGTCTTGGTCCACTTCGGTGGGGCACCCCCGATCGGGGTGCCCCGCTGTGTGAAACCCCCCCGAACCCCCCGAACTCACCTCTCCCCGCCCCGACGGACAAGCCGCGGACAAGCGGCTCCTCCGCCGCCGCCTCCCGCGCGCACGTCTAGAGGGGCGCGAGGGAGGTAAGGAGTTTGGGGTGTTTGGGGGGGTTTCACCCCGCGGGACATCCCGATCTCGGATGTCCCGCGGGGAGGGAGGTGATCGGCCCGGGAATTTTATAGATTCCCGGACCGATCACCGGTGGGTGTTGGTCCACTTTAAACATGCCTGGGATAAGCACACATCTATCCTAAGATAAAGAGTACATACAGTATACACA
This sequence comes from Gastrophryne carolinensis, assembly GCA_027917425.1. NCBI lineage: Eukaryota > Metazoa > Chordata > Amphibia > Anura > Microhylidae > Gastrophryne > Gastrophryne carolinensis. The sequence continues at coordinate 200,416,496 of CM051234.1, forward strand.
TAAGGGCAGACTAGATGGACCGTATGGTCTTCTTCTGCCGTCACCCTTCTATGCTTCTATGTTCTATGTTAATCTGTTTATGAACTGTGGCTTTTGCCATAATATGCAACTATGAAAATGTCAGGCGAATCCTACTCCAACAGATATTATATGGGGTAAAATTAATTGTCCAGGCATGAAAATAAAGATAAGGCTAGATTTACGTTTCCCTACTATCAATGACGGACCTCCCCTTTATCAGTCTGAAAGACTATGACACGCCTCCTCCATTCATTGCAATGAAGAGGGTGTGCCATAGTCCCTGTAATGGATGCGGAGTGCGGTCCATTCCATACATCCTATCAAAGCGGTGGACAATAAGGCTGGACAGCACAGGACTTGGATCGGGCGATCAGTTAAATGTCAGAGCGCCTAGAAGCGATCATCTGTGAGGGATGAGTATAGCATATTTTTATTTTCATAACTAGACAATGACCTTAATCAGAATCACTTTCACTGTATTTGTTTAGGTGTCCAAAATCTATGACTGATCCTGAACAACTAGGATGGATCTATTCAACTGATCATTTTCAGCTCAGGATAAGGGTCCACATTATTGCTCTTCCTTAAGTCCCATTTGGCCATGATCTTGCCGAAAAGTCACATTTCTAAGTACTTACATGGGCAGGCTAATAATATGCATCAAACCAAATTATTCCTAGAAAAAAAAGCTCAGCCAAGTCAAGAGGCCAATACTGAAGGCAAATTGTCCTACTGAGAGCTGGCATGTTTTGATTACATTTAAAAAATATAACAGCAAGGTAATCCCTGACTTCCTTCACAAAGGAGCTGCCATGTGTTTCTCATTCAGTCATAAGAGCAGAGTTTTCTTAACTATCCTGACTTGAATGTCTGTGTGCGGCTCGGCTCTCTGTTATTCATGAAAACATTACATCTCTATCACATGTGAAGACATCTGGTGAGAAGACAATTACAACCTCACACACTACTGCACCAGAATAACCTTCCAGACAGATAGGCCGCTGTATTTCATGACATCATGTAGCTTTGCTTTAAAACAGCAAAATTCACCTGATAGCGTTTAGCAAACTCCCAGATTACTACCGATCTATTGTACATTGCTTATTGATAATGTTTAATAACGAGTCACCCTTTAGGGGTTTACTCATTCTTCTGAGGTAAATATTCCATGCTGTTTTTGTTAGCATTTTGGTTCTGGGTTGGGGTTCTGCCTTCAGCATGATATTGTATTTGTTTGTTGTCTGATCATACTGTTTGCGAATATACTTGCTAATATTTCTCAGTCAGTTGTCAGCTGATGTGACTGATACAGGACTTTATTCAATGTTTGTTGCTTGTTTTCATTTAGCATCTTCATTTTCCTGCTGTTCTCTGTGTAAGATGCTCCTATTATCACCTTCTCCCCAAGTAGCAGCATCATTGGTCAAGAAATAGACCTTAGGTTAACATTGAGCTACTGTCACATATTAGGGGTGATTCAGCACTGCGACTAGTTTTTTACTCCCTTTTTTGGAGAGAAAACTCCCCCTGCCACGCACACTCTCCCTCAGTAAGTAACTAAGGCCCTTATTTAACAAGGGATAGCGCCAGGTAGCGAATGGTGAGCGAACGGTAATGACGGTCACCGCCACGAGAACGCCGGCTCCCCTCCGCAATCACACATTCATCAAGCCGATCCTGCTTAGCGACTGACAGAGCGCCAGATAGCGAATCATTCATCATTATTCCGGCCTCACCCCACAGCGCCAGCGAGCGACCTTGAACAGCAACAGGTATGACCTCTCGCTACCTGGCGCTCTCCAATGCATTTCAATGGAGCAATCTTTAAATATTCTTAATTAATTGCTATTATTTATTTATTTTTATTTTTTTTAATGTCAAAAATTCTGTGACCACTTCTACAATGTTAGATTTTTTTTTAAGGTAAAAAAAAAAAAAAAAAATGTGCAGAATTGATATTACAGGTCTGATATTAATGTATTCATATTACAAAATGTTTTGAAAAACTTGTTTTTTTTTTTTTTTCAAAAAATATGGTTGTTTGGGGGTTAAAAAACTACTTTTAACCCATCACCGCCAGCGCTCTGGGGTTTAAAGTGGACCAACGCCCACGGGTGATCGGCCCTCCCTCCCCGCGGGACATCCGAGATCGGGATGTCCCGCGGGGTGAAACCCCCCCAAACACCCCAAACCCCGTTACCCTCGCGCCCCTCTAGGCGTGCGCGCGCCGTCCGTGAATGGCCAGCGCGCGCGCGCGTCAAGAGGGACGCGCGGGAGGCAGCGGCGGAGGAGCCGCTTGTCCGGGACTGTCAGATTGCTTGTCCGTCGGCGCTGGGAGCGGGGAGAGGTGAGTTTTGGGGGCTTTCTGGGGGGTTTCACACAGCGGGGCACCCCGATCGGGGGTGCCCCACCGAAGTGGACCAAGACCCAGGATAGTCAAAATCCTGGGTGTTGGTCCACTTTAAACAAGCATTTCACAGCGCAAGAATTTTTTGAGCCTGCTTTGTTAATGAATTAGCTGGGAGCCGTTCGCTATGGCCATTCGCTGTCATGCGCTCCCATACAGCGCGGAACCTGTCAAACAGCGACTCCTAACCCCGTATTCAACATTACCGTACACCGACTGAGTCGCTGTCAACAGCCGAACAACGGCCAAGCACAGCGAATACTAGCGTGCGCTGTGAAAATACCGCTACTGTCGCTCATCTGTCGCTACCTGGCGCTATTAATGAATCGGCCTCTAAAACATTTAGGACATTGCAAGGGGTAGCCCTATATAATGGACCAACGCTTGTCAGTGCCTTCTGAATTTAAAGTGGACCAAAAGAGAAAACAGGTAGTGACTTTTATATTGAAGGCATTATACCGTAGTAATGTCACCATACACTATGGGTTCAATAAAGAGTCAGGTGGGAATTCTCACTCCATTTTTGGGAGAGAAAACTGCCATTGACTTTCATTGTCTACCTTGGGGCTGAATTAGAGCCAGGTGAAAATTTACACGGGGTAGACAATGAAAGTCAAAGTCAGTTTTCTCTTCTAAAAAATAAGTGAGAATTCTCGCCTGGTTCTGAATTGACCCCTATGCAATATTTACAGTATTTTGGGGACTTGGCTCTCTAAGGATATGGGTGGAGACTGTCTTCCACAAACACATTTTGGACTATAAGCTTAAGCTTAAGTTTATTGAGGATTCTGATGACTTGCACTATGATTTTTTTGTTTCTGAAGTATCATTGGGGCAATATTTTAGTATTTTAGTGACAACTGCTCTTTTAGATACATGTAAACTGTCTGTCTAAGAGGCCTCTCACCCCCCCCCCCCCATATTGCTTGTGTTTCTTAATAATCAGGCTTGTTTGCCTGTGATGGCCACACCCACCTAGAAACTATGAGATCACTGATAGGTTGATTTCAAATTTGTCGGGTGTCGTAGGCACGCTGATTGGCCACATGCCCCATTTTCCTACAGGCGGCATGCCCCTGCCCCCAACCTATTTGGGTGGTTGGTAAAGCACCTCATCACAGCAATGCCAGAGAAATACGCCCACAAGCGGTGGAAGTAGGACCGCTGCCCACATAAGTATAGCAGCAAGCCCAGGGGGTTTCAGCGGGGCATTCCAAATCGGAATCTAAAAGTTTAAAAGACTCCAGGGCCAGCTGTGCAGGGTTTTGGTCCACTTTAGAAACACGGTGCTGAGGAAAGTCACAGCACAAAACAATCAGAGCCGTAAAAGGCTAATTGCATTTAAATGTTTTTGAAAAATAATAGGATATATCTGCTACTACTTTGTTTGAAATGTACTCTATAAAATGCATTGTAATCGCTCTAACTGTCCCTGTTTTCTATTCACTACAAGACATCGGTTAATAAAAGGTAGAGGAACCAGTGAAAGCCCTATCAGCCCATCGTAGGAGCGAGTACAACCCACTATGAGGTACAGTAATTCTTTATTAATCAAATGTTGCAGTAGAGAATCAAAGGGTAGTTAGGGTTCATTAGAGATTATCCATAAAATAATTCACATCTTCTATACATTAACCAGCTGCCAGAGTCACCCAGCACTTTGCCCTGCGCTCCGGGTCATTTGAACTTTATTGTTATCCCTGTAAATTCACAGCTGCTTGGCTGTTGGGCAGCTATGAGCCGGTGTTATTGTTAGCTTAACGCTCGACAGTTGGAGGGCTGAGTCTAAATTAAGGAAATGGCAAAGCGATGACATGGGGTATCACAGAGAGCCGCTATAACATTAGTGTTTTTTATATTGTTATTGTTACCTTATTTTTACTAAAGAGAAGGATTGTCCCATACGCAATGAATACAAGATATCAAATGAATACCTGCAAAGAATACCTCCTTTAGTTGACTATGTAGCATGGGTTTCCTGCCTTTCTCACCTTGAGAGCCACATATACCATTGACAGATAGACAGGAGCCACATTCAAGATAAAACGTTTGGTGACACTAATGTTACTTATTTAGAGTTTAAGACATAATTTTAGTTTTTTTCACTAAGTGTGTGTGTGTGTGTGTGTGTGTGTGTGTGTGTGTGTGTGTGTGTGTGTGTGAGGATCAGCTCTGGTAGACAGCAGGATGTTAGCTGTATAGAGGCTCAGAGGCGAAAAGTTAAGTCCATATTTATTCACACATAAAGTCCATAACATAAAATATCCTTTATGGGTTACATCACCTTTTCAGGAAAAATGCCATAGTATTGCATCAGACAGGCAACGGCCTTTCTTAGTTTTTGTCCAAGCTTGCACACTTGTAGCCGAATCCACCTCGGGTCCACATGAAATAGCCTGTATAAGAGCTTCCAGCCAGGCACATAGAGTCTCACTCCACAAGTGAGCTCTAGACACAGCCAGTGCACAACTGACTCCCCAGGCTATTTATGTGGCCCGCAAAACCCGGACCTGGGTAGGGGATGGAGTCCCACCCTGCTCTACTCCATCCCAGTAAAGCCGTCCCGGGTTAGCCTTTTGGCTATACTAACATTCTAGCAGCAGACTGCCATTAGCAGCTGATGCTGGATAAAACTATATAGCTTTACTGCACCAAGGCCAGGAACCTTGGTGCCACATACCTACTGTCAATGACGGCACCTTGCACCTTACACCTTACAACATACCCCCCCTTTGTTCTACCCTGAGGGGGTGGACACATGCCAAACAATGTGCCCGGGACAGGGCATCCGCATTACCCAACATCCGTCCCACTCTGTGCTCTACTGTGAACTTGAAATTTTGTAAGGACAGGAACCACCGGGTGACCCTGGCATTCTTGTCCTTAGCCTGGCACATCCACTTGAGGGGAGAATGGTCCGTAATCAAACGGAAACTTCTCCCCAGCAAGTAGTAGTGAAGAGACTCAAGGGCCCACTTAATGGCCAAACACTCTCTTTCCACTATACTATACCGGGTCTCCGCGGGTGTCAGCTTGCCACTCACGGGAAGCTCCTCCCCGTTGACTTCCTGAGATAGTACAGCACGAGACCTACTTCGGAGGCATCGGTCTGCACTATGAACTCCCTTTTGAAGTCGGGCGTCACTAACACCGGAGACCCACACAGGGCAGACATCAAAGCAGAGAACGCATTTTCGGCCTGTTCACTCCATTTCACCATGACAGACTTGCGTCCCTTTAGCAGGTCTGTCAATGGTGCCACTACGGTGGCAAAATTAGGAATGAACCTCATGTAATACCCCACCAACCCCAGAAATGACTTCACTTGGCAGGTAGAGGTAGGACGTGGCCAGCTACAGATGGCTTCTATTTTGTTAACCTGGGGTTTGACCATTCCTCGCCCAATCACATAGCCCAGATATCTAGTTTCTTCTAAGCCCAAGGCACACCTGGCTTCCTGGGTCTGTTTAGAGGAGAGGTTGTCGCCAGTTTTCACCTCAACTACCGCTTCTCTAACAGCAGACTGAGGGACGGGAAGCTCCTCCCCTAACATACCTGTTCGGGGACTGTCACCCACAGAGGTCTCTCTGTCTTTCCACAGCTTCAGCAGGTTTACATGGTACACCTGCTGTGGCTTTCTCTGCCCGGGCTGATGTACCTTGTAAGTCACTTCCCCAACTTTCCCAATCACCTCGTAGGGACCCTGCCACCTAGCCAGAAATTTACTGTCCACTGTGGGTACCAGAACCACAACCCTGTCACCTGGGTTAAAGTTCCGTACCCTGGCTTGCCGGTTATAAACCCTACTTTGGGCCCGCTGTGCTTCCTCCATATGTTCCCTCACCAGCGGCAACACGGTCTCTATCCATTCCTGTAATTGAGTAACATACTCTACCACAGTTTTGTGGGGGGTGGGTTGCTGTTCCCAAGCCTCCTTGGCTATATCCAACAGGCCCCGTGGATGCCGACCGTATAAGAGCTCAAGGGGCGAGGACCCTGTAGAGGCCTGGGGCACCTCTCGCACTGCAAACATCAGATAGGGCAGAAGCAAGTCCCAATTCTTCCCATCCTTGGTGACTACCCGTTTTAACATGATTTTTAAAGTTTGGTTAAACCTTTCTACCAGGCCGTCTGTTTGCGGATGGTAAACGGATGTCCGCAATTGTTTCACCTGCAACAACTTACAGAGCTCTTTCATCACCTTAGACATAAACGGGGTACCTTGATCGGTCAGGACCTCTTTAGGCAGGCCTACCCGGGAAAACATTTCCATAAGCTCCTTAGCAATGAGCTTGGCTGAGGTGTGTCGCAGGGGTATGGCCTCGGGGTACCGCGTGGCATAGTCCAAGATTACCAGAATATGTTGATGCCCTCTAGCGGATTTTGGCACTGGACCCACCAGATCCATGGCAATCCGCTCAAAGGGCACCTCAATAACTGGGAGAGGAACTAGGGGACCACGGTAATGAAGCTGGGGGCTGGTCATCTGACATGTTGGGCAGGACTCACAGTATCTCTCCACCTCCTTGTACACACTGGGCCAGTAGAATCGTTGTAAAATTCGGTCCAGAGTTTTCTGCTGGCCTAGGTGTCCCCCCAGAACATGTTGGTGGGCCAAATCCAACACCAGCTTGCGATAAGGATTGGGTACCACCAATTGTTCCACAACCTCTTCACGTACTTTGTTTACTCGGTACAGCATATCCTGGTGAACCACAAAGTGAAGAAACTGTAACTCCGCCCCTGGCTGTTGTGGCTCACCTTCCACCTCAAGTACATTCTCCCAGTCCAGAGATAGAGTCGGGTCCTGGCGTTGTGCTGTACCAAAACTACCCGTGGAGACATGGAGATCGGCCAACTCTGGACCTGTTGACAGATCTTCCACATCTCCAACCATAACACTCAGTGGGGTTGACTCCCCCTCTTCCACCGTAGTGGCGGTCACCCCTACCGTTGTGCCTTCTGCCTTGCGGGTTTCCGGAACTCCCAGCTTGGTCCATAGTGACATGAACCCCGGAAAGTCTCTCCCAATAATAAGTTTGTACGGGGGTTTAGCGGCGATGGCGACTTCGTGGTTCCAGCTGCCGGAGACGGTGGTTAGATTCACTTGTACTGTGGCATAGTCTCTCAAGTCCCCGTGTATGCACAAGACCCCGGTTTTCCGCCCCGTGTACTCATCGGGCAGTACCATGGCGGGTCTCACCAGGGTAACCATACTCCCCGAGTCCAAGAGGGCCACAGCCAGGGTATCCCCCACATTCACCTGACAGAGGTGACTTTGCCCCACAAGCTCAGGGACACCGGCAGCACACAGCCTCCGGGCATACATGGAAGCCTGGCAGGCTTAATGTAGGACATGCACAAAAAAAAAACTTTTCCGTCGTTTGCTCCTAGCAAAGGCCTCACTGCTCTGCCCGCATCCGACACCAAATGTGAGGATCAGCTCTGGTAGACAGCAGGATGTTAGCATTATAGAGTAAAATCCGTGTTTATTCACACATAAGGGTCGATTCAAAGAAACATGTAACAGCTTGGATTTTGGTGCCGATCATCCTATTTTTCCCGTACGCTCGTGCGTTCGTATGAACTTGCGAGTGATTCTATAAGCAAATACGTTTCTATCCTAAAATGTACGTCCGTTCGTATGGCAGTTCGCGAATCAGACCTATGTCAGTTTCCATCCTGAATTTTCCGTTTCATTTCTCAGGTTGCAACATTGGTTTTGCCCTTTTTCCTTTTTTGTCTGGACGTAAATCCTTCTGATCTTGCGGCTGCGCACTACAAACTTACCTCATTAAAGTGCATTCTAAATATTTGGTCTTATTTTTCTTTATTTCATTCATTTTGTAGTAACCAACCATTAATGAATGCATTTGCATAAGTAAATCTTACTTTGTTTAATTTTTAGTTAACTTGCATTTTTTACTTGTGGATTTAATTTTAATATTTTGGCTTCAAATGGTACAACTTTTAATTTTTTGTGTAGTTACCCACACCCTCTACATACAGATTGCTCTCAAATATAAAAAAACACCCAGCAACTTCTGCATGTTATGAGTCTAGAAACAGCCAAGATGGCGGCTCAGGTATTATCGGGCAGCCTGCAAACAGAAAGGGCCTTGTGACTGTGTTGCTCTGCATTCTTTGATTTCTGACCTTTCCGTGCCCCCAGCTCTGCTGTGTCTGTGCAAAATACAGCAGTAACCCACATCCTGCACTTTATCCCGCTCTCCTCTCCTCAGTAAGTGTGATGCATCTGACCAAAGATGTGCTTAAATAATTAAACAAAGCAAAGGTAAACAACTACACCAATAAATGCAATCTAAAAATATTATTCTAGTACATCAATTTAAAAATAAATACCAAAGGACATAAGTTTCTTTAATTAACGCAAATATATTGCAAAATAAAGGTTTACATGCAAAGGACTAATTAAGGTCCACATTAAAATGCTTTTATAAGGCATACATGAATCAGGTATGCATTGCCATACAATTTATGGCCTCGGCCATGCTGATACATGCAGTTCATTGGAGCTCAAGACGCGCAGACTCCTCCACATAGCCAAAAAACCTGTTCACGAACAGCAATCCGGCTGCTAAAAGGTGTCGGCAGTGGCTTTCTTTTAAAACGTATTTAGAGGTTGGAAAACTGTTCTCTGAATCACACCGAAACACATCCAATTATCCTAAGTTTTACGTTTTCATCCTAAGTTTTAGGATTTGATCCTAAGTTTTACGTTTTGATCCTAAAATTTAGGAACGAACTTGCGATGATCGTAAGAGCATATACGCATTCGTACGTAGGCTCGTGCGAGTCGGAAATGGCCAAAAAAACAGGAAAAAATGACTAACACCCACCCAAACTTACGATTCTCGATCCGAAATCAATTAACTTTTGCTCTTTGAATCGAGGGGATTAAGTCCATAACATAAAATATCCTTTTTGGGTTACATCACCTTTTCAGGAAAAATGCCATAGTATTGCATCAGACAGGCAACGACCCTTTCTTAGTTTTTGTCCAAGCTTGCACACTTGTAGCCGAATCCACCTCGGGTCCACATGAAATAGCCTGTATAAGAGCTTCCAGTCAGGCACACAGAGTCTCACTCCACAAGTGAGCTCTAGGCTATTTATGCGGCCTGCAAAACCCGGACCTGGGTAGGGGATGGAGTCCCACCCTGCTCTACTCCATCCCAGTAAAACCATCCCGGGTTAGCCTTTCGGCTATACTAACATTTTAACAGCAGACTGCCATTAGCAGCTGATGCTGGATAAAACTATACAGCTTTACTGCACCAAGGGCATGGCACCTTGCACTATATATATATATATATATATATATATATATATATATATAGTCTCTGTATTACAAAAGCAGGTTTCCTAAATATATTGCAGTAATTTAAATATACACATTTATGTTTATAATATTGCTGTCATGAATGTAAATGTCAGCTATTTGCAGGCAGACAGGATACACATGATCATTTTCTGAGTGCTCAGGTCTCTTTTAGGAGACAGGCCCCATTTTCATTTTTTTTACCTAGATTTAATTAATTTGTATTCTCTGACAGAGGATTTACTGGAACACAGATGTTTTCTTACCATTAATAAACACTGAATAAAGCATATGTCCCACAGTGACATTTATAAAGGTATAGCTCTGAAAAAAATATCTTTCTGTATCTTAGGTCAGATTTCTTATTGCTTTCAAAGCCAAGCTCTATATTGGGTGTCACCTGAAATGTTATCTCCATCTCTTCTGCCTGTTCTACTATATATATATATATATATATATATATACATATATATATATATATATATATATATATATATATATATATATACCGTATATATATATATATATATATATATATATATATATATATATATATAATTCTGTGAAGTATACAGCGCACCAAAGCTAGATGATAGAAGAAGTCAAAGTCCCACAGCACGTGAACATCACAATAAATCGCGACTGAATTCAATCCTTCACCGACAATGTAAATGCTTACCAGCTGTCAAATGGGATAAGGCTCCAACAAACATGCAGCCAAAAAAACTGCAGTTAATTTCAGGCAACTCCTCTTTAAGGCGCTGCCTCGCTGACCTGGGATCCAGTGACATGAATGGATGGACAGGACAGCTCTCTGTGCGTGGCCCTGTCCGTCCATTCATGTCACTGGATCCCAGGTCAGCGAGTTGTCGGTGAAGGATTGAATTCAGTCACGATTTATTGCGATGTGCACGTGCTGTGGGGCTTTGACTTCTTCTATCATCTAGCTTTGGTGCTCTGTATACTTCACAGAATTTTATGCTTGTATCATCCTTGTTGGAATAAGGACATTTATACGTTGAGCACTACTTAAATTAATATTGATTTGTATATTTCTTAATTCTTTAGCGCGGTGTGATGTACTAATACTTACAAATTGTAACTATTTTTACTTTTATATATATATATATATATATATATATATATATATATATATATATATATTGTATAAAAAGAGAGAGAGAGAGAAAATCATAAAACAGTAGCTTTCATAAATATCTATAATATTGCATGCCATGTTTCAAAAAAACTGCTGGCGCCGTCACGCTCCCTGTTAGAGGGTATCAGGGGATGCGGTTGCCAGTGCACTCGCCTTAGACGAAGGGGCAGATGCAAGTTTGCTGATGAGAGGCTGCACATGCGCTGTACGACCGAGGAGAGGTGAGTTTGCTTCGCCGACCTGGGGGGTTTCACAAGGACCAAAACCCAGGATAGTCAAAGTCCTGGGTTTTGGTCCACTCTCATATTGCCCTTATGACAAAACACAGGCATTATTAGGAAAATGTTGATGAAAAACCTAAACGTGCCACATTTTCAGAGTTTTACAGAGTTTTCTGTATTTGCTGTTGTTTCAATGAAAGCGCTTCTGTCCCTTTGAAAATTTGTAATGATCATGTACCCACCACCTCATGGCTACTCCTATAATGCAGGGTAGTCTGGGGGTTCAGAATTGGCCACAACAGCTAATATAGAGGTGTATAGAGAGGTATTTTTGGAAATTGTCCATAGTCCAATAAAATGGTGACATTACTTGTTATTGAGTAAGTCTTGGGTATGTGGTCTCGGAGTCTTGGATATCTGCTACAAGCAGGGTAAAAGCCCTGGTCAGATGGTCAGTGGCCATTGGGCTTGCCTTCAACTGTTTATATGATATCTGGAAGCTTTAATCCCAAGTTTCATTGTTATTGAAGTGCGATAAAACTGGCTTTAGCTCTGGCACATATACTCCCCAGGGGTATCCTGACTTGTGTGTAAAACTACAAAGTATGCCAGATTAGGGGCTGAAATACTCACCTACTTCCTGGTTCATGCAGTGGCCTGTAAAAGGAGGCAGAAAGCAGCCAGGTGCAGAGATTCTGTTATTACAGTCATGCAGCAACCAGGAGGAAGGTGAGTTTCTCCATTCTTTCTTGGCCTTTCTCTGTTGTCTCCACTTGTGCTCACATACACACATGCGTACACCAATCACCCAGCAACCACCCCTGCATAGAACCTGCAGACAAACCCCCCATACGCGCACCCCCCCCCCCCCACAGCAGAAGAAATAGCAGTAGTAGTGAGTGGAACCAGGGAGCTTATTCAAGCTACTGAAGGGCAGTAAACGGAAGAAGGGCACAGGGTGTTGCTGGTGGTAGCCATTACGAGCTAGTTTGCCTGTGGCAGGGCATGCATTTCACCCCCCAGTTGGATGGCCTACATGACCCTTGTTACAAATACAGCCCTATATTGTGGTCCAGATTATAACCTATTGTTATTATATGGTATTGTATCCCGATTGGGTAAAGCAGCAGCCTATACATGTACTGTGTATAACGAGGTGGTATTTTATTCATCTAGGTAATGCAAGCAACCGCTGGGCGTGATTCTCTAAAATCACCACTATGCACTGGTGACTGATCATCATTCCTTCTTTTTGTCAGTGATCAACAAGACTGTGAAATCAAAGAGCGAACAAGTAATTGGTCTTTGAAGAATTAAGCTGAGCTTCTGTAATGTATAAATGAACAGTAAAGTGACTGTGCCTGCAAATACTCTGGCACCACAGGACAGCCATGAAATAGAAATAATCCAACACCTTCATTTGCAGAAAATAGTAGGAAATGGATCCTCGGAGCTCTTCTACTGTTTAAAACTGGAATGTTTCTCACAAAACACTTTGTTATGTGGGTTTCTTGCTTGACTGAAGAATGTGTTACTACTGAAGGCAGAATCTTTAAAGTATACCCCTGCTTGAAAAGGTTATTTCATGTTTTTTACTAATAAATGATGGAGAGCAATGGCTCTAGACATACGTATTATCTATGTTTCAGAATTTCAGCTGAACATACATTTTGTTTCTCTAAATGTTAGTTCATTTTATACAGTGCACCATTAGCTTTTCATACTCATACAATGATAGAGGACACCTGACACTTCTTTATTCCCCACTGCGGTGCCAGAACACCCCCTCCATAACTTCAATAGAAGGACTGTGTCCAGGTCCAGCCTTAGGATGGATGGCGCCCTGTGCAAGACTACAGGATGGCACCTCTTAGACACACTATTGTGCTTCCTTACTACCGGCCTACTACTCCACATCGTTGCCAAAAGCCCCCGGGGTTCGCCATTTTCATTCACCATTGTCCCTAAGATGCTATAATTTCCCAAACTTCTAAACAGGGCTTAAAGAGAAAAAACAGAGCCGCTGGGGAGTTCACAAACATTCCCTAGACCCCTCACCAAGCTCTGATTTTACAATTGGATATTATCACGTAGCAGAGCTTCCATTGGCCCAGGTCTCTGTGGTCTCAGCCACAGCAGGGCAGAGGCCTTCTTCCTTGAACTTTCCATCATGTGTTGCTGCCGCCCCCAGATCTTGTGCCTTTGAGTGTGCAGTTAGTTGCCGCGCATTAGGGGAAGAAAGTTTAAAAAAGCTGCGATGCTTCAAGGGTAGTGCCAGGGTACAACTAAGGATCCTTAAGGGAAATACGGGGCAGATGTTATAAGGCACTCTATCCACAGAACAAGGGCACGGTTATAGTAATCCAACAGATAGATGGCCGAGGACAGATAAACAGGCTCACATCACCGCAGCTAGAGCCACCGCTGTCACTCCACGCGAGTGGGGGCAACAAAGTGATAAACAGCAGGATGTCGGTGTTGCAGGCGGCGGTGACGACATCCAAAAGGTTAGCCAGCCAAGGGGAATGTAATGCTGCCCAGTCATTTGTAGGTCTTTTGGTAGGTAGGAAAAGTTCACTTTCCATAGAATTTTTTTTGGCAAAAAAATATAGTTTCAAAAATGCAGTTTCCATTTATCCACATACCCACAATCAACTGTTTTGTAGCAATAAAAAAGGTCAATAGGGATTTATTTGATTTCTTCAGTTTATATATATTTTGCTATATTTGCTCAATCTTTTTTTTTTGAAGCTGTGCATTTAGCCCTATCCTGATTTCTTAGAATGTAAACCTGACCCTATCCCCTTCCCTGTTAAGGAGAAGGTCAGGCTGAGGCTAGGCGTCCCATCCCAGCCTATTAAATATGCTCTACTGCTGACAGTGCACTGCCTGGAAGGCCACAGTGTGTGTCCCTGCTGCCAGTCAAGAGTGACTATCCACCAATGATATGTTCTCAGTCTGGATGCCCCTGCATGCTGGAGGGAGGCCTTTTGGATTCAGAGCTGAGAGTTCCTGAGCGAGAGTGCTGCAGCCGGCAAAGCCTTTAGGGATTGAGCCTGCAGGCTGGGAGGTAAGTGTATTTGTTTACAGTGACAGACAATCCATTAAGCTATGGTAAACAACTGAGTATAATGATACCTACTGGTGCAGAAAACAGTGCCACAGGTTGTCAACAGACATGGGCTACTATGCAACTAATAATGTAGCACCACCCTGACCTCTTGTGCAACAAACCTGACCCCCTTCACCCCATCTTCACAGCTATATTTTAAAAATCATGCTATGATATAATAGGTCAGAGTGAGGTCGGGTGCCCTCATATCATATATATATACTAAAGAGGATTGAATATTGTACCTGAGATATGCAGAGAACAGCATCACAGGTTGTCAACAGACTCAGGCTACAGCCACCAATGAATGTCATTTAGCCCCTGCTGACTTCCTACAATTTAGACCTAAACCTAGTCCTCTTCCTGTCAAGGTCAAAAGAAAAAAAAGAAGGGTGGATACTAGTTATGAAAGAAAGCTAGATCCCCAGGATAATGGTTTGTTTAAAGCAATCTAATGCATATTTGCAAGAAAAATTATTAAGTGCCGCTGGTATCCAGATTGCCAGTCCCATCGCTATGCATACTGCCCCTTGCAAACTTGGGTTTCACTTACCTGCACTACAGTCCCCTGGTGAAAATATGCCTGCGATTGGTGGCCAGATGGCACGTAGTTGTCTGCTAATACCTAAAGGTGGCGGGCTGGCACCTAGTTGTCTGCTAATACCTAAAGGGGGCCTGCTGGCACCTAGTTGTCTGCTAATACCTAAAGGTGGCGGGCTGGCACCTAGTTGTCTGCTAATACCTAAAGGGGGACAGCTGGCACCTAGTTGTCTGCTAATACCTAAAGGTGGCCGGCTGGCACCTAGTTGTCTGCTAATACCTAAAGGTGGCCAGCTGGCACCTAGTTGTCTGCTAATACCTAAAGGGGGCCGGCTGGCACCTAGTTGTCTGTTAATACCTAAAGGTGGCTGGCTGGCACCTAGTTGTCTGCTAATACCTAAAGGGGGACAGCTGGCACCTAGTTGTCTGCTAATACCTAAAGGTGGCCGACTGGCACCTAGTTGTCTGCTAATACCTAAAGGGGGCCAGCTGGCACCTAGTTGTCTGCTAATACCTAAAGGGGGATGGCTGGCACCTAGTTGTCTGCTAATACCTAAAGGTGGCCAGCTGGCACCTAGTTGTCTGCTAATACCTAAAGGTGGCCGGCTGGCACCTAGTTGTCTGCTAATACCTAAAGGTGGCCAGCTGGCACCTAGTTGTCTGCTAATACCTAAAGGGGGCCGGCTGGCACCTAGTTGTCTGCTAATACCTAAAGGTGGCTGGCTGGCACCTAGTTGTCTGCTAATACCTAAAGGGGGACAGCTGGCACCTAGTTGTTTGCTAATACCTAAAGGGGGACGGCTGGCACCTAGTTGTTTGCTAATACCTAAAGGGGGCCGGCTGGCACCTAGTTGTCTGCTAATACCTAAAGGGGGACGGCTGGCACCTAGTTGTCTGCTAATACCTAAAGGGGGACAGCTGGCACCTAGTTGTCTGCTAATACCTAAAGGGGGACGGCTGGCACCTAATTGTCTGCTAATACCTAAAGGGGGCCAGCTGGCACCTAGTTGTCTGCTAATACCTAAAGGGGGCCGGCTGGCACCTAGTTGTCTGCTAATACCTAAAGGGGGATGGCTGGCACCTAGTTGTCTGCTAATACCTAAAGGGGGACGGCTGACACCTAGTTGTCTGCTAATACCTAAAGGGGGATGGCTGGCACCTAGTTGTCTGCTAATACCTAAAGGGGGATGGCTGGCACCTAGTTGTCTGCTAATACCTAAAGGGGGATGGCTGGCACCTAGTTGTTTGCTAATACCTAAAGGTGGCCGGCTGGCACCTAGTTGTCTGCTAATACCTAAAGGGGGCCGGCTGGCACCTAGTTGTCTGCTAATACCTAAAGGGGGATGGCTGGCACCTAGTTGTCTGCTAATACCTAAAGGGGGCCAGCTGGCACCTGGTTGTCTGCTAATACCCAAAGGGGGCCGACTGGCACCTAGTTGTTTGCTAATACCTAAAGGTGGCCAGCTAGCACCTAGTTGTTTGCTAATACCTAAAGGTGGCCGGCTGGCACCTAGTTGTTTGCTAATACCTAAAGGGGGACGGCTGGCACCTAGTTGTTTGCTAATACCTAAAGGGGGACGGCTGGCACCTAGTTGTCTGCTAGTACCTAAAGGGGGACGGCTGGCACCTAATTGTCTGCTAATACCTAAAGGGGGCCGGCTGGCACCTGGTTGTCTGCTAATACCTAAAGGGGGACGGCTGACACCTAGTTGTCTGCTAATACCTAAAGGTGGCCAGCTGGCACCTAGTTGTCTGCTAATACCTAAAGGGGGCCGGCTGGCACCTAGTTGTCTGCTAATACCTAAAGGTGGCCGGCTGGCACCTAGTTGTCTGCTAATACCTAAAGGGGGCCGGCTGGCACCTAGTTGTCTGCTAATACCTAAAGGTGGCCGGCTGGCACCTAGTTGTCTGCTAATACCTAAAGGGGGCCAGCTGGCACCTAGTTGTTTGCTAATACCTAAAGGGGGCCGGCTGGCACCTAGTTCTCTGCTAATACCTAAAGGTGGCTGGCTGGCACCTAGTTGTCTGCTAATACCTAAAGGTGGCTGGCTGGCACCTAGTTGTCTGCTATTACCTAAAGGGGGACGGCTGGTACCTAGTTGTCTGCTAATACCTAAAGGGGGATGGCTGGCACCTAGTTGGCTGCTTATACCTAAAGGGGGACGGCTGGTACCTAGTTGTCTGCTAATACCTAAAGGGGGACAGCTGGCACCTAGTTGTCTGCTAATACCTAAAGGGGGCCGGCTGGCACCTAGTTGTCTGCTAATACCTAAAGGTGGCCGGCTGGCACCTAGTTGTCTGCTAATACCTAAAGGGGGCCGGCTGGCACCTAGTTGTCTGCTAATACCTAAAGGTGGCCGGCTGGCACCTAGTTGTCTGCTAATACCTAAAGGGGGCCAGCTGGCACCTAGTTGTTTGCTAATACCTAAAGGGGGCCGGCTGGCACCTAGTTCTCTGCTAATACCTAAAGGTGGCTGGCTGGCACCTAGTTGTCTGCTAATACCTAAAGGTGGCTGGCTGGCACCTAGTTGTCTGCTATTACCTAAAGGGGGACGGCTGGTACCTAGTTGTCTGCTAATACCTAAAGGGGGATGGCTGGCACCTAGTTGGCTGCTTATACCTAAAGGGGGACGGCTGGTACCTAGTTGTCTGCTAATACCTAAAGGGGGATGGCTGGCACCTAGTTGGCTGCTTATACCTAAAGGTGGCTGGCTGGCACCTAGTTGTTTTCTAATACCTAAAGGGGGCTGGCTGGCACCTAGTTGTTTGCTAATACCTAAAGGTGGCCGGCTGGCACCTAGTTGTCTGCTAATACCTAAAGGGGGACGGCTGGCACCTGGTTGTCTGCTAATACCTAAAGGGGGACGGCTGGCACCTAGTTGTCTGCTAATACCTAAAGGTGGCCGGCTGGCACCTAGTTGTCTGCTAATACCTAAAGGTGGCCGGCTGGCACCTAGTTGTTTGCTAATACCGAAAGGTGGCCAGCTGGCACCTAGTTGTTTGCTAATACCTAAAGGGGGACGGCTGGCACCTAGTTGTCTGCTAATACCTAAAGGTGGCCTGCTGACACCTAGTTGTCCACTAATACCTAAAGGTGGCTGGCTGGCACCTAGTTGTTTGCTAATACCTAAAGGGGGCCAGCTGGCACCTAGTTGTTTGCTAATACATAAAGGTGGCCTGCTGACACCTAGTTGTCCACTAATACCTATAAAGGTGGCCAGCTGGCACCTAGTTGTTTGCTAATACCTAAAGGGGGCCAGCTGGCACCTAGTTGGTTGCTAATACCTAAAGGGGGACGGCTGGCACCTAATTGTCTGCTAATACCTAAAGGGGGCCGGCTGGCACCTGGTTGTCTGCTAATACCTAAAGGGGGACGGCTGACACCTAGTTGTCTGCTAATACCTAAAGGTGGCCAGCTGGCACCTAGTTGTCTGCTAATACCTAAAGGGGGCCGGCTGGCACCTAGTTGTCTGCTAATACCTAAAGGTGGCCGGCTGGCACCTAGTTGTCTGCTAATACCTAAAGGGGGCCGGCTGGCACCTAGTTGTCTGCTAATACCTAAAGGTGGCCGGCTGGCACCTAGTTGTCTGCTAATACCTAAAGGGGGCCAGCTGGCACCTAGTTGTTTGCTAATACCTAAAGGTGGCTGGCTGGCACCTAGTTGTTTTCTAATACCTAAAGGGGGCTGGCTGGCACCTAGTTGTTTGCTAATACCTAAAGGTGGCCGGCTGGCACCTAGTTGTCTGCTAATACCTAAAGGGGGACGGCTGGCACCTGGTTGTCTGCTAATATCTAAAGGTGGCTGGCTGGCACCTAGTTGTTTGCTAATACCTAAAGGGGGCCAGCTGGCACCTAGTTGTTTGCTAATACCTAAAGGGGGCCAGCTGGCACCTAGTTGTTTGCTAATACCTAAAGGGGGCCAGCTGGCACCTAGTTGTTTGCTAATACCTAAAGGGGGATGGCTGGCACCTAGTTGTTTGCTAATACCTAAAGGGGGCCAGCTGGCACCTAGTTGTTTGCTAATACCTAAAGGGGGCCAGCTGGCACCTAGTTGTTTGCTAATACCTAAAGGGGGCCAGCTGGCACCTAGTTGTTTGCTAATACATAAAGGGGGCCAGCTGGCACCTAGTTGTTTGCTAATACCTAAAGGGGGCCAGCTGGCACCTAGTTGTTTGCTAATACCTAAAGGGGGCCAGCTGGCACCTAGTTGTTTGCTAATACCTAAAGGGGGCCAGCTGGCACCTAGTTGTTTGCTAATACCTAAAGGGGGCCAGCTGGCACCTAGTTGTTTGCTAATACCTAAAGGGGGCCAGCTGGCACCTAGTTGTTTGCTAATACCTAAAGGGGGCCAGCTGGCACCTAGTTGTTTGCTAATACCTAAAGGGGGCCAGCTGGCACCTAGTTGTTTGCTAATACCTAAAGGGGGCCAGCTGGCACCTAGTTGTTTGCTAATACCTAAAGGGGGCCAGCTGGCACCTAGTTGTTTGCTAATACCTAAAGGGGGCCAGCTGGCACCTAGTTGTTTGCTAATACCTAAAGGGGGCCAGCTGGCACCTAGTTGTCTGCTAATACCTAAAGGGGGACAGCTGGCACCTAGTTGTTTGCTAATACATAAAGGTGGCCTGCTGACACCTAGTTGTCCACTAATACCTAAAGGGGGCCGGCTGGCACCTAGTTGTTTGCTAATACCAAAAGGGGGACGGCTGGCACCTAGTTGTCTGCTAATACCTAAAGGGGGCCGGCTGGCACCTAGTTGTTTGCTAATACCTAAAGGTGGCCGGCTGGCACCTAGTTGTCCGCTAATACCTAAAGGGGGCCGGCTGGCACCTAGTTGTTTGCTAATACCGAAAGGTGGCCAGCTGGCACCTAGTTGTTTGCTAATACCTAAAGGGGGCCGGCTGGCACCTAGTTGTCTGCTAATACCTAAAGGTGGCCTGCTGACACCTAGTTGTCTGCTAATACCTAAAGGTGGCCGGCTGGCACCTAGTTGTTTGCTAATACCTAAAGGGGGACGGCTGGCACCTAGTTGTTTGCTAATACCTAAAGGTGGATGGCTGACACCTAGTTGTTTGCTAATACCTAAAGGGGGACGGCTGGCACCTAGTTGTTTGCTAATACCTAAAGGGGGACGGCTGGCACCTAGTTGTTTGCTAATACCTAAAGGTGGCCGGCTGGCACCTAGTTGTTTGCTAATACCTAAAGGTGGCCGGCTGGCACCTAGTTGTTTGCTAATACCGAAAGGTGGCCAGCTGGCACCTAGTTGTTTGCTAATACCTAAAGGTGGCCGGCTGGCACCTAGTTGTCCGCTAATACCTAAAGGTGGCCGGCTGGCACCTAGTTGTTTGCTAATACCGAAAGGTGGCCAGCTGGCACCTAGTTGTTTGCTAATACCTAAAGGGGGCCAGCTGGCACCTAGTTGTTTGCTAATACCTAAAGGTGGCCGGCTGGCACCTAGTTGTCTGCTAATACCTAAAGGTGGCCGGCTGGCACCTAGTTGTCTGCTAATACCGAAAGGTGGCCAGCTGGCACCTAGTTGTCTGCTAATACCTTAAGGGGGCCGGCTGGCACCTAGTTGTCTGCTAATACCTAAAGGTGGCCGGCTGGCACCTAGTTGTCTGCTAATACCGAAAGGTGGCCAGCTGGCACCTAGTTGTTTGCTAATACCTAAAGGGGGCCGGCTGGCACCTAGTTGTTTGCTAATACCTAAAGGGGGCCAGCTGGCACCTAGTTGTCTGCTAATACCTAAAGGGGGCCAGCTGGCACCTAGTTGTTTGCTAATACCTAAAGGTGGATGGCTGGCACCTAGTTGTTTGCTAATACCTAAAGGGGGCCAGCTGGCATCTAGTTGTTTGCTAATACCTAAAGGGGGCCGGCTGGCACCTAGTTGTCTGCTAATACCTAAAGGGGGCCAGCTGGCACCTAGTTGTCTGCTAATACCTAAAGGGGGCCGGCTGGCACCTAGTTGTCTGCTAATACCGAAAGGTGGCCAGCTGGCACCTAGTTGTTTGCTAATACCTAAAGGGGGGCGGCTGGCACCTAGTTGTCTGCTAATACCTAAAGGTAGCTGGCTGGTACCTAGTTGTCTGCTAATACCTAAAGGGGGATGGCTGGCACCTAGTTGGCTGCTTATACCTAAAGGTGGCCGGCTGGTACCTAGTTGTCTGCTAATACCTAAAGGGGGATGGCTGGCACCTAGTTGTCTGCTAATACCTAAAGGGGGCCAGCTGGCACCTAGTTGTTTTCTAATACCTAAAGGGGGCTGGCTGGCACCTAGTTGTTTGCTAATACCTAAAGGTGGCCGGCTGGTACCTAGTTGTCTGCTAATACCTAAAGGGGGATGGCTGGCACCTAGTTGTCTGCTAATACCTAAAGGGGGACGGCTGGCACCTAGTTGTTTTCTAATACCTAAAGGGGGACGGCTGGCACCTAGTTGTTTTCTAATACCTAAAGGGGGCTGGCTGGTACCTAGTTGTCTGCTAATACCTAAAGGTGGCTGGCTGGTACCTAGTTGTCTGCTAATACCTAAAGGTGGCCGGCTGGCACCTAGTTGTTTGCTAATACCTAAAGGGGGCCAGCTGGCACCTAGTTGTCTGCTAATACCTAAAGGGGGGCGGCTGGCACCTAGTTGTCTGCTAATACCTAAAGGTGGCTGGCTGGCACCTAGTTGCCTGCTAATACCTAAAGGGGGATGGCTGGCACCTAGTTGTCTGCTAATACCTAAAGGGGGACGGCTGGCACCTAGTTGTCTGCTAATACCTAAAGGGGGACGGCTGGCACCTAGTTGTCTGCTAATACCTAAAGGTGGCTGGCTGGTACCTAGTTGTCTGCTAATACCTAAAGGGGGATGGCTGGCACCTAGTTGTCTGCTAATACCTAAAGGGGGACGGCTGGCACCTAGTTGTTTTCTAATACCTAAAGGGGGCTGGCTGGCACCTAGTTGTTTGCTAATACCTAAAGGTGGCCGGCTGGCACCTAGTTGTTTGCTAATACCTAAAGGGGGACGGCTGGCACCTAGTTGTCTACTAATACCTAAAGGTGGCCAGCTGGCACCTAGTTGTTTGCTAATACCTAAAGGGGGACGGCTGGCACCTAGTTGTCTGCTAATACCTAAAGGTGGCCGGCTGGCACCTAGTTGTCCACTAATACCTAAAGGTGGCCGGCTGGCACCTAGTTGTTTGCTAATACCTAAAGGTGGCCAGCTGGCACCTAGTTGTTTGCTAATACCTAAAGGGGGCCGGCTGGCACCTAGTTGTCTGCTAATACCTAAAGGGGGACGGCTGGCACCTAGTTGTCTGCTAATACCTAAAGGTGGCCAGCTGGCACCTAGTTGTTTGCTAATACCTAAAGGGGGACGGCTGGCACCTAGTTGTCTGCTAATACCTAAAGGTGGCCAGCTGGCACCTAGTTGTTTGCTAATACCTAAAGGGGGACGGCTGGCACCTAGTTGTCTGCTAATACCTAAAGGTGGCCTGCTGACACCTAGTTGTCCACTAATACCTAAAGGTGGATGGCTGGCACCTAGCTGTTTGCTAATACCTAAAGGGGGCCGGCTGGCACCTAGTTGTCCACTAATACCTAAAGGTAGCCAGCTGGCACCTAGTTGTTTGCTAATACCTAAAGGGGGCCGACTGGCACCTAGTTGGTTGCTAATACCTAAAGGTGGCCGGCTGGCACCTAGTTGTCTGCTAATACCTAAAGGGGGCCGGCTGGCACCTAGTTGTCTGCTAATACCTAAAGGGGGCCAGCTGGCACCTAGTTGGTTGCTAATACCTAAAGGGGGACGGCTGGCACCTAGTTGTCTGCTAATACCTAAAGGGGGACGGCTGGCACCTAGTTGGTTGCTAATACCTAAAGGTGGCTGGCTGGCACCTAGTTGTCTGCTAATACCTAAAGGGGGACGGCTGGCACCTAGTTGTCTGCTAATACCTAAAGGGGGACGGCTGGCACCTAGTTGTCTGCTAATACCTAAAGGTGGCCAGCTGGCACCTAGTTGGTTGCTAATACCTAAAGGGGGACGGCTGGCACCTACGGTAGTTGTTTGCTAATACCTAAAGGTGGCCGGCTGGCACCTAGTTGTCCGCTAATACCTAAAGGTGGCCGGCTGGCACCTAGTTGTTTGCTAATACCGAAAGGTGGCCGGCTGGCACCTAGTTGTTTGCTAATACCTAAAGGGGGCCGGCTGGCACCTAGTTGTCTGCTAATACCTAAAGGTGGCTGGCTGGCACCTAGTTGTCTGCTAATACCCAAAGGGGGCCGGCTGGCACCTAGTTGTCTGCTAATACCTAAAGGTGGCAGTCTGGCACCTAGTTGTTTGCTAATACCTAAAGGTGGCCGGCTGGCACCTAGTTGTTTGCTAATACCTAAAGGGGGACGGCTGGCACCTAGTTGTTTGCTAATACCTAAAGGGGGCCGGCTGGCACCTAGTTGTTTGCTAATACCTAAAGGGGGCCGGCTGGCACCTAGTTGTTTGCTAATACCTAAAGGGGGACGGCTGGCACCTAGTTGTCTGCTAATACCTAAAGGGGGCCGGCTGGCACCTAGTTGTTTGCTAATACCTAAAGGGGGCCGGCTGGCACCTAGTTGTCTGCTAATACCTAAAGGGGGCCAGCTGGCACCTAGTTGTCCACTAATACCTAAAGGTGGCCGGCTGGCACCTAGTTGTTTGCTAATACCTAAAGGTGGCCAGCTGGCACCTAGTTGTTTGCTAATACCTAAAGGGGGCCGGCTGGCACCTAGTTGTCTGCTAATACCTAAAGGTGGCTGGCTGGCACCTAGTTGTTTGCTAATACCTAAAGGGGGCCAGCTGGCACCTAGTTGTTTGCTAATACCTAAAGGGGGCCAGCTGGCACCTAGTTGTTTGCTAATACCTAAAGGGGGCCAGCTGGCACCTAGTTGTTTGCTAATACCTAAAGGGGGATGGCTGGCACCTAGTTGTTTGCTAATACCTAAAGGGGGCCAGCTGGCACCTAGTTGTTTGCTAATACCTAAAGGGGGCCAGCTGGCACCTAGTTGTTTGCTAATACCTAAAGGGGGCCAGCTGGCACCTAGTTGTTTGCTAATACATAAAGGGGGCCAGCTGGCACCTAGTTGTTTGCTAATACCTAAAGGGGGCCAGCTGGCACCTAGTTGTTTGCTAATACCTAAAGGGGGCCAGCTGGCACCTAGTTGTTTGCTAATACCTAAAGGGGGCCAGCTGGCACCTAGTTGTTTGCTAATACCTAAAGGGGGCCAGCTGGCACCTAGTTGTTTGCTAATACCTAAAGGGGGCCAGCTGGCACCTAGTTGTTTGCTAATACCTAAAGGGGGCCAGCTGGCACCTAGTTGTTTGCTAATACCTAAAGGGGGCCAGCTGGCACCTAGTTGTCTGCTAATACCTAAAGGTGGCCGGCTGGCACCTAGTTGTCTGCTAATACCTAAAGGTGGCCAGCTGGCACCTAGTTGTCTGCTAATACCTAAAGGGGGCCGGCTGGCACCTAGTTGTCTGTTAATACCTAAAGGTGGCTGGCTGGCACCTAGTTGTCTGCTAATACCTAAAGGGGGACAGCTGGCACCTAGTTGTCTGCTAATACCTAAAGGTGGCCGACTGGCACCTAGTTGTCTGCTAATACCTAAAGGGGGCCAGCTGGCACCTAGTTGTCTGCTAATACCTAAAGGGGGATGGCTGGCACCTAGTTGTCTGCTAATACCTAAAGGTGGCCAGCTGGCACCTAGTTGTCTGCTAATACCTAAAGGTGGCCGGCTGGCACCTAGTTGTCTGCTAATACCTAAAGGTGGCCAGCTGGCACCTAGTTGTCTGCTAATACCTAAAGGGGGCCGGCTGGCACCTAGTTGTCTGCTAATACCTAAAGGTGGCTGGCTGGCACCTAGTTGTCTGCTAATACCTAAAGGGGGACAGCTGGCACCTAGTTGTCTGCTAATACCTAAAGGGGGACAGCTGGCACCTAGTTGTTTGCTAATACCTAAAGGGGGACGGCTGGCACCTAGTTGTTTGCTAATACCTAAAGGGGGCCGGCTGGCACCTAGTTGTCTGCTAATACCTAAAGGGGGACGGCTGGCACCTAGTTGTCTGCTAATACCTAAAGGGGGACAGCTGGCACCTAGTTGTCTGCTAATACCTAAAGGGGGACGGCTGGCACCTAATTGTCTGCTAATACCTAAAGGGGGACAGCTGGCACCTAGTTGTTTGCTAATACCTAAAGGTGGCCGGCTGGCACCTAGTTGTCTGCTAATACCTAAAGGGGGCCGGCTGGCACCTAGTTGTCTGCTAATACCTAAAGGGGGATGGCTGGCACCTAGTTGTCTGCTAATACCTAAAGGGGGACGGCTGACACCTAGTTGTCTGCTAATACCTAAAGGGGGATGGCTGGCACCTAGTTGTCTGCTAATACCTAAAGGGGGACAGCTGGCACCTAGTTGTCTGCTAATACCTAAAGGGGGATGGCTGGCACCTAGTTGTTTGCTAATACCTAAAGGTGGCCGGCTGGCACCTAGTTGTCTGCTAATACCTAAAGGGGGCCGGCTGGCACCTAGTTGTCTGCTAATACCTAAAGGGGGATGGCTGGCACCTAGTTGTCTGCTAATACCTAAAGGGGGCCAGCTGGCACCTGGTTGTCTGCTAATACCCAAAGGGGGCCGGCTGGCACCTAGTTGTTTGCTAATACCTAAAGGTGGCCAGCTAGCACCTAGTTGTTTGCTAATACCTAAAGGTGGCCGGCTGGCACCTAGTTGTTTGCTAATACCTAAAGGGGGACGGCTGGCACCTAGTTGTTTGCTAATACCTAAAGGGGGACGGCTGGCACCTAGTTGTCTGCTAGTACCTAAAGGGGGACGGCTGGCACCTAGTTGTTTGCTAATACCTAAAGGGGGACGGCTGGCACCTAGTTGTTTGCTAATACCTAAAGGTGGATGGCTGACACCTAGTTGTCTGCTAATACCTAAAGGTGGCCGGCTGGCACCTAGTTGTCTGCTAATACCTAAAGGGGGACGGCTGGCACCTAGTTGTTTGCTAATACCTAAAGGTGGCCGGCTGGCACCTAGTTGTCTGCTAATACCTAAAGGGGGCCGGCTGGCACCTAGTTGTCTGCTAATACCTAAAGGTGGCCGGCTGGCACCTAGTTGTCTGCTAATACCTAAAGGGGGCCAGCTGGCACCTAGTTGTTTGCTAATACCTAAAGGGGGCCGGCTGGCACCTAGTTCTCTGCTAATACCTAAAGGTGGCTGGCTGGCACCTAGTTGTCTGCTAATACCTAAAGGTGGCTGGCTGGCACCTAGTTGTCTGCTATTACCTAAAGGG
Organism: Gastrophryne carolinensis; assembly: GCA_027917425.1. NCBI lineage: Eukaryota > Metazoa > Chordata > Amphibia > Anura > Microhylidae > Gastrophryne > Gastrophryne carolinensis. Next base: position 200,442,591 of record CM051234.1, read on the forward strand.
GGACGGCTGGTACCTAGTTGTCTGCTAATACCTAAAGGGGGATGGCTGGCACCTAGTTGGCTGCTTATACCTAAAGGGGGACGGCTGGTACCTAGTTGTCTGCTAATACCTAAAGGGGGATGGCTGGCACCTAGTTGGCTGCTTATACCTAAAGGTGGCTGGCTGGCACCTAGTTGTTTTCTAATACCTAAAGGGGGCTGGCTGGCACCTAGTTGTTTGCTAATACCTAAAGGTGGCCGGCTGGCACCTAGTTGTCTGCTAATACCTAAAGGGGGACGGCTGGCACCTGGTTGTCTGCTAATACCTAAAGGGGGACGGCTGGCACCTAGTTGTCTGCTAATACCTAAAGGTGGCCGGCTGGCACCTAGTTGTCTGCTAATACCTAAAGGTGGCCGGCTGGCACCTAGTTGTTTGCTAATACCGAAAGGTGGCCAGCTGGCACCTAGTTGTTTGCTAATACCTAAAGGGGGACGGCTGGCACCTAGTTGTCTGCTAATACCTAAAGGTGGCCTGCTGACACCTAGTTGTCCACTAATACCTAAAGGTGGCTGGCTGGCACCTAATTGTTTGCTAATACCTAAAGGGGGCCAGCTGGCACCTAGTTGTTTGCTAATACATAAAGGTGGCCTGCTGACACCTAGTTGTCCACTAATACCTATAAAGGTGGCCAGCTGGCACCTAGTTGTTTGCTAATACCTAAAGGGGGCCAGCTGGCACCTAGTTGGTTGCTAATACCTAAAGGGGGACGGCTGGCACCTAATTGTCTGCTAATACCTAAAGGGGGCCGGCTGGCACCTGGTTGTCTGCTAATACCTAAAGGGGGACGGCTGACACCTAGTTGTCTGCTAATACCTAAAGGTGGCCAGCTGGCACCTAGTTGTCTGCTAATACCTAAAGGGGGCCGGCTGGCACCTAGTTGTTTTCTAATACCTAAAGGGGGCTGGCTGGCACCTAGTTGTTTGCTAATACCTAAAGGTGGCCGGCTGGTACCTAGTTGTCTGCTAATACCTAAAGGGGGCCGGCTGGCACCTAGTTGTCTGCTAATACCTAAAGGTGGCCTGCTGACACCTAGTTGTCCACTAATACCTAAAGGTGGCCGGCTGGCACCTAGTTGTTTGCTAATACCTAAAGGGGGCCAGCTGGCACCTAGTTGTTTGCTAATACCTAAAGGGGGCCAGCTGGCACCTAGTTGTCTGCTAATACCTAAAGGTGGCTGGCTGGCACCTAGTTGTTTGCTAATACCTAAAGGGGGCCAGCTGGCACCTAGTTGTTTGCTAATACCTAAAGGGGGCCAGCTGGCACCTAGTTGTTTGCTAATACCTAAAGGGGGCCAGCTGGCACCTAGTTGTTTGCTAATACCTAAAGGGGGCCAGCTGGCACCTAGTTGTTTGCTAATACCTAAAGGGGGCCAGCTGGCACCTAGTTGTTTGCTAATACCTAAAGGGGGCCAGCTGGCACCTAGTTGTTTGCTAATACATAAAGGTGGCCAGCTGGCACCTAGTTGTTTGCTAATACCTAAAGGGGGCCAGCTGGCACCTAGTTGGTTGCTAATACCTAAAGGGGGACGGCTGGCACCTAATTGTCTGCTAATACCTAAAGGGGGACGGCTGGCACCTAGTTGTTTGCTAATACCTAAAGGGGGACGGCTGGCACCTGGTTGTCTGCTAATACCTAAAGGGGGACGGCTGACACCTAGTTGTCTGCTAATACCTAAAGGTGGCCAGCTGGCACCTAGTTGTCTGCTAATACCTAAAGGTGGCCGGCTGGCACCTAGTTGTCTGCTAATACCTAAAGGTGGCCTGCTGACACCTAGTTGTCCACTAATACCTAAAGGTGGCTGGCTGGCACCTAGTTGTCTGCTAATACCTAAAGGGGGACAGCTGGCACCTAGTTGTCTGCTAATACCTAAAGGTGGCCTGCTGACACCTAGTTGTCCACTAATACCTAAAGGTGGCCGGCTGGCACCTAGTTGTTTGCTAATACCTAAAGGTGGCCAGCTGGCACCTAGTTGTTTGCTAATACCTAAAGGGGGCCGGCTGGCACCTAGTTGTCTGCTAATACCTAAAGGTGGCTGGCTGGCACCTAGTTGTTTGCTAATACCTAAAGGGGGCCAGCTGGCACCTAGTTGTTTGCTAATACCTAAAGGGGGCCAGCTGGCACCTAGTTGTTTGCTAATACCTAAAGGGGGCCAGCTGGCACCTAGTTGTTTGCTAATACCTAAAGGGGGATGGCTGGCACCTAGTTGTTTGCTAATACCTAAAGGGGGCCAGCTGGCACCTAGTTGTTTGCTAATACCTAAAGGGGGCCAGCTGGCACCTAGTTGTTTGCTAATACCTAAAGGGGGCCAGCTGGCACCTAGTTGTTTGCTAATACATAAAGGGGGCCAGCTGGCACCTAGTTGTTTGCTAATACCTAAAGGGGGCCAGCTGGCACCTAGTTGTTTGCTAATACCTAAAGGGGGCCAGCTGGCACCTAGTTGTTTGCTAATACCTAAAGGGGGCCAGCTGGCACCTAGTTGTTTGCTAATACCTAAAGGGGGCCAGCTGGCACCTAGTTGTTTGCTAATACCTAAAGGGGGCCAGCTGGCACCTAGTTGTTTGCTAATACCTAAAGGGGGCCAGCTGGCACCTAGTTGTTTGCTAATACCTAAAGGGGGCCAGCTGGCACCTAGTTGTTTGCTAATACCTAAAGGGGGCCAGCTGGCACCTAGTTGTTTGCTAATACCTAAAGGGGGCCAGCTGGCACCTAGTTGTTTGCTAATACCTAAAGGGGGCCAGCTGGCACCTAGTTGTTTGCTAATACCTAAAGGGGGCCAGCTGGCACCTAGTTGTCTGCTAATACCTAAAGGGGGACAGCTGGCACCTAGTTGTTTGCTAATACATAAAGGTGGCCTGCTGACACCTAGTTGTCCACTAATACCTAAAGGGGGCCGGCTGGCACCTAGTTGTTTGCTAATACCAAAAGGGGGACGGCTGGCACCTAGTTGTCTGCTAATACCTAAAGGGGGCCGGCTGGCACCTAGTTGTTTGCTAATACCTAAAGGTGGCCGGCTGGCACCTAGTTGTCCGCTAATACCTAAAGGGGGCCGGCTGGCACCTAGTTGTTTGCTAATACCGAAAGGTGGCCAGCTGGCACCTAGTTGTTTGCTAATACCTAAAGGGGGCCGGCTGGCACCTAGTTGTCTGCTAATACCTAAAGGTGGCCTGCTGACACCTAGTTGTCAGCTAATACCTAAAGGTGGCCGGCTGGCACCTAGTTGTTTGCTAATACCTAAAGGGGGACGGCTGGCACCTAGTTGTTTGCTAATACCTAAAGGTGGATGGCTGACACCTAGTTGTTTGCTAATACCTAAAGGGGGACGGCTGGCACCTAGTTGTTTGCTAATACCTAAAGGGGGACGGCTGGCACCTAGTTGTTTGCTAATACCTAAAGGTGGCCGGCTGGCACCTAGTTGTTTGCTAATACCTAAAGGTGGCCGGCTGGCACCTAGTTGTTTGCTAATACCGAAAGGTGGCCAGCTGGCACCTAGTTGTTTGCTAATACCTAAAGGTGGCCGGCTGGCACCTAGTTGTCCGCTAATACCTAAAGGTGGCCGGCTGGCACCTAGTTGTTTGCTAATACCGAAAGGTGGCCAGCTGGCACCTAGTTGTTTGCTAATACCTAAAGGGGGCCGGCTGGCACCTAGTTGTCCGCTAATACCTAAAGGTGGCCGGCTGGCACCTAGTTGTTTGCTAAAACCGAAAGGTGGCCAGCTGGCACCTAGTTGTTTGCTAATACCTAAAGGGGGCCGGCTGGCACCTAGTTGTTTGCTAATACCTAAAGGTGGCCGGCTGGCACCTAGTTGTCTGCTAATACCTAAAGGTGGCCGGCTGGCACCTAGTTGTCTGCTAATACCGAAAGGTGGCCAGCTGGCACCTAGTTGTCTGCTAATACCTTAAGGGGGCCGGCTGGCACCTAGTTGTCTGCTAATACCTAAAGGTGGCCGGCTGGCACCTAGTTGTCTGCTAATACCGAAAGGTGGCCAGCTGGCACCTAGTTGTTTGCTAATACCTAAAGGGGGCCAGCTGGCATCTAGTTGTTTGCTAATACCTAAAGGGGGCCGGCTGGCACCTAGTTGTCTGCTAATACCTAAAGGGGGCCAGCTGGCACCTAGTTGTCTGCTAATACCTAAAGGGGGCCGGCTGGCACCTAGTTGTCTGCTAATACCGAAAGGTGGCCAGCTGGCACCTAGTTGTTTGCTAATACCTAAAGGGGGCCAGCTGGCACCTAGTTGTCTGCTAATACCTAAAGGGGGCCGGATGGCACCTAGTTGTCTGCTAATACCTAAAGGGGGCCGGCTGGCACCTAGTTGTCTGCTAATACCTAAAGGGGGCCGGATGGCACCTAGTTGTTTGCTAATACCTAAAGGGGGGCGGCTGGCACCTAGTTGTCTGCTAATACCTAAAGGTGGCTGGCTGGTACCTAGTTGTCTGCTAATACCTAAAGGGGGATGGCTGGCACCTAGTTGGCTGCTTATACCTTAAGGTGGCCGGCTGGTACCTAGTTGTCTGCTAATACCTAAAGGGGGATGGCTGGCACCTAGTTGTCTGCTAATACCTAAAGGGGGCCAGCTGGCACCTAGTTGTTTTCTAATACCTAAAGGGGGCTGGCTGGCACCTAGTTGTTTGCTAATACCTAAAGGTGGCCGGCTGGTACCTAGTTGTCTGCTAATACCTAAAGGGGGATGGCTGGCACCTAGTTGTCTGCTAATACCTAAAGGGGGACGGCTGGCACCTAGTTGTTTTCTAATACCTAAAGGGGGACGGCTGGCACCTAGTTGTTTTCTAATACCTAAAGGGGGCTGGCTGGTACCTAGTTGTCTGCTAATACCTAAAGGTGGCTGGCTGGTACCTAGTTGTCTGCTAATACCTAAAGGTGGCCGGCTGGCACCTAGTTGTTTGCTAATACCTAAAGGGGGCCAGCTGGCACCTAGTTGTCTGCTAATACCTAAAGGGGGGCGGCTGGCACCTAGTTGTCTGCTAATACCTAAAGGTGGCTGGCTGGCACCTAGTTGTCTGCTAATACCTAAAGGGGGATGGCTGGCACCTAGTTGTCTGCTAATACCTAAAGGGGGACGGCTGGCACCTAGTTGTCTGCTAATACCTAAAGGGGGACGACTGGCACCTAGTTGTCTGCTAATACCTAAAGGTGGCCGGCTGGCACCTAGTTGTTTGCTAATACCTAAAGGGGGACGGCTGGCACCTAGTTGTCTGCTAATACCTAAAGGTGGCCAGCTGGCACCTAGTTGTTTGCTAATACCTAAAGGGGGACGGCTGGCACCTAGTTGTCTGCTAATACCTAAAGGTGGCCGGCTGGCACCTAGTTGTCCACTAATACCTAAAGGTGGCCGGCTGGCACCTAGTTGTTTGCTAATACCTAAAGGTGGCCAGCTGGCACCTAGTTGTTTGCTAATACCTAAAGGGGGCCGGCTGGCACCTAGTTGTCTGCTAATACCTAAAGGGGGACGGCTGGCACCTAGTTGTCTGCTAATACCTAAAGGTGGCCAGCTGGCACCTAGTTGTTTGCTAATACCTAAAGGGGGACGGCTGGCACCTAGTTGTCTGCTAATACCTAAAGGTGGCCAGCTGGCACCTAGTTGTTTGCTAATACCTAAAGGGGGACGGCTGGCACCTAGTTGTCTGCTAATACCTAAAGGTGGCCTGCTGACACCTAGTTGTCCACTAATACCTAAAGGTGGATGGCTGGCACCTAGCTGTTTGCTAATACCTAAAGGGGGCCGGCTGGCACCTAGTTGTCCACTAATACCTAAAGGTAGCCAGCTGGCACCTAGTTGTTTGCTAATACCTAAAGGGGGCCGACTGGCACCTAGTTGGTTGCTAATACCTAAAGGGGGACGGCTGGCACCTAGTTGTCTGCTAATACCTAAAGGGGGCCAGCTGGCACCTAGTTGGTTGCTAATACCTAAAGGGGGACGGCTGGCACCTAGTTGTCTGCTAATACCTAAAGGGGGACGGCTGGCACCTAGTTGTCTGCTAATACCTAAAGGGGGACGGCTGGCACCTAGTTGTCTGCTAATACCTAAAGGTGGCCAGCTGGCACCTAGTTGGTTGCTAATACCTAAAGGGGGACGGCTGGCACCTACGGTAGTTGTTTGCTAATACCTAAAGGTGGCCGGCTGGCACCTAGTTGTCCGCTAATACCTAAAGGTGGCCGGCTGGCACCTAGTTGTTTGCTAATACCGAAAGGTGGCCAGCTGGCACCTAGTTGTTTGCTAATACCTAAAGGGGGCCGGCTGGCACCTAGTTGTCTGCTAATACCTAAAGGTGGCTGGCTGGCACCTAGTTGTCTGCTAATACCCAAAGGGGGCCGGCTGGCACCTAGTTGTCTGCTAATACCTAAAGGTGGCCGTCTGGCACCTAGTTGTTTGCTAATACCTAAAGGTGGCCGGCTGGCACCTAGTTGTTTGCTAATACCTAAAGGGGGACGGCTGGCACCTAGTTGTTTGCTAATACCTAAAGGGGGCCGGCTGGCACCTAGTTGTTTGCTAATACCTAAAGGGGGCCGGCTGGCACCTAGTTGTTTGCTAATACCTAAAGGGGGACGGCTGGCACCTAGTTGTTTGCTAATACCTAAAGGGGGCCGGCTGGCACCTAGTTGCTTGCTAATACCTAAAGGGGGCCGGCTGGCACCTAGTTATCTGCTAATACCTAAAGGGGGCCGTCTGGCACCTAGTTGTCTGCTAATACCTAAAGGGGGCCGGCTGGCACCTAGTTGTTTGCTAATACCTAAAGGGGGCCGGCTGGCACCTAGTTGTCTGCTAATACCTAAAGGGGGCCAGCTGGCACCTAGTTGTCCACTAATACCTAAAGGTGGCCGGCTGGCACCTAGTTGTTTGCTAATACCTAAAGGTGGCCAGCTGGCACCTAGTTGTTTGCTAATACCTAAAGGGGGCCGGCTGGCACCTAGTTGTCTGCTAATACCTAAAGGTGGCTGGCTGGCACCTAGTTGTTTGCTAATACCTAAAGGGGGCCAGCTGGCACCTAGTTGTTTGCTAATACCTAAAGGGGGCCAGCTGGCACCTAGTTGTTTGCTAATACCTAAAGGGGGCCAGCTGGCACCTAGTTGTTTGCTAATACCTAAAGGGGGATGGCTGGCACCTAGTTGTTTGCTAATACCTAAAGGGGGCCAGCTGGCACCTAGTTGTTTGCTAATACCTAAAGGGGGCCAGCTGGCACCTAGTTGTTTGCTAATACCTAAAGGGGGCCAGCTGGCACCTAGTTGTTTGCTAATACATAAAGGGGGCCAGCTGGCACCTAGTTGTTTGCTAATACCTAAAGGGGGCCAGCTGGCACCTAGTTGTTTGCTAATACCTAAAGGGGGCCAGCTGGCACCTAGTTGTTTGCTAATACCTAAAGGGGGCCAGCTGGCACCTAGTTGTTTGCTAATACCTAAAGGGGGCCAGCTGGCACCTAGTTGTTTGCTAATACCTAAAGGGGGCCAGCTGGCACCTAGTTGTTTGCTAATACCTAAAGGGGGCCAGCTGGCACCTAGTTGTTTGCTAATACCTAAAGGGGGCCAGCTGGCACCTAGTTGTTTGCTAATACCTAAAGGGGGCCAGCTGGCACCTAGTTGTTTGCTAATACCTAAAGGGGGCCAGCTGGCACCTAGTTGTTTGCTAATACCTAAAGGGGGCCAGCTGGCACCTAGTTGTTTGCTAATACCTAAAGGGGGCCAGCTGGCCCCTAGTTGTCTGCTAATACCTAAAGGGGGACAGCTGGCACCTAGTTGTTTGCTAATACATAAAGGTGGCCTGCTGACACCTAGTTGTCCACTAATACCTAAAGGGGGCCGGCTGGCACCTAGTTGTTTGCTAATACCAAAAGGGGGACGACTGGCACCTAGTTGTCTGCTAATACCTAAAGGGGGCCGGCTGGCACCTAGTTGTTTGCTAATACCTAAAGGTGGCCGGCTGGCACCTAGTTGTCCGCTAATACCTAAAGGGGGCCGGTTGGCACCTAGTTGTTTGCTAATACCGAAAGGTGGCCGGCTGGCACCTAGTTGTCTGCTAATACCTAAAGGTGGCCGGCTGGCACCTAGTTGTTTGCTAATACCTAAAGGGGGCCGGCTGGCACCTAGTTGTCTGCTAATACCTAAAGGTGGCCGGCTGGCACCTAGTTGTTTGCTAATACCTAAAGGGGGACGGCTGGCACCTAGTTGTTTGCTAATACCTAAAGGTGGATGGCTGACACCTAGTTGTTTGCTAATACCTAAAGGGGGACGGCTGGCACCTAGTTGTTTGCTAATACCTAAAGGTGGCCGGCTGGCACCTAGTTGTTTGCTAATACCTAAAGGTGGCCGGCTGGCACCTAGTTGTTTGCTAATACCTAAAGGTGGCCGGCTGGCACCTAGTTGTTTGCTAATACCGAAAGGTGGCCAGCTGGCACCTAGTTGTTTGCTAATACCTAAAGGTGGCCGGCTGGCACCTAGTTGTCCGCTAATACCTAAAGGTGGCCGGCTGGCACCTAGTTGTTTGCTAATACCGAAAGGTGGCCAGCTGGCACCTAGTTGTTTGCTAATACCTAAAGGGGGCCAGCTGGCACCTAGTTGTTTGCTAATACCTAAAGGTGGCCGGCTGGCACCTAGTTGTCTGCTAATACCTAAAGGTGGCCGGCTGGCACCTAGTTGTCTGCTAATACCGAAAGGTGGCCAGCTGGCACCTAGTTGTCTGCTAATGCCTTAAGGGGGCCGGCTGGCACCTAGTTGTCTGCTAATACCTAAAGGTGGCCGGCTGGCACCTAGTTGTCTGCTAATACCGAAAGGTGGCCAGCTGGCACCTAGTTGTTTGCTAATACCTAAAGGGGGCCAGCTGGCATCTAGTTGTTTGCTAATACCTAAAGGGGGCCGGCTGGCACCTAGTTGTCTGCTAATACCTAAAGGGGGCCAGCTGGCACCTAGTTGTCTGCTAATACCTAAAGGGGGCCGGCTGGCACCTAGTTGTCTGCTAATACCGAAAGGTGGCCAGCTGGCACCTAGTTGTTTGCTAATACCTAAAGGGGGCCAGCTGGCACCTAGTTGTTTGCTAATACCTAAAGGGGGGCGGCTGGCACCTAGTTGTCTGCTAATACCTAAAGGTGGCTGGCTGGTACCTAGTTGTCTGCTAATACCTAAAGGGGGATGGCTGGCACCTAGTTGGCTGCTTATACCTAAAGGTGGCCGGCTGGTACCTAGTTGTCTGCTAATACCTAAAGGGGGATGGCTGGCACCTAGTTGTCTGCTAATACCTAAAGGGGGCCAGCTGGCACCTAGTTGTTTTCTAATACCTAAAGGGGGCTGGCTGGCACCTAGTTGTTTGCTAATACCTAAAGGTGGCCGGCTGGTACCTAGTTGTCTGCTAATACCTAAAGGGGGATGGCTGGCACCTAGTTGTCTGCTAATACCTAAAGGGGGACGGCTGGCACCTAGTTGTTTTCTAATACCTAAAGGGGGACGGCTGGCACCTAGTTGTTTTCTAATACCTAAAGGGGGCTGGCTGGTACCTAGTTGTCTGCTAATACCTAAAGGTGGCTGGCTGGTACCTAGTTGTCTGCTAATACCTAAAGGTGGCCGGCTGGCACCTAGTTGTTTGCTAATACCTAAAGGGGGCCAGCTGGCACCTAGTTGTCTGCTAATACCTAAAGGGGGGCGGCTGGCACCTAGTTGTCTGCTAATACCTAAAGGTGGCTGGCTGGCACCTAGTTGTCTGCTAATACCTAAAGGGGGATGGCTGGCACCTAGTTGTCTGCTAATACCTAAAGGGGGACGGCTGGCACCTAGTTGTCTGCTAATACCTAAAGGGGGACGGCTGGCACCTAGTTGTCTGCTAATACCTAAAGGTGGCCAGCTGGCACCTAGTTGTTTGCTAATACCTAAAGGGGGACGGCTGGCACCTAGTTGTTTTCTAATACCTAAAGGGGGCTGGCTGGCACCTAGTTGTTTGCTAATACCTAAAGGGGGACGGCTGGCACCTAGTTGTTTTCTAATACCTAAAGGGGGCCGGCTGGCACCTAGTTGTTTGCTAATACCTAAAGGGGGACGGCTGGCACCTAGTTGTCTGCTAATACCTAAAGGTGGCCAGCTGGCACCTAGTTGTTTGCTAATACCTAAAGGGGGACGGCTGGCACCTAGTTGTCTGCTAATACCTAAAGGTGGCCGGCTGGCACCTAGTTGTCCACTAATACCTAAAGGTGGCCGGCTGGCACCTAGTTGTTTGCTAATACCTAAAGGTGGCCAGCTGGCACCTAGTTGTTTGCTAATACCTAAAGGGGGCCGGCTGGCACCTAGTTGTCTGCTAATACCTAAAGGGGGACGGCTGGCACCTAGTTGTCTGCTAATACCTAAAGGTGGCCAGCTGGCACCTAGTTGTTTGCTAATACCTAAAGGGGGACGGCTGGCACCTAGTTGTCTGCTAATACCTAAAGGTGGCCAGCTGGCACCTAGTTGTTTGCTAATACCTAAAGGGGGACGGCTGGCACCTAGTTGTCTGCTAATACCTAAAGGTGGCCTGCTGACACCTAGTTGTCCACTAATACCTAAAGGTGGATGGCTGGCACCTAGCTGTTTGCTAATACCTAAAGGGGGCCGGCTGGCACCTAGTTGTCCACTAATACCTAAAGGTAGCCAGCTGGCACCTAGTTGTTTGCTAATACCTAAAGGGGGCCGACTGGCACCTAGTTGGTTGCTAATACCTAAAGGGGGACGGCTGGCACCTAGTTGTCTGCTAATACCTAAAGGGGGCCAGCTGGCACCTAGTTGGTTGCTAATACCTAAAGGGGGACGGCTGGCACCTAGTTGTCTGCTAATACCTAAAGGGGGCCAGCTGGCACCTAGTTGGTTGCTAATACCTAAAGGGGGACGGCTGGCACCTACGGTAGTTGTTTGCTAATACCTAAAGGTGGCCGGCTGGCACCTAGTTGTCCGCTAATACCTAAAGGTGGCCGGCTGGCACCTAGTTGTTTGCTAATACCGAAAGGTGGCCAGCTGGCACCTAGTTGTTTGCTAATACCTAAAGGGGGCCGGCTGGCACCTAGTTGTCTGCTAATACCTAAAGGTGGCTGGCTGGCACCTAGTTGTCTGCTAATACCCAAAGGGGGCCGGCTGGCACCTAGTTGTCTGCTAATACCTAAAGGTGGCCGTCTGGCACCTAGTTGTTTGCTAATACCTAAAGGTGGCCGGCTGGCACCTAGTTGTTTGCTAATACCTAAAGGGGGACGGCTGGCACCTAGTTGTTTGCTAATACCTAAAGGGGGCCGGCTGGCACCTAGTTGTTTGCTAATACCTAAAGGGGGCCGGCTGGCACCTAGTTGTTTGCTAATACCTAAAGGGGGACGGCTGGCACCTAGTTGTTTGCTAATACCTAAAGGGGGCCGGCTGGCACCTAGTTGCTTGCTAATACCTAAAGGGGGCCGGCTGGCACCTAGTTATCTGCTAATACCTAAAGGGGGCCGTCTGGCACCTAGTTGTCTGCTAATACCTAAAGGGGGCCGGCTGGCACCTAGTTGTTTGCTAATACCTAAAGGGGGCCGGCTGGCACCTAGTTGTCTGCTAATACCTAAAGGGGGACGGCTGGCACCTAGTTGGCTGCTAATACCTAAAGGTGGCCGGCTGGCACCTAGTTGTTTGCTAATACCTAAAGGGGGACGGCTGGCACCTAGTTATCTGCTAATACGTAAAGGGGGCCGTCTGGCACCTAGTTGTCTGCTAATACCTAAAGGTGGCCGGCTGGCACCTAGTTGTCTGCTAATACCTAAAGGTGGCCGGCTGGCACCTAGTTGTCTGCTAATACCTAAAGGTGGCCGGCTGGCCCCTAGTTATCTGCTAATACGTAAAGGTGGCCGGCTGGCACCTAGTTGTTTGCTAATACCTAAAGGGGGCCGGCTGGCACCTAGTTGGCTGCTAATACCTAAAGGTGGCCGGCTGGCACCTAGTTGTTTGCTAATACCTAAAGGGGGACGGCTGGCACCTAGTTGTCTGCTAATACCTAAAGGTGGCCAGCTTGCACCTAGTTGTTTGCTAATACCTAAAGGGGGCCGGCTGGCACCTAGTTGGCTGCTAATACCTAAAGGTGGCCGGCTGGCACCTAGTTGTTTGCTAATACCTAAAGGGGGACGGCTGGCACCTAGTTGTCTGCTAATACCTAAAGGTGGCCAGCTTGCACCTAGTTGTTTGCTAATACCTAAAGGTGGCTGGCTGGCACCTAGTTGTTTGCTAATACCTAAAGGTGGCTGGCTGGCACCTAGTTGTCTGCTAATACCTAAAGGTGGCCAGCTTGCACCTAGTTGTTTGCTAATACCTAAAGGTGGCTGGCTGGCACCTAGTTGTCTGCTAATACCTAAAGGTGGCCAGCTTGCACCTAGTTGTTTGCTAATACCTAAAGGTGGCTGGCTGGCACCTAGTTGTCTGCTAATACCTAAAGGGGGACGGCTGGCACCTAGTTGTCTGCTAATACCTAAAGGGGGACGGCTGGCACCTAGTTGTCTGCTAATACCTAAAGGTGGCCGGCTGGCACCTAGTTGTTTGCTAATACCTAAAGGGGGGACGGCTGGCACCTAGTTGTTTGCTAATACCTAAAGGGGGACGGCTGGCACCTGGTTGTCTGCTAATACCTAAAGGGGGCCGGCTGGCACCTAGTTGTCTGCTAATACCCAAAGGTGGCCGGCTGGCACCTAGTTGTCTGCTAATACCTAAAGGGGGCCTGCTGGCACCTAGTTGTCTGCTAATACCCAAAGGTGGCCGGCTGGCACCTAGTTTTCTGCTAATACCTAAAGGGTGCCGGCTGGCACCTAGTTGTCTGCTAATACCTAAAGGTGGCTGGCTGGCACCTAGTTGTTTGCTAATACCTAAAGGGGGACGGCTGGCACCTAGTTGTCTGCTAATACCTAAAGGGGGACGGCTGGCACCTACTTGTCTGCTAATACCTAAAGGGGGCCGGCTGGCACCTAGTTGTTTGCTAATACCTAAAGGTGGCCGGCTGGCACCTAGTTGTCCGCTAATACCTAAAGGTGGCCAGCTGGCACCTAGTTGTTTGCTAATACCGAAAGGTGGCCAGCTGGCACCTAGTTGTTTGCTAATACCTAAAGGGGGACGGCTGGCACCTACTTGTCTGCTAATACCTAAAGGGGGCCGGCTGGCTCCTAGTTGTCTGCTAATACCTAAAGGTGGCCCGCTGGCACCTAGTTGTTTGCTAATACCTAAAGGTGGCCAGCTGGCACCTAGTTGTTTGCTAATACCTAAAGGGGGCCAGCTGGCACCTAGTTGTTTGCTAATACCTAAAGGTGGCCAGCTGGCACCTAGTTGTCTGCTAATACCTAAAGGGGGCCTGCTGACACCTAGTTGTCTGCTAATACCCAAAGGTGGCCCCTGGCACCTAGTTGTCTGCTAATAACTAAAGGGGTTGGCTGGCACCTAGTTGTCTGCTAATACCTAAAGGGGGCTGGCTGGCACCTAGTTGTCTGCTAATACCCAAAGGTGGCCCGCTGGCACCTGGTTGTCTGCTAATACCCAAAGGTGGATGGCTGGCACCTAGTTGTCTGCTAATACCTAAAGGGGGCCAGCTGGCACCTAGTTGTCTGCTAATACCTAAAGGGGGCCGGCTGGTACCTAGTTGTCTGCTAATACCTAAAGGTGGCCGGCTGACACCTAGTTGTCTGCTAATACCTAAAGGGGGCCAGCTGGCAGCTAGTTGTCTGCTAATACCTAAAGGTGGCCGGCTGGCACCTAGTTGTCTGCTAATACCTAAAGGTGGCCGGCTGACACCTAGTTGTCTGCTAATACCTAAAGGGGGACGGCTGGCACCTAGTTGTCTGCTAATACCTAAAGGGGGCCTGCTGGCTCCTAGTTGTCTGCTAATACCTAAAGGTGGCCGGCTGGCACCTAGTTGTCTGCTAATACCTAAAGGTGGCCGGCTGGCTCCTAGTTGTCTGCTAATACCTAAAGGTGGCCGGCTTACGCCTAGTTGTCTGCTAATACCTAAAGGGGGCCTGCTGGCACCTAGTTGTCTGCTAATACCCAAAGGTGGCCCCCTGGCACCTAGTTGTCTGCTAATAACTAAAGGGTGACGGCTGGCACCTAGTTGTCTGCTAATACCTAAAGGGGGGCGGCTGGCACCTAGTTGTCTGCTAATACCTAAAGGGGGCCTGCTGGCACCTAGTTGTCTGCTAATACCCAAAGGTGGCCGGCTGGCACCTAGTTGTCTGCTAATACCCAAAGGTGGCTGGCTGGCACCTAGATGTCTGCTAATACCCAAAGGTGGATGGCTGGCACCTAGTTGTCTGCTAATACCTAAAGGTGGCCGGCTGGCACCTAGTTGTCTGCTAAAACCTAAAGGGGGACGGCTGGCTCCTAGTTGTCTGCTAATACCTAAAGGGGGCTGGCTGGTACCTAGTTGTCTGCTAATACCCAAAGCTGGCCCGCTGGCACCTAGTTGTCTGCTAATACCCAAAGGGGGACGGCTGGCTCCTAGTTGTCTGCTAATACCTAAAGGTGGCCGGCTGGCACCTAGTTGTCTGCTAATACCTAAAGGGGGCCTGCTGGCACCTAGTTGTCTGCTAATACCCAAAGGTGGCCCCCTGGCACCTAGTTGTCTGCTAATAACTAAAGGGTGACGGCTGGCACCTAGTTGTCTGCTAATACCTAAAGGGGGCCTGCTGGCACCTAGTTGTCTGCTAATACCCAAAGGTGGCCGGCTGGCACCTAGTTGTCTGCTAATACCCAAAGGTGGCTGGCTGGCACCTAGATGTCTGCTAATACCCAAAGGTGGATGGCTGGCACCTAGTTGTCTGCTAATACCTAAAGGTGGCCGGCTGGCACCTAGTTGTCTGCTAATACCTAAAGGTGGCCGGCTGTCACCTAGTTGTCTGCTAATACCCAAAGCTGGCCCGCTGTCACCTAGTTGTCTGCTAATACCCAAAGGTGGATGGCTGGCACCTAGTTGTCTGCTAATACCTAAAGGTGGCCGGCTGGCACCTAGTTGTCTGCTAATACCCAAAGGTGGACCGCTGGCACCTAGTTGTCTGCTAATACCCAAAGGTGGATGGCTGGCACCTAGTTGTCTGCTAATACCCAAAGCTGGCCCGCTGGCACCTAGTTGTCTGCTAATACCCAAAGGTGGATGGCTGGCACCTAGTTGTCTGCTAATACCTAAAGGTGGCCGGCTGGCACCTAGTTGTCTGCTAATACCCAAAGGTGGCCGGCTGGCACCTAGTTGTCTGCTAATACCCAAAGCTGGCCCGCTGAAGCTGGCCCGCTGGCACCTAGTTGTCTGCTAATACCCAAAGCTGGCCCGCTGAAGCTGGCCCGCTGGCACCCAGTTGTTTGCTAATACCTAAAGGTGGCCGGCTGGCACCTAGTTGTCTGCTAATACCTAAAGGTGGCCGGCTGGCACCTAGTTGTCTGCTAATACCTAAAGGGGGCCGGCTGGCACCTAGTTGTCTGCTAATACCTAAAGGTGGCCGGCTGGCACCTAGTTGTCTGCTAATACCTAAAGGGGGCCGGCTGGCACCTAGTTGGTTGCTAATACCTAAAGGGGGACGGCTGGCACCTAGTTGTCTGCTAATACCTAAAGGTGGCCAGCTGGCACCTAGTTGTCTGCTAATACCTAAAGGGGGGACGGCTGGCACCTAGTTGTCTGCTAATACCTAAAGGTGGCCGGCTGGCACCTAGTTGTTTGCTAATACCTAAAGGGGGGACGGCTGGCACCTAGTTGTTTGCTAATACCTAAAGGGGGCCGGCTGGCACCTGGTTGTCTGCTAATACCTAAAGGTGGCCGGCTGGCACCTAATTGTCTGCTAATACCTAAAGGGGGACGGCTGGCACCTAGTTGTTTGCTAATACCTAAAGGTGGCTGGCTGGCACCTGGTTGTCTGCTAATACCTAAAGGGGGACGGCTGACACCTAGTTGTCTGCTAATACCTAAAGGTGGCCAGCTGGCACCTAGTTGTCTGCTAATACCTAAAGGGGGCCGGCTGGCACCTAGTTGTCTGCTAATACCCAAAGGTGGCCGGCTGGCACCTAGTTGTTTGCTAATACCTAAAGGTGGCTGGCTGGCACCTAGTTGTCTGCTAATACCTAAAGGGGGACGGCTGGCACCTAGTTGTTTGCTAATACCTAAAGGTGGCCAGCTGGCACCTAGTTGTCTGCTAATACCTAAAGGGGGACGGCTGACACCTAGTTGTCTGCTAATACCTAAAGGTGGCTGGCTGGCACCTGGTTGTCTGCTAATACCTAAAGGGGGACGGCTGGCACCTAGTTGTCTGCTAATACCTAAAGGTGGCTGGCTGGCACCTAGTTGTCTGCTAATACCTAAAGGTGGATGGCTGGCACCTAGTTGTCTGCTAATACCTAAAGGTGGCCTGCTGACACCTAGTTGTCCACTAATACCTAAAGGTGGCCGGCTGGCACCTAGTTGTTTGCTAATACCTAAAGGTGGCCAGCTGGCACCTAGTTGTTTGCTAATACCTAAAGGGGGCCGGCTGGCACCTAGTTGTCTGCTAATACCTAAAGGTGGCTAGCTGGCACCTAGTTGTTTGCTAATACCTAAAGGGGGCCAGCTGGCACCTAGTTGTTTGCTAATACCTAAAGGGGGCCAGCTGGCACCTAGTTGTTTGCTAATACCTAAAGGTGGCCGGCTGGCACCTAGTTGTTTGCTAATACCTAAAGGTGGCCAGCTGGCACCTAGTTGTTTGCTAATACCTAAAGGGGGCCGGCTGGCACCTAGTTGTCTGCTAATACCTAAAGGTGGCTAGCTGGCACCTAGTTGTTTGCTAATACCTAAAGGGGGCCAGCTGGCACCTAGTTGTTTGCTAATACCTAAAGGGGGCCAGCTGGCACCTAGTTGTTTGCTAATACCTAAAGGGGGCCAGCTGGCACCTAGTTGTTTGCTAATACCTAAAGGGGCCAGCTGGCACCTAGTTGTTTGCTAATACCTAAAGGGGGCCAGCTGGCACCTAGTTGTTTGCTAATACCTAAAGGGGGCCAGCTGGCACCTAGTTGTTTGCTAATACATAAAGGTGGCCTGCTGACACCTAGTTGTCCACTAATACCTATAAAGGTGGCCAGCTGGCACCTAGTTGTTTGCTAATACCTAAAGGGGGCCAGCTGGCACCTAGTTGTTTGCTAATACATAAAGGTGGCCTGCTGACACCTAGTTGTCCACTAATACCTATAAAGGTGGCCAGCTGGCACCTAGTTGTTTGCTAATACCTAAAGGGGGCCAGCTGGCACCTAGTTGGTTGCTAATACCTAAAGGGGGACGGCTGGCACCTAATTGTCTGCTAATACCTAAAGGGGGCCAGCTGGCACCTAGTTGGTTGCTAATACCTAAAGGGGGACGGCTGGCACCTAATTGTCTGCTAATACCTAAAGGGGGCCGGCTGGCTCCTAGTTGTCTGCTAATACCTAAAGGTGGCCGGCTGGCACCTAGTTGATTGCTAATACCTAAAGGTGGCCAGCTGGCACCTAGTTGTTTGCTAATACCTAAAGGGGGCCAGCTGGCACCTAGTTGTTTGCTAATACCTAAAGGGGGCCAGCTGGCACCTAGTTGTTTGCTAATACCTAAAGGGGGCCAGCTGGCACCTAGTTGTTTGCTAATACCTAAAGGGGGCCAGCTGGCACCTAGTTGTTTGCTAATACCTAAAGGGGGCCAGCTGGCACCTAGTTGTTTGCTAATACCTAAAGGGGGCCAGCTGGCACCTAGTTGTTTGCTAATACCTAAAGGGGGCCAGCTGGCACCTAGTTGTTTGCTAGTACCTAAAGGGGGCCAGCTGGCACCTAGTTGTTTGCTAATACCTAAAGGGGGCCAGCTGGCACCTAGTTGTTTGCTAATACCTAAAGGGGGCCAGCTGGCACCTAGTTGTTTGCTAATACCTAAAGGGGGCCAGCTGGCACCTAGTTGTTTGCTAATACCTAAAGGGGGACAGCTGGCACCTAGTTGTTTGCTAATACCTAAAGGGGGACAGCTGGCACCTAGTTGTTTGCTAATACATAAAGGTGGCCTGCTGACACCTAGTTGTCCACTAATACCTAAAGGGGGCCGGCTGGCACCTAGTTGTTTGCTAATACCAAAAGTGGGACGGCTGGCACCTAGTTGTCTGCTAATACCTAAAGGGGGCCGGCTGGCACCTAGTTGTTTGCTAATACCTAAAGGTGGCCGGCTGGCACCTAGTTGTCCGCTAATACCTAAAGGGGGCCGGCTGGCACCTAGTTGTTTGCTAATACCGAAAGGTGGCCAGCTGGCACCTAGTTGTTTGCTAATACCTAAAGGGGGCCGGCTGGCACCTAGTTGTCTGCTAATACCTAAAGGTGGCCTGCTGACACCTAGTTGTCTGCTAATACCTAAAGGTGGCCGGCTGGCACCTAGTTGTTTGCTAATACCTAAAGGGGGACGGCTGGCACCTAGTTGTTTGCTAATACCTAAAGGGGGCTGGCTGGCACCTAGTTGTTTGCTAATACCTAAAGGGGGACGGCTGGCACCTAGTTGTTTGCTAATACCTAAAGGGGGCTGGCTGACACCTAGTTGTTTGCTAATACCTAAAGGGGGCCGGCTGGCACCTAGTTGTCTGCTAATACCTAAAGGTGGCCGGCTGGCACCTAGTTGTTTGCTAATACCTAAAGGGGGACGGCTGGCACCTAGTTGTTTGCTAATACCTAAAGGGGGACGGCTGGCACCTAGTTGTTTGCTAATACCTAAAGGTGGATGGCTGACACCTAGTTGTTTGCTAATACCTAAAGGGGGACGGCTGGCACCTAGTTGTTTGCTAATACCTAAAGGGGGACGGCTGGCACCTAGTTGTTTGCTAATACCTAAAGGTGGCCGGCTGGCACCTAGTTGTTTGCTAATACCTAAAGGGGGACGGCTGGCACCTAGTTGTCTGCTAATACCTAAAGGGGGACGGCTGGCACCTAGTTGTTTGCTAATACCTAAAGGTGGCCGGCTGGCACCTAGTTGTCCGCTAATACCTAAAGGTGGCCGGCTGGCACCTAGTTGTTTGCTAATACCGAAAGGTGGCCAGCTGGCACCTAGTTGTTTGCTAATACCTAAAGGGGGCCAGCTGGCACCTAGTTGTTTGCTAATACCTAAAGGTGGCCGGCTGGCACCTAGTTGTCTGCTAATACCGAAAGGTGGCCAGCTGGCACCTAGTTGTTTGCTAATACCTAAAGGGGGCCAGCTGGCATCTAGTTGTTTGCTAATACCTAAAGGGGGCCGGCTGGCACCTAGTTGTCTGCTAATACCTAAAGGGGGCCGGCTGGCACCTACGGTAGTTGTTTGCTAATACCTAAAGGTGGCCGGCTGGCACCTAGTTGTCCGCTAATACCTAAAGGTGGCCGGCTGGCACCTAGTTGTTTGCTAATACCTAAAGGGGGACGGCTGGCACCTACGGTAGTTGTTTGCTAATACCTAAAGGTGGCCGGCTGGCACCTAGTTGTCCGCTAATACCT
Organism: Gastrophryne carolinensis; assembly: GCA_027917425.1. NCBI lineage: Eukaryota > Metazoa > Chordata > Amphibia > Anura > Microhylidae > Gastrophryne > Gastrophryne carolinensis. The sequence goes on from CM051234.1 coordinate 200,462,061, forward strand.
AAAGGTGGCCGGCTGGCACCTAGTTGTTTGCTAATACCTAAAGGGGGCCGGCTGGCACCTAGTTGTCTGCTAATACCTAAAGGTGGCTGGCTGGCACCTAGTTGTCTGCTGATAACTAAAGGGGGCCGGCTGGCACCTAGTTGTCTGCTAATACCCAAAGGGGGCCGGCTGGCACCTAGTTGTCTGCTAATACCTAAAGGTGGCCGTCTGGCACCTAGTTGTTTGCTAATACCTAAAGGGGGCCGGCTGGCACCTAGTTGTCTGCTAATACCGAAAGGTGGCCAGCTGGCACCTAGTTGTCTGCTAATACCCAAAGGTGGCCGGCTGGCACCTAGTTGTCTGCTAATACCCAAAGGTGGCTGGCTGGCACCTAGTTGTCTGCTAATACCCAAAGGTGGATGGCTGGCACCTAGTTGTCTGCTAGTACCTAAAGGTGGCCGGCTGGCACCTAGTTGTCTGCTAATACCTAAAGGTGGCCGGCTGGCACCTAGTTGTCTGCTAATACCCAAAGGTGGCCGGCTGGCACCTAGTTGTCTGCTAAAACCTAAAGGGGGACGGCTGGCTCCTAGTTGTCTGCTAATACCTAAAGGGGGCTGGCTGGTACCTAGTTGTCTGCTAATACCCAAAGCTGGCCCGCTGGCACCTAGTTGTCTGCTAATACCCAAAGGTGGCCGGCTGGCACCTAGTTGTCTGCTAAAACCTAAAGGGGGACGGCTGGCTCCTAGTTGTCTGCTAATACCTAAAGGGGGCTGGCTGGTACCTAGTTGTCTGCTAATACCCAAAGGTGGCCCGCTGTCACCTAGTTGTCTGCTAATACCCAAAGGTGGATGGCTGGCACCTAGTTGTCTGCTAATACCTAAAGGTGGCCGGCTGGCACCTAGTTGTCTGCTAATACCCAAAGGTGGACCGCTGGCACCTAGTTGTCTGCTAATACCCAAAGGTGGATGGCTGGCACCTAGTTGTCTGCTAATACCCAAAGCTGGCCCGCTGGCACCTAGTTGTCTGCTAATACCCAAAGGTGGCCGGCTGGCACCTAGTTGTCTGCTAATACCTAAAGGTGGCCGGCTGGCACCTAGTTGTCTGCTAATACCCAAAGGTGGCCGGCTGGCACCTAGTTGTCTGCTAATACCTAAAGGTGGCCGGCTGGCACCTAGTTGTCTGCTAATACCTAAAGGTGGCCGGCTGGCACCTAGTTGTCTGCTAATACCTAAAGGTGGCCGGCTGGCACCTAGTTGTCTGCTAATACCCAAAGCTGGCCCGCTGTCACCTAGTTGTCTGCTAATACCCAAAGGTGGATGGCTGGCACCTAGTTGTCTGCTAATACCTAAAGGTGGCCGGCTGGCACCTAGTTGTCTGCTAATACCCAAAGGTGGACCGCTGGCACCTAGTTGTCTGCTAATACCCAAAGGTGGATGGCTGGCACCTAGTTGTCTGCTAATACCCAAAGCTGGCCCGCTGGCACCTAGTTGTCTGCTAATACCCAAAGGTGGATGGCTGGCACCTAGTTGTTTGCTAATACCTAAAGGGGGCCAGCTGGCACCTAGTTGTCTGCTAATACCTAAAGGTGGCCGGCTGGCACCTAGTTGTCTGCTAATACCTAAAGGGGGCCTGCTGGCACCTAGTTGTCTGCTAATACCTAAAGGGGGCCGGCTGGCACCTAGTTGTCTGCTAATACCTAAAGGTGGCCTGCTGGCACCTAGTTGTCTGCTAATACCTAAAGGTGGCCGGCTGGCACCTAGTTGTCTGCTAATACCTAAAGGTGGCCGGCTGGCACCTAGTTGTCTGCTAATACCTAAAGGTGGCCGGCTGGCACCTAGTTGTCTGCTAATACCTAAAGGTGGCCAGCTGGCACCTAGTTGTCTGCTAATACCTAAAGGGGGGACGGCTGGCACCTAGTTGTCTGCTAATACCTAAAGGTGGCCGGCTGGGACCTAGTTGTCTGCTAATACCTAAAGGGGGACGGCTGACACCTAGTTGTCTGCTAATACCTAAAGGTGGCCGGCTGGCACCTAGTTGTCTGCTAATACCTAAAGGTGGCCGGCTGGCACCTAGTTGTCTGCTAATACCTAAAGGGGGCCGGCTGGCACCTAGTTGTCTGCTAATACCTAAAGGTGGCCGGCTGGCACCTAGTTGTCTGCTAATACCTAAAGGGGGCCAGCTGGCACCTAGTTGTCTGCTAATACCTAAAGGGGGCCGGCTGGCACCTAGTTGTCTGCTAATACCTAAAGGTGGCCGGCTGGCACAGTAACACACAGGTGCACATAAGTGTGCGGGAGGGCCACCCCAAATTACTTTATTACCGGCCCGCAGCTCACATAACAGAGTTATGGACCAGACCAGAAATGTACCCAGGGGTTGGTGGAGGCCCTCTTGCAAGGCAAGTGGTGGAGGCCCTGGGGCGTACGCTCCTTGAGCCTCTCACATTATCCGGCCCCGCCGCCACCACTGGAGCCTGCTTCATCTTCCGTCCACCTGAGCCTGCTCCCCTGCCTTGGTCCACTGTCTGGACATTCTTGTAAGTTACTAAAGAGGCAAAACAGGCTTTGACAAGCTTACGGGGGCAGCTTTTGCTAAGGGGCGGGGAAATAGGAGACCTGCTGGATAAGGAATTTGAGAAATAAGGCTGACCTGGAACCAAAAATCAGCCCAGGATTTTACTGGCCCCCAGTTAGCCCACTAAGCCTTCCTCCAGCTGGTTAACGTATGCACTCCATAGCTGAAACTACAAATCTATAGCATAGCAGGGACAGATCATGGGCAGGGGTAGACATGGCTACTCCAAAAAGATAAGACATGACTTCCTCTTTGCTGTGCCTAACACTGTCAGTATAGGGCATCCCACATCAAGATACCCTTGCTGCACAATGCCATCACACAACCTGTTACTGAGCAGTGTGATCCCACTGCTATGATCTTGCAATGGCATCCAAAGTCAGGGACCACTGTTGGTGTATCATCCCAGGGTGAGTATTGGTATGCCCGGAGAATGGGCGTCTCAGCGGCACTGCTCAGCGGGGTATCCTGATTTGAGTTACCATATTCTGCCTGTGTTAGGCACAGTAAAGAGGTGTGGGTATTACTCTGCAGATATGATGCCTAGGCTGTAGCATTGCAGTGGAGGAACGTGGGTAAAAATACACAAAGCATTTTAATAATAAGCTTTAACAGGGCAGTAGGTGAAATAGCTCTCAGTTAGGAAGGAAAAAATGTTGCCCCTCCTCACCCATCCTATGGTGGTGCGGCTTTCCCATACTGGTTTGTTTCAATATTGGGGAAGGTGGAGTGAACGGCCTAGAATTTTGGCCACAACTAACAGTGGTCCTGACACATCTGCAGAAAACATGATTGCTGGGATAGAGGTGCCTTCAGCTTATACAAAGTCCTTGACACCTAGGGTGATAGCCCTGCTCACATAGCCCTGGGCATCAGTCATCAGGGGCAGTATGATGGCCAGTCCTATAGATGAGCACAAAATAAGTAAGGATAGCAGACTATCAATAGATGGCGGTTCTGAGTACTATTACTATGGTATGGAATGGTATGCATGCCTGTGACTGTGCGCTAGGCTCTTTTCATCTACTGCAATATGGTTTACCTAATACCAGTGTCATGAACTATTTTATTTCAGAGCTAGACAGTCAGTAGATCCATAAAGATCTAAGTCTGGGATATAACCCATAAGAGTGATGCACCAGCCATCTAAAAATATTTGCATTTTAATTTTAAAAGGATTGACCCTTGAAACTGCTTGCACAACAAGCCGGGTGGGATTCCACACAAGTTGTCTAAGTATTATGGGAAAGGTAAAGTCTGGCTTGAATGTATTCCAAAAGCTTAATGTCAATAAAGACTGGAGGCAGTGCTCCTCAGGCTTGCCAGGCTACCAGCTCTTCCCTCTATTTATTAATATATCACGTTAGACCAATCTGTTGGTTTATTAGAATTAATCTGGGGGCCTATTTTATGACATTTTCGTGTGGGCGCTAGATGAGCATCTCCTCTGAGATGCAGCACCCACACTGCTGAGGTGGCTGGAGGCAGCCAGTGCTCAGATCGCATTTGCTTCTATCTGGCGGCTGGGCACAGTGCTGGCCTTGTATAAGCCAATGCGCTAGGACCCATAGCGCCATCTGGGAGCACTAGAAAGACAGCAATTTTATGTAAAAGAACACAGCGGACACACAGGCATTGTGAAAAGGGGATTACAAGACGACAGCACCTGTTGTAATCCCTGATTTTTATTTTTTAGGGTCAGGGCAGAAAATTTAAGGACATGAAAGACATGACACAGCTTTTTCACGGCCCAATTCACAAGTTTGCAGTGCAACACAAAAGTCCCTAAAATGCATACAAAAGCAATACCAAACAGCCCAGGGATCCCGTGGCACATGCACCAGCCCCCCCCCCCCCCCCCCCCCAAAAAAATAAAAATGATAAAAAAATTATCAAAATAATTACAGCCATTCCAGCCCATTGAAATGTATGGAATAAGGCCACACAGTGCAGGGTGAGTGCCTGGTCTTATCTGGTACTGTAGGGAACTCAGTGATGGCACTATCAGAGGCGCTCTGAATTTTTTTACTTGATAAATAAACCTTTTGCACTGAGGCCTGACACTCATCTGGCTCTACATGGCACTATGTGGCATTAGAATTTCTTAAACAAACCCCAGAGTCTTCTCAGCATTCCTACATGTTCTGTTTTCCATATTCAACAAAGGTTGGGCTGCTACCCCCCTAGTGTCACATGACCTACTGTAACATTGATTGATGGACACTACTGTCAGAAGATAACCATTGAAGTGCATGATTCTTTTTTCATAGAATTTCACAGAAAACTAAATTATGTAACAAAATAACATCTATTGTAAGATTAGATGGAACAAAATTAAATTATTTATTCTTAACTGTCTGCAGTATTTAATATACTTGTAGACAAATGTTTTTCTCTAGTTCAGACCCATCAGCATAACTATGCCTAAGCAGCCCACGTGGATGCAATGTGGTCCAGGGACAAAGGGGTCTAGTTGGACATTTTAGTAGTTCACATATGAAGCTCATGAGCCATTCTGGAGGATGGGACCCAATGGTTTTAGAAAACTGGTGAAGGTGCAGTTCTAGGAATACTCTGTTCTGCTGTGTTTCTACAGAAAAACCTTTAACAGGTAACTAAGGGAGGGCACTACACTATGGTTTAGAGATACATTGATCCAACACTCTTTTGGTATATAAAGCTTTGCAGACGTACAGTATGACCCCAGCCCCACTGATTGTTAAAGGTGTCAAGCTGCTTATCTGATAGCTCTGGCCTCCGGGTTCTTTTTTTTTTTTTTATATATTCTTTATTTAGAATTTTCGATAAACAATAAAAAAGGACAATTACATGACACATGGATTGCAGAGTAACAAGAAGAAAATACAATCTGAGACATACAACCAACAGTGTACTAATGCCTGGCAAGGGTCATGTGAAGGGCCAGTGACATTTCCAGCCTCTCATGACATTTAACTCAGCGATCAATCGCTGCTTGCTGCTGGTTCCACGGCAGGCAGGCCAATAGTAACTAACTGCGCTAAAGGGCCATCGTGCGAACGTCTCTCAGGGACAACGGGCGTTGTCTCCTCTGAACCTAACCAATGCCCAATCAATTCAGTCACAGCAGCTTTTAGGCAGTTGTGGTATCTCCATGCTGTCGTTAATACAAACTATACCTATAACAGTTAGTGAAAGTTGAGGTGTTGGCTAGACAGTCAGTGACTATCTAGGGGGAGGTAGAGGTATGGGGGGGGAGAGGGAAAATACAAGTAGGGGAAGAAAAAGAAAAAAAAGGGGGAGGAGATGCGGCGGAAAGAGGCAGGACCGGTACCCATTGGTGGGCAATTTAACGTTTTATGCCACTGTCCCTGGTAGATCCTTGTAGGCCTGCGACATTGTGAATTCTACCCAATAGGCCCACTAAATTCTGTGTTCTTCCTTCGACTCTCTCTGAGCCGCTATCATCTCCTTGAATCTCTCAATTTCACCTACCCTATTCAGCCACTGTGTAATGCTCGGAGGCGACTGGCTCTTCCAACGCGAAGGGACACACGCCTTTGCGGCGTTGACCAACTGGGACACCACCGATCTCTGGTAGTTCTTGGCGGGCATGGCCGAGTGGTGGAGGAGGAAGAAAGCAGGGTCCCAAGGAATCTCTCTATTAGTCATGCGTTGTACTACTTCTCTGACCCCCTTCCAGAACGACTGTAAGGCCGGGCACGACCAAAAAGTGTGCAGAAGGTCACAGTGTTCGGAGTTGCATCTCCAGCACAGCGGGGGGGACAGACGGGAACCATTTATTGAGCTGTGCCGGAACTCTATACCAACGCATAAGCACCTTATAATTGCACTCTTTATACTTAGTGCATGTCGAGGTCCTGTGGGCCAGTTCAAGAATTTTCTTACGTTGCTTTGGTGTGAATGTAACTCCCAGGTCTTCCTCCCACTTGGCAAAGCATGGGAGATCCCCCTGGTTTTGCGTGCTTAACAGGATTTTATAGGCAAGGGAGAGAGTGTGTCTAGCAGGGCCTTCCTCCTCACACAGCCTCTCAAAGCTAGTTGGTTCCCTTAACTGGTGTCTAAGGGATTGCAGCACCCCCCTAATCTCATAAAAGTGGGGGTTCATAATGCCTAGTGCAATGAATACATAATAGCAAGAAACCACACTAATGCGAAGCTCAATGGACAATCTTCAAATTTACACAGTAGTTCTCCACATAGCATAACATAATACATATATAGCATAAAATGTGTTTAAAAGATATATTTTAACCCCATACTGGATTTAGCCAGGTTTAATACAGATAGAGCTTTACGAGTTCTTCTTTAAAACATCAAGCATGGCTTCATGGTACATGCTGTTATGAGGTTGTGACAAGTGAGTTACACCACTAAAATAGACGTTAGATCAGCCTGGATCTTCAGTGACTCCCACTCAGTTACATTTGGTGTTGGCCAGATACATCTGTGCGCCACACTGACATTAAAGTCACTTTAAATATTGCTGCTGACTGGGTATCTGTCTGTCATGTATGAAAGATGCTGATACAATATATAAAACCAGGTATGGAGTTATGTAGCACAGAAAGAAATTACACGTATGTAGGAGAGACCAGTGTCAGGCTTATAATGCTACAGCAGACAAAGCCAGTTGTTACGCCATTGCGTCAGGCTATATTTGGCGCTGTCCAAAACAGTTTTCCAGTTTTCATTTGAGGAAGAATTGGCCGAGATATCGAGGTTTACAGTTCACCTCATGATTTTCATTGCCCAAGTGGGTGTGGCCCTTGGATCTGTGATGCTGCATAATAATTAGAATAAAAATCAGCTTAAAGGGCGGGATCTGTAAGACATTGCTTCAGAAACCCTGGCTGTGCTCCATTCCTCTCTGGCTGTTGGACCTGCACATGCATAGACTCCCACATGCACTCCCACACACATGCACGCACTCCTATATGTACTCCCACACACATGCACGCACTCCCACACACATGCACTCCCACACACATGCACGCACTCCCATATGTACTCCCACACACATGCACGCACTCCCATATGTACTCCCACATACATGCACGCACTCCCACACGCACTCCCACACACATACATGCACGCACTCCCATATGTACTCCCACATACATGCACGCACTCCCATATGTACTCCCACATACATGCACGTACTTCCATATGTACTCCTACACACATGCACGCACTCCCACACGCACTCCCACACACATACATGCACTGCCACATGCACTCCCACATACATGCACGCACTCCCATATGTACTCCCACATACATGCACACACTCCCATATGTACTCCCACATACATGCACGCACTCCCATATGTACTCCCACATACATGCACGCACTCCCATATGTACTCCCACATACATGCACGCACTCCCACATGTACTCCTACACACATGCACGCACTCCCACACGCACTCCCACACACATACATGCACTGCTACATGCACTCCCACATACATGCACGCACTCCCATATGTACTCCCACATACATGCAGGTACTCCCATATGTACTCCCACATACATGCACGCACTCCCATATGTACTCCTACACACATGCACGCACTCCCATATGTACTCCCACATTCATGCACGCACTCCCATATGTACTCCCACATACATGCACGCACTCCCATATGTACTCCCACATACATGCACGCACTCCCATATGTACTCCCACATACATGCAGGTACTCCCATATGTACTCCCACATACATGCACGCACTCCCATATGTACTCCTACACACATGCACGCACTCCCATATGTACTCCCACATTCATGCACGCACTCCCATATGTACTCCCACACACATGCACGCACTCCCATATGTACTCCTACACACATGCACGCACTCCCATATGTACTCCTACACACATACATGCACTGCCACATGCACTCCCACATACATGCACGCACTCCCATATGTACTCCCACATACATGCACGCACTCCCATATGTACTCCCACACACATGCACATACTCCCATATGTACTCCCACATTCATGCACGCACTCCCATATGTACTCCCACACACATGCACGCACTCCCATATGTACTCCTACACACATGCACGCACTCCCATATGTACTCCCACATTCATGCACGCACTCCCATATGTACTCCCACACACATGCACGCACTCCCATATGTACTCCTACACACATGCACGCACTCCCATATGTACTCCTACACACATGCACGCACTCCCATATGTACTCCCACACACATGCACATACTCCCATATGTACTCCCACACACATGCACGCACTCCCATATGTACTCCTACACACATGCACGCACTCCCACACGCACTCCCACACACATACATGCACTGCCACATGCACTCCCACATACATGCACGCACTCCCATATGTACTCCCACATACATGCACGCACTCCCATATGTACTCCCACACACATGCACATACTCCCATATGTACTCCCACATACATGCACGCACTCCCATATGTACTCCTACACACATGCACGCACTCCCACACGCACTCCCACACACATACATGCACTGCCACATGCACTCCCACATACATGCACGCACTCCCATATGTACTCCCACATACATGCACGCACTCCCATATGTACTCCCACACACATGCACGTACTCCCATATGTACTCCTACATACATGCAGGTACTCCCATATGTACTCCCACACACATGCACGTACTCCCATATGTACTCCCACATACATGCACGCACTCCCATATGTACTCCCACATACATGCACGCACTCCCATATGTACTCCCACACACATGCACGTACTCCCATATGTACTCCCACATACATGCAGGTACTCCCATATGTACTCCCACACACATGCACGTACTCCCATATGTACTCCCACACACATGCACGCACTCCCATATGTACTCCTACACACATGCACGCACTCCCATATGTACTCCCACATACATGCACGCACTCCCATATGTACTCCTACACACATGCACGCACTCCCACACGCACTCCCACACACATACATGCACTGCCACATGCACTCCCACATACATGCACGCACTCCCATATGTACTCCTACACACATGCACGCACTCCCACACGCACTCCCACACACATACATGCACTGCCACACGCACTCCCACATACATGCACGCACTCCCATATGTACTCCCACATACAACATGCACGCACTCCCATATGTACTCCTACACACATGCACGCACTCTCACATACATGCACGCACTCCCATATGTACTCCCACACACATGCACGCACTCCCATATGTACTAGCTATTACATTTTGGTTTAGACGTTAGCATTCACATTCTATTTACATTTTTGCTATTGCATTTTAGACGTTAGCTTTAAAGAAACGTTTAAAAGGTAGAATCCAAATTTTAGTTTGAAGCGAATCATCATTTTTAAAAATGAATTTAAGAATTGTTAAGGCCTTATGGGATCAGATTTTCCGCATATATGAGCAAGTCTCTGGTAATAGGGCGATTTACACGCCCCAGGCAGCACTCTCTCTCTCTCTTTTTCAAAACTCTATATCCAGTTCAAAGAAAGATGTACTGAGACGCTTTGTAGCAGCGGGCTGTTATTCCAAGACACTGGAAAACGCAAGACCCCCCCACGTTGATAGAATGGGTGCAGGAGCTAGAGCGGATTCGCTACATGGAAAGCCTGATTGTCCCCATCAGTGCCTTGCCAGACCGTTTTTGGAACCAAACTCGCTTCTCAACCCTTCCAATCCCCTCTTTGTCCAACCATCTCCACTTTCCTAGACAGTAACGTCAAGTGGAACAAGAGTACTTTCGTCTGTGAGCAGCCTAGGCAGATGTGACTGTTATTGAGTTAGGTTAATGAGATGTTAAATCAGTCAATGTGCAAATTTGTGAAAATATATCTGTTGTACCCCATTCCCTCCCCTCCCCTGCCCTCATTTTGCTTTCTGTACCCTCCCTTCCCTTGTTTTTTCTATTTCATTTTTCTTTTCTGAAAATTAATAAAATATGATTATGCAAAAAAATGTATTTAAGAAAATATAAACCAGCTAATTGGTGTTTTCCAAATTCACCCCTTTTTATCTAATAAAAATGAGTTAACTGATGGCCCCTTAGTTTGGGGCAGAACACCATGAAATCACTCTGCTCCGCATAGAAATGTAGTTTTTTCCACATGAGCAGTTTGTTATTGTTTTATCGTAATCTGAAGCATAGAGAAGGACCCAGGCATGCATAAAAATATTTATTGTAATAATATCAGGAGTCTAGCAGGAGGGGTTGCCTGAGGATACATAAATAATGAGAAGCAAAATGGGACTTCTGTATGTATGCGTAAAGATAATAAAAAGATGTTGATGGCACATTACTCACATACAGCGTAATCAGAAAGGGAAACCATCACTCTGCTATGGGCTTACAGGCGAGTATAGATACCGTTCAGAAAATGACACAACATCAAGCCCATTAGGGCACTTGGAAATGAATTAGCAGTTGTGGTCTTGACCTGCTTATTACAAGGTACAGCATCATGCCCATTGGTGGTGCGGGTAATGGAGTATGAACTGCTCTAGAGGTCCATGGGATCCCTTACACATTAAAAGTAAAAGTGAAAGTAAAAAGAAAAACAAAATTACATTTTAATTTTAATGATCCATAATGAGCCGCTGGGGAGCGGATTTTATACCAAGAGGTGGGCCTCTATGGAATATTGCCCCATGAGACTTATGATTTCACATAAAATCCGTAGGGGATATTCCCTGGAAGAACCTCAGGCCATACCAAAGGGCATAAGGACTTGTAGCTTTCAGGGACAGGGGCCACACAAGACAAGGCCTCTGAGCCCGGGGTAAAAAGCCCTTACGCTTGGTGCCCGGGCTGGTTGGGGGGTGGAAACCCCAGCTTTTTTCTTTTAACAAAAAATTTTTAAAAGCCCCACTTTCACTTTCAATGCTAAAATGATTGTCGGTTTAGCAGCATTCATTTTAACTATGAAAAGTGACACAAGAAAGAAAAAATTTGGCCAACTATTTGTTCATTAGATAAAAATTATATGTAATGAAAAAATTTAAATGTATTCAAGTGGATCGAAACCCGCAGCCGGCCACTTGATTCCCTCCTCCAGGGCATTCGGGATGCCCCACTCTGTGAAACCCCCCAGGTAAATTGACCTTCTCCCCTGCTCCAATGGCGAATGCTCGAGCAGCAACCACTCCCGCACTTGTGCAGCAGGCATTTGTCAAAATGATTTCATTTTTAACAAGTTCGTCTGTGGTTATTCGTTCTAGTTTTCCTAGTTTTTCCTGTAAAAAAGGCCCTGGATGTCCACTTTAAACTGGCTCGAATTTAAAGATTTTTTGCAGAATTTTTTGTTTGGAAAATTCGATCCCAAACGAAAAAAACACAGAAGTTCGATCACTAAAAAAAAGTCTGGGATGAATCACATGAAAAATGGCCCAAAACAGGAATTATCACAGGAAAAACGGGCAAGAAAGGGGCTCTGAATCAATCCCTTAGTGTAGATTTTGTGTAGTCACTACTTTTAATTTCCAGCTCTGTGTATCAGCCAAAGCATCACTGTCTCATTCCCCTTCCCCCTATTATCCCTTTATCAAAGTCAAAATAATGAAGTAGCAATGGATACCCACTTACCCACTTTGGCTGCCAGGCCAATGGCAGAATAGAGAACTGCTGCTTAACCCCATTGGCTACTGGATATTAGATATTGTATACTTTTATTTGCCAAGTACATAAAAAGAACAAGGAATCCTTCTTGGCTTTTTTGTGACTGCAAGATATGTGAGCATAGAATAAGTATCTGAAAAATATCTTAATATTGAGCAGCAGGTAGTCAGGCACATATTACCGTACAATAAACCTGTGTATTAATTAAATGGCCAAAGGGTTAAAAGTATTTGTGAACCCAGAGGTTCTGCAGTAATTTACACTGAATTGTCCAGATGGAAAATAAAGCATGCCCAGGGTGGGTTTCATCACAGATGGGCACTGATCATTTTCTCACCAGATCGTATTACTCTTTGTTTTCTTATCTTGTCCCTCTATGCAAGGGTTTACTCTAGACTTGAAGGAGATGTAGGGGCAGAGAGGGAAGGAATTAGATGGACATACATGCCTCCCTTTTGCAGGGTCAGTGCCATTAGGGTCCAGGCACTCTAGTTCCACATACAGCACATGTGTCTACATCAAGGCCTGGTGGAGCCATGTCTAACCAGGTGCCAAAAGCTTCAGAAAGTAGAATACAAAGTGGTAGGACTAGCCCTTGAAATGGTGTAGGTGTGGTATAGCATGGTATGGAGGGCATTACAGGAAGCAGAAGACTGGAGCCATTAGAAACAAAGTTAAGTGCTGTGTATACACGGCAGCAGCTTGAGCCAAACACATGTTGTAGGATATTGAGGAGGATTAAAACACATGTACTGCCCTAATGGTACCACTTCCCATACCCTGGAAAGAATCCATTGTTAGTACAGTAATTGTTTGGGTATGAATGATACTTAGTACTGTATATTTAGTACCATTTAGGTCTAATTAGGGATATTTACATCTACACCCTCATGTTTCTCCCAGAGAGGGTGTCTGTCCTGAGCAATCCTACCTGACCAACTCACATATTCCCATCTGGTAGAGGGAGACCTAAAACTACAGGACACATTGAGGTGGTTCAGGTGCACAGAGCATAGGTGAGTATTCTGAATATAATATATTTATCAGAAGTCATATCAGAATGGCACTGATCACAGCTAAAGCCCAAAAATGCATTCAAGAGAGAAACTTGCATTAATGGGGTTTAAGAGGATGGGGATACTTATTGTATTACTGTGTTTTAAGCAGAAACTACAAAATAAACATGGCATCAATAAAAAGGACAGGCATAAAGTATAGGATGTCATAAAGGCTTAACATGCATTGGAGACACATTTATTATACAGTGTAGCACAGACGTGATCTGCACTTGACTTCCTGCTCTGCTACTTAAACTGCCAAGTCCTATTTATTTCAGCGATTAAAAAAAAGTGTTGTAATAATGCTCTGGAATCTTTTTCTGAGTGTGTGGTATGCAATGTCAGCCTCCTGCCCAGTCAGAGATGTTACAATGTAAGCTGCAGGCATCTAAAAAGAATTGTAAGCAATGATAGAATCATATTACTAGTTTAACATCTTTGTTTTACAAACTAAATGGAAGCACATTACAGATTATTATACTGTATGTAGACTTAAACCGGACTTTCAGCATCATTTAATGAGAAGCTTAAACCTTAAAAAAAACTATTCCCCAGCATCTAAAATTAATATATTTTAAGTTTATAGTTGCTTCTTATTATTCTTTCCCCTGCTGGGCTTCAACTCTAGGATATGGGCACCGCCATGTTTCCTCAGAAGCATCACATACTGAGAAGAGGAGAGCGGGATAAAGTACAGGGGGTGGTAAAGCTGTGCTTTGCACACACTTTTTGGTGTGCCCCAAAAAGTCCTGGGCCATTTTTTAGCCCCAGTCCGCCCCTGGCCAGGGGTAATACTGGAAAGAAGCTCAAGCAGCGCCATTATTCCTAGTTATTAGCATCTGTTGGGAAACACTGGGTTAGCTTACGAGGCAGAGACATTCTTCAAGTGAGTTGCAGAAGCTTTGAAATGAGTTATAATGAGTAATCACACTGCACCACTATATGGCATTAACTAAAGATTGAGGCAGCAAACCTGTCCCACCACTATCCCTGTAATAGCAATATGGTAATATAGGTAATAAGGCTTTCATGTGCAGATGACACGTGCAGATGACAGGGACCTATGACATCCGCTCCCCTGCCATGTGCTCAGCGACCTTCCTGATCTCTAGGTTAATTCCCAACATTTGTAGCAGAATGACCCCAGCTCATATACATTTCATGTTTCCGGGTGAAAGTGCGGATGCATTTATAAGGTATCAGTGTACATAGTACATGGACTTCATCACCTTTGCCATATTTATTCACCAAAAACCAGTCAACTTATTTTCTGCTGAAAACAGGCAAAGGGCAAAGAGTGTCCCTAGCTGCTCACATCATGCAGCTCAAGGCAAAGGCTTCATCTTACAGGAAAGCCACTGGCTATAGCGCACAGGTGCAGAATAACCAAGAGCCATGATCTCGGGTAAATATGGAGCAGATTGGCTGCTCCAAACATCCAATTGGTTTTGTTCATCTCCAGTTTTTCTAGCATTTCTTTTCTTTTCTTGATTAAGTGCTAAGTGATAGCGCCAGGTAGTGCCTCGTAGCGGCAGGCAGCGTCTGGTGAATGCCAGGCGCTGTACGCAAAAATGTATGAACAAGTTAAATGAAGATTTGAGACTGCACCGGAGATAATTGCCTAATAAGATCTAAATAAACAACCTGCAGTGTGCACATATGGGTGTTACAAATATTACCAACTCTATTAAGGGAAGACCCACTCCTTACCCACACCCTACAGATAATGGCACCACCGCTATTTCTTAGAAATATATAAATCACTTTATTAATAAAAGGACATACATTGAGACATCGTTAAAAAACATGAAAGACAGAATATCTACAAAAGGAAGGGAGAACTAGCAGGGGCAGTGGGGGCGGACATAAAAAATCTCTACTAATCTAAATTTCAAATACATAAAACCTGGCTGTGAAATAAAGTGCATATAGTGCTATGTGCAAACCAATCTACAACATATCCTCTGAACAATAATCCTGCATCGTGGTATAGGGAATTCTAATCCTACAAAAATTAATAAGTAAGTAAATTATTCAATTATATGTGGGGCCAATGGCCCTCCAAGCTCTATGTGCCTGTGAAGATCCCAAAGTGAACACAACGCCAGGGGGGGAAAGCAAAAGAAACAGACCCCAATCAAAATAAAGGTAACTCACATATGGAGACGACCACCTGCCCACTGCCCCGCCCGTCTACGCGTTACGTGACGTCAACCAACGCGTCACTTCCTCAGGACAAGCCCTAGTCTAACCCTATCCCCCATTAAATACACCTACCCACCCAATCACCGCGTGCCACTCACCACACCTGAGCGCCATTGCATCCACATATGCGGGCAAGCCCATCCCCGGCAGCCGCCTCTGACGTCACCGGGCGCGCCCCGGCTGGCGACGCGCCTATAATGACAGACTCTGACGCGTCCCGGCCGGAGGCGCGCCAGAGTCAAAGATGGCGGAAACAGCACGGCGACGTCACCAGGGGGAGGGCCCCCACCATACACAGACACAGCAGAACCAGCGCAGTGACAAGACGGATGGCATAACAAGAGAGGCAAAGCCTCTAAGTAGCGATCCACATGTCTGCAGAGTATATCGCCAGCACTCACAATAAAGTCTGAGCGCATGCACGTCACCACCCCGGGAAAACCGGTCGTGACGCGCATGCAAATGAATAGATGAACAGACATGCTGGCAAACAGGTGTGGGGTGCCGCACGCAGGACCAGGCACAGGGCGGCATAAACCTAAACACCCATCAAAACCTAACATAAAGCCTATATCCTAAATGCTATATTTAGTAATTGATAAAGCAAAAATGAAACACTAATTGACCTTAACTGGGCTACAATATGCTCAACCTAGTCACAATTATCGGACTTACAGGGAAAGGTATGTATTTATAATCCTGGTAATAAGTGTAGGCTGTAAACTGCCCTATAGGCGCCCCCTGCCTCACGCTAAATGCTAAACAGGGGAAGGGAACAAACTTTTTTATATAAATATATATGAATGTTGTTCTAATACATGCATGATACAACTATATATGCAGGACCGGTTACATACAGCCTTAATCCACCTATCCCACAAATATTTAATATGATGTATTTATTGTTTAGTGAAACACAGATACATGTAACAAAGCATAATAGTGACTCTCAGCTGGACTAGCTGATCCTCAACCTGAGTCACCATTATCCAGCTTGGAAAGCAAGTGATGACATACAAGCTCTAACTCCTGTATATAAAGACACCCCCCCGCCCCACACTGAGAGCTGGGGGGAAGGAACCAATTTTTTGATGAGTAGATACTATGGCCATAGATAAGGGGCACATAAAGCCAAGCAATAGTCCAACAATCCCACATTATCCGGTAATATCTTCCTGAGACATAATCCACTGGGGGTCCAGGAACCACCTGCCATACTGCCACTTCAACCCTTCGTTATACGCTGTTAACGGCGAAGAAGGCAAGGTCAGCAGTCCCCTTTTTCATGGCACCAAAGGCCACCGTATCCTCCGGCCCAATCCAGCTCGCGGGTGCGGTAGAACGGGTTTATCTCATGATGACTCCCCCATACGACACTTGACCACCAGTCCCTTCCGGGGAGGACCCCAATTCCAGACACCCCGCAAGTGTTTTTGCTACAGAAATAAACATAACCAAATTAGAATAAATGAAAGTGATACAACCAAATCCACAACCACACATACATGAATCTCTCTACCCAACGTGCACAAAATGTTTCACCAACATCCCACCTCTCGAGTATCCGACTGGCCAGCAGGAACCTTGAACAAGGCAAAAAGATTCCCCCAGTGGCGTTACATTTTCTAAAAGCACACGGGGGTGACTGTAGCGGCCTGAAGGTCACCGGTTTAGAACGGGTCAAAATTGGCCCTCGGGGCGGGGACATCAAACGGGTTTTACAACAGAGGGAGTTGAGATGGATTTGGAACCTCGACACACAGTCACCTGGGGGCCTCAATGAGGATACAGCTTTCACCCCCTTTTTGGGCACATGAGTCAATTTGTACATAAAGTTTGTTTAGTATTCGCTAACGCTAAGGGTAGTCACGGTAGGGTCATTTTTGTACCACGCTATGTGGGTATTAAGTTGGTGTATATATGTAAGGTGGGAAGGGTGCCTTTCACATTCCACATTTTCACTTTTGGTGAAACATTTTGTGCACGTTGGGTAGAGAGATTCATGTATGTGTGGTTGTGGATTTGGTTGTATCACTTTCATTTATTCTAATTTGGTTATGTTTATTTCTGTAGCAAAAACACTTGCGGGGTGTCTGGAATTGGGGTCCTCCCCGGAAGGGACTGGTGGTCAAGTGTCGTATGGGGGAGTCATCATGAGATAAACCCGTTCTACCGCACCCGCGAGCTGGATTGGGCCGGAGGATACGGTGGCCTTTGGTGCCATGAAAAAGGGGACTGCTGACCTTGCCTTCTTCGCCGTTAACAGCGTATAACGAAGGGTTGAAGTGGCAGTATGGCAGGTGGTTCCTGGACCCCCAGTGGATTATGTCTCAGGAAGATATTACCGGATAATGTGGGATTGTTGGACTATTGCTTGGCTTTATGTGCCCCTTATCTATGGCCATAGTATCTACTCATCAAAAAATTGGTTCCTTCCCCCCAGCTCTCAGTGTGGGGCGGGGGGGTGTCTTTATATACAGGAGTTAGAGCTTGTATGTCATCACTTGCTTTCCAAGCTGGATAATGGTGACTCAGGTTGAGGATCAGCTAGTCCAGCTGAGAGTCACTATTATGCTTTGTTACATGTATCTGTGTTTCACTAAACAATAAATACATCATATTAAATATTTGTGGGATAGGTGGATTAAGGCTGTATGTAACCGGTCCTGCATATATAGTTGTATCATGCATGTATTAGAACAACATTCATATATATTTATATAAAAAAGTTTGTTCCCTTCCCCTGTTTAGCATTTAGCGTGAGGCAGGGGGCGCCTATAGGGCAGTTTACAGCCTACACTTATTACCAGGATTATAAATACATACCTTTCCCTGTAAGTCCGATAATTGTGACTAGGTTGAGCATATTGTAGCCCAGTTAAGGTCAATTAGTGTTTCATTTTTGCTTTATCAATTACTAAATATAGCATTTAGGATATAGGCTTTATGTTAGGTTTTGATGGGTGTTTAGGTTTATGCCGCCCTGTGCCTGGTCCTGCGTGCGGCACCCCACACCTGTTTGCCAGCATGTCTGTTCATCTATTCATTTGCATGCGCGTCACGACCGGTTTTCCCGGGGTGGTGACGTGCATGCGCTCAGACTTTATTGTGAGTGCTGGCGATATACTCTGCAGACATGTGGATCGCTACTTAGAGGCTTTGCCTCTCTTGTTATGCCATCCGTCTTGTCACTGCGCTGGTTCTGCTGTGTCTGTGTATGGTGGGGGCCCTCCCCCTGGTGACGTCGCCGTGCTGTTTCCGCCATCTTTGACTCTGGCGCGCCTCCGGCCGGGACGCGTCAGAGTCTGTCATTATAGGCGCGTCGCCAGCCGGGGCGCGCCCGGTGACGTCAGAGGCGGCTGCCGGGGATGGGCTTGCCCGCATATGTGGATGCAATGGCGCTCAGGTGTGGTGAGTGGCACGCGGTGATTGGGTGGGTAGGTGTATTTAATGGGGGATAGGGTTAGACTAGGGCTTGTCCTGAGGAAGTGACGCGTTGGTTGACGTCACGTAACGCGTAGACGGGCGGGGCAGTGGGCAGGCGGTCGTCTCCATATGTGAGTTACCTTTATTTTGATTGGGGTCTGTTTCTTTTGCTTTCCCCCCCTGGCGTTGTGTTCACTTTGGGATCTTCACAGGCACATAGAGCTTGGAGGGCCATTGGCCCCACATATAATTGAATAATTTACTTACTTATTAATTTTTGTAGGATTAGAATTCCCTATACCACGATGCAGGATTATTGTTCAGAGGATATGTTGTAGATTGGTTTGCACATAGCACTATATGCACTTTATTTCACTGCCAGGTTTTATGTATTTGAAATTTAGATTAGTAGAGATTTTTTATGTCCGCCCCCACTGCCCCTGCTAGTTCTCCCTTCCTTTTGTAGATATTCTGTCTTTCATGTTTTTTAACGATGTCTCAATGTATGTCCTTTTATTAATAAAGTGATTTATATATTTCTAAGAAATAGCGGTGGTGCCATTATCTGTAGGGTGTGGGTAAGGAGTGGGTCTTCCCTTAATAGAGTTGGCAAAAATGTATGAAAGCGAATCTGGTGAGCGACTCTAACAGCGCCATGTAGCGTCTGATGTATTATTACAGGCGGCTCAGTGTATAGTGCCCGTGCTCTAGCTTCCAGAGCTCCAGGTATTACCTTTCGCTCACTGTTGTTCTTCCATACATTTCAATGGCCGTTCATTTGCTTGTGTTTAAACAGCGTGTTTGACATTTTTTTTTCTCAAATCATTGTGTGACCTCTCCTGGCTGCAAACACTTTTAGAAACTTTTTTGACTTTTTATATTTTTTTATGCAGAATTGTCATTACAGGTCTGGCACTAAAGTGTAATTGTCACAGTGTTAAAACAATGTCATTCCATGTGTTTTCGCTTTGTTACTGGTGGATATGTGTTCAAACACAGACTTTAATCACACAGCGTCTGGCGCTCTATGCTGTAGCGACCAGATTTAGAGCGCCGATGCTGTGTTGTGTCCTTTTTTGATAAATATGGTGTGGAGCGCCGAGAGTCGATCGCACTGAGCTGGCGCTGCCTCTCGCTCCCTGAAGCGCTGTATTGGTGTTAGAGCACTCAACATACATCACATTCATCAATGCCGGTCACAGGTTACTACAACGACTGAGGCGCTCTGTACCTGCTTACAGCATCTACTAGCGGGCGCTCTAAGCACCGCTATACAGACGCTCATCTGCCGATACCTGGCATTAGTATGAATCAGCCTCCACGTTGTGTTTCCCCAGAGCACTCTAGGCTGTTTGGAATCCCCCAGGACACCTGTACAAATGTACCTATCCCAGTTCTTTTGGGCAAACGGCAATGATTGTTTACAATGGGGAGCATGCGCTGCCACATCTCCTGCATCCTAGGCTGCATGTGCGCGCTGGCTTACCAGCCAGGATATTGATCAAGATGGGGACCTCGGCAATCAGGATTTCCCCTCTCAGAGTGGACCAACACCCATTTTTTGTGGATATGATGGTGCCTAGAAATGTTTTTTGAACCTACCTTTCCTAAAGTCTACAACCATTTCCACAGTCTTGGAACTATTTATAACAAGGTCATTACCCCTGCACCACTGACCCACCCAATGTATCTCCTTGCAGTAGGTCTCCTACATGTATAGCTGTTTTGATGGTGGAGGACGGGGAGGCTGATTTATTAATAGCGGCAGGTAGCGACAATTGAGCGACTGTAGCAGTATTTTCACAGCGCCCACTAGTAGTCGCTGTGCTTGGCCGTTGTTCGGCTGTTGACAGCGACTCAGTCGGTGTGCGGTAATGTTGAATATTGGGTGACGAGTCGCTATTTGACAGGTTCCGCGCTGTATGGGAGCGCATGATAGCGACTGGCCATAGCGACCGGCTCCCACCATATTCATCAAAAAATCACGCTCAAAAAATTCTCGCGCTGTGAAATGCATGTTTAAACCCCAGAGCGCTGGAGGCGATGGGTTAAAAGTAGTTTTTTAACCCCCAAACCACCATATTTTTGGAAACCAAAAAAAAAAAGTTTTTTAAATAATTTAGTAATATGAATACATTAATATCAGACCTGGAATATCAATTCTGTACAATTTTTTCTGAATTTTTTTCCCTAAAAAAATTATCTAAAATGGCAGAAGTGGTCACAGAATTTTTCACATTTAAAAAAATTGTTAATTAAAAAAAACAATTAATAACAGTTAATTATGAATATTTAAAGATTGTTCCATTGAAACGCATTGTAGAGCGCCAGGTAGCGAGAGGTCATACCTGTCGCTGTTCAAGGTCGGACGCTGGTGCTGTGGGCTGAGGCTGGAATAATGATGAATGATTGGCTTGATAAATGTGTGATTGTGGTGGGGAGCCGGCGTTCTCGTGGTGGTGCCGTCATTACCGGCCGCTCACCAGTCGCTACCTGACGCTATTCCTTCATAAATAAGGGCCTTATGGTCTGCTTTTCATTATGTAAAACTGGGAAGCCGTAATGGCACCACACACCATGACACTTAGCAGCCCTGCTCTGCTTCACCACTATTCTGTAATGAAGCAAAGTGATATGAAAAAAGGTTGGAATCATTTTAAATGATCATGTAAGTCTCATGATTTTTACCCTTGGTGCAATAATTAAGCACCATATTTTGCTGTGCAATATATATATATATATATATATATATATATATATATATATATTTTTAAATGCACAGCGAAATATAGTGCTGAATTGTTCTGTGGAAAAAAAAATCATGAGAAAAAGCATAAAAGTGAGTAACAAATGCTGGTGCTGAATCACCCTTAATATGTTCTGTCATGTGATCCAGGTAGGTGGCCTGTCATTCTTGATATGCCAGCAGTTGTCTTGCCTTAAGGTTTAATGTGGGCTTCTGCTGAGCCTGTGTTACTAGTACAAGATTTCTCCAAACTATTGCCATTAAAGTCCCTGTCCAGGCACATGCTAGCTTCCTCCAACCTTATGCACTATGGAAACTATGTAAATTGAGCCATGTCAAGGCATCTCAAAATCTCTGATTGTATGTAAAAACTTTATGTATTCTAAGTGAATCTGCTTTCATGGCTTTATTTTCTGTTTCATGCTGGGAAGGAAATGTCATGGAGCAGCTTTATGAGTCTTAAACATGCTGTACTGTGGTCAGAGACAACTGTGGGACCCCTGTGACTTATCGTGCTTGCTTATGCTGAGAGCACCAAGGAACAAAATGGCTGTTAAACCACTTCTTTGTGTAGTCCTGGATGAATAAAATTAAAAGGAGGGCAAACTTTGGAGCCCTGGACATCGGACAGACTTCAGGTGAGTTCCTTGCTCCCTTATCATTGCAGTTGGCTTTCTAGTCCCTAGGAACTAGACCATTTGTGACTGGCCGCTGGCCTTCCCCTGGGGCTTCCCAAATCAGAATCCCCCACTGTGTGACTCCCCCTAAGCGGCACCGCAAATCTCACCTGCTTCCTGGCTCCCTCTGGTCTCATCCACATAGGCTTGGGCCAGGAGTGCGCCAGATGCTGAGGATTTGGCTGCTTTTGCTCCCGATGGCCATAAACAGAGCTGTTTGATGAACGTTAAATATGCACAGGAAATGGGTCTGATTGGATGAGAGCCCACGCATGCGCCATTTTACAGGATGATCCGGGGGGTTCACATAGTGGGGCATTTCAAATCGGGATGCCCAGGGAGCAGGGAACAAAGCCCCAGATTTTTTTTCATTTTTTCCGGTTTAATTTGGAATAGCTGACAGCTTCCTTATTTAACTTTTTCTGTTGCCATCCTAAGGGTGTCTGGTCTTGCTAAATGTGTCCCTACTTTGTGCTTTTGTTGAACTCCCCCCCCCCCCACTCCTCCTGTCATTACATCTTAGTAGAATGACAAGCCTGTTATAGCAGGATACAGCCATCAAATATTAGGGGATTCCTAAATTGATCAATTATTGTCGACAAAGACAGTAATTCATGACGTCCAAGACTGGAGCAATGTCCATCAAAACGGCCAACAGACAGACTGATATTATTGATCATCTGTCATAATTTCAGGTATGTATATGAGTAGGGAAGAGCGAACCGGTTCGGTAGAACCGGAATTCGCTCCGAATTTCAGGGAAAATTCGATCCGGCACGAACCCAAATTTTTTTTGGTTCGTGCCGATCGAATTTTCCCTGAAATAAAAAAAAAAAAATGCCGGCATGGTGGGAGCGGGCAGGCTGGCTACGCTGTCAGCGGGCGGCGGAAGCGGCCGCCTGCCCGCTCCCACCATGCCGGCATTTGTTTAAGAAGCAAACACTTACCTGCATGGTCGGAGCGTGGAGGCCGGCGCCGCTCTCAGGCGCCCTCTGATGACGCACCCTCTGATGACAGCTGGGAGCGGCGCCGGCTTCCAAGCTCTGACCATGCAGGTGTTTGCTTTTTAAAAAAATGCCGGCATGGTGGGAGCAGGCAGGCGACCGCTTCCGCCGCCCGCTGACAGCGTAGCCGGCCTGCCCGCTCCCACCATGCCGGCATTTTTTTTTTTCAGATGAGCGATTCGTGAAAGTTCGATTCGGGCCAACCCGATTTTTTTGGGGAAATTCGGTGAATCGCCCGAATTGAACTTTCAAGAAGTTCGCTCATCTCTATATATGAGCAGAAACATCTAGCCAGTCACGCTAAGCATACATAATCTGGAAATGGCGGTGCCATGGTGATATATGCTTTTAATATTTATTACTATTTATTATACATACTCAAGAAATTAAGTTGTATAATGTAATCTAAACGCATTTTATTATATTTAATATTTAACAAATACAACCCTTGGTATGGTATAGGTGGAATTATGGATTACAAGATTACATAATACATATATTTCTAACATTACACTTGCCCCTAATATCGCATTCCCCAATTTGTTGGGAGGCTTGAATCCTCTATTTCACAATGTGATGCACAATGTTATGCCAAGTATGGCTACTCTGTGATCTCCCCCCATATTATAATGGATTGTAGAACATATAGTGCCATATACTTTATGAATATAGAAGTATTAACATTAGTTATAACTATCTTTAACCAAAAATATGAATGATTACTATTATTAGTTACACATCTGTTTAGTTGTGACTTAGGGAAAGATTGTACTTAATCCTTAAATGAAGTTAAAGCAGCTTAAGTTAAGAGTTGGTCTTATCAGTCATTAATGAATTCCTACATCACAATATAATGAAAAAAATGGTTAAAAAGTGAATGTAAAAAATGTTTTGTCTGAATCATTTCCGACTTACTCGCAGTGATTACTGGTTAAGCCTGAGCCCAGCCATCAAACACTTTGCAGTCTTGAGCTCTTAAGGCATTAAGGGGGAATCGGAAGCGGTTAGAAATAATTCAGTAACACACATTCACTGTAGGCTTCATTTAGGTGATTAGAAAGGTTAAAGTTCCTCCATCTGTAGGGAACAGATCTAGATTTCTGGACAGGTTTTCCCCCCACCCAAATGCTGGTCATTAATACTATTAGACAAAACTGGAGATGCGTTTCCTTCTGGTTCAGGTGCCAGGAATTAAAATAAAGATATAGGGATAAAGGTTAATCCATAAGAGGAGCAAAACAGAGCAGCAGGGTTGGTCAAGTCTGCTCTGCCCTCCCCTCATTTCTTTCAGACGGCAGCATTTGGCCTTAAGTAACAGTTCCTTTTGCACAAACCTCACAGATGAGGGGCTAAAGAAGGTATTAACTGCCCACTCAAAGGCTTTGTGATTATCCTTAAGGTCACACCACAATCTTTCTGCCTTTTGACCCAGGAGGACATTATGTATGCCCAGGCAGTCAGAGATGTACTAAAAGACAAGACATGTATTTTAGAGGCATTAACACATATGGCTAATATAATCCCTTCTGCTTGGAAATATTGGTCCAGACTAGACTCTTAAGTACTTTAAGGCCAGCCAAGCCTGTAATAATAAAGAATATCTTTACATCATTGTTATTATGACTGCTGTGTGTCTCTATATATATATGGATATGGAAAATGCTTGGTGCTAAATCTCGACATCTGCTTCATAAGTCTGTGTTCTGCTTTCATTTACATGCTGTATGTGATCTAAGAAGCAATAAGTCATGAAACTGCTGGGAGGAATGCTAAGGAAATTAAATAGGAACTTCTGAAGTATATGAGGTTGACATGGGGACCACTGATCCATGTTCAGATCTCGAGAGCTGTGCAAGACGCTCCATTTACCTACAGAAGCATCTAGCGCAGAGGTGTACCTAAGGTATACTAGGCATGGCACGTACCACTACAACTATTGAGAAGCTTCTATTAATGCCAGACAAGCTATGACTAGATATCATTTATCTTACATTTGAAGGAAATTATATTTTACTATCTAAGGATGGTTTGTCGGAATTTAATATAAAACGCTCAGCGACTATCCTCTAAATAAGAGGTGATAAGGTGCAGCAAGGTTCTATGCCATAGGCAAAATATTGGACCTGCCACCACTGTAACTCTGATCCCCTAATGGTTGAGATGGTTATGTTTGACTATTTCCATTTCATCCATGCTTATTCTTATTTCTCTAGCACTGTGGATTATAGAGACTGACACTTTTATTGTAAGAAGCTATCATGGAAGCCAGCTAGGTTTCACTGTGTTATTGCATAACAGAGGAGCATTTATTGAAAGTACCACCTAACAATTAGTGGGCCAGTGCTTGTTGCCTGGCTGTGCAATACAGAAGGAAGGCCCTCCTGCAGGACCTTCTAATGGACCCACATCAGGTGGTGCCCACTTCCTTACGCTCCCTGTCTGCCCTCCAATGATCCTTCCTTTCCCCCAAACAATCAGTCTGGTAGAGGCTGAGCTGAGTAAGGGATGCCCCCTTTCTTCAACTCAGACCAAGTGGCGCAGGTCCATTAAAAATAATCTGGTGCCCCTAAGATGACAACACCTTGTGCTGCCTCTCTATCTGAATACCACAAAGGCTGGCCATGTAAATATACTGTATATACTTATGTGAATTCCCAATCTGTGACCACTACCTATCTCAGGTACTGTAGGAACATCCTCTCAGGCATCTAGTGTGGGTTTCGAGTGGCTGCATATAACTTGCTGGTCCCGCCTACTCTAAAGTGACTCAGACAAATCAAGGACAGGTTTCAAGCTAAGGACTGTATAAGGCTGATTCAGCACCAGGAGAATTTTTTATGTACCATTCAGTACCATTTTGAGCTGTGGAAATTATTGAAAGACTTGCACAACTATAATGGTGCTGAATTGCGCTAAGATAAATATAAAACATTTCTTACAAAAAAAGTGGAAAAAAAAATTCTCACAGTGCTGGATCAGCCCTTTTATGACCAAACAGTCATTGACCTCTAACCTTTTATGCTAATTAGTATTCTGGCTGACTGGTCTAGGTATCAATGGGGCTCAGGGTTCAGAAAAAGCCACCTGCAAATGCCTACATATGTATATATGAAAAGAATGATGCCAGGCAATGCCATATTAGTGCAAATTAGAGCAGTGCTAAATCTAATTTAGACATTTTTAGCATGTTGCCGCACCACTAATATTTTAGTAAATGTGTTTTTTGCACATGAACCATAGAAACATAGAAGGTTGACAACAGAAGGAGACCATGCGGTCCATCTAGTCTGCCCTTATGTGTATACTGTATGTACTCTTTATCTTAGGATAGATGTGTGCTTATCCCAGGCATGTTTAAATTCAGTGACTGTTGATTTTTCAACTACCTCTGCTGGAAGTTTGTTCCAAGCATCTACTACTCTTTCTGTAAAATAATAGTTTCTAACATTGCTCCTGATCTTCCCCCCGTGTAAAAAATATATAAATTATGTTTTGCACTACTCTAATTTGCACTGATGTGGCATTGTCTGACAGAAGTGCTTGATAAATCAGGCCCAATGAACCACAAGTAAATATAATGCACAGCCAAACAATCAAATCCTTGCATATATAAGGGTGCAGGCCTCCAGAAACACCCAGATACGAAGTATCACTTGGTACACATTCCACACTGGTGAGTCTGCCAGCACAGACCCGAACGGGCGTTTCACAAATGAGGCCGCACAAACCCAGAATAGTTTAAAAAGTATTTATCTATTTAATGTTATAAAGTACCAAAAATCCACATACATACATATAAAGACAAGACTCTATTAAAAAACATAAAGAAACAATGCCCTCCGGTGGCAAAACCTGTGATTGACTCTATATAATGATATGCCTGCCTGTTAGAAATTCATTAAGCTGCCTGGAGCCAAGTAAATAATAAATAATACATGTATATATATGATCCTATAAATAATTAATATAACTCTAAAGAAACAAAAAACATAAACCAAAACCAATTTCCCTCCATATACGTGCCCTATTCATAAAGTGCAATGTGCTAACAAACTATGTGCTAAACTAATTAAAAATTAACAATAAGGTAAACTATGTGCACAACATACTGCAACAATGTATAGCAGCAAAAAAATGACAAACAGAGCAATATGCTCTCTAGTGTATAAAGTGACTGGTGCCAAGCTAAAACAATATCCACAACCTATTGGATTCCCAGGCAATTATTTGTATTAACATATTAGGGTAATGTGGTAGGCATACTTAAATATTAGCAAATAATATCACCATGGTAAAATTGAGTCTCACGTGCCACCGGAAGGCTTTCAAGCACCTACGCGTTGCGTGGCTCCGCCCACTTCCTCAGGATGCTGTCTGTTTGTGTGTGAGCCTTTCCCTCTTAAATAGGATGCAGCTCTTATAATGTCTGAATAGATCGCAGGTGTGCTCGCATTCACAAACCGGAAGTTCGGCATGGCAAATAGTAAACAGTGTGACACCTCCATCCGGAGGGCCGTGCGAGAGGAGAGACGCTGCGTCGGCATGACGGACGCGCGCGCGCGCTCCCGCGACCCGCCCCCCGGCGCCTACCCCTGCCAGTATGCATCTAGTTCCTCAAATCCTCCCAAGTGGATGGGTATCACAGATTTTTTGAGGATATTCCACATCCAGATATTAAGGACGAGGCATCCAACCACAGATGGATGGTCAAAGTGCTGTTCCCATCCTGTCAGTTGCTTGGGTTTCCACATAGTCCATTAGATGCTGCTTGGTTTAATTTCCACATAGTCCATTAGATGTTGCTTGGTTTGTGCGGTGACAAGGGGATATGACTACAAGCGGTGTCTTCTCCTCCATAACAAGACATCTCAGAACTCCATTGGTGGATAGGGCTCCCAGGGTCTTAATTTCTTGAGAAGAAGCAGGGGGGGGGGGGGGGGAAATTATTCTGGAGGATAGTGTGTTCTACAATATAAATAAATCATGTTACTAATATTCTAAAGCATATAATTACCAAATATGTGTCACCACCACCAACACCAAAGAAACACCAAAAGCAACCCTGTGACCCATCACCAAAACAAAATACCCCTAGTGATGAAAAATCAACCATCCCGTCCCAAAAAAGGTAAAAATGAAAAATCTTCATTGATACCATACGGTGCTCGTGTGTTTAAATTAAAAATCCACTCCAGTTCCCTCTGTTCAAGTTGTCTTTTTAAATTACCACCCCTGCCACCCAGTGTAACCTTCTCAATATAGATGACTCTCAAACCCTCGCACTTTCCACCATGTTTAGTCAGGAAATGTGCAGCCACTGGAGTGAGTGTTTTTCCCGCTTCTTTGTCCCTTTTAGATAATTTTATATTTGACAAATGTCCCTGTATACGCACCTTTGCTGCATTTTTAGTTTCACCCACATACTGGAGAGGACAGGAACATTGTAGTACATAAATTATGCCCTCTGTACGACAATTTATGTGTTGTTTAATCGTATATTGTTTTTTGGAGTTTAGTCCCGTAAAGGACTCACATGTGGTCACATAGCGACACACATTACATTGGCCACATGGTCTACTAGAGCCCCTATTTGTTTTTGGCATAAGCCATGTCCTCGGGCGTGTATAATGGCTCCTACACAGACGGTCTCTTAGATTGGGAGCCCGTTTTGGAGTCATAAGTGGGCCCCCCCTTGTCCACCTGGCAAGACTAGGATCCGTTTGAAGAATAGACCAATGTGATTTAGAGTACCAATACAGTGTCCAAAATAACAATGCCTATACGCGGTATGTGTGATCCTTTCCCCTTGTTTGAGTACAGCAGCCGTTCTTCTAATTTGATCCTTTGAGAAACGCTGCGCTGTCTGGCGCATGCGCGCTGCGCCCTGCGCTCGCCCCCGGACGCCTCCTACTGCAGGGGTAGGCGCCGGGGGGCGGGTCGCGGGAGCGCGCGCGCGTCCGTCATGCCGACGCAGCGTCTCTCCTCTCGCACGGCCCTCCGGATGGAGGTGTCACACTGTTTACTATTTGCCATGCCGAACTTCCGGTTTGTGAATGCGAGCACACCTGCGATCTATTCAGACATTATAAGAGCTGCATCCTATTTAAGAGGGAAAGGCTCACACACAAACAGACAGCATCCTGAGGAAGTGGGCGGAGCCACGCAACGCGTAGGTGCTTGAAAGCCTTCCGGTGGCACGTGAGACTCAATTTTACCATGGTGATATTATTTGCTAATATTTAAGTATGCCTACCACATTACCCTAATATGTTAATACAAATAATTGCCTGGGAATCCAATAGGTTGTGGATATTGTTTTAGCTTGGCACCAGTCACTTTATACACTAGAGAGCATATTGCTCTGTTTGTCATTTTTTTGCTGCTATACATTGTTGCAGTATGTTGTGCACATAGTTTACCTTATTGTTAATTTTTAATTAGTTTAGCACATAGTTTGTTAGCACATTGCACTTTATGAATAGGGCACGTATATGGAGGGAAATTGGTTTTGGTTTATGTTTTTTGTTTCTTTAGAGTTATATTAATTATTTATAGGATCATATATATACATGTATTATTTATTATTTACTTGGCTCCAGGCAGCTTAATGAATTTCTAACAGGCAGGCATATCATTATATAGAGTCAATCACAGGTTTTGCCACCGGAGGGCATTGTTTCTTTATGTTTTTTAATAGAGTCTTGTCTTTATATGTATGTATGTGGATTTTTGGTACTTTATAACATTAAATAGATAAATACTTTTTAAACTATTCTGGGTTTGTGCGGCCTCATTTGTGAAACGCCCGTTCGGGTCTGTGCTGGCAGACTCACCAGTGTGGAATGTGTACCAAGTGATACTTCGTATCTGGGTGTTTCTGGAGGCCTGCACCCTTATATATGCAAGGATTTGATTGTTTGGCTGTGCATTATATTTACTTGTGGTTCTTTGTACTCCAGTTTGCACCTACGGTGCAGTTATTTTTGCACGCCCCATTATGGATTTCGATGGAATGGAGAGTATTTGGGCTGAACATTTATTGGAACTTAAAAACACAGATCAGGGCACTGGTGGGGTGACCTTAACGAGGGATACAAAAATTCATACAATATCTAGATCGATCAAACAGGCTAGACGGAATTATTTAAGGTTATGGTGGAATATCAGCAGCCTGGAACTTTATAGGGACCTCAAACTTATTCCACGGGGTCTCAGAGTTCAGATTTTCCCGGCTTGGGAATGCTCAGATACCTTCAAAACAGAATGGGAAACTCACTTAACAGCTTGTTCCATGGCTTTAATGGACATGCTGATAAGAGAGGATAAATTGTTATTACAAGAGGTTAAGAGTGAACTACAAAGTTTATACACCCAACTTGAGTCATTGGTCACATTAGAAATGTTACAACAATTGAGTGACAGTATCAAAAAAGAGATGGACAAATATGAACTTGAAGTTAGATCAAACAAAAAACGTAAATTGGATAGAGACCGTTGGGACATGTCTAATGGACGGGTCTACAAGTGGAAACATTCAGGGAATGGACGTTCCCATAGATATAAACAACAGAGGGATATGGCCCCTGACTTTTCCCCGGGTGCACAGAGGTTAACACAGGCTAGCCAATCGAGGAATAGGGATTCTTCCCTGTCCAGCTACACCTCGGACGCCTCCTCAGAAGGGCATTTTTTAGAACTAGGCCGGGATGCAGACGCACGAGGAGGGGGAAGAGGAGAAATGGGAGGGACAAAAAGAAAGGAGAGAAGTCCACGGGACTTCAATCGAGGAGATTACAGACGCTTGAGACCCAGGGGGGACAATCAAGGGAATACAGTACACCCACGGAGACAGTGGAACAAGAACAGGTAAGCATGCAATTGGAAGTCATCAACCTTTCTAGTACTCCCATCTCCGAAATACAGAAACAAGTCTTACAAAAGGGTTTAAGTTTCTCCCCCACGAATAACATTAATAAATTTGAGGTCGTTAAAGATCTTTTTTTATATTGTAGGCGGCTATCCCTTAAGAAATTTTTTCTTGATCCAGAATGCAAGTCTATGGATCCTAGGTTGGGGGCGGAAGATGGCCCAGCACTAGATGATCTTATCAGTCTTTTGGAGGAGCAAGAGAATGAAACGCCTGGGACCCATACATTGCGTAGACCCTCCACGTTCACCCCCCCTTGGACCAATAGTCAAGCTATAAACATGTTCTTCAGTCTTGTAAGTAAAGAGATTCGTGAGCTTAAACCCAATTCACGCCACAGTAATCTAACTAAACTAGAAAGAGATGCCTTAAGATCCCTTGAAAATAGAGATGATTTAATAATCAAGGAAGCAGACAAGGGGGGAAATATAGTTATTCAGGATAAAATTGATTATCAAAAAGAGGCCCTACGACAACTGGGGGACAGCAAGACTTACCAAAAATTACCAATAAATCCATTGCCCCAATATAAATTGGAATATGATGGGCTACTAATGAAAGGTTTAGTTGAGGGGGCTATAAATCGCACCCAATTTGACTATCTGAGGGTGGACCACCCACGGACTCCCACCTTTTATCTCCTCCCAAAAATTCACAAGAATGCCACAAATCCACCGGGTCGCCCGATTGTATCTGGGGTCGGTAGCCTCACTGAACACGCGTGCTCATTTGTTGATTCATTTCTACAACCACACGTAGTGGCCCTGGATTCATATATCAGGGATTCCACGGACATTCTAACCAGGTTGAATTCGGTCACGGTACCATGCGGGACCTTGCTAATTACATGTGACGTGGAATCCCTGTATACCAACATTTCCCATACCATGGCCCTACGTGTGGTTGAATATTTTTTGGGGATGGAATCGGCTGACAGAAACAAATTGCATGCCTTCCTTCTAGAATTGTTAGACTTTATTCTTGGTCATAATGTCTTCGTATTTGACCTTGGGTATTATCGACAGACACGCGGGGTTGCCATGGGAGCACGATGTGCCCCGTCCGTGGCGAACCTCTTTTTGGGCTGGTGGGAGCGGGAGATTGTATGGGCGGAGACCATGGACCCATTCCACAGGCATATTCTCGGCTGGTACCGATTTATTGATGATATTTTGATCCTGTGGGATGGGTCCATGGAACTGGGGAATGAATTCATTTCCAAGTTGAATGTGAACGACCTCAACATCTATCTGACCCATGCAATTTCCCCCCACCAGGCCACATTTTTGGATCTCACCGTGACCGTGACAAAACATGGAGCCATACAGACCAAACTATTTAGGAAAGCTACTGCTACAAACAGCCTCTTGCATTTCACAAGTGCACATCCCACAAAATTAAAAAGAGGGATACCTGTGGGTCAATTCCTGAGGATCAAAAGAAATTGCTCTGAAAGTTCAGACTATAAGGCAGCTAAAAAAGAATTGAAAAAACGCTTTAAACAACGTGGATACCCTAGTGGTGCGATCAAGCGAGCGGTAATGAGAGCCGATACAACACCGAGGGAATCTTTACTACGGTATAAGAAACGTGAACCCAGAGATGAGGTGAGATTTATTTCTAGGTTTAACAATGACTGGCCTTCTGTCCGGTCTATTTTGGAGAAACATTGGTCTATTCTTCAAACGGATCCTAGTCTTGCCAGGTGGACAAGGGGGGGCCCACTTATGACTCCAAAACGGGCTCCCAATCTAAGAGACCGTCTGTGTAGGAGCCATTATACACGCCCGAGGACATGGCTTATGCCAAAAACAAATAGGGGCTCTAGTAGACCATGTGGCCAATGTAATGTGTGTCGCTATGTGACCACATGTGAGTCCTTTACGGGACTAAACTCCAAAAAACAATATACGATTAAACAACACATAAATTGTCGTACAGAGGGCATAATTTATGTACTACAATGTTCCTGTCCTCTCCAGTATGTGGGTGAAACTAAAAATGCAGCAAAGGTGCGTATACAGGGACATTTGTCAAATATAAAATTATCTAAAAGGGACAAAGAAGCGGGAAAAACACTCACTCCAGTGGCTGCACATTTCCTGACTAAACATGGTGGAAAGTGCGAGGGTTTGAGAGTCATCTATATTGAGAAGGTTACACTGGGTGGCAGGGGTGGTAATTTAAAAAGACAACTTGAACAGAGGGAACTGGAGTGGATTTTTAATTTAAACACACGAGCACCGTATGGTATCAATGAAGATTTTTCATTTTTACCTTTTTTGGGACGGGATGGTTGATTTTTCATCACTAGGGGTATTTTGTTTTGGTGATGGGTCACAGGGTTGCTTTTGGTGTTTCTTTGGTGTTGGTGGTGGTGACACATATTTGGTAATTATATGCTTTAGAATATTAGTAACATGATTTATTTATATTGTAGAACACACTATCCTCCAGAATAATTTCCCCCCCCCCCCCCTGCTTCTTCTCAAGAAATTAAGACCCTGGGAGCCCTATCCACCAATGGAGTTCTGAGATGTCTTGTTATGGAGGAGAAGACACCGCTTGTAGTCATATCCCCTTGTCACCGCACAAAACCAAGCAACATCTAATGGACTATGTGGAAATTAAACCAAGCAGCATCTAATGGACTATGTGGAAACCCAAGCAACTGACAGGATGGGAACAGCACTTTGACCATCCATCTGTGGTTGGATGCCTCGTCCTTAATATCTGGATGTGGAATATCCTCAAAAAATCTGTGATACCCATCCACTTGGGAGGATTTGAGGAACTAGATGCATACTGGCAGCACCATTGTTTTTAACAAGATTGGAACTCTCTTATGTGGGAAATCTAGTGAGAACACACTATGGAGAGTATCCACAGAGCATTTGGGAATATTGATTAATTTACTGTATTTGTATAGAGATTCTTTTACTGAGTGTCCTTTTGGCAGAATATCACTCTATTTACCTTCTGTACATGGTTGTATCCTGAAACATGTATGGTATTGGGAATATCATTAACTTTGTTAGATAAACTTACTCCCTTTCTCCCTCTCCCCTTTTTTCCCCCCCCTCTCTCTCCCCCTTTCCCCCTCTCCCCCCCCCCCCCCCTCTCCCTTGTTCCCCCCCCCCCCCCAGATGCCTATTCTGACTTTATTAGCCCATTTCCATATATCTCATTCTTAGTTATGCAGGCATGTATGTTTATACATAGCGTTATTGAGTGTGTTTTAACACAATATACACTGTGATTTAGAGTACCAATACAGTGTCCAAAATAACAATGCCTATACGCGGTATGTGTGATCCTTTCCCCTTGTTTGAGTACAGCAGCCGTTCTTCTAATTTGATCCTTTGAGAAACGCTGCGCTGTCTGGCGCATGCGCGCTGCGCCCTGCGCTCGCCCCCGGACGCCTCCTACTGCAGGGGTAGGCGCCGGGGGGCGGGTCGCGGGAGCGCGCGCGCGTCCGTCATGCCGACGCAGCGTCTCTCCTCTCGCACGGCCCTCCGGATGGAGGTGTCACACTGTTTACTATTTGCCATGCCGAACTTCCGGTTTGTGAATGCGAGCACACCTGCGATCTATTCAGACATTATAAGAGCTGCATCCTATTTAAGAGGGAAAGGCTCACACACAAACAGACAGCATCCTGAGGAAGTGGGCGGAGCCACGCAACGCGTAGGTGCTTGAAAGCCTTCCGGTGGCACGTGAGACTCAATTTTACCATGGTGATATTATTTGCTAATATTTAAGTATGCCTACCACATTACCCTAATATGTTAATACAAATAATTGCCTGGGAATCCAATAGGTTGTGGATATTGTTTTAGCTTGGCACCAGTCACTTTATACACTAGAGAGCATATTGCTCTGTTTGTCATTTTTTTGCTGCTATACATTGTTGCAGTATGTTGTGCACATAGTTTACCTTATTGTTAATTTTTAATTAGTTTAGCACATAGTTTGTTAGCACATTGCACTTTATGAATAGGGCACGTATATGGAGGGAAATTGGTTTTGGTTTATGTTTTTTGTTTCTTTAGAGTTATATTAATTATTTATAGGATCATATATATACATGTA
Source organism: Gastrophryne carolinensis (assembly GCA_027917425.1). Lineage (NCBI taxonomy): Eukaryota > Metazoa > Chordata > Amphibia > Anura > Microhylidae > Gastrophryne > Gastrophryne carolinensis. The sequence goes on from CM051234.1 coordinate 200,497,429, forward strand.
TTATTTATTATTTACTTGGCTCCAGGCAGCTTAATGAATTTCTAACAGGCAGGCATATCATTATATAGAGTCAATCACAGGTTTTGCCACCGGAGGGCATTGTTTCTTTATGTTTTTTAATAGAGTCTTGTCTTTATATGTATGTATGTGGATTTTTGGTACTTTATAACATTAAATAGATAAATACTTTTTAAACTATTCTGGGTTTGTGCGGCCTCATTTGTGAAACGCCCGTTCGGGTCTGTGCTGGCAGACTCACCAGTGTGAAATCAGGCCCAATGCATTAAATGGAAATTGGGGTGGGGGGGGGGGGTCCTGATAATTATTGGTAAAGCAAGGTTGAGGCCTTTACAATTTGTTCCGCACAGCCACTGGGGGGGGGGGGGGGGGGGGGGCTGTTATTTATAAATTAGAACATTTTTTGCAATTCCATGTAAAAAATCTCTGAGAAGCAGGGCTCAGATCCCAAAGGGGTGTATTCATCAAGGGATAGCGGCAGGCAGTGCTTCGTAGCAGCAGGCAGCGTCTGGTGAACGCCGGGCGATGTACACAATAACACATTCATGAAGGCGATTCTGGTGAGCGACTCTAACAGCGCCATATACCGTCGGCACTCTAGCTTCCAGAGCGCCAGGTATTACCTGTTGCTACCTGTCGCTCTCCCATACATTTCAATGGCCGTTCATTTTCTTGTGTTTAAACAGGGTTTTTAGTTTTTCATATTTTTTTTTTCTCTCAAATCATTGTAATCATTTTATGCAGAATTGTCATTACAGGTCTGGAATTAAAGTATTAATTGTTACAACAATATAATTCCATGTGTTTTTGCTTTGTTACTGGTGGATATGTGTTCAAAAACAGACTATAATCACACAGCATCTGGTACTCTATGCTATAGCGACCAGATCCAGAGCGCCGACGCTGTGTGTGTCTGTTTTTTTGTTGAATATGGTGTTATAACGCCCAACATACATCTCATTCATCAATGCGGGCCAGGTTACTACAGCAAATGAGACGCTCTGTTACAGCGCCCGATAGCCAATCACAGCTTATACTAGCGGTCGCTCTTAGCGCCTCTGTACAGACGCTCATCTGCCGATAGCTGGCGCTGGTAATGAATCAGCCTGAAAGTGAACATTGCTTTACCAAATAATAAGCTTGACCCCAATGAGCAAGGAACTCCTATCACAAGCTTCTGAGATTACTTCAAGTCCAGATTAGTTATCAGCAAAGATGAGCGAACTGATTAGAAATCTGAATTCACTCCAAATTTCTGAATTTCGCTCCGAAATTGAGAAAACACAGATTCTCCATCTGGCACTGGGCTCCCACCAACTTGTTACCCCGCTGCAGGGAAGGGCTACCTGTGGCAGGGAGCTAGCGCTGGCGGACAAGATGGTAGATTGCAGTTTTAAGTCCAATTAAAATAAGCCCATACGTGGAAAATGCAAGAGCCAAAATTATGGCAAAAAAGTAACCCAGCCGCCACAAATATGGCCAGGCACCTGTGACACGTTTCAAGTCTCAAGGGCTCTTAGAAGGTCGGAGGGTCTGTGTCCTCTGCCCAGTTGTAGACCAAGGAACAGGGCACCCAAACTGGAGGAGAGCAAGGGAGGAGGGGAGTCTTTATTTTCTCTGAGTAATTCATTAAAAATTTGATGCGGAGGAACCCAAATTTCTTCGAAGAAGTAGACACAACTCTAATTGTGACATGTACCATGACACAGATAAATCAGAAGATTTATCGATGACATAGTTTCAAGAAGCCCATGACTGGAGGAGGGGAGTCAATCCATATGGCTGTCTACCTCTAACCCCTATGCCTCTGTTCTTTTGCATCTAACCGCTGAAGTTGATGCTTGAGAACCTGGTCATACTACAACATATCCTCTTGAGCTCCTACACTTCCTGACAGCACCAGACAGTGGCACCACAGCTCTCTCATCTGACTAGCGTCCGTCAGCAGTGCCTCCATCGTGGCCCAAACAGTGCAATTCAGATGCCAGAAAAGCCACTAGAGATCACCTACACTCCAGGGCCCCCTCCATAAAATACCAACTCCAGCTGCTTGAATGAAACATGTCCTGAAACAGCACTGCTAGCTGCGTGCAGTATGTTTTCTCTGCTGAGGAAACACTAGCCGACAAAGGCTAGTTTATGCATGGCCTTAACGATGCCATATTTAAAAAGGAGGTCAACAATACAAAATGAGGGATCGCAACAATACAAAATGAGGGATCGCAACAATACAAAATGAGGGATCGCCTGAATCGTGATGATGGTCCTGGGTTGACACACAGCACATTAATGTCCTCCTACAAAGTGGCAATAGTTTCCATCGATCACAATAAATAGCCATTTCAGAGAACCTGTGATATTTTTAAGGCTCTACATTTCCTCAACTGTTATTCTAGTATTTAACTCACACTCACTGGCACTTCATGTATTACACTTCATGTCTGATCCTTACCAGTAAAACCTATTTCTAACCTAAAGATGTGCTTTCCACCAGGTTTACATTTTCTAAGAACCACTTTGTTGCAGGCAGTAAGAGGGCAACAAAACAGTGCCCTCAAAGGACTTCCATGGGGGTCATAAAAATAGGCAAAAGTGTAAGTGAAAGGTAAGTTCAAAGCCCATCTAGACACTTCAGATGAAAAGAGTGTGTATATAGTTACATAACTGTCATGATAACACCCAGAGCTAACTCCAATCAGATTAATAACAATGCGAATACAACTGTTTCACCTATTTTAGATACCTGATATTTTCTTAGTAAAACAATCACGGCAGATGTTAAGTCTGATGAAAGAACACGACTTTTTACCACCCAACAAAGTAACCGCTTGAGTAACATAAAGGAATCTACAAGGATGATGTCAACAATTTAAACATCAAAAGCAAAATGTAGTAACCCCTAGGAAGAAATTAGCGATATTAAAAAATAATGAAAATATTTGCATTGGGATCAACGCTAAGTGATTGTTTATCTGTTCCATATGAAAAGTCTGTTGTATGCCAGTGATTTTTCATTTTCTTCTGTTTTTTGTTTCTTTTTCTTCAGTAATCATTGTTGATCTTGTTACTTAACACCCGAACTGCTAGAGGGCAAAAGCAATCCGATCCAGAGATGATCCTCCACTTCAAATGCACAAAGTCTTCTGTGCACATGTATTTGGGGTATGTTAATCATTGCATGTGTGGTATTGTTAGATTTCTAATGACAGCAAATGAGCCTTTCAATATGACGCTTTTACCCAGGAGATGATTGGAGTACATCACCACCACCAAAGGAAATCATTCTTGGGGCCCACCAAAGGAAAGCATTCTTGGGACCCACCAAAGGAAAGCATTCTTGGGACCCACCAAAGGAAAGCATTCTTGAAACCCACCAAAGGAAATCATTCTTGAAACCCACCAAAGGAAATCATTCTTGGGACCCACCAAAGGAAATCATTCTTGGGACCCACCAAAGGAAAGCATTCTTGGGACCCACCAAAGGAAAGCATTCTTGGGGCCCACCAAAGGAAAGCATTCTTGGGGCCCACCAAAGGAAAGCATTCTTGGGGCCCACCAAAGGAAAGCATTCTTGAAACCCACCAAAGGAAAGCATTCTTGAAACCCACCAAAGGAAATCATTCTTGAAACCCACCAAAGGAAATCATTCTTGGGATCCACCAAAGGAAATCATTCTTGGGACCCACCAAAGGAAAGCATTCTTGAAACCCACCAAAGGAAATCATTCTTGGGACCCACCAAAGGAAAGCATTCTTGGGACCCACCAAAGGAAAGCATTCTTGGGACCCACCAAAGGAAAGCATTCTTGGGACCCACCAAAGGAAAGCATTCTTGGGACCCACCAAAGGAAAGCATTCTTGGGACCCACCAAAGGAAAGCATTCTTGGGACCCACCAAAGGAAAGCATTCTTGGGACCCACCAAAGGAAAGCATTCTTGGGACCCACCAAAGGAAAGCATTCTTGGGACCCACCAAAGGAAAGCATTCTTGGGGCCCACCAAAGGAAAGCATTCTTGGGACCCACCAAAGGAAATCATTCTTGGGGCCCACCAAAGGAAAGCATTCTTGAAACCCACCAAAGGAAAGCATTCTTGAAACCCACCAAAGGAAAGCATTCTTGGGGCCCACCAAAGGAAAGCATTCTTGGGGCCCACCAAAGGAAAGCATTCTTGGGACCCACCAAAGGAAATCATTCTTGGGACCCACCAAAGGAAAGCATTCTTGAAACCCACCAAAGGAAAGCATTCTTGAAACCCACCAAAGGAAAGCATTCTTGGGACCCACCAAAGGAAAGCATTCTTGGGGCCCACCAAAGGAAAGCATTCTTGGGGCCCACCAAAGGAAAGCATTCTTGAAACCCACCAAAGGAAAGCATTCTTGAAACCCACCAAAGGAAAGCATTCTTGGGGCCCACCAAAGGAAAGCATTCTTGAAACCCACCAAAGGAATACATTCTTGGGGCCTAGCACAGGAAATTGTTTTCGCAAAGGAGATCATTTGGGATGCCTACCAGGGGACATGATTCCTGGGGCCAACTAGAGGAAATCATTCTTGGGGTCTGCCAGGAGAAAAACATTTTGGTGACCACCATAGGAAATTATTCTTAATGCCTACTAGAGGAAATAATTCTTGGGGTCTGCCAGGTAAAAAAAAATTCTTGCCGCCCACCACTGGAAATTATTCCTGGGGTTCAGCAGGAGAAATCATGCTTGGGGCGCATAAGAGGAAATCATTCTTAATGCCTACCAGAGAAAATAATTATTGGGGTCCACCAGAGGAAACAATTTTTGGGGCCCAGCAGAGGAAATCATTTTTGGGGTCTAGCAGAGGACATCATTCTTGGGGCCCATCACAGGAAATCATTTTATGGCCCCTTGGTATGCATTTGGATCTGATATGCTCTATTACTATTCAAGGGTCTGAATGTAACTGGTATTGCACAGTTTTGCGTGATAGGACCTAAAATAGTTTCTTGGACGATAAGTCAGTAAGAAAGGGACTGTCAGTCCTGGTATATCTATCTATCAAACTGTCCGAGTCCACTTTAGTAAAAGTATGCTCATTTATTCATGCGTCTTCTGGATTAGCGCCTTCGCTCCTGATTGCTCCTAAGACCAATAGCTATTATTCTCTCTGATCCTGCATATACATGGAACCCGGGTGCCACCCATGAGTGTACTTCCGGCGATGTCACCACAGACTCATGCCAGCTTCTCTCTTCATTGGTATAAAACAAAGAATTCTGAGCAGGCATACACTGAACTCCAATTTTACCCCCGAGGAAGGCCGCTGATTGACACACCCGAAATTTTGGGAACGTGTCCATGCTTCATGTAAGCCCTGCTCTCTTGTGTGCTCTTGTATGTATATATCCATTCTGTTTGTTAAGCATTTGTGTACCTGTGTGCATGCGTTTTTTTTAAGGAAAAGGAAGGAGGAGGGGGACCATCATATAAAGATAGCCTGTGCGGGACAGAGGTAAGTATATGTTAAAATTAGAATAACAATATATTTTGTGTGGTTTATTTTGATTTTTGGTCTACTTTTCAAAGAGCAGGGGAGCAGCAACCCATCAGTCCGATATACCAGTGGGTGGCTTGCAGTACCCTCCGCCTCCTTACCCGCAGTCCCAGTGATCAGGGGCCTTCAGCATGGATGGGCATAAGAGCTGCTAATTACTAAGGTCATGGGGCACCATTTTGGCCCTTGAGCCCTGAATTATCAGCCCCTAAGCTTGGTGTGTCAGGTTGGTAAGCTTTAAGGAAGGCAAGCCATGCTTTTTATTTTTGGGGGGGTATTTTTTTTGGGATGCCCCCATCAAAAAACAAACTTTGGGCCCCTTATGAGTTCAAAAGTAGATCAAAGATCAAAATAAAACACCACACAAAATATTTTATTATTCAAATTTTAACTATACTTAGCTATGCGGGACAGGGCGTGGAATAAGATATCTTTAAATGATGCCAGCGGGGCTTCAATTTCAGATGCTCTGCTGGCATCTGGAGGGCAGAGTGGACACAGGTCTCCCCATCCTCCTGCCTTGGCATCAACTCAAGGAGCCGGCAGGCCAAAGCATTTACACTACACAATTCTGCATTCTCGCTCGGTGCTGAATCAAGTCTTCAATGTCAATATTCTAACCACATCTACTGGAAGTTTCTTCTAAGCTTCTGCGACTCTATCAGTCACTCGTGCGATTCACCAAAATGTACTCTCTCTCTCAGCAAATATTTACCAGAACACTGCAGCTTACAGAAACTATGAAGTGGTATAGTTAAGATAGTACACTTTTCTTCTTTGTTTTAGTAGGGCTTTACGGCCCGGCTGATAACTGGTCCATCTTAAAGTGGTCCAATCACCAGATTTTGGCTATGCAGGTGATAGGGGCATCCCAAATTACCATTTCACCACTCCTACTGTGCATGCGTGAGCGCTCATCTAATCACAGCTTTAAGCAGCTGTCCCCTGTGCAGTGCACGCTCTGCTGCAGTGATACCAGGGATGCAGCAGCGGAAGGTGATGGCAGCGAGGGCCCGGGGAAAGGTAATGCTCCTGAGGGGTGATATGGGGGCTCACATGGTGGGACATGCCAATATAGCATGCCCCTGGGGCACCTAGTCAGCCTAGATGATTCCAGGGCCAGCATATGGAGTGATTGGTCCACTTTAAAGCAGACCAGGGCATCCTAATTTGTTGTTTCTGAGGACAAAATTGGGTATAGAGTTTTGCAAGGGACAAGTAACAGCCCTTTCTGCTAGGAAAGGTGAGTATCCCTCTTATGCAGAGCTCACGGATGGTGGGGGGGGACTTAGGTTAATTTAGTGTCCCTGTGAACCAGGATTCACCATGACACAGAGTTGCCAGGGGGGGTTAAGCCTGCTTTAAGAAGACTTCATAAAGAGAGATACTTTATAAAGAGAGAGTACATGTTGGTAGACATGCTAGGTAACATATTCTTCTCTCTCTAGACTCTAACCTTAGAAGCTTCCTAACCATCACATAATTTAAAATCATCACTGCTTAATATAAAGACGAAAGATGGTCGTCAATCCCCTATCAATATAGTTGTCTCATTTGTAAGTTATAGAATAAATCCATGGAAAGAGGTGCCAAGCAGTAGTTACTATGCTTTCTTCTCATACTTCTACGGTTTCAATTTTCTATTTGTGGTTATTAAGTGTTTATTGTACAGTCCATGACTTACTTTCTTACCCAAGACCTATGGAGGCGGTTGAAGTTAGCATGTGAGCCCTCTTACTGGTACTCGAGCGCTATTTCCTGTTAGGCCAGTCCTCAAGTGGAATGCGGTGTACTCCTTTACAGCCCTTTACTACCTGGATACAGGCTTATGCAATAGCTCCTGGCATTGTATTATAAATATATATATATGAGCGGTGCCGTGTTCCCGCTCTACTTTACACATGTGGTTTCTTTGTCTTTCCTTTGCTTTTCAATAAATCCTGATTAAAAAAAGTAGATGGCAAATCCTTAAACAAAAAGCATATGCACAGTAGTGTTCAAAAAGCAGGGGCGTATAAAAATTCTTAAAAAGCTCAAAATCAATATAACTTTCCAAAATTACAAATAAACGAGAAATACTCCACATTCAATTTCAAATCCATCCCCACCTCAACAATGTGAATATACAGATCCAAAATCCCTTGTATGTGATATAAAGGGCCAACATCTATGTATAGGTAATATCCCTATATCATGATTTTATCACAAGCATTCACAGTATACTGTAGCTTACATTCAGTGCTCAAGGGTTGGCAGACATATTGTGTGCGACCACAAGACCCCAAAAGAATAGTTTTATTATCATCAGTCCACAAAATGCTGTTCCCTTTCACTTTGGGATAATCAATGTGATTTATGGGGGGGGGGGGGGGGGGCAGGACTTTGGGCTAATCAATGTGATTTATGGGGGGGGGGGGGGGGGGGCAGGACTGCCTGCAAGTGTGTCAGGTATCCCCCAGGACTTGTTTTCAGGAAACATGTCTCGGAGCACTGAACCAGCCAGAGGGGAGATGTGTGAGCACACTTATTTGAGGGCTTACAGTCCTTTTAACACCTGTTTTTCCACAGAACGCTTAACGTCACCAATTTAACACCTCAATGCTAATATTTTGAACAAGGCCCTATAAATACTCAGAGTGAATGGCATGCACATCCTAATTGTTGGGTTAATAAACTGTATAGGGTGTTGGAGTCGTAGGGCATCTGATAGTCTGATCTTTTTGGAATCCAGTTGCTCCTTGGGAACAATGTAAATTGAGCCATTTCAAAGCATCTCAAAATCCTTGATTATGTGTAAAATCCTTAGGTATTCTAAGCAACATTTCTGGGTTGTCTGACCTGGGAACGGTAGGTCATGGCACAGCTTTAGAACTCATATATATGTTCTGCTGTGGTCAGAGTGCCTGTTAGACTATTGTGGAGGAGTGAAATGGAAAGGAGGGCAAAGTTTGGAGCCCTGCACTGCATGAAATGGAGGAGATGCACATGGGATAGGCATCAGACGAGCTGCTTGCTTCCTTATTACCATTGGGTTTACAGTCCCTTAAATCCATTTTGCATCCATTTGATGTTAATTCTTATCTTGACACTTGTACATCACGACCCTAGACTGCTGACTGACTATAACCTTAGCAATCTGCCTGATCCACTCGGCCCTTATGTTTACAGTCACTATAATATTTTGCTTTAAGTTCCTGAGCTACGTTTTTTTTTTTTTTGTATATATTCTGACATCCTCTAAGCTGATGGGACATTACAACTGGAAAGAGTGAAACCACTGAAGAAAAAACAAAAAAAGAGGCATCAGTTGTTTTGTAAGCCAAATTGGGCTTAGCACTTGGTAGTGTTTTAAAATGCTTGCTCTTCCTCTTTAAAAACCCCAATGATCACACTGCAAAGGTATAGGTGTGTATTCTGTGCATGGCGCTCATACTACACTCAATATAAAAAAAAAAAAAAAAACATGTCTATTGACCCTGCAAATTCCCTAATTCCAAGAATTTCTGCTGGCAAAGTTCCAGTCTGGAAGCATTACAGCTTAAGGAGCTGCAAAACCCCTGTTAGTCACTGGAGGGCGCTGTTCCTTAAGCTATACTTTAATATCACTAGTGCGTATTTGCAATGGAGCAATAGCTTAAATTTTGTCTGCTTGGCCTTAAACTATATATATATCTAAAACACACCACACATATATACACTCCCATACTGTCCCATCTGGATTTAACTAAGGAAATAGGTAAGAGCCTCCCAGACGACTATTACTGTATGGGTGATTAAGTTTCAGCTGGTAACAAGTTATTTAAAGTGGACAAAAACCCAGGATTTTGACTATTAGTCCTTGCTCCTGGGGCATCCCAATTGTGGATGCCCTGCTGTGTGAAATCCCCCAGGTCATCCGCTTTCATGCACCCTTCCCCTGTCCTAATGTGCATGCCCAGCCCTCTTGTCCAATCAGCATGCTCGGATCCGCTCCTTCATCTAATAGCTCGTCTAAGGCGACCGCAGCTCGCACGTATACCATCGGAGCGGAAAAGAAGGCGAGTTTCCGGGCGACCTGGGGGGTTTCACACAGGGAATTCAGCGGCCCTAAAATCTTGCAGATTTCAGGGCAGCTGGGGCCTCGATTTTGGTCCACTTATCCAAACCATTCCAAACAAACGGTTATCCAAAAGATATCCTGCTTTCTGTTTCACATCCTGGCTGTCAGGAGCTGCATTTTTCTTCCACACATTATTCAGTCTGCTTTATACTTTGCAATAACTCCCAGTGAACTCTATCCAGTCTGCAGAGCTTCCTCGGCAGATGATGACTCCTTCATGCATGTTTCAATCTGAGGCACCCTTCAGAAGTCATTTTATCTGGGGACCCTGAAAAATAAGTCAGCAGAAGGATGCAAGTTTTATAAGGTTGATACAGTGAGGAGCTTTCTCATTGGTTAAACAATCACGTCGGAAGACATATCACTTAGTTGTGGAAAATCAGTTTCAGAAGGGTCAAATTATTGGCATGAATCAAGCAATAGCGAAGGACATTGCTAAACGACTAAAATCGGCTTAGCACATTATTAAATTAATTAAAAAATAATAAATTATTAAAAAGCGGAAGGCGAGTGGGGAAGCATCATCTTGGAGGACGGAATTACTTAAATGTTAAGTGAAGTCAAATAACAGAAAAACAACTGTAGAAATCAGGGATATGTTTAATAGAGGAAATCAGAGCATTTCCACAAACACAATGGGAAGGAAACTAGAGGGATTGGGAAGAAACAGCCGTTTAGTGTTTAAGAAAACTGGGGTCAGTGAGGCTAAGCAGCAAAAACTGCTTCAGTTTGCTAGGGGGCATCAAGATTGGATCATGTGGTCTGCTGAATCCAGAATGAGGGGTAAGAAGAAAGGAGGCTTTGGGAATCTTTGGGATGTGTTGGAGAAGACTTGGCACAGTGGTCCAAACCTCCCATCAATACAAGATCTTGGGGAGAAAAAGTGCAGACCCACTGGTACCCCCAAGGCAAATTCCTACTTAGGTGTGAATTTGCCTTGGGGGTACCAGTGGGTCTGCACTGCACTTTAATTGACAAACAAGCTTTTATGTTTTTGTATTTTGTTTATGACTTGCACCTACCTCATTGCTAATGTGTATTTATATTTGATGCTGATGCACTTCGGAAGCACTCTGACACTTTATATATTTATCTATATAGTATTATTAGTTATTGCACAGAGATTAGGGTACCCCACTGGGATATTATAGGATAAAATCCCCCCCCCCCTTCCTCTCATTTGACGGCAGATTATATGTGTGTTATATGTTTTTTAAAGAAATCTTTTTTAATGTGTTCTTGTATGTCATTTTGATTATTAAATATAATTCATAGCAAGTTTATTACATAGAGTGCCATTGTCAGTCTCTGGATATATCCCGCTTTGGTGCACCCCTGGTGGTTGCATTATTTCAAATTAATTGGGATCCACCAGAGCAGGGCACCTATATTTACTATAAGTAACTCACTGTGCCACCCATATTATATATATATATATATATATATATATATATATATATACACACACACACACACACACACACACACAGATAAAAGATTTTATTCACTGGTAAAAAAAAGTTACAATAAACCTAAAATGAGGCATATGATATAAATGGTGTAATTACGTGAAAAGCATTAAGGTTGTCATTGCATTGTCAACCATTAAAGACAATAGTTGCTTGACTAGCATTGCTCCTTCCCAACCTATAATACCATTAGCCTAAATAAGAGCATCATGATAATTCAATAACACCACATGTCCAAAACTAGCATCTGTTGCTGTCAAAAAGCGTCTAAAACTTAGAGAAGGTGAAGTCTGGAAGCATAGAAGGAGAAATGGTGGGAAATTAAAGTGGAACCCATTTTTATATTCATTAGGAAAATAAAAGGAGTATCTATGTTACTCTTACTAAGTTGTGCCATGTTAGCCATTGATGTAGGTAGATCATAACATTCAGGTTCTTGGGAATAGGTATGATTTCATGTCTGTTCAGGTCTTTAGGAGGGTGATGTCCCATCTTAAGACTACACCCCAAGAATACTGCGGCCAGCTCCAGTTTACTTACAGAGCAAACAGCTTGGTTGAAGTGGTTGTTAATCTGCCTGCCTTTGGGGCACACAGACCAATCGGACTACATTAGGATTTTTGCTTGGTGTTTAACACCACTGACCTGGATCTCCATAAAAACAAGCTGAAGCAGATGTACATTCCACCCCCTTATGTGATTGCATCAGGAACTTTTGTACCAATAGAACACAACATATTGGGATGTTAAGCTAAGATTTATCTCCACCAAGGAGTCAATTTGGGTCCTTCAATTTGCAGATAATACAACCGTCAGACCAGTAAGGGACGTTGAAGAACTGTCATACCCCGTGTGGTTAGTAGGTTGATCTCATCCTGAATGCTAAGAAAACAGTTGAGATAGTAATGGACTTTATAAAAGCTCAATTAAACCTTCCCTCTATATATATAATGATAGAGCTGAAGTGGATAGGGTTGGAAGTACCAAATTCTTTGGTGCAATTATATCCCATCATTTGAAATGGAGCAGGCACATTAGCTAGTTACTTTCCACTACAATGGAGGTGTGTGTCAGGCTCAGTACACCTCTTCATTGCAATAAATGGAGAGGAGATCATGTTGATAACAGTTGATCACAAGCCTGACAATCAATTCAATGCCGACCCCTGTTTGGTCCCAGAGCAGCGGTCTAACAATTTGCTGATCGCCGAACTGTGACTGATCAGCTGCAGGGGCGAAAAGGCAAGTCTCTTGTTATTTTTTTATTGGGTGGTCAATACCTTTAAGGCATGACCTACCTTAGATATTTATATATTGCATAAAATAAAAAGATAAACCGCTACTACTAAGTACTGCTAGCGGGTGGAAAATAGTTCGTAGTCTAGTAGATGAACAACCTGGTAACTCTGATGTATTGTGTGTAGTGTATATATATCCTTTCTGCATTCATTCCTTGTATGAACACTATACTGATCTCTACTTGGCAAATAAGAGTATTCTGATAAAGTAATACCATTTATCAGCTAACTCAATAGACTGAAAATACAAGCTTTGGGAAGGCATTTAGCTTCTTTTTCAAGCATTATGTTCATATACCTGAAGAAGAAGCAGCCTAGAAAGCTGTGAAAGCTTGTCTTAAGGAGATATACATGTGAGAAAATAACTAAAATAAATCTTCACAGTAATGCTGAGGAGTTCCTCTAGCCAATACATTGCACTAGTGACTTTCTAGGACCTTTGGGCTTTGGGCATGGCCAAGGGTGTAAAGAGATTTATTTGGATGGATCCACCTACAGCAAATCTTGGGCGAAATTATATTTTCTGTAGTGTGCACTATGCAAATACTTTGTTTTAAGAGAGCGCTCCCTAACCTGCTCCTTTAATAAAGGGCTTTTACACCCTCTTTAGTCTTACACCGAACCTAACATTGGTGTCTCCCTAACTTGGCTTATGACTATGTTCTAGCTAGGCCTGAAAGGCAAATCAGAGCAATGGGGAGAGATGTTTGTTCTTTTATGCCTTTCAGAGATCTAGCACTAGAAAGATATAATACGCGCGTTAAGCAAGTAGTACATTTCTGATATATTAAATAAAAAAAACAAATCTATGATAGTTTATGAAATAATTATAAGCAACCCTCTGCTTTGAACACCACAATAGATGATCTTCATTAAAACACTTTACCTTCTGAAACATAAATGTAAACTTTATTGTTTGTTACAATAGTTGGTTGCAATAGTTGGATCCTTCTCATTTTATTCTGATAATTCAGACAAAAAAATGCAATAACAATCAATACATGTGACTTCAATTTATTGTTCATAACCGAGACACTATGTAGTCTCTGCTAGATTTTGTAAAACTACAGAAAGCAGCATGGATGGCAGCACCATTTAAAGCAAAAAAAAAAAAAAAAGGAAAAAAATTCCCTTGTTTCATAATTCTTTCATAAAGAAAATAAACAAACCTTTTATTTTAAGTAGCTAGTAAATGTGCTTCTAGTTACCACAGGGTTGTACAACAATGACTGCATGGTTCTATAGGGTTGCATTTACAGTATACCCTACTGTACACACGTCCTACTGGTGGCAGCAGCCTCTAACCCTTCTTGTCTAATTTGCTAATATATTAAACTATCTAATACAGTTAAGACTACATTAAAACATTTAACATCAAGTTACATTAAGTGCTTCCTTGAAATACTCGGAAATCAGACATGTATTTGGCTTCAGACTTATTATAACAGACAAAAACACTTCATGATTTTCCAAAGAATATGGCTTGACATAAATTCTTGATTCCAGACCTGGGTATATCAAGTACCCTTGGCATTTTTGGACCTGTTTTCAATGCACACAAGACATAGAAAAATACAATTCTGTGATAACTCACCTGTAGAATTGGTATTATGAGTATAAAGTACGTCCTGCTCCAAATCTAATACTTACACGTGGGATATACTCCGCCCAGATGGCGCTGGACTGCAGAGACATCGAAAATAGGCTCCTCCCGGCCCCTCAAATACCCAGGGACCTCCCACAAATCCCCAGCATTGAAAAGCAGTGAACAAGAAGCCGGGAGAATTAAACAATTCAAATGATCAACTATAACAATGATAATCACCATACAGTGGATCCAGGAAAATGCAAACCAAGGGTGGGTTGGAGCAGGACGTACTGTATACTCAGGATACCAATTCTACAGGTGAGTAATCACAGAATTGTATTATTCTTAGTATACAGTACGTCCTGCTCCAGATATAGTACTTACTATCGGGACATCCAATAGCAGTGTCCATAAAGTAGGGTGGGATCCCCAAGAAAAATTAGCAGCAGGCAGTTTAAACCACTGCCGCCTGCAGAACCTTGCGGCCAAAAACAGCATCAGCTGAGGCCCTAACATCAACCTTGAAAAACTTTGAAAAGGTATGAACAGAAGACCAAGTAGCAGCCTTGCAAATTTGTTCAACAGAAGCCTGGTGCTGAAAAGCCCAAGAGGCACCAATAGCACGAGTGGAATAAGCAGGGAGGATTCTTCCCCTTAGCAAAGTAGGCCTGAATCACAGCCTGACGAATCCACTTGCTGATAGTAGACTTGGCAGGAGCCAAACCCTTCCTAGGACCAGAAGGGACCACAAAAAGAGCATCAGTTTTCCTGAAAGGTGCAGTAGCCACCAGATAGTACTTCAGCCACCTAACCACATCCAAAGAGTGCAAAAGCCTCTCCTTAGCATTCCTAGGATTAGGGCACAAACTAGCAAGAACAATATCCTGATTCAAATGAAAAGCAAACACTTCCTTAGGCAGAAAGTCAGGTTTGAAACGAACCACCACCTTGTCCTGGTGCCTCTCATAGTAGGGGGGCTGAATGGAAAGCGCTGACAACTCAGACACACGCCTGACAGAAGTGGTAGCCACCAGAAACACAACCTTGAGCGTAAGAATGGCCAAGGGAGCACCCTGCAAGTCTGACAGAACCAAGTTCAAATCCAAAACAGGTACCATAGGTTTACGTGGGGGACGCACATGAGTGACCCCCTGGAAAAAAGTCCTGATCAGAGGGTGCTGAACAAAGGACTTCTGGAAAAAAATAGCCAGGGCAGAAACCTGACCCTTCAGAGTACTGAGTTGGAGCCCCATCTCCAACCCATGCTGCAGGAACTCCAGAATCCTGGGAATAGAGAAGACACGACAGGGAAGAGACTCACACCAGTCAATGTAGGCACGCCAAACCCTGTCCTAGCTTTAATCAAAGTATCCACAACTGAGGAAGGAAGCCCCTTCTCCATCAAGATGAAAGTTTCAGCAGACAAGCCGTCAAAGCCAGAGTTTGTAAATTGGGATGGCGTAGTGAGCCCTGAGTGAACAGATCTGGCACCAAGGGCAATGATCTACTGCCAGCTGTACCACATCTGCAAACCACACTCTTCTTGGCCACCTGGGGGCCACCAGAATTGCTGGCACCCCTTCCAGAGCAATCTTGCGCAGAACCCTGCCCAGCAGGGGGGGGAAGACATACAGGAACTGAAAGTCCTTCCATGACATTGCTAGCGCATCCGAGGTCAGGGCAGAGGATCCCTGGACAGAGAGACAAAAGCTGGGAGCTTGTGATTGTGGCGGGACGCAAACAGATCCACATCTGGTCGGCCCCAACGGTGACACAGAGATTGAAACACCCTGCTGCATAGGGGCCATTCTCCCTGGCGAGAGGTCCCCCTGCTCAGAGAGTTCGCCAGGCAATTTTCCACCCCCGTGATGTACACAGCTGAAATGCAGGGGACATTGGCCTCCACCCAAGTCAGGATCAGAGACGCTTCCAGGAGGGCCCCCTTGCTGTGGGTCCCTCCCTGATGATTGATGTAGGCAACTGTCTGGTTGTCCGAGCGCACCTGAACAGGCAGGCCCTGAAGATGAGTAGTCAAGCGAGCCAGAACTAACCTGATCGCTCGCAGCTCCAAGACATTGATAGGAGTGTGGGCCTCCTGAGGGCCCCACCTCCCCTGGAACCGCAGAGACTTCCAGAAACCCCCCCAACCTGACAGACTGGCATCCGTGGTGACCGTCTCCCTGGAAGGGGCAAGAAAGGATCTGCCCCCCAACAGGTTCTTTGAGTCCATCCACCACAAAAGGGACCTCCTGACCAGGGGGGAGAGCACACAGACCCTGTCCAGGGACGCTGGGTCCTTGTCCCATACAGACAATAGGTGAAGTTGCAGAGGCCTCAAGTGGAACTGAGCATAAGGGACCGCCTCGAAGCACGCCACCATCAGGCCCACTAGCTGCATCCCCTGCCTGATGGAGGGATGGGGACAAGCTAGGAGGGACTGAGCCTGTGCAATCAGACTGTCCACCTTCTGCTGAGGAAGGAAGATCCTTGCCTGAACTGTATCCAGATTCATTCCTAGGAATGGAGTTACCAAGGAAGGGGACAATGAGGACTTGGGGTGGTTGATCACCCATCCAAATGACTCCAGAGTGGACACCACCAGCTGAGTATCCAACTCTGCCTGATGTAGAAACTGGGAAGTGACGAGGATGTCGTCCAGATAGGGAAGCACGCGGTCGCCCTGACATCTGAGTAGAGACATCACGCCAGCCAGCACCTTGGTGAACACCCTGGGAGCTGAAGTGAGGCCGAAGGGCAAGGCCACAAATTGGTAATGTTGATCCATCAGAGCGAACCTGAGGAACCTTTGATGACCTGGGAACACAGGAATATGAAGGTAAGCATCTTTGCTGTCCACAGAAGTCATGAAATCCCCTTGGCGCAGGGAACTGATGGCAGAGCGCAGAGTCTCCATGCGAAAGCACCTGCCCCTGACAAACTTGTTGAGAATCTTTAAGTCCAGGATGGGCCTGACAGAACCATCCTTTTTGGGTACTGTGAATAGGTTGGAATAAATGCTCTTGCCCTTTTCTCTTAAAGGGACCTGGCAGATGACCCCCAGCTCCAGGAGGCCTTGCACTGCTTGCACTAGCTCCTGAGCTGACACAGGGTCCTGAGGAATCCGGGATCTGATGAATCTTGAAGGGGGATCGGCAGCAAACTCCAACTTGTAACCAGAGGATACTACTTCCTGAATCCACTGGTCCGAGACATGGAGCCTCCAGACGTGAGCGAAGTGCTGCAGCCGTCCCCCCACCCGGAGGGGTGAGGGCGCCCCATCCTGCCTGAGGGGGCTTGGGAGAGGATTTAGCTTTGGAACCCCAGGAGGAGCCAGGACGTCCACGTCCTCCGCCTCTACCCCAGAAATCTCCCCGGGCCCCAGGGAAAGATACCCCCCTTCCCTGTCTTGCACCACGGTAAGGGGAGGAGAAGGAACCCTGACCCCGAAAAGGCAGAGGTTGCCGTCTGCGCTGGGGTAACCTGCCTCCCTTAGCAATGCTGTCTCCAAACAGACGCAGTCCTTTAAAGGGAAACCCAGTGAGGGCCTTCTTGGCAGCATTGTCAGCAGCCCACTGGCGCAGCCAAACTGAGCGGCGTATAGCCACCACGAGGGCAGAAGTTCTGGCACACATTCTGATGGTGTCATCCAATGCTGATAGGACAAAATTTACAAAAACACCACAACTGGAGAGTGCATTAAACACCTCGCAAGGCAAATCATCAGGGGCACTATCAAGCATATTTCTGATAAGGGTTCTAGTGGCCACAGCAGTAATAGCAGAGGCACAGACCGGGCGCAGCGCCGTCCCCGCACATGCAAAGGCGTGGGATGGCAGCTGATCAATACGCCAGTCTTTGGCATCCTGCAGGGTAGTAGAATCAGGGGAATGCATGACAGAGGTGTTAGATAGCCCTAGGATCGGGGCATCCACCTCGGGGGGGGGGGGGGGGGATGACCAACATTTAACCACCTCAGCAGGAAAGGGATACTTCCTATCCCCACTCTTTGGAACCCCGGGAAGTTTACTGGGGCGCTCCCATTCCTTGAGCACAAGGTTATGGAAATGTTCCTGCTCTGGAAATTCCAAACGTGATTTTGCTGTATGGAACAGCTCCCCTCTTTGCCTCAACAGGGAGAGAGATAGACAGAACCTCAAAAATCTGGGTCAATAATCTGTCAGTGTCATCCAGGGCCCAGGGGTCAGAGCCAGAATCGTCATGACCCCTTGGTCTCTCATCAGATGAGCCTGAATCAGAAAAGAGCTCCCCTTCGTCAGACTGGGTATAGCCACACAGATTCCAAAACTCCTCAGTTCCCATAGGGAAAACAGTAACATTAGGCGTCAAGTGCCGCTTCTTAGCAGGGGCCTTACGCGCTAAAGACTTCACAATAATCTGTTCAACAGTAGCCAGTCTAGAAGACACATCAGGCTGAGAATCCCCACTAGTATGCAACTCAGCAGGAGTGAGATTTAAGCTTGGGGGAGTAGGTGAAGTGAAACGAGGTGCAGCCAGCAGGCCAGATTGCAATGCAAGCACCTGCTCCTCACAGGGTACACAGACCCGCGCCTTGTCAGCGTCAGCATGAGGCTGCCCACACGCTACGCACAGCCGGTCTTGTCCCGAAGGGACCCCGGTAACATTATCCTGAGATGCCTCCATATGGTGATTATAGTGGCGCTATACGCTGATAGGGAATAACGCTATATAGCAACCCTGGATGCCCCAATAACCCGCTAGGGACGTGGGAGTATAATTTTTACAAGGCCTACAAGTAATATACTAAAAACATGGCCGGGAGAAGCCAAGAAGGGTTCGTCCCGCATAAAAGACATAAGCAGACAAGACCTTAAGTATATCATAACAAAAGTGAAGCAGATAAAGCTGCCTGCAAGGGCACTTACGGACCGCGGTAGGTAGTAGTCCGTCGCGCAAAGGCCAACCAAGTCAGAAAAAATGGCGTCGGTATACCTCGAGGGGCGGGCCAGTAACAGCGATGACGCGGAAGGCGCCAAAGATGGGCCTCGCCCCCCCGAAGAGCTCGAAGCCAGAAGGCCAACAGCCAATGACGGCGCACCAGCGCCAGAGGTAATGCCGCCGCCAAGCGCGGAACCAAGTCAGCACGCGGCGGGGGTAAATTTAAAAGCACTAAAGACAAGTCAGCGCGGCGGCTGGCACAAGAATAAAGACATGCGAAAGGTGAAAGCACAGACTTCATAACCTACATATCTATACACATACACACCCCCCCCCCCTCTTTTCCCCCGAAGACTATAAGGAGGATGAGGGAGGATGGCGGCCACTTGAATAGGGCCCACCGATAGACAGGGGCAAGAGGCAATAGTGCGGGAGGGGCATCCATAGAGGCTCACCATAAGCCTGAACCGCCTACCCTTTGTTGGGGGATTACGGTGGAGCAGCGCTCCTAAGCACCTGACAGCGGTGCTGCCTACCTTCACCCGACCAGCGCAGCCAAGGCTGGGAGGCATATTACTAGTGGAACGGGTGGGAATAGTCCTACAGGGCCGCGGGTTAATAACCCCGCTCACCTGTGAGTAGAGAGCCAATTTCTCGTCCTTCGCAGCCAGACTGCAGAGAAATTCTGGGGATTTGTGGGAGGTCCCTGGATATTTGAGGGGCCGGGAGGAGCCTATTTTCGATATCTCTGCAGTCCAGCGCCATCTGGCGGAGTATATCCCACGTGTAAGTATTAGATTTGGAGCAGGACGTACTGTATACTAAGAATAATACAGGAGAGTGAAGGCAGGACAGCCCCTTGGAACAAAGTTTGAGATAGATACAGGAACTGACATTCCACTCTGGAATAGATTTGCTCTTAGTAAAGACCTGCAGTGTTGTAATATCTATGTGTACCAGAAGAGGGCACTTTAACTCTGTACTGCTTCTGAAGCAAATACAAAAGCACAGTGTTACCGAACTTACACAAAACAGCCCTGCAGTATTAGTCGGAAAAGGAAAAATTCACAAAAACTAGAAAAAAAAATACTTGTCGTCATTAAATATTTGTATAAACCAGGCTTTTTTTTGTTAGGTCACTAACTGAAATATTCAAATGACCTTTCTGAGAACGTCCTTTCCTCCCTTTTAGCAGACACTTGTAATCCACAGGTAGTTCCAACAGATTGAGGCTTTGATATGCGTTTTCTCCACATCCATTGTCACACCAAATATAAAAGATATGTTAAGCTATTACACGCTCGTATTAACACTGTAGAAACCAGCTTGGGCAAATAGTTTAATTTGCATATTGATAGGAACCACACCTGCACATGATACACAACATCATATAAAGCATCCTAGATGGTAGGCTCCACTTTTTATACACATAACATTAGAAAAATGTATTTCCGTTTTATATAATATCGTGCTAATTTTAATACACCCTTCTAAACAACCCCCCCCCCCCCCCCCTTTTGAGGTCAGTATCATCATTTGGGCAGTAGTAAAACACCAGTTTGTATTGGAAAACATAGCAATAGCAACTTCCCAAAGAAGTTGTTTATGACCTTGCCTTAATCCCTTAATAAACAATGATTCTAAGTGCAGTAACCTGCTCCACATTTTCAGACACTTATGAAATATACTAATAAAACTTAGCTCTATTGGTCTCTGGATCTAAGTTCTTGAGATATGGTTTTCTTTGTGCCTTTAGACAGTTGCTTACACCCAATTCTGCTTTGTTTGAATTTGTCTACTCTTGATATTTGAGGACCCTGAGCTATGACTTGGCATTAGGTTTGACCGTTACTCAGCCTTGGCAGCTTTCCTGGTTCTGGCAAGATAGGCTTTGAAGAAGAAATGACAGAAGAGCACAAAATAGCTGAGGTACATGATGGAGGACCACAGAATATTTTGCACGTGAGATGGACAATGTCCTTGTTGCATCCATGAGAAGACCAGGTAATTTACCACGCAGCCAATGACCATCTGAGTGATTTGGGAAAGGGTGATCATCATAGCAAACTTTCTTGACACCCTAAAGCCAGCAGCACGCAAGGCATAGTAAGTATACATAACCGCATGTACTCCGTAGTTCATGGTCATAAACCAGCCGCCGCCAGCCACCATATCCTTGTATGAGTACCAGGAATAAAGCAATACTGTTATATGGTGGTACCAATGAAGAAAGATAAGCTTCTGTTTTCGAAGGATAATGAAAATTGTGTCGCCTGCAAAAAGAACACAGAAAAAAGGTGTTAAATAATTAGTATTGCTCTGCTTCATATTTTATTTGTTCTGGATTTCATGGAAATGGAACGATAAATACATCATATTACAATTAATCCTTAATTTTCTACTGGTTTTGCGTTACATAAGAAAACGGTTTTCTTTAGAAACAATGTGTGTGTCTCAACAATGTACACCTGTACATAGCAGAGACTTCCTCATTCTGGCTTGCTAATCATCTGATTGGCTGAGGCAGGGATGATGCGCCACATTGAGTTTAACCCTTCCTGCTCTAATTCAGCTTCTTCAGGTCAGGAAAGCACAAAGCTTCTGTTCCAGTAGCTAAAAATAATAATAATGCAATAGTGGCCAATGTGTGCTAATGCACACATGGTAATTCCTTCTCCGCATTTTACCCATCTGTGCACATATGAACAACTGAACTCCGTGTACACACCAGTGAATAAACACTATGTGAGTGACTATACACAAGTGAATTACCAACTAAGGAGCAGTGAAGTGCACATGTGCCCAGAGCGGTGGGCTGCCCTAAACTCAGTGCCTGGGGAGCAACTGGGGGTTAGGTGCCTTGCTCAAGGGCACTTCCCAACCATGGGACAACCATGTCCCATGGTTGGCAATTGAACCTGCCACCTTCCGGTCACATGCATGTTTTCCCACCTCTAGGCAATAACTGCCCCCCTACAGGGGGGGCAATACTGAGGCTTGATTTAGCCAAAGATGCTGATAACCTCACCTGTTACAGTGAAAGGATTCTGTGACTTGTAGTCAGTTTTTACGCAAAGCCAGGAAAGCCACTCCCACTTTAGCAACACAGGACCACAGGAATATTCGAAACGGCATGCTGATAAGTAAATCAGGGGTATGGGGGCACAATTCTCCAACAAAATGTTTATTTTAGACTCTAAAAGAGGAAACCAATAAGGCAGACCACCAAAAAAAACTGACAAAAGGGGCGTTTTCCTTTAAAGAGAAAAAGATTAGACTTCTGCTGTAAAAGGCATTTATAGTCAACAAAAAAACTCACATAACATCCAAAAATGTGTAAAAAGGTCTTAACATTGTAAGAAATGCCTGCACGTCTGTCCGGTTCTGTGTCGACATCCTTTATCCTTACAGAAGAAGTGTGCCAAGGCTGTACTCGGCATGTAACCCCTACTCCCAGCATGCTAGGATGTATAGCCCGCATTGTAAGAATAGTACAATCCTGTTCTTGGGCCACCCCTTCATATCCGAGACGTGTTTCCATGATGGTCTCTAATCTGCTAAGCACACCCGGACTTGTGTGGGAACTTGCTCTTGTGATCTGACCCAGATTATGCATATCCCCCCCCCCCATTTCCAGATGACTGCCATGGCAGCATTGCCAGCACTTAGTACAGACTTTGCCCACAAGGGCAAAGCAAAAGGTTGCGGGGCACCCCCTACAAAATGTCAAACCACATGGGGACTTCCTTGACCACAGTGGCTAGAACTCCTACTGCTTCAGGGTGGTCGACTAGTAAAAGGAGTAACATCTGAAAAAGTGAAATGTGCAAACATGCTGGTTCAAATTCTTGAGGTACAAATTTGGACTAATTGCTTAGTCCATACTGGAAACTACAGGTTTAAAAATAAATGGTCCTCAATCATGGGAAAGAATGGGTGCCACAGCTTCCATAGACACTGCATCCTTCAATAAAAGAAAGGTGACCAACACCTGACGTTAATGATATCATATATTACTATAAAGTTTAGAATATTACTAGGGATGAGCGAATCTGTTCTAACGAACCTGAATTCGCACCGAATTTCAGGGAAAATTCGATTCAGCACGAACCCACATTTTTTGTGGTTCGTGCTGACCGAATTTTCCCTGAAATAAATGTAAAAAAATGCCGGCATGCGGGCGGCGGAAGGGGGGGCGTGGCATAGCGCGTGGATGAAGAGGAAGTGAGTTCCTGAGCTCCGGTCCCCCAAGGGCAATTAAAGCGACAATTACAGGCAAAGAAATAAAAAGTTTGCAAGATGACAGGAAAGAAGCAGCGACAGAAGGAGAAGAATAGGAAAGCAGGAAATACCTGGTGCGGAGGCGAGAAGGGAGGATCCGAGGGCCGGCTGGCCGGCGAGGGCGTGGAGATGGCGACCGCATGTCTGGTGGCTTCATCAAGTGCGTCCGACAGTGGAGAGGACCCACCGGCAAAGTGTCAGCTGGAGCGGAGAGACGGGGCTGGTCGGATCGCGACGGGAGAGGAGAGAGGACCGGAGGCGGGGACCCGAGCGCAGATAGAGGAGGCAGCAGATGGGAGAAGTAACATGGCGCCCAGCCGTGGAACGCCGCAGGTACCTCCCCCTAGGCAACGAGCAGCTTCGCCTGTGGCGGCTGGGGCGAGACAGGCACCCGCGACAGCGGCCCCTCGGGACGGAGAGGACAGCCCTTATACACGGCCACAGACGGGGGTGGGGGAAACCGCATACCACAGTGGGAGGCACATAATGGCCCCGGAAGACGCAGCAGTATGGGGCCCCGGGGATGGGGGGCAAGCCGGCCCATGGGAACAGAGTCCCCAGCAAAACTTAAGGAGGCACAGTGAGGAGGGGGGACGGAAAGAGGACCTATCCGGAGAAGGGGATAGTGGCACGGAGGAAGGAGAGAGGCACCCCAGGCAGAGTAGCCCAATGGAAGCAGGCCTGCTATCCAGAAGAGTTGTGGAGGGGAGAGGCTTGAACCTCCGGGATCCGGGAGGCAATTCAACTAACCGACTCTCATGTTATGCATATTCCCAAAGAGAGGGCAGCCTGGGAAGCAGAGAACCCCCCAAAGAGTCAGAAGCGGGGACCCACAAGTCGACCCAAAGAGGTGATACCCTGCGAAGCATAAAACGCTGGATAGCTGTAGCTAATCTTGCTAGAAGAAGCCCTGATTGGTCTTCAGTCTGACGTTTACACAGTGAAGTGAATATCAATTAGCCATGTGCTTGTGTGTTTTCCAATGACGTGGCTGGTGATGATTGGAGCCTGCCGGACCCTGTGCAGTGAATATTAATTAGCCATGTGCTACACACAGCATGGTGGAAGCGGGGAGGCTGGCTGCGCTGTCAGCTGTGGCGGAAGCCGGCTTCCGCGGCACGCTGACAGCGCAGCCAGCCTCCATGCCGGCATTTTTTCTTTTAATTTCAGGGCTTGGTGGGAGCGGGGAGGCCGGCTGCGCTGTCAGCGGGCGGCGGAGGTCGGCTTCCGCCGCCCGCTGACAGCGCAGCCGGCCTCCCCGCTCCTACCAGAGATGAGCGATTAGTTAAAGTTCGATTCGGACGAAACCGAATTTCTTGGAGAAATTCGGCGAATCGCCCGAATCGAATTTTTAAGAAGTTCGCTCATCTCTAAATATTACACACACCATTCTAAAGTGGGCCTAAAAACTCAACTTGAGAACCATACCCATTCATGAACTGTCGTGCTCCACGTGGGAACCAATGACAGAATTAATGGGACATGGAGGATCCTTAAGAATACATTTAAGGAATTAGGCACAAAGTTGAAGGGAAGGACCTCCAAGGTTGTATTCTCTGGAATACTGCCAGTGCCATGCGCTACACATGAAAGACAGTAGGAGCTTAGAGAGTTAAATGCATGGCTCAAGTCCTGGGCAGAGGGATTTGGGTTCCTAGAGCACTGGGCTGACTTTTCATTGGGGTGCTGCTGTGCTGGGTAAGAGGATACTAGAGGGGTGGAGGGTTATTTAAACTAGAGATGAGGGGGGAGGGCAAGAGTGAAAACAAAAGTGAAGACAGGTTACTTAGGGGACAGCATATGATGGTGGGTGGAAAATTAGAAGGGGGGAGGACTGCTATGATGGATAAGGAGATCCATGTGTTGAAAAACAAGCAGTAAAAAATTAGACGGATGCATTACTGCAGAAACTAATACTATACCCCAATGTGTCAAACTAGATAGGAACATAAAGTGTATGTTCACAAATGCCAGAAGTCTGGTAAGTAAAGTGGGGGAGCTTGAGGCCTTGGTGCTGGCAGAGAATATTGATGTTGTTGGTGTGGCTGTATTCCACACATGACTGGACTGTCAATCTACAAGGTTTTGCTCTTTTTCGGAAAGACAGAGCAAAAAGGAAAGGGGGCGGTGTGTGTCTTTATGTAAAGCAAGAATTCAAAGCATATATTAATGAGGGGATACTAGCAGAAGATTGTGAGGATGTAGAATCCTTGTGGGTAGAAGTGGGGGGGCGATGTAAACAATGCTAAAATACAGTTTGGTGTAATCTATAGGCCCCCAATATAACTGAGGAAATAGAGGGTCAAATGCATAAACAGATAGAGCGGGCGTCACAGGCTGGTACAGTGGTGGTGATGGGGGAGTTCAACTATGCAGGAATCGACTGGAGACATGGTTCTGCTTCCACTACAAGGGGGAGAGCATTCCTCAGCTTGCTACAAGATAATTATATGAATCAGTTTGTGGAGGCACCTACTAGGGGTGATGCTCTTCTAGATCTTGTAACATCAAATAATGATGACCTGATGGGGGCAGTAAGAGTCCGTGAAAATCTTGGTAACAGTGACCACAATATAATTGTATTTAACAAACTGTAAGAAAGATTTTCTGCCTGGGAAGGCAAAAACATTAAAATTTTAGGAAGGCTAACTTCCCCAGGCTCAGAGCTGCACTCCAGGACATTGACTGGGAGCATCTGTTTAGGAATAAGGATACAGATGCCAACTAGCAAAGTTGCAAAATGTATTCCTACGGGTAACAAATATAAGCGGCTAAACTTAAACCCCTCATGGCTGACACCTGCGGTTAAAAGGGCAATAAAGAACAAAAAAAAGGGCATTTAAACATTACAAGGCTGAACTCTCATCTGTAACACTTGAAAAGTATAAACTAGTAAATAAAATGTGTAAGAAAGAAATAAGGTTGGCAAAAGCACAAAATGAAAGAAATGTGGCCAAAGAAAGCAAAACAAACCCTAAACGATTTTTTAAATATATTAATTCGAAGAAAACTAAATCAGAACAGGTAGGTGCCCTAATTAATGATAATGGGGAAATGGTCACTGGGGATGAAGATAAGACAGAGCTGTTAAATGGATTCTTTAGCTCTGTGTACACAAGAGAAGAGCAAGGAGCCAACACAGGAGATGCCACTGATAGCAATAGCCCAAGTATAATATTAAAAAGCTAAATGTGGATATCATTCAAGAAAAACTAAATTTAAATGTGAATAAGACTGGAGGACCAGATGGACTTCACCCAAGAGTTCTCAAAGAACTCAGTTCCGTTATCTCGTCACCTCTGTTGTTGATCTTTAAAGACTCACTAGCAACTGGTATGGTGCCAAGGGATTGGCGCAGGGCAAATATGGTGCCCATTTTTAAAAAGGGCTCTAGGTCTTCTCCGGGCAATTACAGACCTGTTAGCTTAACATCCATTGTGGGGAAATTGCTTGAGGGACTATTAAGGGACAACATACACGAATATGTAACTATCCATAATATTATAAGTGACAACCAACACGTTTTTACTAAGGACAGAAGCTGCCAAACTAACCTGATTAGCTTCTATGAGGAGGTGAGTAGAAGCCTGGACAGAAGGGCGGCTGTGGATCTAGTTTTTCTGAATTTTGCAAAAGCATTTGTCCCCCATAGATGCTTATTGGGGAAACTTGAGATCTTCAGGATTAGAAAACACAGTTTGTAACTGGATTGAAAAATGGCAGAAGGATCGTGTGCAGAGAGTTGTGGTTAATGATACCTACTCTGAATGGTTACCAGTTGTAAGCGGTGTACCCCAGGGTTCAGTGCTGGGCCCACTATTATTCAACTTGTTTATAAACGACATAGAAGACTGAATTAAAAGCACTATCTCTATTTTTGCAGATGACACAAAGATATGTAGCACAGTGCAGTTTATGGAAGATGTTCACAAGCTTCAGGCTGACTTGGACACTGAGTGTCTGGGCATCCCCTTGGCAAATGAAGTTCAATGTGGAAAAATGTAAAGTCATGCACTTGGGGTCTAACAACCTGAAGGCCACATATGTCCTCCGGGGAGTAAAACTGGGAGAGTCACTTGTTGAGAAGGATATGGGGGTACTGGTAGATCACAGACTAAATAACAGCATGCAATGCCAAGCAGCTGCTTCCAAGGCCACCAAGTTAATTTTATGCATTAAAAGAGGCATGGAATCACGGGATAGGGATGTAATTTTGCCTCTTTGCAAGGCACTGGTGCGCCCTCAACTGGAATATGCCGTCCAGTTCTGGGCACCCATTCATAGAAAGGACGCGCAGACTATGGAAAGGGTGCAGAGGAGAGCCACCAAACTAATAAAGGCAATAAAGAATCTTAGTTATGAGGAAAGATTACGAGAATCAAATCTGTTTAGTCTTGAGAGGAGGCGATTGAGGTGATACATGATTAACTTGTATAAATATATAAATGGCCCATACAAAAATTATGGGGGGGAACACTATTTCATGTAAAATCCTCTCTAAGGACAAGGGGGCACTGCCTTCGATTGGAAAAAAAGAAATTTAGTCTCCGGAGGCGACAATTGTTTTTTACCATAAGAACTATAAATCTATGGAATAGCCTCCCACCGAAGCTTGTCACAGCATCAACCGCTGACTGCTGCAAGAAAGGATTAGATGCTTATTTAGAAGAAAATAACATTAACAGTTACTATTAGCGGTTATCAGTAAAAAAAAAGATAAAACAAAAAATAAAATAAATAGCTTCCCCCATAAAATAAAAAATAACTTCTCCTACCCAAACACCCTTGGTTGAACTTGATGGACATATGTCTTTTTCAACCGTATTAACTATGTAACTATGTAACTATGAACTATGTGAACTCCACTGTAACCATACGCTAAATACATCTCTGTCCACTACTTATTTTTAACCTGACCTATCAGGCATGACCAGAAGGGAGCACCTGCTAAAGGGACCTAATGTAGGACTCTGCACCTAACCCCGGATGCTTAGGACAGAAGGATCTGACCTCTAGGATAGAAACCTGAGAAAATGGACTCAAGGGACCAATAAAGTAATCCTGGGGCACTTTAAGGAGTAGCACATCCTAATTTCCAGAATCTGAATTTGAGGAAAGGCCCAACATCTTGGAAATACAAAGCAAGACAATAGGGAAAGCAATATATTGAGGATAGGAGCTGTGTGCGTTCAACTTAACTTGTTATATAGCAGGAGGGGAGAAAGTCTTTTTTGCCATAGGTCTAAATTTTGTCTGGAGCTGCCATCAGTCAAGTTTAACAAAACTTTGCCCCCCTCCCGCTAGCTGTTAAGAAGATGTCCTCTATACAAGGATCTATTTTGCTTTTCCTATGACCACCATCAGTAATGTTAAGATATGCAGCACACCAAAATTCTTGCTGCAAACACATGGCAAGACCCTGAAATCAATTGACCTTTGTAAAAAGCAACACTGGTTATATCAAAGCTGAGCTGAAGACATGCAGCAGATGGTGGGGTGTGACATGGCTGGGGGAGTGGTGGGAGGTGGTGAGGCCCTATTGGCTGTAGGTATATTTTATAAAAATATAAAAACGTTGGAGTGAATGTGATATTCAGATGATCAGGACCTATTGCTTATGCAACATTATTATTCAAATAACTGCATTGCACTGCTTGGGGCTGGGGTCACCATTGTACATACTAAAAGCTGCAACTGTAAAAATAAAGTTGGACCATATAATACTGTAGTATTTAGCTTTGACACTGTAATATAGAGACAAGGGTAGCTGCAAGTCAGTTCAGAGTTTAATCAGAGATTAAGTCATTTACAGCTTATAAAGGAACAGACTATGATCTGTCAGCATTAAGACTGAAATAATGTGACCTCTAGATGTTCTTGGTTGCAGGTACATTTGCAGATACATGTCACTAATATACGGACACACATCATTATTGGACAAATAGTAAACATTATTTCATCTGATCTACCTTAAAGACGTCCAGACAACAAAATAAAAAAATCATCTGTGCAAAGGAGAAAATCATGTCGACCACTGGGTTTCACATTCGTTTTCTAGTCCTCACATCCTTATTTCCTTAGATTACCCTCCCTTCCTCTCCATCATCAAAGAATGGTGTCCTCTTTGGCCCCCCCCCCCAAATTGTCCCTGAGGCTGCTTGGTGCCTTCCCTCCAGCCCTCATCCACACCTACTATTCCTCCCTCCAGGCACGACCTTGGACGGTTGCCCATAATGTGTGTTACAGAGACTGACAGGTTCTTTGTACAGAATAAAAATGTGTTTAGCACCAGCATAATCAGGGCTATTTGAAAACCGCTTGATTATGTGCGTTAAGGGAAAAAAATGAAGTGCAGTCCCCCCTCCCTAGGCTAAGGGTTGAGGTACCCGACGACGGGTCTCTGACCATGCCAGGTCACCAAATCTATGCCCTTTGGCGCTGGTTTGGTGCTCCTCCAGTGCCCGCGCCAATGGGCACCAGGCTCTTCAATACCCCCCTGGCTATTGGCGATATGGGTAATGGGGACAGGGAGCTAACATTAAGTGACCTGCCATGCCGCTCCCCCACCCTTTGAATTTGTATAGGGGTCCAAGGTAGTGCATTTCATGTGTCATTTGATAGCTGGAAGGGGGGGGCGGAGTCCAGTGAAGCCATCCCTTCCCTCGGTGGGTAGTGAAAAGAGACTGGCAGCGTGCCAGTCTGGAAGGGAGGAGGACAAATGTCCCCCTTCTTTCCAAACGCCAGCAGAGCCTGCCACCATGGCGGGTGACATGCCCAATTAACCGTATCTGCAAAGGTCCTGAGGGAGCACTTGACCCACACAAAATGGCAAAGGGCTGGTGTCCTGGCAACTCCCCAGTTATGGTTTGGTAAACCCACCCCTCAGAGGAGGGGCCGAGGCCTGGCAGTGAATGCCACAGGACAACTCATCTATCCCCTTTTAAAGGCGCACAGTAGTCCCTTCTGCAGAGCAGTGTTGCCGAGTTGATTCCAGGGAAGGAGAACGGAGCGGCGCTCAGCGCAGAACTTTGAAGGGGCATTCTGGTAAGATTATCATAATATTATTACTATTATCATTAATGGTAAGTGGTAATACACTGGACCAGCAGTGATAGCCTGCGCAGGATGAAAGGCAAGTATAGTGTTTTGTTTTTTTTGGACTTGACTAAGTGAGTGCAAGTATAAACTTGTTTGTGTGGACTTGAATGCATAGTACTTAATTTACTTGACTAATTTCGGGTCATCTCGAGATTGTACACATCAGAGGCATTTTCTGCGTTTAATATGCATATAAAAAGGTCATAAAGTAGCAGTAAAATGCTGTCAACATACCAAGCTTATGATGAGCTACTACACACAAATAGACTCCAGAACTTGCATATGTGGCTTCAACAAAGCTCGAATATGTGGATGATAGAACATGGGAACAATTCAAACAAGCTGCGCTTGAGACAGTGTCCGCCCAGTTAACATATGGCTCAATAGACTCTTTTGGACCTGAGCCATCAGAAAGTTATGGGCGAACATATGAATAACTGCGCTTTTGTGATCAAAAGTCAAACCTTAACAGTAGTAATGTACTGGTAATGCACAGATGACTTTGGATCAGAGAAAATACTAATATACAAAGAACATGACCCAAGATTATTTAAATACAACAGGTGAAGTAAGTACTAAGTAGATCACCAAAATGTTGTCATATTTATTTTATACATTTTGTGTAATAATGAGAAATGACACAGAAAAAAAAGGTACTGAATAAAGGAAGAGGTGCAAAAAGGCAAGGAACGTCCGCTTGCTCAACATTTAGACAACCCTGCGAAAATAAAGTCTGGTCAGATAAGACCAAAATGGGTGGGCCAAAACTGGGATTTTGGCCATCCAGTGTTTTAATCCTTGGCCCTGGGGCATTCTGATCCAGAATGCCCTGCTGTGTGAAACCCCCTTGGTTGCCCAGTCTAATTCACCTTTCCCAGGTTCTACAGTGCATGCGTGTCCTCTCATTCAATCAGCACATTCGGATCAGCTCGCGCCCGCTTGTCTGAAACTCGCCTAGGACCCGGTCTAGCTAAGAGTGCTAGCAGCCGCATCCCAGCTACCCTTTGACAGGGAGCATGCCTGGGCTGGCTATTCACAAATGCCTGGTGCGGGCATGTGCCCTGCTAAAGGTATAGCAGGCGACGGCCGCTGCTCGAGCATGCACCGTTGGATCAGGGGAAAAGGTGAGTTTACAGGGCCACCGAGGGGGTGGGGGTGTTCACACAGTGGGGCATCCTGAATCTGGATGCCCCTGGGGTAGAGAATCAGGTAGGGGAACTCTTTGGAAGCCATAATACCCACCATGTTTGGGGGAAAAAAAGGCAGCGCTGCATATCACTGCAAAACACCATACCAACAGTGAAGTTTGAAGGTTGGAACATTATGGTGTGAGGTGTTTTTTCAGCATACGGCACTGGTACGAGATATATATATCTGTCCTATTGTCTTCAGTACTGACATTTGATTTGAACTTTGTAGCATCTAGTTTGTATTGGTCCCTGTACAGTATGTTTTACTTTGTCTGTAATTATACCTTTTAAAGCTATATGGAAGATGATGTATATATAAATAAATAAATAATAATATAATTGAAGGAAGGATGAAGGGGCAATTGTACTGAGACATGCTTGATAAAATCTGCTACAATCTACCAAGATGATGAAGATGAAATGAGGGTGGACATCTTTACAAGACAATGATTCCAAACACACAGCCAAGAAATTTCTGAATTGCTTTCAGAGAAAGAAGCTGCTAAAATGGCCCAGCCTTCACCTGACCTGAATCCAATTAAAAAAAAAAATCTATGAAAAGGAACAGAAGCTCAGAGTTGTTTATGTGGATGAATGGGTCAACATCACACCTGAGCAATGCTAGTCTTGAAGTGCATATCACCAACAAAGGCTTTAGTATGAAGTATTAAATATAATGGATGAATTTAAAATATTACAAGGAAATCTAGGACATAATGATTTACTGCACGATCAACGTGCATGTGTTTATTGATAGCACACTTGACTTACTCTCTCCGCAGCAATAAAGAACTGGAGATGCAATAGAAGATGTATTTCCACTAGGATTTCATGTATTGACTCCTTTAGTGCAGCAGCTGAGCTCCAAGCCTACACGGGAGGTTCACCTTTCTTAAAGTTTACATCCACTGTCTTAAAGTAGTTATTGACATTTTCACATAGAAAGCCATTCAAGGGGATCCAGCTAGGCTAAAGTGGAGTTTGTATTTTATAATGTTCAAGACCATCCTATTACCTGCATTCCTATAGTCCTTTGATGGGCTCATGTGAAGTGGATAAGAAAGGGAACAAGGACACTACCGTCAAAGCATTTAAAGAATGTAAACAAAAGTTCAGCAGGCAAAACAAACAAAACAAAAATACAATTCTGTGATTACTCACCTGTAGAATTGTCATTATGAGTATACAGTACGTCCTGCTTCAGATAAGAATCATTACACTTGGGTATTTACTTCGCCAGATGGCGCTGGACTGCAGAGACCGCGAAATTGGCTCCTCCCGGCCCCTCAAATACCCGGGACCTCCCACAAATCCCCAGCATTGAAAAGCAGTTAACGAGAAGTCGGGAGAAAGAAAACAGAACCAACTAGTAACTATAACAATGATAACAATCTCCATACAGGGGATCCAGGATAATGCAAAACCAAGGGTGGGTTGGAGCAGGACGTACTGTATACTCATAATAACAATTCTACAGGTGAGTAATCACAGAATTGCATTATTCTTAGTATACAGTACGTCCTGCTCCAAATAAGAATCATTACACTTGGGACATCCAATAGCAGTGTCCATAAAGTAGGGTGGGATCCCCAAAAGTAACAGCAGACAGGTCATACCACTGCCGCCTGCAGAACCTTGCGGCCAAAAGCAGCATCACCTGAGGCCCTAACATCAACCTTGTAAAACTTTGAAAAGGTATGAACATAAGACCAAGTAGCGGCCTTGCAAACTTGTTCAACAGAAGCCTGGTGCTGAAAAGCCCAAGAGGCACCAATAGCACGAGTGGAATGAGCAGTAAGGCGGGAGGGAGGATTCTTCCCTTTAGCAGAGTAGGCCTGAATCACGGCATGACGGATCCATTTGCTGATAGTAGATTTAACCACAAAAAGGGCATCAGTTTTTCTGAATGGTGCAGTAGCCACCAGATAGTACTTCAGACACCTAACCACATCCAAAGAATGCAAGACCCTCTCCTTAGCGTTACTAGGATTAGGACACAAGGAAGGAAGAACAATGTCCTGATTCAGATGAAAGGCAGACACGACCTTCGGCACAAAATCTGGCTTGAAGCGAAACACCACCTTGTCCTGGTGTCTCAAAGTAGGAGGGCTGGATGGAAAGTGCCGCCAACTCAGACACACGCCTAACAGAGGTGATGGCCACCAAAAAGACAACCTTGAGAGTAAGAATGGCCAGGGCAGCCTCCTGCACAGGTTCAAAGGGAGCACCCTGTAAGGCAAACAAGGCCAAGTTCAAATCCCAAACAGGCAACATAGGCTTACGTGGGGGACGCACATGAGTAACCCCCTGGAAAAAAGTCCTGATCAGAGAATGCTGGGCAAAGGACCTCTGGAAGAAAATAGCCAGGGCAGAGACATGACCCTTCAGAGTACTCAGTTGGAGCCCCAGCTCCAACCCATGCTGCAGGAACTCCAGGATCCTGGGAATAGAGAACACACGACAGGGAAGAGACTTAGAATTTTGTAAAAGAACCAGCACTCCAGTGCAAAGGTAAAAGTAAATGAGCTTATATTTGTAATTCAAACACCATAAATCGTGCAAAACAAGGATTGGTTTCTGGTCGACGTTTCGGGGTGCACTGTGGCCCCCTTCCTCAGGACCAACCACATACAACCAGAACAGACAGTGAATAGCCATTATATACAAAAAGGGGGCCTACTGGCCCATAACCATTCAAAAATTCGCGCCTGACGTCATCAATGACGTCACCGGCGCTCGGAAATTAGCATATCAATAAGAATGTAAATTAATGCTGCAAATGACAATCGAGGGGCCCCTTGAGGTCCCGGCTTACCTCTGCTATGCGCCCCTGCCAATAGAATCTGCAGGGTACCGCCGCTATTGTCAGCAGGGGGTTGCCAAGCAACCCCATGCTGTCCCCCAATCAGGGAAGGTCAGGCGTGATGTCACAGGTCCCGTGAAATCTGCCCGGTAACCGATGACGCTGCCCAGGAGCCAATTGATTGGCTCTCGGGTGTAGCAGAGCTAGCCAGTAGGCCCCCTTTTTGTATATAATGGCTATTCACTGTCTGTTCTGGTTGTATGTGGTTGGTCCTGAGGAAGGGGGCCACAGTGCACCCCGAAACGTCGACCAGAAACAAATCCTTGTTTTGCACGATTTATGGTGTTTGAATTACAAATATAATTTACTTTTACCTTTGCACTGGAGTGCTGGTTCTTTTACAAAATCTCCGCGGACCGCGCACCCACCCGACATGGGATACATATGCGTAAGAGTGCGACAGCCACTAGAAAATTTGCAGGGAAGAGACTTAGACTCACACCAGTCAATGTAGGCATGCCAAACCCTATAGAAAACGGAAGAAGAAGACTCTCTTCTAGCCGTTATCATGGTAACAACAGAGGCAGACAGTCCCTTCAACCAGATGGACGTTTCAGCAGCCAGGCCATCAAAGCCAGAGTTTGTAAATTGGGATGGCGTAAGATCTGATCTACTGGCAGCTGCACCACATCTGCGAACCACACTCTTCTTGGCCACCTGGGGGGCACCAAGATTACTGGCACCCCCTCCTGAGCTATCTTGCGCAGAACCCTGCCCAACAGGGGGAATGGAGGAAAGACATACAGGAACTGAAAGTCCTGCCATGACATTGCTAGAGCATCCGTGGTCAAGGCCAGAGGATCCTGGGACAGGGAGACAAAGGCCGGGAGCTTGTGATTGTGACGGGACGCAAACAGATCCACATCTGGTTGGCCCCAACGGTGACACAGAGATTCAAACACCCTGTCGCAGAGGGACCATTCTCCCAGGCGAGAGGTCCCCCTGCTCAGAGTCTGCCTGCGGATTCTCCACCCCGGGAATGTACACAGCTGATATGCAGGGAACATTGTCCTCCGCCCAGGCCAGGATCAGAGACACTTCCTTGAGGGCCCCCTTGCGCCGGGTCCCTCCCTGATGATTGATGTAGGCAACCGCCGTCTGGTTGTCCGAGCGTACCTGAACAGGCAGGCCCCGAAGTTGTTAGGTCAAGTGAGCCAGAACCAACCTGTTGGCCTTCGGTTCCAGAATGTTGATAGGTGTGTGGGCCTCCTGAGGGCCCCACCGCCCTTGGAACTGCAGGGACTGCCAGAAACCCCCCCAACCTGTCAGACTGGCATCCGTGGTGACCGTCTCCCAGCAGGGGGCCAGAAAGGATCTGCCCACCAACAGGTTCCTGGAGTCCAGCCACCACGAGAGGGACCGCCTGACTAGGGGGGACAGCACAAGGACCTGGTCCAGGGAAGCAGGATCCTTGCTCCATACTGACAAGAGGTGGAGTTGCAGAGGCCTCATGTGAAACTGGGCATAAGGGACTGCCTCGAAGCACGACACCATCAGGCCCACCAGCTGCATTCCCTGTCTGATAGAGGGCAAGATAGCAGGAACTGAAACTGCGCCCTCTGCCCCTACCCCAGAAATCTCCTCGGGCCCCGGTAAGGGAGACCCCCCTCCCCTGTCTGGCTCCACGGTAGGGGGAAGAAAAGGAGCCCTGTCCCCGAAAGGGCCGAGACTGCCGCCTGGTGCTGGGGTAACCTGCCTCCCTTAGCAAACAGGTCCAGGCGATCCCCAAACAGGCGTAGTCCTTTGAAGGGAAACCCAGTGAGAGCTTTCTTGGCAGCGTTGTCAGCAGCAAACTGGCGCAGCCAAACCGAGCAGCGTATAGCCACCACAAGGGCAGAGGTTCTGCCACACATCCTAATGGTATCATCCAAGGCAGAGAGGACATAAGTCACAAAAACCTCACAATGAGAGAGTGCATTAAACTCCTCACTAGACACATCAGGAGCACCATCTAGTACACTTCTAAGCAGGGTCCTAATAGCCACAGCCGTAATGGCAGAGGCACAGACCGGGTGCAGCGCCGTCCCCACAAAGGCAAGGGACGCCAGCTGATCAATACGCCGGTCCTCACCATCCCGCAGCGTAGTAGAGTCAGGGGAATGCATGACAGAGGTGTTAGATAACCCTAGGACTGGGGCATCCACCTCTGGAGGGGATGACCAACGCTTCACCACATCAGCAGGAAAGGGATACCTCTTATCCCAACTCTTAGGGACTCCGGGGGAGCCTGCTGGGACGCTCCCATTCCTGGAGCACGAGATTATTAAAATGGGCTTGCTCAGGAAACTCTAAACGTGGCTTAGCAATATGAAACAATTCCCCCTGCTGCCTCAAAAATCTGAGCCAACAGCCTATCAGTATCATCTGGGGCCCAGGGGTCAGAGCCAGAATTATGACCCCTGGGCCTCTCATCAGATGACTCCAAGTCAGAGAATAACTCCCCTTCTTCCAAAGGGGTATAACCAGACAGTTCCAAGAACTCATCAGCCTCCATAGGGAAAAGAGTGACATCAGGCGTCAAGTGCCGCTTCTTAGCCGAGGCCTTACGTGCCAAGGTATTAGCAAGCAACTTCTCAACACTAGCCAGTCTGGAAGACACATCAGGCTGAGAATCCCCACTGGTATGCAACTTAATGGGAGTCAAATTTAAGCTTGGGGGAGTAGGTGACGCCATATGAGGCGCAGGCCCAGCTACTGGTAAACCAGGCTGCAGCGCAATCACCTGCTGGGCATAAGGTATACAGACCCGCACATTGTCAGCACTAGTAGGGGACGCCCCACAAGCTACACACAGCCGGGCTTGTCCCGAAGGAGCCCCGAGCACATTATCCTGAGACGCCTCCATATGGTGATTATAGCGGCACAATAGGTCGATAGGGATTCACGCTATAAAAGCAACCCGGGATGCTCCAATAGCCTGCTAGGGAAGTGGGAGTAATTTACACACTAGGCCTCACAAGTTTAATAACTAAATAGAGGGAGTAAGACCGGGAGAAACCAATAGAGTTCGACCCGTTTGAAAGTCATAAGCGAAGACAACCCTATAAGTAACATGTATAATGGCATAGGGTAAATAAAGCCGCCCACGAGGGCACTCACGGACTGCGGTAGGTAGATGCCAGCCACGCAGCAGTTGAATCCAGAGAAAAAAGGCGCCGGGTATACCTCGAGGGCGGGCCGCGGAGACAGTGACGCCATCCGCGGGCCCCGACCCCCCCGAAGAGCGCGAAGCAGCACACGTGACAATCAGCCAATAACAGCGCACCAGCGCCTGAGGTAATGCCGCCGCCAACCGAGGAGCACAGTGAAAGCGTGCGCAGCAGCATATTAAAAAACGCAACCAGTGCAACCAAGTCAGCGCGGAGACTGACACTAACCAGAAGCACATAATACAGTGAAGCACCAAGGCATATACCCCCCCCCCCCCCCCCGAGAGCTACAAGGGAGAGCGAGGGAGGGCAGCGGCCACTTAACATAGGGCCCACCGATAGACAGGGGAAAGGGGCAATAGGGCGGGAGGGGCATCCCATAGAGGTTCACCATATGCCTATACCGCCTACCCTTTCGGTGGGGTCCTGCGGTGGAGCAGCACTCCTAAGCACCTGGTGGCGGTGCTGCCTACCATCACCCGGACCAGCGCAGCCAAGGCTGGGAGGCACACAGCCCGTAATTCGGCTTGTCCAGATCCTTACACTTCCATACCGGACCACACAACCAGTCATCACAGGGGGTGTGGCCACACCATCTCCATTCACTACAATTGAGAAGGGGGGTGTGTAAGGCCTCGCTCACTACCACAATTGCAATACATGGAGAGGACGTAGCCACACTCCGGTGATTGATGGCGAGGAGCAATTCTATCCCGCCATCAATCATGTCCCTGTGGTCTGGCCCCGGGGAGGTGGTGGCCACGATTAAGCAAGTTCGGGAATGCCGGACCTGCAGTAACCAGCAGCGCAGGACAAAAAGGTAAGTACCCTTTTGTTTAGTTTTTTCCTGCAGAATCACTTTAGGTAATCTCTCGGATTGAGTAGTGGGGACACTATATCTGAAATAGCACTTGTTTTTTATATAGTATATGTTTTTCGCTGCTCGATTTCCCCTCCTATTGATAATATTGGACTTCTAGCATGATATAAGCACTTTCTTATATTATTGTTACATTTATTGCACATTTCTAGCACTTTTTGTGAAGCTTTGCACAGCATAGGAGGGGTGTAGGGATAATACTTGTTTTGTATTGGTTGACACTAAGTTATTGAGTATAAGTGTATTTTAGGTCCAGGTGGGACGCTCCATCTATTTGGGATTTTGAAATGTGTGTTATTGCAGGTTTTTAATAAATATGAATTCTTGAGACTCTAGTATCATGTGATTGATTAATTGATCAGGTGGGCAGGTGCCGACATACTGTCACTTTTTTGTGGTTGCTGGCACCACACAAGGATATGGATATTGAGCAATATTCAAGTGACATCTCTGGGCACACCACTCTGATTATCCAAATTATTATAACTGGATTGGTAAGGTGGTGTGGGATCACTCTTGTGCTTGTATTGTTAATGATTAAATGTATTAAATAGGGAATTAGGGCCTTTTTGAAAAAAAAAAAAGACAATTCTGTGAGTACTCACCTGTAGAATTGCTTTTGCCATGCATGGCACGGCCTGCTTCACGAGGTCATTAAATCAGGCTTAAAACGAAACACCACCTTGTCCTGGTGTCTCTCAAAATAAGGGGGTTTGATGGAAAGCGCCGTCAATTCAGAAACACGCCTAACAGAAGTGATGGCCACCAAAAAGACTACCTTAAGAGTCAAAATGGACAAAGGGGCCTCATGCAAAGGCTCAAAGAGAGACCCCTGCAAGGCAGATAAGACCAAGTTCAAATCCCAGACTGGTAACATAGGCTTACGTGGAGGACGCACGTGAGTAACCCCCTGGAAGAAGGTCTTGACCAGACGATGGTGAGCAAAGGATCTTTGGAAGAAAATGGCCAAAGCAGAAACATGACCTTTGAGGGTACTAAGTTTTTGCTGATGATACAAGGGTTAGTAATAGGGTGGATATTCCTGGAGGTGTCTGCAACATGGAAAATGATTTAGCTTTACTGGATAGATGGTCAAAACTGTGGAAACTAGAGTTTAATGTCTCTAAATGTAAAATCATGCACTTGGGTAGAAGGAATCCCTGCTCTGAGTACCGTATGGGCAGCACTGTGTTAGCCAGGACCTCGGAGGAGAGAGATTTAGGGGTACTGATTACTGATAGCTGCAAGATGAGTGGACCGTGTAGCCAGGCAGTGGGAAAAGCAAGCAGGATGCTCGGCTGCATAGCTCGAGGCATCACCAGAAGGAAGAGGGAGGTTGTGATGCCGCTGTATAGAGCCCTGGTAAGGCCACAGCTAGAATACTGTGTGCAATTCTGGAGACCTTACCTGCAAAAAGACATTATTCAAATAGAACGTGTCCAAAGGCGGGCAACGAAAATGGTGGAAGGACTTAAACTTAAACTTATCAGGAGAGACTTAAAGAATTTGTACAGTCTGGAGGAAAGAAGGGAGAGGGGGGACATGATTGAGACCTTTAAATATGTGAAAGGATTGAATAAGGTTCAGGAGGGAAGTGTTTTTAAGAAGAAGCTTAATGATAGAACAAGGGGGCACAACCTGAAGCTAGTCGGGGGGAAGATCAAGAGCAATGTTAGAAAATATTATTTTACAGAAAGAGTAGTAGATGCTTGGAACAAACTTCCAGCAGAGGTAGTTGAAAAATCAACAGTCACTGAATTTAAACATGCCTGGGATAAGCACACATCTATCCTAAGATAAAGAGTACATACAGTATACATCAAGATGGAGGTTTCAGCAGCCAGGCCGTTAAAGCCAGCATTTGTAAATTGGGATGGCGTAGCTTCCCCTGAGTGAGCAGGTCTGGATCCATGGGAAGAGCATACTGATCTACTGCCAACTGCACGACGTCTGGGAACCACACCCTTCTTGGCCAACAGGGGGCCACAAGAATGGTTGGCACCCCTTCCTGAGCAATCTTGCGCAGCACCTTGCCCAGCAGAGGAAAAGGAGGGAACACATAGAGAAGCTGAAAGCTCTTCCAAGACATTGCTAGTGCATTCATTGCCAAGGCCAGAGGGTCCTGGGACAGAGACACAAAGACTGGAAGCTTGTGATTGTGGCGGGACGCAAACAGATCCACATCTGGCTGACCCCAGCGGTGGCACTGGGAGCGAAACACCCTGCTGCTGAGAGACCATTCTCCCAGACGAGAGGTCCCCCTGTTGAGGGAGTCTGCCTCCAGATTCTCCATCCCCAGGATGTACACGACTGAGATGCAGGGAACACTCTCCTCCACCCAAGACAGTATCAGGGACACTTCCTTGAGGGCCCTCTTGCTCCGGGTCCCTCCCTGATGACTGATGTAGGCAATCGCCGTCTGGTTGTCCGAGCGGACCTGAACCGCCCGACCCCGAAGGTGTGGAGTCAACTGGGAGAGAACCAACCTTATCGCCCTCAATTCCAGAATGTTGATAGGGGTGTGTGCCTCCTGAGGCCCCCACTGACCCTGGAATTTCAGGGATTTCCAGAAGCCCCCCCAACCTGTCAGACTGGCATCTGTGGTGACTGTCTCCCAGCACGAGACCAGAAAGGATCTGCCCACCAACAGGTTTCTTGAGTCCAGCCACCACGAGAGAGACCGTCTGGCCAGAGGGGACAGAACCAACACCTGATCCAGGGACCGAGGGTCCCGATCCCAAACTGATAAGAGGTGAAGTTGAAGAGGCCTCATGTGAAACTGAGCGTATGGAACCGCCTCGAAGCAAGACACCATCAGGCCCACCAGCTGCATCCCCTGCCTGATGGAGGGATGAGGGCAAGACATAAGGAACCTGGCTTGGGCCGGAAGACTCTCCACTTTCTGCTGAGGGAGAAAAATCTTGACCTGAGATGTATCCAGAGTCATGCCCAGAAAGGACCTCACCATTGACGGTGACAGGAAAGACTTGGGGTGGTTGATCATCCAGCCGAAGGACTCCAGTGTGGACACCACCAGCTGAGTATCCAGCTCTGCCTGCTGGAGAGATTGAGACATGATGAGAATGTCATCCAAGTAAGGAAGGATGCGAATGCCCTGAGATCTCAGCAGAGCCAGTAGGCCCGCCAGTACCTTGGTGAATACCCTGGGAGCCGAGGTGATACCGAAAGGCAAAGCCACAAATTGATAGTGCTGATCCTCCAGAGCGAATCTGAGGAATCTCTGATGACCTGGAAAGATTGGTACATGAAGGCAAGCGTCCTTGATGTCTACAGAGGTCATAAAGTCCCCTGGGCACCGGAAGACACTACCTCCTGAATCCACCGGTCTGAGACGTGAAGCCTCCAGACGTGAGCAAAGAGCCGAAGCCGCCCCCCCACCCGGATGGGTGAGGGCGCCCCATCATGCCTGAGGAGGCTTGGGTGAGGATTTTGGCTTAGGACCCCAGGAGAGGCCAGGACAGCCACATCCTCTGCCCCTTCCCCAGTGATCTCCGCGGGCCCCAGTAAAGGGGACTCCTCGGCCAGGTCTGGAACCACGGAACGATGGGAGAAGGGCACCCATCCCCCGAAAGGACCGGGACAGCCTCCTACGCTGAGGTAACCTACCGCCCCTAGAAAACAAATTCAAGCATTCACCAAAGAGGCGCAGGCCCTTGAAAGGGAAACCAGTGAGAGCCTTCTTAGCAGCATTATCAGCTACCCACTGACGTAGCAAGACAGAGCGGCGTATAGCCACCGACAGGGCAGAAGTTCTACCACACATTCTAATGACATCATCCATAGCAGACAGGACATATGCAACAAATTCATAGCAAAGCAAGAGAGATCTATACTCTTCTCCTCCCGCGTCATCAGAGGCCCCCTCCAAGAGAATCTTAAGCAAACCCTTAATAGCAATAGCTGTAATGGCAGAGGCACAAACCGGGCGTAGCGCGGTCCCCACACAGGCAAAGGCATGGCAAGCCAGTTGGTCCATACGCCGGTCCTCACCATCCCTCAGGAGAATGCATGACAGATGTATTGGACAGCCCCAGAACGGGCACGTCCACCTCGGGAGGACATGACCAACGCTTAATCACATCAGCAGGAAAGGGATACCTTTTGTGCCAACTCTTGGGCACCCCTGGCAGCTTGCTAGGCCACTCCCATTCTTTGAGCACCAGATTATTAAAGTGAGACTGCTCAGGGAATTCCAAACGTGGTTTAACCGTATGAAAGAGCTCACCCTGCTGCTGCGGAGCCACGGCAGGAGGGGAGATACAGAGCACTTCAAAGATATGAGCCAAAAGCCTGTCAGTGTCATCTGAGGACCATAGATCTTCCCCAAAGGGAGACCCTGTACCACCATAAACCCTAGGCTGCTCCTCAGATGATTCTGAATCAGAGAACAAATCCCCCTCCTCCAGGGGGGAATAACCAGTAGTGTCAAAAATTTCCTGTTTCCACAGGAAAGAGGGAGGCGGCGGGAGATAAATGCCGCTTTTTAGCAGAAGCCTTAAGCGAGGCAGACCCAGCAATATGTTTCTCAATGCTGGCCACCCATGCAGCCAAATCAGGCTGAGACTCCCCGCTGGTATGCTCCTCGTAGGGGGTCAGATGCAGGCGTGGGGGGGTAGGCAAAGCCCGAGGGGGCGCAGGCCCAGCAACAGGTAACCCAGACTGCAGTGCAAGTACCTGCTGGGTGCAGGATACACATACCCTGACATCATCACTGATTGGGGATACCCCACACGCAACACATAGCCGGGCTTGTCCCGAAGGAACCCCAGGCTCATTATCCCCAGAAGCCTCCATATGGTGATTTGACACAGGCACAGTAGGCCAGTAAGGGTTAATGCTAAAGAGCTACCCGGGATGCCCCAATGAACCACTAGGGAAGTGGGAAATAATGAGGGGAGAGGGCAGGGAGAAACCACAGGGACCAAAGCTTTACCCCACCTGAAAGACATAATCAAACATTCCCATGAGAATAAGAAAAAAACAGAGAAAAATCACCCCACCAGGGAACTCACAGCAAGGAGCCAGCAGCAACAGGAAGAAGACAAAATGGCGTTCGCAACCTCGAGGGGCAGGCCGTGGAGATATGAGGTAAAATGCATCATCCACAGACCCCCCCCCCCCCCCCGAAGAGCACGAATCGCGCCCCCACTTTATCCGGCCGGCTGTTTTCTGCAGTCCAGCGCCATCTTCTGGATGTATTACCCAGGAGTAAGGAATATTCTGGAACAGGACGTGCTGTATACTCAGAATAGACTTGGACTAACACCAGGCAATGTAAGCATGCCAGATCCTGTATTAGATAAAGGACGAGGACTTCTTCCTAGCCCTAATCATGGTAACAACAGAAGCCGGCAAACCCTTATCCATCAAGATGGAGGTTTCAGCAGGCAAGCCGTTAAAGCCAGCGTTTTTAAATTAGGATGGCGCAGTTGTCCCTGAGTGAGCAGATCTGGATCCTTGGGCAGGGCACACTGATCTACTGCCAACTGCACAACGTCTGCGAACCACACCCTCCTTTGCCAACAGGGGGCCACCAGAATGGCTGGTACCCCTTCCTGGGCTATCTTGTGCAGCACCCTG
The DNA here is from genome assembly GCA_027917425.1 of Gastrophryne carolinensis. Lineage (NCBI taxonomy): Eukaryota > Metazoa > Chordata > Amphibia > Anura > Microhylidae > Gastrophryne > Gastrophryne carolinensis. The sequence goes on from CM051234.1 coordinate 200,541,399, forward strand.
CCCAGCAGAGGGAACACATTGAGGAGCCGAAACTCCGTCCAAGGCATTGCTAGCGCATCCGTGACGAAGGCCAGAGGGTCCTGTGACAGGGAGACAAACCTGGGAAGCTTTTGATTGTGGCGGGACGCAAACAGATCCACATCCGGCTGACCCCAGCGGTGGCACAGGGAGTGAAATACCCTGTTGCTGAGGGACCATTCCCCCAGCCGAGACGTTCCCCTGCTCAGGGAGTCTGCCTCCAGGTTCTCCACCCCCTGGACAGTATCAGGGACACTTCCTTGAGGGCTTGCTTGCTCTGAGTCCCTCCCTGATGATTGATGTAGGCAACCTCCGTCTGGTTGTCCGAGCGGATCTGAACAGCCCGACCCTGAAGGTGTGTGGTCAGCTGAGACAAAACCAACCTGATCGCCCTCAGTTCCAGGACATTGATGGGAGCATGGGCCTCCTGGGGGCCCCACTGACCCTGGAACTTCAGAGACTTCCAAAAGCCCCCCCAACCGGGTCAGATTGGCATCTGTGGTGACAGTCTCCCAGCACGGAGGCAGAAAGGTCCTGCCCACTAGAAGGTTCCCTGAGTCCAGCCACCACGAGAGGGACTGAGCAAATTCCTGATCCAGGGACACAGGGTCCCGATCCCAAACAGACAGAAGGTGCAACTGAAGAGGCCTCATGTGAAACTGAGCAAAGGGGACCGCCTCGAAGCAGGACACCATCAGACCCACTAACTGCATCCCCTGCCGAATGGGAGGGATGGGGACACAAGAGCAGAGCCCGAGCCTGCTTCTGAAGGCCCTCTACTTTCAGTTGGGGCAGGAAAACCTTGACCTGAGAGGTATCCAGAGTCATGCCCAGGAAGGACCTCACCAAAGACGGAGACAGTGAAGACTTGGGATAGTTGATCACCCAGCCGAAGGACTCGAGAGTGGAGGTCACCACCTGAGTATCCTTCTCGGCCTGATGAAGAGATTGAGCCGCAATCAGAATGTCGTCCAGGTAAGTAAGGATGCGAATGCCCTGATTCCGCAGCAAAGCCATCACACCCGCCAGCACCTTGGTGAACACCCGAGGGGCCGAGGTGATGCCGAACGGTAGGGCCCCAAACCGATAAGGCTGATCCTCTAGAGCGAACCTGAGAAATCTCTGAAATCTCAGAATTGCTGGCACCCCTTCCAGAGAAATCTTGCGCAGAACCCTGCCCAGCAGGGGGAACGGAGGGAAGACATACAGAAACTGAAAGTCCTGCCATGACATTGCTAGAGCATCCGTGGTCAAGGCCAGAGGATCCTGGGACAGGGAGACAAAGGCTGGGAGCTTGCGATTGTGACGGGACGCAAACAGATCCACATCTGGTTGGCCCCAATGGTGACACAGAGATTGAAACACCCTGTTGCAGAGGCACCATTCTCCCTGTCGAGAGGTCCCCCTGCTCAGAGTCTGCCAGGAGTTTTTCCACCCCCGGGATGTACACAGCTGATATGCAGGGAACATTGGTCTCCGCCCAGGTCAGGATCAGAGACACTTCCTGGAGGGCCCTCTTGCTCCGGGTCCCTCCCTGATGATTGATGTAGGCAACTGCCATCTGATTGTCCGAGCGCACCTGAACAGGCAGGCCCCGAAGGTGAGTAGTCAACTGGGCCAGAACTAACCTGATCGCCCATAGCTCCAAGACGTTGATAGGTATGTGGGCCTCCTGAGGGGCCCACCTCCCCTGGAACCACAGGGACTTCCAGAAACCCCCCCAACCTGACAGACTGGCATCCATGGTGACCGTCTCCCAGGAGGGTGTCAGAAAGGATCTGCCCCCCAACAGGCCCCTAGAGTCCATCCACCACGAGAGGGACCACCTGACCAGGGGGGAAAGTACACATACCCGGTCCAGGGATGCTGGATCCTTGTCCCACACTGAGGTGGAGTTGCAGAGGCCTCAAGTGGAACTGAGCATAAGGGACCGCCTCGAAGCACGCCACCATCAGGCCCACCAGCTGCATTCCCTGCCTGATGGAGGGATGATGACAAGATAGCAGGAACTGGACCTGCGCAATCAGACTGTCCACCTTCTGTTGAGGAAGAAAAATCCTTGTCTGAACTGTATCCAGCTTCATTCCTAGGAATGGAGTCACCAAGGAGGGGGGCAGCGATGACTTGGGGTGGTTGATCACCCATCCAAAGGACTCCAGGGTGGACACCACCAGCTGAGTATCCAATTCTGCCTGATGTAGAGACTGGGAGGTGATGAGAATGTTGTCCAGATAAGGCAGCACGCGAATGCCCTGAAACCTGAGCAGAGACATCACTCCAGCCAGCACCTTGGTGAACACCCTGGGGGCTGAAGTGAGACCAAAGGGCAATGCCAAAAACTGGTAGTGTTGATCCTCCAGAGCGAACCTGAGGAACCTTTGGTGACCTGGAAATACAGGAATATGAAGGTAAGCATCTTTGATGTCCATAGAGGTCATGAAATCCCCTGGGCGCAGGGAACTGATGGCAGAGTGCAGAGTTTCCATGCGAAAGCGCCTGCTCCTGACAAATTTGTTGAGGATCTTCAGGTCCAGGATGGGCCTGAGTGAACCCTCTTTTTTGGGCACTCTGAAGATGTTGGAATAGAAACCCCTGCCTTTTTCTCTTAAAAGGGACCTTGCAGATGACCCCCAGCTCCAGGAGGCTTTGCACTGCCTGCACTAGATCCTGAGCTGACACAGGGTCCTGAGGAATCCGGGATCTGATGAATCTTGGGGGTGGCCAGGCAGCAAACTATCTTGTAACCGGAGGACAACTACCTCCTGAATCCACCGGTCTGAGACATGAAGCTTCCAGACGTGAGCAAAGTGCTGAAGCTGTCCCCCCACCCGGATGGGTGAGGGCGCACCATCATGCCTGAGGGGGCTTGGGAGAGGACTTAAGCTTGGGGCCCCAGGACGTCCACGTCCTCTGCCCCAGAAGTCTCCTCGGGCCCCAGTAAAGGAAACCCCCCTCCCTTGTCTAGCACCACGGTAGGGGGAGGAAAAGGAGACCTGACCCCGAAAGGGCCGAGACTGCTGCCTGCGCTGGGGTAACCTGCCTCCCTTCGCAAAAAGGTCCAGGCGGTCCCCAAACAGGCGTAGTCCTTTGAAGAGAAAACCAGTGAGGGCCTTCTTGGCAGCGTTGTCAGCAGCCCACTGGTGCAGCCAAACCGAGCGGCGTATAGCCACCACAAGGGCAGATGGTCTGGCACACATTCTAATGGTGTCATTCAAGGCAGAGAGGACAAAATTTACAAAAACATCACAACTAGAGAGTGCATTAAAAACCTCACAAGGCTAATCATCAGGGGCACTATCAAGTATACCTCTGAGCAGGGTCCTAATGGCCACAGCCGTAATAGGCGAGGCACAGACCTGGCGCAGCGCCGTCCCCACACATGCAAAGGCATGGGACGCCAGCTGGTCAATGCGCCGGTCCTCAGCATCCCGCAGGGTAGTAGAGTCAGGGGAGTGCATGACAGAGGTGTTAGATAACCCTAGGACCGGGGCATCCACTTCGGGAGGGGATGACCAACACTTAACCACATCAGCAGGAAAGGGATACTTCCTATCCCAACTCTTGGGTACACCGGGAAGTCTACTGGGACGTTCCCATTCCTTGAGCACAAGGTTATTGAAATGTGCTTGCTTAGGAAATTCCAAGCGTGACTTAGCGGTATGAAAAAGTTCCCCCCTTTGCCTGGGAGCCGCAACAGGGGGAGAAATGGACAGAACCTCAAAAATCTGGGCCAGCAATCTATCAGTATCATCCGGGGTCCAGGGGTCAGAGCCAGAATCGTCATGACCCCTGGGCCTCTCATCAGATGACCCTGAGTCAGGGAATAGCTCCCCTTCGTCCGAAGGGGTATAGCCACATAGATGCAAAAACTCATCAGTTTCCATAGGGAAAAGAGTGACATCAGGCGTTAAGTGCCGCTTTTTTGCAGAGGCCTTACGTGCCAAGGTATTAGCAAGCAACTTCTCAACACTAGCCAGTCTAGAAGACACATCAGGCTGAGAATCCCCACTTGTATGCAACTCAGTAGGAGTGAGATTTAAGCTTGGGGGGGTAGGTGAAGTGAAACGGAGGTGCCAGCCCAGCAACTGGAAGGCCAGATTGCAGCGCAAGCACCTGCTCGGCACAAGGTTCGCAGACCCGCGCATTGTCAGCGCTAATAGCGGACACCCCACAAGCTACACACAGCTGGGCTTGTCCCGAAGGAACCCCGGACACATTATCCTGAGATGCCTCCATATGGGGATTATAGCGGCACAATAGGCCGATAGGGATTGCCCCAATAACCCGCTAGGGAAGTGGGAGTAATTACACTAGGCCTCACAAGTTAACCAACTAATAGAGGGCCGGGAGAAGCCAAAGGGGTTCGCCCGTCTGAAAGACACAATCAAATGAGCAGTAAGCAGACAATAATTAAAAAGTGGCAATAAAGCCGCCCGCGAGGGCACTTAGGGGACCGCGGTAGGTAGAAGCCCGTCACGCAGAAGCCGACCAAGCAGACAAAATGGCGTCGGTATACCTCGAAGGGCAGGCCCGCACGAGCAATGACGCGGAATGCGCCAGGGACAGGCCCCGCCCCCCCGAAGAGCGCGAAGCCAATACGTGACAAGCAGCCAATGACGGCGCACCGGAGCCTTGAGGTAACGCCGCCACCAACTGCGGAACATAGGGAAAAAAAGGTGTGCGGCGGCAATTTTAAGTATAAAAATTGTAAAACAAGTCAGCGCGGCGGCTGACGCAAAGCATAATGTAATAAAGCATAAAGCCAATACATATATATATATATATATATATATATATATCCTCTTTTCCCCCGAAGGCTACCAGGAGAGTGAGGGAGGACAGTGACCACTTAACATAGGGCCCACCGATAGACAGGGGCAAGGGGCAATAGTGCGGGAGGGGCATCCCATAGAGGCTCACCATATGCCTGAACCGCCTACCCTTTGGTGGGGGATTGCGGTGGAGCAGCGCTCCTAAGCACCTAACAGCGGTGCTGCCTACCATCACCCGACCAGCGCAGCCAAGGCTGGGAGGCACATTACTAATGGAACGGGTGGGAATAGTCCTATAGGGCTGCAGGCTAATAGCCCCGCTCACCTGCGAGTAGAGAGCCATTTCTTGTCCTTCACAGTCCAGACTGCAGAGAAAATCTGGGGATTGTGGGAGGTCCCTGGGTATTTGAGGGGCCGGGAGGAGCCTATTTTCGATGTCTCTGCTGTCCAGCGCCATCTGGCAGAGTATTACCCGATTGTCAGTATTCTATCTGGAGCAGGACGTACTGTATACTAAGAATACACCCTCGCCGCTACCACCCGCCCCCCTCCCCCGAGCACACTACGGGGAGGGAGCGAGGAAGGCAAGCGAGCAGGGGCGAGAGCCCAGGCCAGGGACGGGGGGGGGACCCCAAAACGCCAGAACGAATAGTCCCCAAAAATACAATTCTGTGAAATACTCACCTGTAGAATTGGTATTATAAGTATACAGTACGTCCTGCTCCAGATAGATTACTTACACTTGGGTTATCCTCCGCCAGATGGCGCTGCACTGCAGAGACATGTTAAACAGGCTCCTCCCGGGCCCCTCAAACACCCGGGGACCTCCCACAAATCCCCAGCATTGAAAAGCAGTGAACAAGAAGCCGGGAGAATTTAACCACCCAAAAACTGGTAACTATAACAATGATAACAATCACCGTACAGGGGATCCAGAATAATGCAAAAACCAGGGTGGGGTGGAGCAGGACGTACTGTATACTTATAATACCAATTCTACAGGTGAGTATTTCACAGAATTGTATTATTCTTAGTATACAGTACGTCCTGCTCCAGATAGATTACTTACACTTGGGACATCCAATAGCAGTGTCCATAAAGCAGGGTGGGATCCCCAACAAAAAAGGTAACAGCAGACAGTTTAAACCACTGCCACCTGCAAAACCTTTCGGCCAAAAAGCAGCATCAGCTGAGGCCCTAACATCAACTTTGTAAAACTTTGAAAAGGTATGAACAGAAGACCAAGTAGCGGCCTCGCCAACTTGCTCAACAGAAGCCTGGTGCTGGAAGGCCCAAGAGGCACCAATAGCACGAGTAAAATGAGCAGTAATGCGGAAGGGAGGACTCTTCCCCTTAGCAGAATAGGCCTGACTCACAGCCTGGCGAATCCATTCACTAATAGTAGACTTGGCAGGAGCCAAACTCCTCCTGGCCCGAATGGACCACTAAAAGAGCATCAGTCTTCCTGAAGGACGCAGGAACTACCAGGTAATACTTCAGACACCTGACCACATCCAAGGAATGCAGAACCCTTTCCTAAGCGCTGCTAGGATTAGGACACACTGAAGGAAGGACAATATCTTGACTTAAATGAAAAGCAGACACCCCCTGAGACAGAAAGTCTGGCTGAAAGCGGAACACCACCTTGTCTTGGTGTCTCATAGTATGGGGGCTGAATAGACAGAGCCGCCAACTCAGACACAGGCCTGACCGAAGTAATGGCCACCAGAAGACAACCTTGAGGGTAAGCATAGCCAGAGCAGCATCCTGTATAGGTTCAAAGTGAGCACCCTGCAAGGCAGACAAAACCAAGTTCAAATCCCAAACAGGGGCCATAGGTTTACGTGGGGGACGCACCTGAGTAACCCCCTGGAAAAAGGTCTTGACCAAAGAATGCTGAGCAAAAAGATTTCTGAAAGAAAAAACAGACAGGGCAGACACCTTACCCTACAGAGCACCGAGTTGGAGTCCCGACTCCAACCCATGCTGTAAGAACTCCAGAACCCTGGGAACTGACAACACCCGACAGGGAGGAGACCTAAACTCACACCAGTCAAAGTGGGTACGTCATACCCTGTGATAGATGGAAGAAGAGGCTTTCTTCCTAGCCTTCACCATGGTATCAACCACCAAGGCGAACAAGCCTTTCTCCATCAAGATGGAGGTTTCAGCAGCTAGGCCGCAAAGCCAGATTTTGTAAATTGGGATGGCGTAAGGGGCCCTGAGTGAGCTAAATCTGGCACCCCTGGCAGAACGTACTGGTCTACTATCATCAGCACCACGTCTGTGAACCACACTCTTCTTGGCCACCTGGGGGCCACCAGAATCGCTGGTACCCCTTCCATAGCAATCTTGCGCAGAACCCTGCCCAGCGAGGGGAATGGAGGAAAGACATACAGGAGCCGAAATTCCTGCCATGATATGGACAGAGCATCCATGGTCCAGGCCAGAGGATCCTGAGACAGGGAGACAAGGGCCGGGAGCTTGTAATTGTGACGGGACGCAAACAGATCCACATCTGGTAGACCCCAACGGTGACACAGGGACTGGAATACCCTGTTGCAGAGGGACCACTCTCCCTGACGAGAGGTCCCCCTGCTCAGAGAGTCTGCCAGTAGACTGTCTGCCCCCGGGGATGTACACAGGCGAAATGCATTGAACATTGGCCTCCGCCCATGTCAGAATCTGCGACACCGCCTGGAGGGCCCCCCTGCTCCGGGTCCCTCCCTGATGGCTGATGTATGCAACCGCCGTCCTGTTGTCTGAGCGCACCTGCACAGACAGACCCGCAGGTGGTCGGTCAACTGACCCAGAACCAATCTGATCGCCCGTGGTTCCAAAATGTTGATAGGTAAGTGGGCCTCCTGAGGCCCCCACCTCCCCTGGCACCGCAGGGACTACCAGAATCCCCCCCCCCCTGACAGACTGGCATTCTGTGGTGACCGTCTCCCAGGAGGGGGCCAGAAGGACCTGCCCCCCAGCAAGTTCCTGGAGTCCAGCCACCACGAAAGAGACCGCCTGACCAAGGGAGAGGGAGCACACAGACCTTGTCCAAGGACGTTGGGTCCTTGTCCCAAACTGACAGAAGGTGAAGATGTAGAGGCCTCAAATGGAACTGAGCAAAAGGCACCGCCTCGAAGCACGCCACCATCAGGCCCACCAACTGCATTCCCTGCCTGAGGGAGGGATGGAGACACGACATCAGGAACCTATCCTGCGCAGTAAGAGCTTCCACCTTCTGTTGAGGAAGGAATATCCTTGACTGAACCGTATCCAGAATCATTCCCAGGAACGGGGTCACCGAGGAAGGGGACAGAGAAGACTTGGGGTGATTGATCACCCAGACGAAGGACTCCAGGGTGGCCACCACCAGTGTTCAACTCTGCCTGCTGTAGAGACCGAGAGGTGATGAGTATGTCGTCCAGGTAGGGCAGCAAGCGGATGCCCCTTGACCTCATCAGAGACATCACCCCCCGCCAGCACCTTGGTGAGCACTCTGGAAGCTGAAGAGAGGCCAAATGGCAAGGCAACAAATTGGCAATGTTGACCTTCCAACGCGAATCTGAGGAACCTTGGTGTCTTGAAAACACAGGGATGTGAAGGTAAGCGTCTTTGATGTCCACAGACGTCATGAAACCCCCGGGGCGCCAGGAGCTGATGGCTGAGCACAGAGTTTCCATGCGAAAGCGCCTGTTCTTGACAAATTTGTTGAAGATCTTTAAATCCAGAATGGGCCTGAATGACCCATCTTTTTTGGGAACTGTGAAGAGGTTGGAGTAGAGTCCATTGCCTCTGTCTCTTAAGGGAAATCTGCAAATGACCCCCAGACCCAGCAGGCCTTGCACGGCCTGCGCCAACACCTGAGCTGAGACAGGGTCCTGGAGGATCCGGGACCTGATGAATCTTGGGGGAGGCCGCACAGCAAACTATCTTGTAGCCGGAGGACACTACCTCCTGAATCCACCGGTCTGAGGCGTGATGCCTCCAGACTTGAGCAAAGTGCCGCAGCTGTCCCCTCACCCTGACGGGCGAGGGCGCCCCATCATGCCTGAGGGGGCTTGGGAGAGGATTTGGGCTTAGCCTCCCAGGAGGAGCCAGGACGTTGTCTTCTGCTCCTGTGCCAGGAATCTGCACGAGCCCCCGTGCAGGACACCCCTTCTTGTTTAGCATTATGGCAGGGGGGTGAAGGGGAGCCCTGGCCCTGAAGGGGCCGAGACTGCCATCTGCGCTGGGGTAACTTACCTCTCTTAGCAAAAAGGTTTAGACTGGCCCCAAACAGGCGTAACCCCTTAAAAGGAAGCCCAGTGAGGGCCTTCTTTGCAGCATTGTCAGCACCCCACTGTCGCAGCCAAACCAAGCGGCATATAGCCACCACGAGGGCAGAAGTTCTGGCACACATTCTGATGATGTCATCCAATGCTAATAGGACAAAATTTACAAAAACATCACAACTGGAGAGTGCATTAAACACCTCACAAGGGAGATCATCAGGGGCACTATCAAGAATATTTCTGATAAGGGTTCTAGTGGCCACAGCCGTAACAGCAGAGGCACAGACCGGGCGCAGCGCCGTCCCCGCACATGCAAAGGCGTGGGAGGCCAGCTGGTCAATGCGCCGGTCCTCAGCATCCCGCAGGGTTGTAGAATCAGGGGGATGCATGACAGGGGTGTTAGATAGCCCTAGGATCGGGACATCCACCTCGGGGGGGGGGGGGGGGGGGATACTTCCTATCCCAACTCCTTGGAACCCCGGGAAGTTTACTGGGGCACTCCCATTCCTTGAGCACAAGGTTATGGAAATGTGCCTGCTCTAGAAATTCCAAACGTGATGTTGCTGTATGGAAAAGCTCCCCTTTTTGCCTGGGAGCCGCACTAGGGAGAGAGATAGGCAGAACCTCAAAGATCTGGGTCAGTAATCTGTCAGTGTCATCCGGGGCCCAGGGGTCAGAACCAGAATCGTCATGACCCCTCGGTCTCTCATCAAGAAGTGCCGCTTCTTACCAGGGCCCTTACGCGCTAAATACCTCGCAATAATCTGTTCAGCAGTAGGCAGTCTAGAAGACACATCAGGCTGAGAATCCCCACAAGTATGCAACTCAACAGGAGTGAGATTTAAGCTGGGGGGAGTAGGTGAAGTGAAACGAGGTGCAGCCACTGGCAGGCCAGATTGGAATGCAAGCACCTGCTCAGTACAGGGTACACAGACCCACGCCTTGTCAGCATCAGCATGAGGCTGTCCACACATTACACACAGCCGGTCTTGTCCCAAGGGGACCCCGGTAACACTATCCTGGGGTGCCTCCATATGGTGATTATTAGGCACAATGTGCCAGTAGGAATTGACGCTATGAAGCAACCCCGCTAGGGAAGTGGGAGTAATTTTTCAAGGCCCAACTATCAATTACACCGGGTCGGGAGAAGCCAATGGATTCACCCTCTGAAAGACACAATGAGAAGAAGGGGTGTCAGAGCCAAACACACTACAATGAGTATAAAGCCGCCCGCGAGGGCACTTATGGACCGCGGTAAGTAAAAACGTCACACGCGTGTGCGACCTGACAACATGGCGCCGAGAGTACCTCGAAGGGCGGGCCAGAGCGAGCCGTGACTCAGGGCGCGCCAGGCCAGGCCCCGCCCCCCCGAAGAGCGTGAAGTCACCGACAAGCAGCCAATGAGAACGCAGAAGTGTTCTTAGGTAACGCCGCCGCCCGGCGCGGAACATCCAAATGAAGGAAAAGACGCGCGCGGCGGTGGCATTTGCAGTAGTAAAAAAGACAAGCAGCGCAGCGGCTGACAATACATATACTAGTCAAAAGACAATAGAAAAAAAAACGTATGCACAATACACGCTAACCCACACCCCCCCCCCCCCCTTCTTTCCCTCCCGAAGGCTACCGGGAGAATGAGGGAGGATGGCGGCCCTCTGTACAGGACCCACCGCTACACGGGGCATGGGACAATAATACGGGAGGGGCATCCCATAAAGGCTCACCATCAGCCTATACCACCTACCCTTTGGTGGGGGATTGCGGTGGAGCAGGGCTCCTTAGGCACACATGGTGCTGCCTACCTTCACCCGACCAGTGCAGCCCAGGCTGGGAGGCACATCATACGAAGAACGGGTGGGAATAGTCCAACAGGGCCGCAGGCTAATAACCCCGCTCACCTGCGAGAGAGTGATAATTTCATGTCTTCGCAGTAAGCACTGCAGAGAAATCTGGGGATTTGTGGGAAGTCCCCGGGTGTTTGAGGGGCCGGGAGGAGCCTGTTTTACATGTCTCTGCAGTGCAGCGCCATCTGGCGGAGGATGACCCAAGTGTAAGTAATCTATCTGGAGCAGGACGTACTGAATACTAAGAATAACACTCACCCACTCAGAAGCTAGGACAGGAACTCCGCATCCCTAACAGGCTCCCCATAAAGCCTATGGCCGGCTACCCTTTGTGGTACAGGGTCTGCGGCTTGGAGCAGCACTCCTTGAGCACTTGACCCTAGTGCTCCTCTACCTCCACCCAATCCGTCAGCCGAGGCTGGGAGGCACAGAGGGTCCGGAAATGGGTGGAAATAGCCATGCAGCGCCGCAGGCTTGTTTGCCCCACTCACCTGCGCAATAAAGAGAGCCATCTTCTATCTTCGCAGAATCACTGCAGAGGAAAACTGGATAAGTCTATGGTGATTTTTTTATATGGTACCGGGAGGAGCCACAACTCTTCTGCAGTGCACTGCGTCACCTTGTGGCGGAATACCCAGATGTAATGACTTTGTGAAGCAGGCCGTGCCATGCAATGGGAAAATACAATTCTGTGATTACTCACCTTGTAGAATTGGTATTATAAGTATGCAGCACATCCTGCTCCAGATAATAACAGATGGGATTACCTCCACCAGAGGGCGCTTGACTGCAGAGATGGCAAAAAGAGGCCCCTCCCGGTCCATATATACCCGGGACCTCCCACAAATTCCCCAGTATAGAAAAGCAGTAAGGAAAACCAGGAGGAGCCAATGATAATTAACAACGTTAACAAAGATAACAATCACCATACAGAGGATCCAAGATAATGCAAACAGGGTGGGGTGGAGCAGGACGTGCTGCATACTTATAATACCAATTCTACAAGGTGAGTAATCACAGAATTGTATTATTCTAAGTATGCAGCACGTCCTGCTCCAGATAATTCATAACAGATGGGACATCCAATAGCAGTGTCCAACAGGGTGGAATCCCAAAAGCAACAACGCGCAGTTCACACCACTGCCGCCTGCAGAACCTTGCGGCCAAAAACAGCATCCGCTGAGGCCCGAACATCAACCTTGTAAAACTTGGAAAAGGTATGAACAGAAGACCAAGTAGCAGCCTTACAAACTTGTTCAACAGAAGCCTGGTGCTGAAAAGCCCAGGAGGCCCCAACAGCACGTGCAGAATGAGCAGTAACACACAAAGGAGGATCATATACCCTAGCAGAATAGGCCCTAAAAATGGCCTGATGAATCCATTTGCTGATAGACTTAGCAGGTGCCAGGCCCTTCTTGGGGCCAGAAGGAACCACAAACAAGGCATCAGTCTTTCTAAAAAGGTGCAGTAGCCACCAAATAGTACTTCAAATTCCTGACCACATCCAGGGAATGTAAGGCTCTCTCCTTGGAATTACCAGGATTAGGGCACAAGGAAGGAAGCACAATGTCCTGATTGAGATGAAAGGCAGAGACCACCTTAGGCAAGAAATCAGGTTTAAATCTGAAAACCACCTTGTCCTGGTGTCTCTCAAAGTAGGGGGCCTGAATAGAAAGGGCCGCCAACTCCGAAACACGCCTGACCGAGGTGATAGCCACCAAAAAGGCAACTTTAAGAGTAAGAAGAGAGCAGCCTCATGCACAGGCTCAAATGGAGGGCCCTGAAGGGCAGACAAAACCAAATTCAAGTCCCAAACTGGCAACAGAGGCTTGCGAGGGGGATGCACATGAGCAACCCCCTGGAAGAAAGTCTTGACCAGAGGATGTTGAGCGAAGGATCTCTGGAAGAAAACAGCCAAGGCAGAAACGTGACCCTTGAGCGTGCTGAGCTGAAGTCCCATATCCAAACCATGATGAAGGAACTCCAGAATCCTAGAAATGGAAAACACCCGACATGGAAGGACCCTAGACTCACACCAGTCAACGTAGGCCCGCCAGATCCTATAGTAGATGGTAGAAGAGGATTTCTTCCTAGCCCTGATTAGAGTATTAACCACAGACTCAGAAAGCCCCTCATCCATTAAGATGGAGGTTTCAGCAGCCAGGCCGTCAAAGCCAGCGTATGTAAATTGGAATGGCATAGCCGCCCTTGAGTGAGCAGGTCCGGGACCAGGGGCAGAGCGTACTGATCTACTGCCAGCTGAACGATATTTGCGAACCACACCTGTCTTGGCCACCGGGGGGGCCACCAGGATTGCTGGTACCCTTTCCTGAGCCAGATTGCGCAGAAAAGGAGGAAAAAGATACAGGAGACGGAACCCCTGCCAGGATAGAGTCAGGGCATCCACCGCAAGGGCCAGGGGATCCTGGGACAGAGAGACAAAGACTGGGAGCTTGTGATTGTGGCGGGACCCAAACAGATCCACCTCCGGTACCCCCCAACGGTGACATAAGGACAGGAAGACCTCGCTGCTGAGAGACCATTCCCCCAGGCGAGAGGTCCCCCTGCTAAGAGTTCGCCTCCAGATTCTCCATACACGGAATGTACACTGCTGAGATGCAAGGAACATTGTCCTCCGCCCAGGACAGAATCATGGACACCTCCTTGAGGGCACTCTTGCTCCGAGTCCGTCCCTGATGATTGATGTAGGCAACCGCCGTCTGGTTGTCTGAGCGAATTTGGACCGGCCGGCCCTAAAGGTGAGGAGTCAACTGGGCCAGTACCAACCGAACCGCCCTCAGTTCCAGGACGTTGATGGGGGCATGGGCCTCCTGAGGGCCCCACAGCCCCTGGAATTGAAGGGTTCTCCAGAAGCCCCCCAACCCGACAGACTGGCATCCGTGGTGACCGTCTCCCAACAGGGGGCCAGAAAAGATCTGCCCCCAACAGGTTCCTCGAGTCCAGCCACCACAAGAGGGACAGCCGGGCCAGAGGAGACAGAACAAAGGCCTGATCCAGAGACAGGGGACTCTTGTCCTAGACTGATAAGAGATGGAGTTGAAGAGGTCTCATGTGGAACTGAGCATAAGGAACTGCCTCGAAGCAGGACACCATTTGTCCCACAAGCTGCATCCCTTGCCGGATGGAAGGGCGAGGACAAGACAGAAGGAAATGAACCAGAACTTGAAGAGAATCCACCTTCTGCTGAGGAAGAAAAAATACAATTCTGTGAGATACTCACCTGTAGAATTGATATTATTTGTATACAATACGTCCTGCTCCAGATATAGTACTTACACTTGGGTTATCCTCCGCCAGATGGCGCTGCACTGCAGAGACATGCAAAACAGGGTCCTCCCGGCCCCTCAAATACCCGGGAACCTCCCACAAATCCCCAGCATTGAAAAGCAGTGAATAAGAAGCCGGGAGAATAAACCGAAACTGGTAACTATAACAATGGTAACAATCACCATACAGGGGATCCAGAATAATGCAAAAACCAGGGTGGGGTGGAGCAGGACGTACTGTATACAAATAATATCAATTCTACAGGTGAGTATCTCACAGAATTTTATTATTCTTAGTATACAGTACGTCCTGCTCCAGATATAGTACTTACACTTGGGACATCCTATAGCAGTGTCCATAAAGTAGGGTGGGATCCCCAACAAAAACAGCAGACAGTTTAAAACCACTGGCACCTGCACAACCATGCGGCCAAGACAGCATGAGCTGAGGCCCCATCAACCTTGCAAAACTTTGCAAAGGTATGAACAGAAGGCCAAGGTAGCGGCCTAGCAAACCAGTTCAACAGAAGCCTGGAGCTGAAAAGCCCAAGAGGCACCAAAGCACGAGTAGAGTAAGAAGTAAGGCGAAAGGAAAATTCTTCCCCTTGGAGGAATGGGCCTGAGTAACAGCCTGACGAATCCAATCGCTAACAGTAGACTTGGCAGAAGCCAAAAACCCTTTCCTAGGACCAGAAGGGACCATCCCATCCAAGTAATGACCAGGGCCAAAGCAATGAGGGACTGAGCCCATGCGACCAGATTGTCCACTTTATTGCTGAGAAGGCAAGATTCTGAACTACGGGGGAAATGAGGGAGGATGGCGACTCTTTGTACAGGGCCCACCACTACACGGGGCATGGACAATAATGCGGGAGGGGCATCCCCTAGAGGCTCACCATCAGCCTAAACCGCCTATCCTTTGGTGGGGGACTGCGGTGGAGCATGGCTCCATAAGCACGCATGGTGCTGCCTACCTTCACCTGACCAGCGTAGCCTAGGCTGGGAGGCACATCACGAGGAGGACGGGTGGGAATAGTCCAACAGGGCCGCAGGCTTTAATAGCCCCGCTCACCTGCGAGAGAGTGATACTTCATGTCTTCGCAGTCGGCACTGCAGAGAAATCTGGGGATTTGTGGGAGGTTCCCGGGTATTTGAGGGGCCGGGAGGAGCCTGTTTTGCATGTCTCTACTAAGAATATCCTGGCCTGAACAGTATCCAGATTCATGCCCAGGAAGGAGGTCACCAGAGACGGAGACAGGGAGGATTTGGGGTGATTGAAAACCCATCCGAATGTTTCCAGAGCAGTTACCACCTGCTGGGTATCCACTTCTGCCTGCTGGAAAGAATGAGAAGTGATTAGGAGGTCGTCCAGATAAGGAAGAATACGAATGCCCCGAGCTCTGAGGAGAGCCATAACACCTGCCAGCACCTTGGTGAAGACTCTGGGGGCCGAGGTGAGACCGAAGGGCAGTGCTACAAATTGGTAGTGTTGGTCCTCCAATGCAAACCTGAGGAATCTCTGATGCCCTGGGAAGACTGGTACATGAAGGTAAGCATCCTTGATGTCTATGGAGGTCATATAGTCCCCGGGGCGCAAAGAGCTGATCGCGGAGTGCAGGGTCTCCATGCAAAAGTGTCTGGTCCTGATAAACTTGTTGAGGAGCTTTATATCCAGGATGGGTCTGATGGAACCATCCCTTTTGGGAACTGTGAAGAGATTGGAATAAAAACCCCGACCTCTCTCCCCAGGAGGGACCTGACAAATGACCCCCATGTCCAATAGGTTTTGTACAGCCAGAAACGGACCCTGAGCTGCCAGGGGTTCTGGAGGAATCCGAGACCTGAGGAATCTTGGAGGCGGCCAGGCAGCGAACTCTAGCTTGTAACCGGAGGACACAACCTCCCGAATCCTGAGACCTGCTGTCCCCAGACAGGAGCGAAGAGCCGCAGCCGTCCCCCCACCCGGATGGGTGAGGGCGCCCCTTCATGGCTGAGGAGGCTTGGCAACAGATTTGGGCTTGGACCCCCAGGAAGATCCGGAGCGGGCACGACCTCTGCCCCAGAATTCCCCCCTAGGACTTGCAAAGGAAACCCCTCTCCCAGGCCTGGATCCACGTTAGGAGGGGACAAAGGCACCCGAACCCCGAAAGGGCCGCAGCTGCTTCTTACGCTGAGGCAACTTACCCCCCCTTGGCAAACAGGTACAAGCGATCACCAAATAGGCGCAGCCCCTTAAAGGGGAGCCCCGTGAGGGCTTTCTTAGCAGCGTTATCAGCTGCCCACTGACGCAGCCAAACAGAGCGGCGTATAGCAACCACCAAGGCAGAGGTTCTACTACACATCCTAATGGCGTCATCCAAGGCAGAAAGGACATATGCAATGAACATTTCACACTGCGACAAGGCCCTGAACTCGGCACTAGAAGTCTCATCAGGGGCGCCTTCCAACAGACCCTTGAGGAGAGTCCTAACAGCAACAGCAGTAATAGCAAAAGCACAGACAGGACGTAAGGCAGACCCCACACAGGCAAAGGCATGGGAGGCCAGCTGGTCAATGCGCCAGTCCTCACCATCCTTGAGGGTAGTGGAATCAGGGCAATGGACCACAGATGAGTTAGACAGCCCCAATACTGGTGCATCCACCTCTGGGGGTGTAGACCAACATTTAACTACATCAGTGGGAAAAGGGTACCTTTTATCCCAGCCTTTAGGGATTCCGGGGGAGCCGGCCGGGACGCTCCCATTCTTTGAGAACAAGATTGAAATGGGCCTGTTCTGGAAATTCCAGATGTGGTTTAGCAGTACTGAAAAGTTCCCCCTGTGGCTTGGGAGCCGCAGCAGGAAGGGAGATAGAAAGTACATCAAAAATCTGAGTTAACAGTCTATTGGTGTCATCCGCATCCCAGTGACCAGAGCCATAGTCAGCAACACTGAAATGCTGATCATCAGATAACTCTGAATCCGAGAATAATTCACCCTCTTCAAGTGGGGTATAATCCGACAAATCAAGGAAATTCTCATTCTCCACAGGAAAGGCAGACGCACCCGGCGCCACATGCCTCCTTTTAGCCGGGGACTTGCGGGCTGCAGAGCTAGCAATCAGCCTCTCAATGTTAGCCAACCTGGAAGACACGTCAGGCTGAGACTCCCCACTAGTATTTAGTTCA
This sequence comes from Gastrophryne carolinensis, assembly GCA_027917425.1. Taxonomy (NCBI): domain Eukaryota; kingdom Metazoa; phylum Chordata; class Amphibia; order Anura; family Microhylidae; genus Gastrophryne; species Gastrophryne carolinensis. Next base: position 200,558,754 of record CM051234.1, read on the forward strand.
CTGGGAGTCATAATCAAGCGAAGGGGAGTGGGTGAGGACATAGTGGGCGCGGACATAGTGGGCGCAGGCCCAGTCACAGATAGCCCAGAATGCAGTGCAAGCACCTGCTGGGTGCAGGGTACACAGACCCGCACATCATCGCTCACAGGGGATGCCCCACACACTACACAGCCGGGCTTGTCCCGAGGGAACCACGAGCACAATATCCTGTGAAGCCCCCATATAATGATTAAGGTGGCACAACTGGCCAATAGGAATTACGCCGAATAAGCAACCCGGGATGCCCCAAATGTCCACAGGGAAGTGGGAAGATTTTACAGTATCTAATACTGTAATAACTAATAGAGGGGGCAGGACCGGGAGAAACCGCTAAAAACACAGTTATCCCACCTGAAAGACATAATAAAGACACCCCATAAGTACATTGAAATGACAAGGGAATAAAAAAAAATACAATTCTGTGAAATACTCACCTGTAGAATTGATATTATTTGTATACAGTACGTCCTGCTCCAGATATAATACTTACACTTGGGTTATCCTCCGCCAGATGGCGCTGCACTGCAGAGACATGGAAAAACAGGCTCCTCCCGGCCCTTCAAATACCCAGGGACCTCCCACAAATCCCGAGCATTGAAAAGCAGTGAACAAGAAGCCGGGAGAATTAAACCACCCATAACAACTGGTAAAGATAACAATGATAAAAATCACCATACAGGGGATCCAGAAAAATGCAACAACAGGGTGGGGTGGAGCAGGACGTACTGTATACAAATAATATCAATTCTACAGGTGAGTATTTCACAGAATTGTATTATTCTTAGTATACAGTACGTCCTGCTCCAGATATAATACTCACACTTGGGACATCCAAAAGCAGTGTCCATAAAGTAGGGTGGGATCCCCAACAAAAAACCACCACAGCAGACAGTTTAAAGCACTGTCACCTGCAGAACCAGACGGCCAAGACAGCATGAGCTGAGGCCCTAACATCAACATTGTAAAAACCTTGCAAAAGGTATGAGCAGAAGGCCAATGGTAGTGGCCTAACCAATCAGTTCAACAGCAAAACCGGTGCTGAAAGCCCAAGAGGCATCAAGCACGCGTAGAAAGGAATCAAGGCAACAAGGGAGGTTCTTCCCCTTGCTTGAATAGGCCTGAGTAATAGCCTGACAATCCGATAGCTAATGAATTTGGCAGAAGCCAAGGCCAAAAACAAGGTACCAGGAGTAACATCCATCAAGGTAACAACCAGGACCAAACCGCCCAACTCCCGAGAGCAGACGAGATCGGGCACGTTCAGGATGTAATGACCACAAGCCCCAAGGAACCTCAGTTCCCTTAAAGGACACAGTGACTTCTAAAGAAAAAAACTGCCAACACCTGTATAAGGAATGCAGAACCACTTCAACGTTGCAAGGAAGGGGGACAGCCGTGGAAAACAATATCTCAGATAATTGAACATACGACACCTACAGATGTAGAGAATCCAGCTTCAGGTGGAACTCCACCTTATCCTGATGTAGCTCAAGGAATGATGCCTAGGTAGACCGAACCGCCCGCTAACACACGCCTGACCAAGGTAACAGTCACCAGAAGGACCACCTTAAGGGTAAGGACATCCAGACAGTGTCCTGAATAGGACCAGGAGACAATCCAGCAAGCAGACGGAATGAAATCAATTTCAATCCCAACAGGGGCCATAGGAGTACATGGAGGGCGCACATGAGCACCCCCCTGAAGGAAGTCTTAACCAAGGAAGACTGAACCAGAGACTGTTAAGGCAAGGTGGACAGGGCAGAGCCTGACCCATCAGAGAGCTGAGCTGGGGGACCAACTCCAATTTATGCTGAAGGCCACACTGGAGCCCTGGAAACCGAGAACTTCCAACAAGTAAGAGGACTAGACTCGTCCCAATAAATGTGGGTATGCCATACCCTACAACAATAGAAGAAGATGCAGAAGAGGCTCACTCCTAGCCATCCCATAGTCACAACACCGAGACAGCTAAACTTGTCTCCATCAAACAGTATGTTTTAGCAGTCAGATCTACTAGGCCAGGGACCATGAACTATAGTGATGTAAAGGGGCCCTGAGTGATCAACTGGCACTCCTGGCAAGGTGCAGAACTACTGACCACAGTACCATATCTGCAACCACACTATACTAGGTCAACTGGGGGCCACCAGCATTACTGGTCCCCTTACCAGAGTAATCTTCCGCATAACCCTGCCTAGCAGAGGGAATGGAGAAGGGCATACAGAACCAAAAGTCCTGTCAAGACGGTACTAAGGCATCCGGACCACTGACATAGGATCCTGGGACAGGGAAACAAAGGCCGATAACCTGTGAAGGTGACAGAACCCAACAGATCCACGACTGGATGGATTCCATAACGACACGGGGATTAGCACATCCTATCGCAGAGGAGCTTAGCCGGAGCTAATATCACTAGCATGCAGGGAGCATTGTCTCCGCCCAGAAGGGAACATAGACACTCCCTGGAAGGTCCGCCAGCTCCAGGCCCCTTCCAATGGTTAATGTAGTACGCCTGTCATCAGATGGACCGAGCACCCCCAGCCTGGCAATTCCGGAAGGGAACGATCAAGCGAGAGGAGCCAACTGAAAAACGCTCACTGCTTAGACTTCCATAGGCGTAAGGACCCTCTAAGGGCCCCACCAACACCAGAATCGCAGGGAGTTTTGGAAGAAACCATCCCCTTCAACCTGAAGGTTGGCATCCATGGTGGCCGTTTCCAGGAAGGGGAAAGGGGGAACTGCCCCCAGACAGGTCCCTCGAGTTCATCCACTTTCAAGAGAAAACCGTCATACAGGAGGGAAGGCCCACAGGCCCTGCTCCAGGGGTGCTGGATCCCTGTCCTATGTTACCACTAGAAGTCGCAGACGGCTCAAGGGGAACTGAGCATAAGGGACCTCTTTAGCTGCTCGGGCTCCTGCCGAGCAAGTTTACAACGGCCCACCAGTTGCATCCCTGCCTGGTGTTAAGAAACCGGGACAGTAGCGAGGGACTGGGCTGATGAGACCAGAATGCCCACCTAATTGCTGAAAGGGGGAGAATCTGGTTTGAACCTGATCCAGAATCATTCCTATTAATGGAGTTACCACTTTAGGGAACAGCGAGGACTCGAGGTGATTGAACACCCATCCAAATGACTCCCAATGGCCCACCAGCCGGGTATCCAACTATCCTGACGCAGAGACAGCACCTGAGTGAACACTCTGGGAATTGAAGAGAGACCAGATAGCAGGGCCACAATTAACAGTGTTGGACTTCCAACACGAACCTGGAGAGCCTCAGAGATCTGAGGGCACAGGAATGTAAACATAAGCATTGAAGAGTGCCCCAGGCGGCAAGACGCCCACTGGGCGCGAGGTGCTGATGGCCAAACTCAAGAGTATCCATGCAGGAAACTGCCTGTAATTAGAGAATTGCTGTGAATCCAGAATGGGCCACCTGACCCATCCTTTGGGGGGCTGTGGGAGGTGGGTATAGCGGCCCTTGCCTCTGCCTATTACGGGTAATCTGCAAGAGACCCTCAGACCTTGCAGGCCTAACATGGCCTGTGCCAGCAACTAAACAGGGGCAGGGACCAGGCGTACCTGGGGTCTGATAAAAACTGGGGGAAGGCCGTGCAGCAAACTCTATCCTGTATCTGGAGGACACAACCTCCTGAATCCGCCAGAGTGAGGCGAAATGCCTCCTGATAAGAGCAAGGTGCTGCAGCCATCCCCTCACCCAGCCGGGCGAGGGCGCCCCATCATGCTTGAGGGGGGTTTGGTGGAAGATTTGGGCTTAGCCCCGCCGGAGGGGCCAGAGCGTTGCCTGCTGCTCGTGGGATAGGAGTCTGCCCCAAAAATTCGGAAAGACACCCCTGGTTCCTGTTTAACACTAAGGTAGGGGGGAGGGGGGGTGCTCTTGCCTCGAGGGGGGCCGGGGACGGCCGCTCTGCGAAGGGGGTGATTTGCCCTTTTTACCAAACAGGTCTAGACTGGCCCCAAATAGGCGTTGCCCTCTGAAGGGGAGCCCAGTAAGAGTCTTTTTAGTAGCATCATCAGCACCCCCACTGTCGCAGCCAGAGCAAGCGACGAATAGCCACCGCAAGGGCGGAAGTTCTTGCACACATTCTAATCGCGTCATCTAGCGCCAATAGAATAAACTTCACAAATACATCACAATTGGAGAGTGCATTGAACACCTCCCAAGGGAGATCTTCAGGGTGATGATCGAGCAATTTTTTGATGAGGGGTTCTAGCGGCCACCGCAGTAATGGCTGCGGCACAGACCGGACGCAGGCGCCGTCCCGGCACAAGAAAAGGCGTGGGAGGCCAGCAGCTCAATGCGCCGGTCCTCAGCATCCCGAAGGGCGCTATAGGCAGGGGTAGTAATAAAGGGGGGGGTTAGGGGACCCCTATGATCGGCGCATCCACCACGGGGGGTGACGACCAGCAATTAACCACCTCAGGGGGAAAAGGGTATTTCCTATCCCAGTCCCCTGGAACCCCTGGAAGTTTACTGGTGCATTCCCATTCTTTGAGGACAAGAGCATGGAAATGAGCCTGCCCTAAAAAATTCCAAACGTGCAGTCGCAGTATGGAAACGCTCCCCTCTAGGCTTGGGGACCTGACCGGGGGGAGAGATAGACAGTGCCTTAAAGACCTTAAGCAACAGGCCGTCAGTGTCCACACTGGCCCCAGTATTCCGGGCCAGAATCATCGTGACTCCTCGGCCTCTCATCAGAAGAGCCTGAGTCAGAGAACAACTCCCCCTTCTTCAGAAGGGGTATAGTCACACGGAGTAGCAAACCCCTCAGTTCTCATAGAGCATACAGAAACATGGGGCGACAGGTGCCGCTTTCTACCAGGGCCCATACGCTCTGACAACCTAGCAATAATCTGTTCAGCCGTAGGCAGCCTGGAAGGGCCGGCAGGCCTGCAATTCCCCACTTGTAGGCGACTCAGCAGGAGAGAGATTTAAGCCTGGGGAGGTGAATTGAAGCTAGGTGTAGCCCCTGGCCGACCAGATTGCAGGGCCAGGGCTTGCTCGGCACAGGGTACGCAGACCCGTGCCCTGCCAGCATCAGCATGGGGTTGTCCACACGCTATACACCGCCGGTCTTGTCCCGGAGGGTCACATAATTCTGAGATGCCTCCATATGGTGATTAATCAAGGCACAATATGCCAGTAGGGATTTACACTCTAAGTAACCCTGGATGCCCCAAAGACCCGCTATGGAAGTGGGAGAATTTAACAAGGCCCGCTATAATTTAACACGGGCCGGGAGAAGCCAATGGTGTTCACCAGTCTGAAAGACATAATGGGAATAAAGAGTGTCAGAACCATGTGCAGTAAACACAGATCATGAAAATTGCCCGCTAGGGCACTTACAGACCCAGGGAGGAGGAGGGACCGCCACCACGCGTGCGTGCCGACCAGCATCAAAATGGCACCAAAGCGAATCTCGAAGGGTGGGCCAGAGCGGCCAGTGACGCGGAGCGCGCCAACCTATGTCCCTGCCCCCCCCCCCCCCCCCCCCGAAGAGCGCGAAGCTCTGAGGTGGATACAAACTGTTATGAGGAGCAAAGTGAATGGGACACTTAGAGGAGATGATTTGCCAATGAAGACGCCGCAGGCGTCTGAGGCGACGTCGCCGCCCATGCCAGTAAAGGAAGAAGTGCGCGCGGGCGGCGGCGACAATTACACAGTAAGAACTAAACAGCGCGGTTCTGACCCCAGGGATACTAGTCCGGGCCAGACTAAGGCCATAACGTGTAAAACATACACGAGACCTTACTACACACACACACACACACACACACACCCCCCTCTTTCTTTCCCCCCGGGCTACGGGGGGGGAATGAGGGAGGATGGCGACCCTTTGTACAGGGCCCACCGCTACACGGGGCATGGGGCAATAGTGCGGGAGGGGCATCCCCCTAGAGGCTCACCATCAGCCCTAAACCGCCTACCCTTTGGTGGGGGAATGCGGTGGAGCATGGCTCCGTTAAGCACGCAAGGTGCTGCCTACCTTCCCCCGACCAGCGCAGCCCAGGCTGGGAGGGCACATCACAGGGAGACGGGTGGGAATAGTCCAACAGGGCCGCAGGCTTTGGTAGCCCCGCTCACCTGCGAGAGAGTGATACATCATGTCTTCGCAGTTAGCACTGCAGAGAAATCTGGGGATTTGTGGGAGGTCCCTGGGTATTTGAAGGGCCGGGAGGAGCCTGTTTTTCCATGTCTCTGCAGTGCAGCACACATCTGGCGGAGGATAACACAAGTGTAAGTATTATATCTGGAGCAGGACGTACTGTATACTAAGAATAACAAGCCCGCAGGGGCACTCACGGACCGTGGTGGGGGACCAGCAAACACACCAGGCGAGGACCAAAATGGCGCTGGAGGGACCTCAGGGGGCGGGCCGCAGGGAGGGTCCGATGCGGACCACGCCAACCGAGCAAGCCACGCCCCCTCCGAGAAGCGCAGGGATAGGCCAGAAGCTCCAGCCAATGGGCGCGCAAGGATTCTTGATGATGATGCCGCCGCGGACGCCAGGAAGGCGCGCGTGTCGAGCGGCAGCAAATTCAAATAAGTAAAAGACAGAACTAAACGAATAAAGTGCAATAAACACATATATATAAGGCAAAAAGCCACATACCACCCCCCCCCCCCCTCCCCAGAACGGGACACAGAGAGGGGGGAAAGGTGGATGTCAAAGAGACCCACACAATGACCAGGGCAGGGAAGGGCAAGAGCGAACGGGCATCCCAAATCAGGTTCACCATAAACCTGCACCGCCTACCCCTTTGGTGGTGGGACTTGTCGGTCGGAGCCAGGCTCCGCAGGGAAAGCACCTCTGATAGGTGCTGCCTACCATCACCCGACCAGCGCAGCCAAAGCTGGGGAGGTATAATTAATAAGTGGAACGGGTGGCGAATAGTCCTACAGGGTCGCAGGCTGTTAAGCCCCGCACACCTGCGTTAAGAGAAGCCATCTTCCTGACCTTCGCAGCCGACTGCAGAGAAGAAACTGGGGAATTTGTGGGAGGTCCCGGGTATATATGGACCGGGGGGGGGGGGCCTCTTTTTGCCATCTATGCAGTCAAGTGCCCTCTGGCTGTTATGAATTATTATCTGGAGCAGGACATGCTTCAGACTTAGAATATAGAGGCTTACTCACCAATAAGAAGACAACTACCTATCATCCAATGAACAGAGCCATGACACTCATACTTCTTCGTGAACCTGGTGGTCCCCTCTGAGATTCCTTCAAATACACTAGGGTATTCATTGCTTGTATATGGTTTTATTGTTATTTTTACACATCCATCATTTTCCCAATTGCAGACATACAGTATGTTTGGGGCTTCTGGTATAGGGTATGAAACTCATGGCTCTGTAAAGTAAAGCTTTGGAGTGCTATCATAAGTGAATCAAGCTAGCTAAAAGACTTAACTGTCATGATCCCCAAGACTAAGGTGCCTCAATTCAAAAGGAGGATTGGACAGACTAATGGCAATCAGGCAATTTTCTCTTTCTTTCATTAAATTTAGGCCTGGTTTTGGACTAAAGTCTGCTTTAAGAAGCTCTATCACTAAAAATTTGCTAACATTGAAAATCAACCATACAAAAAATTCCAGCTTTCTGATTCTCACAGATTCCTAAACTTTTTCTGAGATAATGGGGATAATGATATACTGATATTTCTGGTGCAAAGGTGCCTTTACCCATTATGCACTGCATTTTGTAGAAATGATTCTCACAGACAGAGGACCCCTATTTTTTCCATTTTTAAATAGACAGAAATGACAAGCTTGGCGTTTCCCCTCAAACACAGAGTATATAAGTAACTCCTTATCTTGCCATCTAGAATGTTTATCTGGATTTTGAGTACTAGAATAAAAAGCCACATTTTAATACTTTTTAAGACTATTGACTTGCATGGCCTAACAGAATCTATGTGTTTAGGTACAGCTTCGGCTACATCTAATACCATGTTTTATGCATTATTGAGAATATCGGGGAATACAAAAATCGGAAAAAAGTAAACTTACATGTTATTGGCGCTCCCACATCGCTGTCTGGGCTGCCTGCCACACTGCGGAGAGGCCAGAAGAAGATGGAGTTAGTGGCGGGGCTCTGTCCCCATCCCCTGCCCGCTAGTCAACCGTCTGCTCCGGGCAGCAGCGGGGACGCAAACACCAGGTTCAGGCAGCGGAATGGGTGTTTCCGTGTGCCCCGCCGGGCGCTGTCTCCGTCCCTGCCGCTGCTGCCTCTTCCAGTCGAGGCACAGGCAAACACCTGGTCCGAGCAGCACGGACCGGGTGTTAGCGCGTGCAGCGGCGGCAGCTGGTGGCCAGGACATGTAAGTTGACTTTTTGGTTTTTCTGCTGGGGAACAGAATGGAAGGGGACACACTGCCTATGGGAATGGGGGGGAATGCCAAAACTGCCTATGGGAACTTGGGGGGGGAATGCCCCACTGCCTATGGGAATGGGGGGGGTTGAATGCCACACTGCCTATGGGAATGGGGGAGGATGCCACACTGCCGATATGAATGGGGGGGGGGGGGGGATGCCACACTGCCTATATGAATGGGGGGGGGGGGGATGCCACACTGCCTATATGAATGGGGGGGGGGATGCCACACTGCCTATGGGAATGGGGGGGGGTGCCACACTGCCTATGGGAATGGGGGGGGGAATGCCAAACTGCCTATGGGAATGGGGGGGGAATGCCAAACTGCCTATGGGAATGGGGGGGGAATGCCAAACTGCCTATGGGAAATGGGGGGGGAATGCCAAACTGCCTATGGGAATGGGGAGGGGAATGCCAAACTGCCTATGGGAATGGGGGGGGGGAATGCCCCACTGCCTATGGGAATGGGGGGGAATGCCCCACTGGCTATGGGAATGGGGGGGGGGGGGAATGCCACACTGCCTATATTGAATGGGGTGGGGGAATGCCACACTGCCTATATGAATGGGGGGGGGGGGGCGGGAATGCCACACTGCCTATATGAATGGGGGGGGGGGGGGGAATGCCACACTGCCTATGGGAATGGGGGGGGGGATGCCACACTGCCTATGGGAATGGGGGGGGGCGACGCCACACTGCCTATGGAAATGGGGGGGAGGGACGCCACATTGCCTATGGAAATGGGGGGGGGGACGCCACACTGCCTATGGGGATTGGGGGCGGGGGGGGACGCACAGCCCGACACTGCCTATGGGAATGGGGCGGCAATGCCCCACTGCCTATGGGAATGGGGGGGGGGGGATGCCACACTGCCAATATGAATCGGGGGAGGAATGCCACACTGCCGATATGAATGGGGGGGGGGGAATGCCACACTGCCTATATGAATGGGGGGGGGGGGAATTGCCACACTGCCTATGGGAATGGGAGGGGGGGGGATGCCACACTGCCTATGGGAATGGGGGAGGGGGGGATGCCACACTGCCTATGGGAATGGGGGGGGGACGCCACACACTGCCTATGGAAATGGGGGGGGCGCCACACTGCCTATGGGGATTGGGGGGCGGGGGGGACGCCACACTGCCTATGGGGATTGGGGGGGGGGGGGACGCCACACTGCCTATGGGGATTGGGGGGGGGGAACGCCACACTGCCTATGGGGATTGGGGGGGGGGGGAACGCCACACTGCCTATGGGGATTGGGGGGGGGGGGGGAACGCACACTGCCTATGGGGATTGGGGGGGGGGGGGGGGGGAACGCCACACTGCCTATGGGGGATTGGGGGGGGGGGGGGAACGCCAACACTGCCTATGGGGATTGGGGACGGTCACACTGCCTATGGGGATTGAGGGAACGCACACTGCCTATGGGGATTGGGGGGAACGCCACACTGCCTATGGGGATTAGGGGGGGGAACGCCCTCACACTGCCTATGGGGATTAGGGGGGGGGAACGCCACACTGCCTATGGGGATTGGGGGGGGGGGGGGAACGGCACACTGCCTATGGGGATTGGGGGGGGGGGGGGAACGGCACACTGCCTATGGGGATTGGGGGGGGGGGGGGAACGCCACACTGCCTTATGGGGATTGGGGGGGGGGGGAACGCCACAGCTGCCTATGGGGATTGGGGGAACGCCACACTGCCTATGGGGATTGGGGGAACGCCACACTGCCTATGGGGATTAGGGGGGAACGCCACACTGCCTAATGGGGATTAGGGGGGAACGCCACACTGCCTATGGGGATTAGGGGGAGGGAACGCCACACTGCCTATGGGGATTAGGGGGAACGCCACACTGCCTATGGGGATTAGGGGGGAACGCCACACTGCCTATGGGGATTGGGGGGGGGGGGACGCCAGCACTGCTATGGGGATTGGCGGGGGGGGGGGACGCCACACTGCCTATGGGGATTGAGGGGGGGGGGGCGAACGCCACACTGCTCTATGGGGATTGGGGGGGGGGGGGGGAACCGCCACACTGCCTATGGGGATTAGGGGGGAACGCCACACTTGCCTATGGGGGATTAGGGGGGGAACGCCACACTGCCTATGGGGATTGGGGGAACGCCACACTGCCTATGGGGATTGGGGGAACGCCACACTGCCTATGGGGATTGAGGGGGAACGCCACACTGCCTATGGGGATTGGGGGAACGCCACACTGCCTATGGGGGATTAGGGGGGAACGCCACACTGCCTATGGGGATTAGGGGGGAACGCCACACTGCCTATGGGGATTAGGGGGGAACGCCACACTGCCTTATGGGGATTAGGGGGAACGACCACACTGCCTATGGGGATTGGGGGGAACGCCACACTTCTGCCCTATGGGGATTGGGGGAACGCCACACTGCCTATGGGGATTGGGGGAACGCCACACTGCCTATGGGGATTGGGGGAACGCCACACTGCCTATGGGGATTGGGGGGAACGCCACACCTGCCTATGGGATTGGGGGAACCGCCACACTGCCTATGGGGATTGGGGAGAACGCCACACTGCCTATGGA